>CM054058.1:111007949-111607949 GCA_028641055.1 Alopecurus myosuroides | reverse complement strand
GTGGGATCGGATTAAGTCGGAACCTTGTGTCCACCATTCACAATTTGGGAAACCCACCCATACAAACGCACAATGTCGGCTGAATAAGCACATGAAAGGCAGTGCAGGATCCGGAAATAAGGGGAAGGGTGCCAAAAGGAAACCCACCAAACAAAAGCCAGAAGCTGAAAAAGAAGACAGTGAATCGGACACTGATGAAAAAATCCAGGAGCAAAAGCGAAAGGGCGAACCCAAATTTCCGAGAGTTGATGGAGAAGCAATGCTAACATTCCTAG
The DNA here is from genome assembly GCA_028641055.1 of Alopecurus myosuroides. Lineage (NCBI taxonomy): Eukaryota > Viridiplantae > Streptophyta > Magnoliopsida > Poales > Poaceae > Alopecurus > Alopecurus myosuroides. The sequence goes on along the minus strand of CM054058.1, from coordinate 111,607,674 downwards.
AAACTCCGTCAGCAAAGGTGGCCAAAAAAACACTCCGAGAAATAAACGCGGTTGTCCCAGCAACCCCGAAATTCTTGAAGTTCTCCAGCACACCAATTACCTGGGATCAGTCTGACCATCCCGGGAATATCACTGAACCCGACACACAAGCTCTTGTTGTAAGCCCTATTGTCCAGAACACTAGGCTAAGAAGAGTGCTGATGGATGGAGGATCCAGCATTAACATAATGTACTTGGATACACTGAAGCATCTCAAGATTTCCGAGTCCCAGCTCAATTACAGCAACATACTGTTCCACGGCATTGTTCCTGGCAGACAAGCACGATCCCTAGGAGAAATTTCCCTAGATGTCACCTTCGGAGATAAAGATCACTTCCGGCAGGAAAAAGTATCCTTCGAAGTAGTGCCGTTCGAAAGCGTGTATCACGCAATACTCGGACGTCCAGCTTTCGCCAAATTCATGGCAAGATCCTGTTATATTTATAACAAGCTGAAGATGCCAGGACCCAAAGGAGGAGTAATCACCATAGCTGGTGATTTTAAGCTAGCAAATGAGTTGGAGAAAGAAAACGCCCTTTGCGCTCAGAGAGTCATAGCAAAGGAAGAACTGAAGGAATTGGCCAAGGAGGTATCGCCGACAGAAATGCCTACAGGAAAAGAAACCCGGAAGCCAACAGACAGCTTCAAGGCGTCCGAGAATACAAGACAGGTAATCCTAGATCCCAAAGATCCGACAAAATTCGTCGTTGTAGGGACTGGGATGACTGACAAATAGGAAGGCGAGCTCATCAAGTTCCTCCGTGAGAACTGGGATATTTTTGCCTGGTGTCCAGCTGACATGCCAGGTGTACCCAGGGAACTTGCTGAGCACCAACTCAAGGTAATTCCAGGATCAAAACCCGTCAAACAAGGTCTCCGTCGATTTGACGGAAGAAGACGGAAGGCTATTGGCAAGGAAATTATCCGGCTTTTAGCAGCAGATTTCATCCAGGAAGTAATCCACACTGAATGGTCTGCAAATCCGGTATTAGTACCGAAGAAAGACACTACTGCTCTTAGAATGTGTATAGATTACACAGGCTTGAACAAATTGTGTCCAAAAGATAGGTTTGCGTTACCGCGAATCGATCAAATAATAGATGCCACTGCAGACTCTGAGCTTTTGTGCTTTTTGGATGCATACTCCGGGTACCACCAAATACGCATGAAAAGGGAAGATCAAATTAAGACTTCTTTCATAACCCCGTACGGGGCGTATTATTACGTAACCATGCCATTTGGCCTGAAGAACGCAGGTGCAACCTACCGGCGTTGCATGCAACGTTGTCTGCATAGTCAGATTGGCAAAAACGTCCATGTTTACGTGGACGATATTGCTGTCGTAACCAAGGAAAAAGATACACTCCTTGAGGATTTGCGAGAAACTTTCGACAATTTACGCACTTACAAGATGAAGTTAAATCCATCTAAGTGTGTATTCGGGGTTCCCTCAGGAAAACTTCTGGGTTTTATCGTTTCTTACAGAGGAATAGAAGTTAACCCAGAAAAGATCAAAGCCATCTTAAACATCTCGAAGCCTACGTGCGTAAAAGATGTCCAAAGATTGACGGGTTCCGCCGCTGCCGTCAGCAGATTTATTAGTTGGCTGGGGGATAAAGCCCTACCACTCCACAAGTTGCTGAAGAAATCCTACAAAGTCAAATGGATAGCAAAAGCATTGGAATATCTAGCAGTTATGTCTCTTTCGTACTTAATTCAATTTCTATGTAAACATCTTTTGAGATCATGAAATAAAGTTGTCGGAATTTTGGTATCCATGTTTTTTCAGTACAAAGCATGATTCCACCTTATCTATTTCCCAATGATCTTACAAAGTACTCAATGTTAACCCGAATTGTTCCTGCGTACTCGGCGTTAAGAAACTGAATGATTTTTCAGCCTGCTAACGGCTAAAGGAAACTTGAATTGCCTGCGTGCCCAAGTTTCATTTAAAAAATTCCTTGCTTCTCTAAGCATTTTCTGATTGCTTATATGTTGGGTCACTGGAGCTAGTTAGTAAAAATGCCTTTAGTATGAACCATGTTTCCGAGTTTCAACTGATTGGTTATACCCAGTTACTCGACATGACGATTCATAATGCTATCGAGCCATTTCAAACACTAAGGACAGTCAAAACACATATGCCAGAGAACTTAGAAGATAAAGGAATAATAAAATCCGAAAACTTTGCAAAGAATTTCATAATTAAGACTGCAAATGGCGGAGTTTTCATTCATACAAATAGAAACATTACATTTTGGATTATATTGAAAGAACAGTAATGCTCCTATTGTCTACTTTCACTATCCAGGTTCAAGGTAACCTGTCGTGGGATAATCACGGCAGACGTTACCGGGGGTAACTGATCTTGGGGCAAGACGACACAGGCGTTCGGGAGAGGGTTTAGCTCGGAGGAAAACATGATGGAACTCGATCTGGTAGCCGGCAATCAAGTCGCCGAGTCTCCGATCTCGATATATTAGCTCAACTCTCGTGTTACACTGGATGCTCGATATCAAGCGATATTGCTAGAACTCTTGGATCTCTCTTAACCTAACTTAGGGGCCGGTTTATAAAGCACCCGAACCCCCTGGCTTGCCCTCCAAGGCGCACCCTGAATCCTACCCGGACACTGCGTATAAAACCTAACTTTCCTTACCATAACCCACAATTCAGATTACGAGGCCTACAATCCTGGGCCTTCTAGAAGTTCTTTTATCCTTAGCCGGATCTTGCACAGCGTCCTTTGGGCCGAATTACACCTTGGAGTTGGCCTACCGGGTTATCATCCCTCCATCAGTAGTCCCCAGAATAGCTTGGGCTTCACAGGATCCTATTTGAAGCGCACGCTATTCCCTGCAAAATTATCAAACTTACAAGTTCAATGGGGGCCGGGTTACATTGCTTTGATAAACAGCTAGGCCTAACTCCACGGCGGCCATATCGTAACCCGGCTTCTTCCAAATCCCTTGCCTAACTTTTCGGGGCACCACCTTGACAAAAATGTCAAAGATCCAGATTGCTTTACTCGATAATCGACCCTGATGTTGCGGAGAAGATCTCCTTCTCATTTTTGTCCGGATATCCCGGCTAGCACTTAAAGCATATCTCACAAAATCAGCGCAAACAACCGTTATCCCAAAATTTCTGGCTTCCACCCGTTAGAATAAGTTTATCCGCCCGCACCTTATAAATAGATGCCAGAAGATAACCTAGACTCAACGTTTCATTCCAACTCCTTCTCCTTTCTCACTTCTCGAGCCCGCGCAACACCGCCACAGGAATCCCGAGCTCACCACCGGAGCAAACCGCCGCCGGCTACGTTCGTCCTCAAACCACTCCGTGTCGCCGCCAAGCTCCGCCGCCGCGCCTTCAACCTGCCCATCGGAGGTTTGCAAAGGGGCATTCAGATCACGCCGTCTACCGCGGCCGCGCTAGACTCCAATTTCTTCCAGTAACTTCCTCGTATCCATTAATTCAGTCTTGCAATTTCTCGATTTACTCTAGATTGGATCTAGGTCAACCCGCGGGCCGCTTTTCTTGTGGCGCCGGATTTAGATTACTTAGATGCTTGCTAGCTCGTCCAATAGCCTGATTGATGATCATACACCACCCTCCTACCATTATTAATCATCAATCTCTTCGTAGAATCGCCCGGAAGTTTTCCAATCTAGATCCATTTCATCCCAATTTTCCGCGCATGTCATTGACACCCGGAAAATCCTTCTCTTCCGGTTCTTTTGCTTGCAGTAGATACATGGGCAATCATCCGTCTTCCTCAAACACCTTTCAATACGTAAGTAACCAATGGCTTCCATAATTACACTTGATACCCGGATAATTCTTGTAATCTTCGCTCTGCGGCATGATACCCGGATAATGCTTAGTTTTCATATCTTCTTGATACTCCGTGCATATACCCGAGTAACCTGGTATTTCCGAGTCTCACTTCCTGTATCTTTTTTCCTTGTGTTTTGCAGGTTGATCCCATGGCTCCCAAAAGGCAAGGGAAACAGCCGGCCCAGGCGAAGACAACCCAATCCATATCCGCCAATTGGGGGCGATCCACAGTCACAAAGGCCAAGCTGGAAGAGCTGGCCGAGTTGGGGGTTCTCCCCTCTCAGAAGGACATTCATTGGAGGGCGCCGGGTGACGAGACCCGGCCCACACCTGCCGAGGATGAGGTAATCTGTTTTATAGAGCACGTGACCCAGGGATTCCGTCCTCCGGGTCACCCTTTCTTTCGTGAGGTCCTGAGCCATTATGGCCTCAGGATATTTGACATAGGGCCTAACTCTATGTTGAATATTACCCACTTCATTGTTCTGTCCGAGTCATACTTGTGCACCCCGCCAAGTTTGGCTCTCTTCATCGAACTTTTCCAGTGCAAACCGTGCCGCGAAAGCGGTGACGGAGCACTTCTTGCTTGCGGCGGAGTCTCTATCCAGCGCCGCAAGAATTCTCTAATGCCACCTCTTACTCTTAACTCCCACGTCAAACACTGGCAACTCTCATACTTTTATTGCCGGGACACCTCCTCACCCGGCGAAAAGAGGTTGCCGGGTTACTCAGAGGGCCTCCTTGGTATCTCCGAGAAATTCAATGCTTTCGCCCCTGACTCGGACAGGGAAGCAATCCTGCCTTTACTTGCTAGAATAGCCGTCCTCTCCGCCCAAGGTCTTCTTGGGCTCAATCTAGTGAAAACTTGGGTTGATTTCCGGATCCAACCCAATTCTATCCGCACCAAATTGATGTGCGAGTACTCGGGGCATGCCACGGATGCACTCCGATATTCCACCAAGAGCTTTGCAGCCGGTGACACCAACAAAACCATCAAAGGTTTCCTGACGGAAAAATTGGAAGTCATAAAGAACATCGCCGGGTTACCTCCATTTACTCGGGAAAATCCGGCTCCAGCGGTAAGACCCGATACTCATAAGCTTATTTCCATACTTTGACCAGATACTGCTTTTAATTCTTACTTTCATGTTTTTGTCTCAGGCTGATGACCCTTTCTGGAAAGTTGAAACCTCCCCCCCCCTCCAGAGACCCGGAAGAGGAAGACGAACCGGCTAATGATGATGAAGGTTCTTATCCGGATCTTGTATCATCTTCACTTGTATCATTTTCCTCCCATTTTAACTTTTTCCATCAATACATACTCGACTCGCGGGGCTGGAAGACGAAGAAGAGAAGGACGAGGACGACCCGGAGGCCACCGAATCTGATCAGGAAGTAACAGTCGGGGCCAAGAGGAAGGCCAGAGGAGTGGTTTCCAAGGTTCCTTTCTCTTCTATATCCTCTGAACCTTATTCCTTCGATATCATGCGTAGACTTAACCAACAGTTGTCACACTCGTCACACTTGAAGGATCCTCTCCCGGCCAAACGTAGGGTGACCCGGAGTTCTCCGGGTGAGGATCCCCTTAATCCCGGTATCACCACCTCACCAGTCCACCGGGTCGGTACTCATCCACCTCAATCCTCAAAATCCCCTCAGCGTCACCCATCTCCCAACCATCCACGTGCCGGGCAATTCCGGGTTCCGCTATCGGTCCCTTTGTCGACTTCATCTGCTTCCAGCAGCGAGCTTCCACCGGATTACGCTGTAAATACCGGGTAGGTCTTTTCTATTTGACATCCTTTCGTACCTGAAAACTTTAAATCACTGTTGCTAACTACCTCTCTCCCTTTTCTTTAGCGCTCAAGTCACAGTTAGTGACCCGGAGAACATGGAGACAGATAACCAGAAGACGGAGGAACCAGCTGATAATGCGGACGCCGCGGCTGGTGAGGAGGCTGAAGACGCCCAAGAACAAGATCCTTTTAATGACCCGGCCCGACAAGAAGCCGGGTCTCCAAAATCTTCTGAAGACGTGGATGAAGAGATTGAGATCCAAGAGATGAGGACGGGTTCCCCAAACCCGGAGAACCAGACGGTCCGGGTCTCGACCCCAAAATCAGGAAAGACTCTTCATCCAGAGGCTCAAGCTGCCGGTTCTTCTGGCACCAAGCCTGAGGACATGACATTCCCCCAGATGCTTAGTGCCCTTCACACCTTAAGGGCCAAGGAAGAGAATATCTTGGAAGCTTTGATAGCAAAACATGAGGTAAATCCGAGTAACATTGCTTGTATCCTGATGTAGTCCCCAAGTTCCGGGTGAATTTCTTGATAATTTGCGTGGAACTTCACAGTATTTCTGACTAATTTATCCCTGTATCTCCACTCAGGACTTCGTGACTCAGTCTGAGAAAAAATTGGCTAAGGCCACCAAGCGTATTGAAAAGGAGGCGGCTCTGCGTGAGGAGGCCGAGGCTGAGGCCGGGAGGAGTGGGAAGATCATGAGAAAGTATAGGAGGAGGGCTCATGCAGCCGAAGATAGTCTAGTGAATCTTTCTGTCCAGATTGCTGATATGTATCGCGCTTTGCTCGGTATGACTCTTAGCATAATATTCATAACCCAGGTCATCCGTCTGACACATAGCCGGGTTTCCTTACTCGTGTTTTCATTTCTTTCTGCAGGTCCGAATGAAGTAATGCCGGAAGAAGATGATATTGCCAAGCTGAAGACCATCAAGAGCGTCATCCGGCAACTATGTGCTGGAACCAAATGGATCCTTGAAGAACTACGGTGGCCGGGTGTTGGGCACGTCGACCTGAAGAGGATGCTGGATGCCCGCTCCACTATTCCCGAGTGGATTTGGCATTGGAAACGCTCGTCCTGCCGGGTTGGGGTAACCCGGGGGCTAGCTCTGGCGAAAGCTTACTTTCCGAAGCTAGAGCTGGCCAAGCTGATGGTCGGGTTTCCGGTTCAACCGAGATGGGTCCAAATTTTCCCCGAAGGATTTCAAGGCCATCCAGAAAGAAGTCCGTTACTCGGCAAGCGTGATTGCTGACAGCTTGGAGCTCAATTCCATTGTCCCTTCCTATGGTGCTGATGGTGAAGCGATTAAATCGGATCTTCCCAAGCCGTACGATATGCTAGCCCGATGGAAGGAGGAAGCAGCCAAGTTGAGGGAGGAAGCTGCAAAAAAGAAGGCTGAAACCGACTCTGCGCCTGCCACTTCCACACTAGTCGTGTCGTGGGATAATCACGGCAGATGTTACCAGGGGTAACTGATCTTGGGGCAAGTCGACACAGGCGTTCGGGAGAGGGTTTAGCTCAAAGGAAGACATGATGCAACTTGATCTGACAGCCGGCAATCGAAGTCGCCGGATCTCTATTCTCGATACAATAACTCGATTAGGGTTTATACTGAATACTTGATACCACCCGATATTGCTAGGATTCTTAGGTCTCTGTGTCAATCTATACCCGAGGGTCGGTTTATATAGTACCCGTACCCCCCTAACTTACTTTACAAGGCACACCCGGGTCCTACCCAGACACGGCGGGCTAACCCTAACTTTCCTTTACAACACCCATAATCCGGGTCACTAGGCCCACGAGCTTGGGCCTCCACAAACATCTTTATCCCTAGCTGTATCCTGCTCACTGTCTCTGAGCCGGGTTATTCCTCGGATCTTGGCATACCGGGTTAGCATCCCCCCATCAGTAGTCCCCAGAATAGCCTGGGCTTCACGGATCTCCTTGAAGCGCTTGCTATTCCTGAAAAGATATCAATCACACAGGCACATGGAAACCGGGTTAAGATGTTTCAACATCCAGCTAGGCCTTGCTCCTTGGTGGCCATGCGATAATTCAGGTTTTTCCCTCCAAACACCTTGGTTCAAACTTCTGGATCCAAATCATAGTAGCAACGCCAAGATCCTATGTTTGACAGCTAATCCCATCATCGCGGGACGAATCCCCTTCTTTCTTTATCCGGATGCTTTACTCAATACTGAGCGCATATCTCGCAGGAACTTTAAATAAATAGCCGTTTTATCCCCACAATTCCCGGCCTCCACTCACCGAGCCGGGCTTATCCAGTCGCACTATAAAAAAGCTCCTTAGGAATGACTCGAACCCTAACGGCTCATTTCCCCCGCTCCATTCCTTTCTCCTCTTGAGCTCTCTTTCTTCCTGAGCGCCACCACGGACCTTCCACGCACGTCACCGGAACCCATTGCCCGAAGGCTACGCTCCGCCACCGGTCGCTCCGCGCCGCCGCCAAGATCCGCCGGCGAACCCTCATCCGGCCCACCAAGAACCGCAAAAGGACATCAGGCCTGCGCCATCTGCCTCCGCAAGGCCTCCCTCGGATCTCCTCCGGTAAGCCTTTGGCGTTCATCAACTTCCCCTCGCAACCTCTGATTTTTTTCCTCAGATTAGATCCAGATCCGTCCGCCTCAAATTTCTTGGCTAGACCGGATTAGGCTACACATAGTCTCTTTTAGTTCGCACAAAAGATAAAGCGCATACTCCAACCAACTCGCCTACTGCCCACAGTCATTACCTTCGCCACGAATTTGAAAATAAAACTTCCAATCTAGGCTCGTACTGCCCAAGATTTCCGCCCCCGCATCGGTCACTCGGCTGGACTGCTTCTTTTTAATCCCCTTTATTCACATTTGGCGCTTAAACCACTGCCCATCGTTTTCAAAAAGCTTCTTTACCATTTAGACCCCATAAATTTCTCCATAATACGCAATACCCGGAACTTCCGAGCTTGATTCTACGGGCTAACACCCGGATCTCCTGCCATACCTCAATACCATCCGGCTGATACCTGACTGTTTCATAACTTCCATGTCTTAATCTTCTTCTTATTTGATGCCTTGCAGGTCAACCACATGGCTCCCAAGAAACAGATGAAAACCCCAACCAAGGCTAAAGCCCCCAACACCATTTCCGCCAACTGGGGGCGGTCGATGGTCACGAAGGCCAAGTTGGAGGAACTAGTGGAGCTGGGAGTTCTCCCTCCTCAGGAGGATATCCAATGGAGGGTGCCGGGTAAGGAGACCCGGCCCACCCCTACAAAAGACGAGGTAATCTGCTTCGTGGAACATGTGACCCGGGGTTTTCGCCCACCCGGTCATCCTTTTTTCCGTGACATTCTTAGTCACTATGGCCTTCGCGTCTTCGACATCGGGCCCAATTCCGTGCTGAATATTACCCACTTTATTGTCCTTTCTGAATCCTATTTATGCACTCCACCAAACCTAGCCCTTTTTATCGAGCTTTATCAATGCAAACCGTGCCGCGAAAGCGGTGATGGGGCGCTTCTCACTTGCGGCGGGGTTTCGATCCAGCGCCGCAAGAACTCTCCGATGCCATCCCTCACCCTTAATTCTCATGTCAAACACTGGCAGCTTTCTTATTTCTACTGCCAGGACACTTCCCCATCCGGCCAAAAGAAACTGCCGGGTTATTCTGATGGTCTCCTTGATATCTCCGATAAATTTAGTGCCTTTGCCCCCGACCCAGATAGGGAGGCAATCCAACCTCTGCTATACAAACTCGCCACTCTTAGAGCCCAGGGCCTCATTGGGCTCAACCTAGTGAAGACCTGGGTCGACTTCAGAATTCAACCCAACTCCATCCGCACAAAGCTGATGTGCGAGTATTCTGGGGAACCTTCTGATCCACTACGATACTCTGACAACATCTTCGCAATCGGCGACACTCTCAAGACCATCAAGGGTTTTCTTACGGAGAAGCTCGAGGTAATCCGGAACATATCTGGGTTAGAGCCCTTCACACTTGAAAACCCGGCCCCCCAGGTAAAAACCCGACTCTGACGCCTTTACTTTCGCTCTTTCCACTTGATGCAACTGATAACCCGTACTTTAACGCCTTTCAGGATGATGACGACTTTTGGAACACCAATACCACCCTAGCTCCGAAGGTCCAGAGGAACAAGAAGCTGTTCACTCAGACGAAGGTACTCTCTGAATTTTACTTGACTCGTTTGAACTCACCGTAACCCCTTTATTTCGAACCGTAATCTTGATGACATTCAGAACAAGAAGATGACGAGGAAGAAGATTCGGACGGCAAGGTAGAATCTGCCAGTGATGAGGAAGAACCGGAGCCGGCAACCAAAGCCGGATCTAAAAGAAAAGCTCAAGGAGCCACCTCCAAGGTTTCATCCCCCTTCACACATTCACTTTATATTACCGTAATGATATTCTTGAACCTTTCTTGACGTTATTCCACTGGTCAATCTTGAAGGGGTCGCCCACGCCTAAGCGCAGGTCGACTCGAAATCACCCGGGTAACGACGCCCTTAACCCGGGTTCTTCACCGCTACCCACTCGGCAAGCTGGTACTTGCTCTATCTTTTCTTGGTTAGCACGGTTTCCTCGAAGCATTCTCGCATAATATTTAACTTGACATTTTCCAGCCTCCCCCGGGTCTGACGATGGATTTCCTTGTGACTTTGCGGTGAATACCGGGTAAAAATCCCCTTCCAGATACTTTCCGGAACTTCGTCATCTTTTCCTGACTGCATATTTAGCTGCTTTGTGATAACATCTACAGGGCCACGGTCGCTGTCAGCGATCAAGAGGATTCAGAAGACAAGGGCCCGGGTAAGGGGAACCCAGCTGATAAAACTGCAACCGCGTCTGGCGACGAAGAACAGACATCGCCGACTAAACCAGATCAGCAGGAAGCCGAATATCCAATTGCTTCTCATGCCAGCAAGAGAAAGACCACCGCCTTAGGTGCAGAAGGAGTGTCGGATTCCAACGTGCAAATGACCCGGGTTCCACCTCCTTCTAAGAAGAAAACCTCTTCTAGGAAATTCCAAGGACCCGGGTCTTCTGACACGAATAAAGATACTTTCGAACAATTGATGGACAAGCTTCTCACCATGAAGGCTTCGGAGAACGAGATTTTAGAGCGCATGGCTGCAGAGCACCAGGTAAGAGCGCTTGTTATCTTATATTCCCTATCTAGTCTCCAAGTTCCGAGTATAACTTGCAAAAGTTATGCTTGGTACTTCTCACCATATTTTTCTTGCCATGACACTCAGCTGGTTCTTGCACCCTTTTACACTTACAGGCACATGTAACTCGGTCTGATGAAACCTTGCTGAAGACTGAACAACTCCTTCTTGCCGAGATAAAACGCCGAGAAATCCTTGAGGATAATATGAAAACTTTGAAGAAGGATGTCTCCAAATACAAGGAGAAGTGCCTCGCCGCTCGGGCCGATTTGAAGAAGTTATCGGATCAAGTCTCCGATACTTATCAGATCTTACTTAGTAAGTGTTTGCCTGCCGGCTAAGTTTTTGCCTGCCGCCTAATTTTTGCCTGCCGACTAATTTCATACCCGGCTGCTACTGATACGTTCTTACTTCTGTTTCCACTATAGGTGCGAACCTTGCAGCTCCAGAGGAAGATGCTATTGTCAAGGTTAGGACCCTGAAGACTGTGCTCCGGACTTTCTTTGCCGGCACAAAATTTATATTGAACGCCATTAACTGGCCCACGGAAGCCTATCCGGGTGAAGAGAACCTTGTCCAAGCCTGCTCCACTGTACCCGGATGGATTGAACTCTGGAAGCGTTCGTCCTGCCGTACCGGTATAGTGCGGGCTTTGACCTTGGCCAAAGCCTACTTTCCGAAGCTTGACCCGGCGAAGATAATCTCCGGGTTTCCTGAGTTCAAGGCGGATGGCGCCAAATTTACGCCTAAGGATTTCAAGGCCATTCAGTCGGCAGTGCGCCCCTCTGCCACCACTCTAGCCGATAGCTTGAACCTTAATACACTAATGGCTGCGTATGATGCTGATGACAAGATTATCACAGAGGAAGCACCCCCGCCGTTTGACCTCTTGGAGAAGTGGGCTGATTATTCCTCCTGCGCAAGCCGGCAGTGCTGCTGATCCGGGTGCTGCTACCACCAATAGTAATAGCAAGGGCAAGGAGAAGATGGACGCCGCAACCCAGAATACCGAGTGATACCTGCTACCTAATGCTATGCCATATGCGTTAGTCGGTCAATAGGCCGTTTAAACAATTATTACTTGATGATGCGCCTGTGAACCATTGATGCTGGTACCGAAATTTGTAATGCACTTTCAGTTCTTGATACGCCTTGTGCCTCTTCTGGCCTCTGGATGAACTTGATATTTATCTGGTTTTTGAGTTTATTCTTGATATCCGACTTTCTTTATGGTTCCTTTTGTGAGACTCGGTTTCCGAGTTTCATGGATTTTGACAAGCGGACTTTTCTTTAAGTCCCCAAGTCCCCAAGACCCGGATGTTTGGGTTTTTTGAGTTTTAGCAACTAAGCAACTTTACCTTTTTTCAAAATCCCCAGTCCCCGAGACCCAAAATACCGAGTCTGGGATGTATGGTTTTTCCAAGGGAACAAGTTGTTTGCTGCTAAGCCCAAGCCCAGAGCCGTTTCACATAGGTATTGAAGTTATGCTTGATAAACGTTGAGTTTCCGGCTATTAGCCCTGTACTCTGCATAACTTATGGTTTAGATGACCCTTTTGACTATCTTGTACTGTAAGCCGGCTTTCGCGTGGATACCATGTTGTTACATCTATACGAAAACAGGGTCAGGCAAGTCCCATTGGGCTTCATGGCTGATTGTAATCGTAAGCGAGCAAATCATGCCACTTTAGTGCGAGTCACATCGAGCTTAAGTAAGAAAAGTCAAGAAAATTTGGCTCCTTCGTCCGGTTATAAGATTGCAGCCGTGCTCGTTTGCGAGCAATCGGCCCTTATAACTCATAGGCATCAAGGCCGGGTCATTGAGTTTGTAACTGTGCTATTCAAGCAATCAGCCCCCAAGACCTAGATACACGCAACATACGGAGAGTGAAGAACGTAAGAATAACCACCTCTTTACTTGATATGCGAAAGTTAGGTCAGCGAGCCGCCTCATTAAAAACCCATCCAGTCCCCAAGGGTGCCCTGGATAGGAAAAGAGTGCGTCTGAAAACCTGCTGCCTGTTACATCGTGCAACTCCACTTGCCAATATAGTCTATACTAAGTATAGTAGGGACGTAGCTGAGCCACGTTCCATGGTCTGTCTCTTTCCTGCATAGACGAAGTGGTATGAGCGGTGTCATTAACTGTAGCCGACTCTTCCCTTGCATCTATCAAGTAATACGATCCGTTGTGCAGATTCCGGCTTATGATAAACGGCCCTTCCCATGGTGGTGATAACTTGTGTTTCCCTTCGTTTGACTGTACCAGACGCAAGACCAAGTCTCCTTCCTGGAAGACCCGGGTTTTCACGCGCCGGCTATGATACCTCCGTAAATCTTGCTGATATATGGCTGATATTTCCAGGGCTTGTTCCCTTTGTTCTTCTAACATATCTACGGCATCCTGCCGGGTCTTCTCGTTCTCTACCTCGACGTAAGCTGATACTCGGGGTGAATCATGAATAATATCACTCGGCAGCACCGCTTCCGCACCATAAACCATGAAGAATGGTGTCATCTGAGTAGATCTGTTAGGTGTAGTGTTGATACCCCAAACCACGGAAGGTAGTTCTTCGACCCATGCACCCGCAGCCCTAATGCAAGGGACTCGCAGTCGTGGTTTTAGTCCACGAAGTAACTCTTGGTTTGCCCTCTCCACTTGTCCATTGGCCTGCGGATGAGCCACTGATGCTACGTCAAGCCGGATTACATTGTTGCCACAAAACTTCTCCATCGCTCCAAGGGACATGTTGGTTCCATTGTCGGTAATTATGCTGTGGGGATACCCGAACCGATAGATAATTCTTTTCAGGAATTTGACTGCTGTAACTGCTTCACAATTGGTGACTGGCATAACCTCAAACCATTTGGTAAACTTATCAATGGCCACCAAAAGATGTGTCTTCTTGCAAGGTGACATGTGGAAGGGACCAACCATGTGCATACCCCAAACAGCGAACGGCCAAGTTAACGGAATAGTCCGCAATTCCATAGCCGGCACGTGGGTTTGGCGAGCGTACGTTTGACATCCGTCACACCTTGCCACTAAGCGCTCCGCATCTGCTAGAGCCGTGAGCCAGAAAAATCCGTGTCGATAAGCTTTGGCCACAAGGGATCTTGTGGATGCATGATGCCCACAATCACCTTCATGGATTTCCTTAAGAATCTGTCGGCCTTCTTCTGGTGCTACACAGCGCAAAAAGACTCCTGCTGCACTTCTCTTGTATAACTCCCCATTGATGATAGAATATCCCTTTGCTCGCCTCGAAATTTTCCTTGCTAACACCTCCTGCTGTGGTAACTCACCTCGTGATACGTAGGCCAGAAACGGTTCTGTCCACTCGGGAACAGCGCGTACGGTGGCCACGAGCTCCAAATCCGGGTTTTGATTTGCCAGTTCTTCCTCAGACTCGGTTTTAACTGATGGTCGCCATAATTCATCCAGGAAGACGTTAGGTGGAACCGGCTCTCTGCGCGAGCCTAGCGAGGGCGTCTGCTGCCTCATTCTTTCTTCTGTCTATGTGTTCTACTTCATACCCGGAGAAACATCCTGCAACCCTATCAACCTCTCTGCGGTATGCTGCCATAGTTGCGTCCTTTCTATCCCAAGTTCCCGACACCTGCTGTACCACAAGGTCCGAATCTCCAAAGCATCGTATCCTCTTAATGTTCATCTCCTTGGCTACCTTTAAGCCGTGCAATAGGGACTCATACTCGGCCATGTTGTTGGAACAATCAAAGTGAATCTGTAGCACGTAACTCAATTTGTCTCCTTTGGGTGATGTTAGCACTACTCCAGCTCCTGATCCCTCATATTGCTTGGATCCATCAAAGTGCATGATCCAAGATTCGGAGTTTGGAGCAAAGGTGGTCATGCCTGTGTGTGTCCAGTCATTAACGAAATCAACCAAAGCCTGAGACTTAATTGCTGACCTGGGCTCGTAGTTGATGTGATAATCCCCCATCTCTATCGCCCATTTGGCTATTCTTCCTGTCGCATCCGAGTTTCTGATGATATCCGACATTGGTATCGAACTTACCACTGTTATGGGGTGTTCCTGGAAATACGGCTTCAGTTTCCGGCTGGCCATAAAGACCCCAAAAACCAGCTTTTGCCAATGCGGATAGCGTTGCTTTGCCTCTGATAATACCTCGCTGACGTAATAAACCGGTCTCTGGACCGGGTAACCTTTCCCATCCTCTTTACGCTCCACAACCACTACTGCACTAACGGCTCGGGGGCCCGCTGCTACATATAGCAGCATGGGCTCTTTAGGACCCGGGGCCGCTAGGACCGGTGCTTCAGATAACTGCTTCTTTAGTGCCTCGAACGCCTCATCCGCTTCTTGATCCCACACGAATTTATCGGATTTCCTCAAGAGCCGGTACAAGGGTATTGCTTTTTCTCCGAGTCTGGATATAAATCGGCTCAAGGCTGCTACGCAGCCCGAGGAGCTTTTGAACATGCTTCAAATTTTCCGGCTTTTTCAGATTCTGGATAGCTTTTATTTTATCTGGGTTTGCCTCAATTCCTCTCTCGGAAACGATAAAGCCGAGTAATTTCCTAGCTGGAACTCCAAATACACACTTCGTCGGGTTAAGCTTCATCTGGTACCTCCTCAAGTTTTTGAACGTCTCCTTCAGATCGTCGATAAATGTCTCTGCCTTCCTGGTCTTGATAACCACATCATCCACGTAAGCATGGACGTTGCGTCCAATTTGGTCCTCAAAGCACTTCTGTATACACCGTTGATAAGTTGCGCCAGCGTTCTTCAATCCAAACGTCATGGTTTTGTAACAAAAAGCCCCAAAAGGGGTTATAAATGATGTTTTCTCCCAATCCTCCCTCTTGAGCTTAATCTGATGATACCCGGAATATGCGTCCAGAAAACATAATAGGTCACTTCCAGCTACTGCGTCTATGATCTGATCTATCCTTGGTAGTGCAAACGGATCCTTTGGGCAATGCTTGTTGAGACTCGTAAAATCGATGCACATCCTCCACCCATTGGTCTTTTTCATCACGAGAACCGGATTTGCTAACCAATCCGGGTGAAATACTTCCATAATGAAGCCGGCTGTCAGCAGCCGCGCGATTTCTTCTCCTATAGCTTTCCTTCTTTCCTCATTCATCTTCCGCAGGCCCTGCTTCACCGGCCTGGACTTAGGGTCTACGTGCAAACTGTGTTCTGCCAATTCTGTGGGGATACCCGGCATATCGCTAGGCGTCCAGGCGAATACGTCCGCATTAGAATGAATAAACTCCACAAGTGCTTTCTCCTGCTCGCTGTCCAAGTTAGACCCTATAGTAAATTGCTTAGAGGGATCACCTTCAACAAAAGCTATCATCTTGGTATCCAGCGCCGCCTTGAATTTTGCTCTCTCGTCTTCAGTATTCGGCCTTTTCAATGATGTCCTGTCATCCGGGTCTACTTGAGACCGATAATACTTGAGTTCCTCTTTTCTGCAAGCCTGCTCGGCCATTACCGAATCTCCTTCATCGCACTCAGCTGCTATATCCCGGCTTCCATGTATGGTGATGGTTTGTTTAGGACCCGGAATTTTTAGCTGTAAATATACATAACACGGCCTAGCCATGAATTTAGCATAACCCGTCCTTCCGAACAGCGCGTGATAAGGGCTGCGCAATTTGACCACCTCGAAAGTGAGCCACTCGACTCGATAATTATCCTTCGATTCTCCAAAAGCTACCTCCAATGCGATTTTTCCCTCGGGGCATGCTGAGTGACCCGGCACTATCCCATGAAAAATTGTTGAGCTTTTCTGTAGCTGAGATTCCTTAAGATCCATGCGTAAAAAAGTTTCCCAATATAAGATATTGATACTACTTCCACCGTCCATCAGGACCTTCTTCAACTCATAACCATTGACCTGCGGTGCGACTACCAATGCTAAGACTCCCGGGTGTTCTATCCTTTTCGGGTGATCCCTTCTGCTCCATGTTACATCTTGTTCTGACCACCTCAGATATCTCGGAACGGCCGAGGAAACCGAGTTTACCGCTTGCTTCAGTATCTTCTTGTCCTTATTAGAAGTTCCTGTAGTATGCACATGATATTGTCCTTTTAAACCAGATGTACGTACCATACCGATGAAGATGCTGATTTGGCCGATTGTCACAATAGATCCGGATTCGAGGTGATCCGACTCTGGTCCCCAGCCGGAATCGTCCACCATCTTCTCTCCTTCGTGGTCGATGTAGATCTTGCCGATGACTAGATTCTCCATGTTCTTCCGAGCTTCTCCCGTGATGTAAACACCTTTGGACGCAGGCCCCACGGTGGGCGCCAACTGTCGTGGGATAATCACGGCAGACGTTACCGGGGGTAACTGATCTTGGGGCAAGACGACACAGGCGTTTGGGAGAGGGTTTAGCTCAGAGGAAAACATGATGGAACTCGATCTGGTAGCCGGCAATCAAGTCGCCGAGTCTCCGATCTCGATATATTAGCTCAACTCTCGTGTTACACTGGATGCTCGATATCAAGCGATATTGCTAGAACTCTTGGATCTCTCTTAACCTCACTTAGGGGCCGGTTTATAAAGCACCCGAACCCCCTGGCTTTCCCTCCAAGGCGCACCCTGAATCCTACCCGGACACTGCGTATAAAACCTAACTTTCCTTACCATAACCCACAATCCGGATTATGAGGCCTACAATCAAGGGCCTTCTAGAAGTTCTTTTATCCTTAGCCGGATCTTGCACAGCGTCCTTTGGGCCGAATTACACCTTGGAGTTGGCCTACCGGGTTATCATCCCTCCATCATAACCCTTCAAGCATCCGACTCCTCCTCGCTGCTGTCGTCCTCGGGGATTGGAGGGATTTCCTCTTCTGGATAATTGACGGAGATATTTACCATGGAGGCAATCTGGGTGGCGTGGCCTTTGATTTCATCAAAGATGGTATTTCGCTGAGTATCCGTGTATCCTTGAGGGACACCGGACGCCACGCGCCAAGATTTAGCACCAGGGTAGTGCATACGCATAAGGCCGAGTGCCATGCGCGCACCACCCCGTGCAGCGGAACGTAGGACGGAATCCCTGGACTCCGCCACCTCCATGATGGCTCCCGGAAGTTTTTCAACCTTCGAGAACTCCCCAGTCCTTGAGGGAAGGAACTTATTGACCAGCTGCATTCCAGCAGCCCTGATCGAAGTCCATGTCTTCCCAAAGGCTCGGATTCCTTCAATCCGAGTGCCATCTGGGGTATCTCCTGTTTTTCCAACAAAACAACCAAAAGGGTTAGGTGAAAAACAGAGA
Source organism: Alopecurus myosuroides (assembly GCA_028641055.1). NCBI lineage: Eukaryota > Viridiplantae > Streptophyta > Magnoliopsida > Poales > Poaceae > Alopecurus > Alopecurus myosuroides. Next base: position 111,589,518 of record CM054058.1, on the reverse strand, counting down.
AGGAAAGCAGGACATGGAAAAATGGTAAAGGTATCAGAAACTTACCGATAAGCTTGTCGATCTCGGAGACTTCCTCCAGGCGAAGGTTCAGAGCGTTTTCTAAATCCTGAATGGTGGATTTATCCTTCTCCGCCCGCTCGGAAGCCTTGGAATTGGCAACTCCAAGGGCCAAATTGCTGGCCTCCAGATCCTTTTGAGTCTTCACAAGATTCTTGTGAAGATCCAAATTCTCCTTTCGGAGATTTTCGGCATTGCCGGCATCTTCAGCTATTTGCTTCGACTTAGCCAAAGCAGCTGGAAAGCAAGGAAAATTCCGAGTTTTGAAAGCTCCCGGAATAAGTACGTAGACAAAAAGTTGAATCGAAAACTTCAGAGGACAAATGTTTACCTGTTGCTTCCGACAACGCGAGCTGAGACGATGCCAGCTCCGCCTCTCTCTCTTCAAGAATAGAAAGAAGATTTCTAACTTCCTTATTCTTGATGGAGAGTTTTTTGAAAACTTCCATGTTAATGGCTTCGGCGGTTTGCTGGAACATAGCAAGGAAAAGAAAGATTACAAAAAGCATCAAAGCAAAAAGTATTTCATTTTGTTTAATGCTTGGGGGCTAGAGTTACATACCTGGCTCATTCGTTGCAAACCCGCCAAGTTTTCATTGAACCCTTTTGCGTATTCCGCAAAAAGGGTTCCGGCCGCGCTTAGGCCGTCATTGATAATCTTGAATTCCTTGTCAAAGGTGGGAATCTCCTCGTCGAATGTCCGAGAAGGTTTTCCCACCTCTGGAGCCGCCCTTTCCCTCGTGTCCGTGTCCGACACAACGGGCTGGCTGGGCTCTAGTGGCTTGGTGTTGGGGGCTGCAGCGTGCTCTTCCGCCATCGTGGACGGTGTATCTGGGGCGATGACGGGAGAAGGTTGACTGTCTCGGCTAGAAACAACTTTGTGTTTCTTCAGCTTCTTTGGCTTTAGGATGGAGGGAGGCAGGCTAAAAACAAAAAACCCGGAAAAGTTAAAACTCCGAAGATGGAAGAAAAATTTCCATGAAAGAAAAGAACCCAGAAGAAAAAACCTGGAAGTGGCGACGGGGATTCCGTCAAGGTCGATAACTTCCTCAGAGGAAGAAATCTTCTTGCGCTTGCGCCCACCTGTAGTGGCAGTACGCAAGGCATCCAGCTCAGCTTCGGAGGCTAACTTCGAGTCTGGAAGTTCAGCGAACTGTCGAAAACAAAACAAATCAGAGTTAGAAGCAGGAAAATCCGAGAAAGAATGTTAAAACCCTACCCAAATGACGGAAAAAATACCTTGGGAGCCGGATTGTCGGCCGTATACATCGGCCGACTCGCTTCGTATTGGTCGCGAGATGCGACCAACTGGTTCGCGCGCCGTCGAAGATCCCTTGGAGACCAATCCTTTATGGATGTCCGCATTGGGTCGTTGGCACCCGTGTATTCGCACAAAAGGCGGCCACCGTGATTGGCCAACGGCTGGATCCGCCTATTTAACTAGCAAAGGACCGTGTCCATGCCAGTTAGAGGTGGATCGGAGGAGGTGAGCTTGGCGATGCGCCGCTTGATCCTTAGAAGATCAGGAGGCAGAACCTGGACGGCTTCCGTTCCCCAATTGTCTTGGGGAATGGCAGCGGTGTTGGAGAAAGGTGGAACCCCGATGGCCTTTTTTGGGAAAGGCACATCGGGATGGTAGAAGAAAGAACCCGTCCAAAATTTGACGGATTCTGATGTCTTGATCTTGGGGAACCAATCTTCCCTAAACCTCCGAAGAGTAAAGGAGATGGTCCCGCAAGTCGGGAGTGCGCCCTCCGAGGAGTTTCGCTTAACCCCGAAACAATACATCCAAAAATCTAACCTAGGCTCTAACCTAAGTAACCCTCAAATAGGGCCTGGAACCCGGCCATATAAAGAATGGAGTTGGGTGGCAGGTTATGAGGTTGGATGTTGTAGTGGGAGAGGATTTGGAGGAAGAAAGCGGAAGGCGGAAGCCCCATACCTCTCAGGAGATGGGAGGAAAGAAGGACCCTTTCGCCGTCTTTCAGCATTGGCTCGTTCTCGTCCTCAGGGAGCCGCCATTTCCCTTTAAGAATCAGACCCTCCTTTTCCAGGTTTGGAAGGAGGGCTGGTGGAATGCTGCAGGCAATCCAATTGCCCGCAGTTTCCACCTCTTCATCCGCTCCGGCGGCGGCGGACGCGGCGGCTTCCGCAGCGGCGAGCTCGTCACCGAGGAGCTGGATCTTCTCATCCGCCGTTTCGGGAGCAAACGGCGGGGAAGGTGCGGAGCTCGAACCCGCAGCGTTCGCGGCGGCGGAAAGATCCTCTCCGCCCGCCGCAGAGGCCGCGGTCTTTTCTGGCTCGTCGCCGGCGTGCTTTGGGGATCCGAGCTGCGGATCCAGATCGTTGATGATGTCGTCGACGGTGAGCGCGGCGGAGCGAGTGGGGGACGACGGCGAGGATGCCATTTGGTGGCGGCGCGTTGCGCTGGTGCTCTGGGTGCGTTCGTGCGCTCGGGACGGTTCTTCGCTCGGGAGCTTGTGCGCGGCAATGGCGTGGACAGTGAGAGTGCGGAAGGTTTTTGACAAGGACGAAGATGGCTATTTATAGCCAGAAATCCATCAAGATACGTGCCAACGGCTATTTTGACCGTTGGATGATCAACGCGTGTCACTCGCCGGAAAATCCGGGAAATGAAACGACAGGGTAATGATGGTTATCTCCTCGTTTCCCGTGAGAATCTGTCAGAGATATGTTACTGGGTTTTCCGCGTAAAACCCAACGTCCCTTACGTCAGCATGATTAAGTGCTCTGACGTAAGAAGTTCCTTCTCCACGAAGGATCGTGAGAGAAAAGCCGGATTTTCAGGATTCCGAGTTTCACGTTACCATCTCTTTCAAAAGAAGAAGAATAAGAAGAATCAAGACTGCTGATTGAAATTTCTCGGACAAAGCACATTTGGCGAAAGACGGCAAATCAGAGTTTTAATCCTTCTTGGGGGCTACTGTCGGATATATACCGTTTAGGGGTATATAAGATGGTAGTCAAAGTGCCTGGTTACCAGGGTGGCCCAAGTGGTAGTGGGCTATGGTCCATTGGGCGGCCCAGTAACTTGACGCACAGAAGCCGGATTCTAGAAGAACCCGGATCATGGCCCGTGTGATCTGGCTTGGAGGAGAAGACGGATTCCTTACTTTCCAAGTTATAGTTACCGTAGTCTTCTAGGTTTCCTATTCTGTAAGCCCTAATCCGGCTATTATATAAAGCCGGACGGGAGATAAAACAAGACAACCAACGAGTAACAGAGAAGATATAGGCCAACTCGCCGAGAAGTTGATCCCCTGCGAGTAGCTAGATCTAATCCTCACATTGTAATCCTGTTTCCAGCCTTTAGTCCTGATTAGTGAGAAGTGCAGGAGTAGGCACGTCGTACTGTCGCGACGTACCGAACCTGGGTAAATCCTGTGTTTGTTGTCGTACTACGATGTCTCGACACTTGTACTTTTGCAGACTGAACCAATGGCTCCCAAGACCAAAGGGAAACAGTCGGCTAAGCCAAGGATGACCCAATCAATATCCGCCAACTGGGCGCGATCCACGGTAACCAAGCCCAAGCTGGAGGAGCTGGCCAAGTTAGGCATCCTCCCCCCTCTGGAGGAGATCCACTGGAGGGTGCCGGGTGACGAGACCCGGCCCACGCCCAACGCTGACGAGGTAATATGCTTCGTCGAGCATGTGATCCGGGGGTTTCGCCCCCCGGGTCACTCTTTCTTCCGTGAAGTCCTCCGCCATTATGGCCTCCGGGTGTTCGACATAGGGCCTAACTCTATGTTGAACATAATGAAGGGTTCGTTGCATAGAAACAAAAAAATTCCTACACGAGAGACACCCGAAAGGCCAAGATCTAATCTAGGAGACGAATTGCAACGAGCAACGAGAGGGTTAAGGAGAACACATACCCTCGAAGACTCAAAGTGGTACGAGATCAAATCTCGTTGTTGGCGTAGTCGTACTCACACCGATCCCGATAGCGAGAAGATGAGCACCGCAATCCGGCGGTGCATCCGTGATTGGTCACACGTACGGTTGATGACGACCTCCGTTCCCTCGTTCCAGCGGGGCGCGGAAGTAGAGGATCCCTCGGAACTCCAGCAGCACGACGACGTGGTGGTGGTGAAGAATCCCACGGTCAGGGCTTCGCCAAGCCGGAGACCATGAAATGGAGCAGCGGGTGGAGGGAAAGGGAAGTGGCCAAGTGTGTGGAGGAGGGAGAGCTCTCACCCTCCTTTTATAGGAGAGGGGGGAGGCAGCCCAAGGGGGGTGCGGCCAGCCCCATGGTGTGCCCCCACCTCTTCCCTCATGATGTGAGTGGACACTCTACTCACACCCACTCATTTTCCTTTAAACCCCACTTAGAAAATCCAAGAGTTTTTCTTTAATAAATCAATAAAACATTTTTATTTCTTTATTTCAGCATTTGTTAATTCTATTAACAAACATTTGCATAAAGCACCTCGAATCATTTGTTAACTCTATTAACAACCATTCGACGAAAAACCCCTTGAACTATTTCAAATTTCCCCGAAACAATTTCGGTGTTGTCCAAAATATTCTTCGATATTCCGTATCCTCTCAAATGCGTCATCGAACCTTAAGTGTGTCACCCTACGGTTCGCGAATAATATAGACATGATCGAGACTCCTCTCCGATCAATAATCAACAGCGGGATCTGGAGATCCGTGATGATTCCTATATATTCAACGATGACTCTCGTGATCGTGTGAACCAACAACGCCGTGAACTATTCCCTTTGTCTCGCGATATTTTACTTGTCCGAGATTCGATCATTGGTATCAACCATACCTTGTTCAATCTCGTTACCGACAAGTACTCTTTTCTCGTTCCCGTGATATAACATCCTTGTGATCATATCACGTGCTTGCAAGCGGTTTCGATGTGACATCATCGAGAGGGCCCAGAGTATATCTCTCTGTCATTTGGATGGACAAATCCCACTCTTGATCCATGATCCTCAACTAATACTTTCCGAATACTCAACGACACCTTTATTGTCACCCTGTTACGGTGTGACGTTTTATGCCATCAAAGCACTCCTCCGGTATCAGTGATTGACATGATCTCATGGTCTAAGGAATAAGTTACTTCGTGTGTTTGATATAACAATGTAAACTAAATGACTTGATCGCATTGCTATATTCTCTTTGGGTATATGTTCATCACATCATTCTTCTAATGACATGATCCCGTTATTAACAACATCCAATGTTCATGATCAGGAAACCTTGATCATCTATTAATCAATGAGCTAGTTAAAAGAGAGGCTTTACTAGGAACCATTGTTTGTTTATTAAGCACACATGTATCAACGTTTCCGGTTAATACAATTCTAGCATGAGAAATAAACATTCATCATAAACAAGGAATAAGATAATAACCATTTTATTATTGCCTCTCGGGCATATTCCCTTCAGTCTCCCACTTGCACTAGAGTCAATAATCTAGTCTGTAAGCACTTTAACATATATGGCGTACCAGTGTTATTACCATGCTTCGCATGCGGTAAACATCATCAAAAAGATCTGAACTGTTCAGGTCCTATTGTATTTGCATGTTCTTTGCGTCTACACGCATCACTCATTCTCTAATGAGATGGCTTTGTATATATATGGTCAATTGGTGAAAACTTAATTCCTCAGCTTAAACTGATGTCACTAACATTGTGAAAATGTAGCTTCATAGTGTTAGCAATCTTGGAAACTCACCAAGTTCCGGTGATACCTTAATTCCTCAGCTTAAACTGATGTTACTAACATTGTGAAAATGTAGCTTCATAGTTTCAGCATTCTTGGAAATTCACTAAGTTCAATAAAGAACTCCTTGACACAAAATACGCTTATAATCAGTTGTCAACACAACAATATACTTTAGCCTTTGTTGTAGTATCTGTCACAATATTTTAATTTTGAAACTTTTTCAAATCCAGCATGGAACTTTCTTCCATCCTATTGTGCTACCCTTCATCACATATTTTAATTGAGATAAAATTACTTGAACAAATGACAAGACTATTAGTGTAACATATTACAACTAATATTTTGTCATTACTATATAGGACAACATATCCTTAGCATTTCTAAAATGACACAAGGATCTCTCCCACGGTTGTCTAATCATCATATGAATTATCCTTCTATAACATTTTATAGCATAGGACTCATCTGGTTGTGTACATAGCATGGAAACATGACTTAGAAATCTCAATTTCAATGATGCTCATCATGTGTCAAAACACTTGAATCTTGCTCAATTATTTTCCATGTGACAAGAACTCCTTGTCATTTCGATATTGACTTACTTCAATATTTCATCTATGTAATTTGGCTTCAATCATATCAGGCGATTCAATCCATCTCTTATAGATATCGATGCCCATTATCTTCTAAGCCTTTCATCAATATGAAAATCTTAACCGTGTTAATTTAAAATAACATATTTTCCAATCATCCATATGTCATCTACATAAAGTATTAAAAATATGTCATAGCGCTCCCACTTAATTTCTTGTAACTTTACAAGCATCTTTATCGTTCATGATGGAATCAAACTCTTTTGATAACTTCATTAAGCTAAAGATTTCAACTTCGCTATGCTCACTTCACCCATTGAAGTGTGCATACCTTTCTAGCAACCTTTTGAATTTTACAAAACTCTCAGACTGTGTCAATTACACATCCTTGATCAAACTTCCTCGAGAGGAGAGTTGGTTTTGTTATTCAACTGCCATATCATAATATGTAACTTTTTGCTAGAACTATCCGCAAAGACTAAAACATCACTACGGAAGATCAAAATCTTGTAGTAGTTAACTCGTTTAACTTCGTCGAAAACAACTTTTCGATAAGTACAATTTTAATAAGATGTAAAATCCATGTCTTTGTCGCTATATAGACTCTTTTGCTATGCTAGGCATCATGCCTATCGAAAGGACTCCCAAGTCACATACTTGATATCCATACAAGGATACTATGGCGGATATAATGACTCATAGTCAATTTTACGAAGCCAGGGCCCATCATTTGCTTCCTTTATAAGGTCCAGGTCCTTTTGTTGTCAAAACAACACTTTACACTTAAACCACAAGTTGTTCTAAGTACAAAGTTTTTGGACTTTTCTGGTACAGTTCGCAAACTCATTTGAAGTATCTACAACGGTTGTAGTGTCTTCTACTTAGTCAAAATAGTAAACCCCGGAACAACTTCCAGTGCTGCGCTACTCTTGACATGATAACGAAGATTCTCTAATCTCGTTGAGTTTATACTGTGCTCCCACTCACTTGTTTCGCAAGAACTACTTTCTCGAGAAATCAACTCTTTCTGACAAACAATATTTGTCTTTTGGTTCAGTGATAGGAGAAATACCCAATGTTTTATTTGGGATAACCTTATAAACATATATTTAACCTATTTTGGTTGTAAACATTTTACACATGCTATGCATACCAAAACTTAAGAAAAATGAAAATTCGGGTCACTACCCAAACCATATCTTATATGTTGTCAATTTCAACGGATCATGATGGTGCTCTTTTCAGTGTGAAAACGGTTGTCCTTAATGTATAAACTGCAAAATTATAATGGAAATTTTATTAATCCTACCATGTCAAACAAGGTTTGATTTTGTCTTTTGAATACTCCAATCTAATGTGGGGTATTCGAGAAGTATAAGTTGTACAACAATTCTGCAACTTCTCAGATGTTTTGCTAAACTTGTAACTCAAACTTTATCCTTTATGATCCAATCATGAATAATTGATTATCTTGTTACATTGATTTTAACTTCATATTAACAACCTTTTGAACCAATTCAAAATGTCAAACTCCGTTCCCTTTAAATAGATATACTCACATATCTACTCAAGTCATCGACGGAATTTTATGAAGGAATAATTAATCCACCATACATGACTACACATAATGGACTATATACATCAATATGTATAATCTCCACTAAATTAGTCGTCCATTCTACTTTGGCCTAAGAACGGAATTCTAGTCATCTTTTGGAAGAGGTCTCACAAGCGTCAATTTATTCAAAACAAAAATGACTCCGGAAGTCCATCAATATGGAGTTCCTTCATGTTTTCCTTTCCGATATGAACTAAAATGGTGGTGCCACAATTTAAGTGAAACTCTTTTACGTCTTGCAACGTTTAGCATTTAGTCTTATAGATGTTTACTTTACCAACGTGATTTATATTAACATATCCATCAATTATGGAATATGGTCATAGTTTGAACAATATCATTTGTTCTCACAAAAGACCAGAACAAAATAACAACTTATTAAGTTCTTAAAATAAATCTTGAATGTTTGGTTCGATACTACAATGAACACAATAACACTTTATTTATGTTCTTGTCATAATCGATTCCACATCTATTACTAGTTCCTTTTAGGCCCTTGTATTTCTTGCATTGAGTTGCTTTGTATGACAACTCATACCAACCAATGTGGTATCAAAATACCCAAAAATACTTTGTTAACTAGCAATACATCTATAACTTGTATATCAAGCATATACTCCTGAGCTGGACTTTTCCAGTTATCTTCTTTTCTGCCATATATCTATTTGCAATTCTATTTTCAATATCCCCTTTCCTTTATAGAAGAATCATTCAACATCAAACAATGCTAGTCGTACTAGCTCATTTTCTTTGGCGTGTTAGTCATATACTATCACCCATTGAGTCATACTTTGAGTTTGATTGTTCTACTAATATCACCATATTAATAGTATTCTTCTAGATTCCACTCTTAGCAATCTCCAAGTAAGGTAAACTACTTTACCCATACTTCTAATCCATCCCATCATAACAATTTTATGATTAAGCTACTATAGCTCGAAGGAAGGGATTTAGAGGATAATTTTCAGCGACCAACTTCTTGGAATATTCAAACGCCTAGCGTCTTCAATCATTGCATATATTCAGATAATATAAGCAAACATTGTCACGCTAAATTTGCATATGTTCAGATAATATAAGCAAACATTGTCACGCTAAATTATACTCAGTCATGTTGCAACAAATAAGTTTCTAGATATCAATATATATTTTCACTTGATTGTTTCTGAAAACAACTCTTTTCAGTTCCAAAATCACTTTGATCAACAAAACATTCTTTTGAAGATAAAGTAATACGAAAGCAAACATGACTCTGTATTCTAAGTAGGAATTATTTGCTCTCTAGATTAATCAATCATTAACCATATGTAGCTAGGTAGGAAATACGAAAAATCTACAATAGGACTCATTTTTAAATTTCACTAGCACGGTACCAATCTTAAATGGTTTTACCAGATCATAACAATTATATCTCAATTAACAATCTAAGTGTAAGGTAGTTATGTGGATGCCAATGACTACTACAAGTTGTGCAAATTCACTTTGATTTGTTGTTCATGATAAATAAGTTCAAGTTAATTCAAAATTAAGCCATGAACTCCCACTCAAAAACAACATCCCTCTTAGTCGTCTTTAGTGATTACACGAACCAAATTCACTACAACAAAACCGATCATCACGTGAGATGATGTAGTTTAAAAGGCGAACATCGACATGTTCATCATATCATCCATATGACTCATGCTTTACCTTTTGGTTACGTGTTCCGAGGCCATGTCTGTACATGCTAGGCTCGCCAAGTAGAACCGTAGTATTGCGTGTGTTTCAAGGCCATGTCTGTACATGCTAGGCTTGAAAACACCCGTTGTATGCGAACGTTGAGTCTATCACACCCGATCATCACGTGGTGTCTCGAAACGACGAACTTTCTTAACGGTGCATACTTAAGGAAGAACACATTATTATCTTGATATTAAGTGAGAGGGATCATCTTATAATGCTACCATCGCTATCTAAGCAAAACAAGATGCATAAAAGGATTAACATCACAAACATCACATGTAAGGATAACGTGATATGATATGGTCCTCCTTGCACTTGATCTCTATCATGTGCATCCTGGTATGATCTCCATCATTCCACCGGCGTGGTACCAAGTACCATGGCACCCCAATCTTGATTGTCCATCAATAAGAAGACAATCATATGGATAGCTTCCGGTATATCAATAATTTACAAAATAGATCATCTCATAATCAAATTTGTAATATTGACCATATCACATCACATGCCCAGCAAAAATCTAGTTAGACGCCTCTAATTTATTTTTGCATATTTTACGTGGCTTAGGGATTTCGATGATAGAACCGTTCATACCTACGAACATCAACCACAACGTTGATAAACACATTTTTAACAACCCTTCATAGATTAGATCTTAACTATAGTAGGAGAAACAGACACCTGCAAGCCACTTATGCAATACAAGTTGCATGTCAGTTGTGGAACAAGTCTCATGTACGTGGACATGTAAGGTTAGTCCGGGCCGCTTCATCCCACTATGCCACTAAGATCATAAAATAATCAAGGAGGTAATAACATGATCATCAACGCCCACATACACCTATGTGTTCTACCCGTACAAAATATCTACGCATAGATCCGGCTCTGATACCACTGAAGGGTTCGTTGCATAGAAACAAAAAATTTCCTACACGAGAGACACCCGAAAGGCCAAGATCTAATCTAGGAGACGAATTGCAACGGGCAACGAGAGGGTTAAGGAGAACACATACCCTCGAAGACTCAAAGTGGTACGAGATCAAATCTCGTTGTTGGCGTAGTCGTACTCACACCGATCCCGATAGCGAGAAGATGAGCACCGCAATCCGGCAGTGCATCCGTGATTGGTCACACGTACGGTTGATGACGACCTCCGTTCCCTCGTTCCAGCGGGGCGCGGAAGTAGAGGATCCCTCGGAACTCCAGCAGCACGACGACGTGGTGGTGGTGAAGAATCCCACGGTCAGGGCTTCGCCAAGCCGGAGACCATGAAATGGAGCAGCGGGTGGAGGGAAAGGGAAGTGGCCAAGTGTGTGGAGGAGGGAGAGCTCTCACCCTCCTTTTATAGGAGAGGGGGGAGGCAGCCCAAGGGGGGTGCGGCCAGCCCCATGGTGTGCCCCCACCTCTTCCCTCATGATGTGAGTGGACACTCTACTCACACCCACTCATTTTCCTTTAAACCCCACTTAGAAAATCCAAGAGTTTTTCTTTAATAAATCAATAAAACATTTTTATTTCTTTATTTCAGCATTTGTTAATTCTATTAACAAACATTTGCATAAAGCACCTCGAATCATTTGTTAACTCTATTAACAACCATTCGACGAAAAACCCCTTGAACTATTTCAATTTTCCCCGAAACAATTTCGGTGCTGTCCAAAATATTCTTCGATATTCCGTATCCTCTCAAATGCGTCATCGAACCTTAAGTGTGTCACCCTACAGTTCGCGAATAAGATATACATGATCGAGACTCCTCTCCGATCAATAATCAACAGCGGGATCTGGAGATCCGTGATGATTCCTATATATTCAACGATGACTCTCGTGATCGTGTGAACCAACAACGCCGTGAACTATTCCCTTTGTCTCGCGATATTTTACTTGTCCGAGATTCGATCATTGGTATCAACCATACCTTGTTCAATCTCGTTACAGACAAGTACTCTTTTCTCGTTCCCGTGATATAACATCCTTGTGATCATATCACGTGCTTGCAAGCGGTTTCGATGTGATATCACCGAGAGGGCCCAGAGTATATCTCTCTGTCATTTGGATGGACAAATCCCACTCTTGATCCATGATCCTCAACTAATACTTTCCGAATACTCAACGACACCTTTATTGTCACCCTGTTACGGTGTGACGTTTTATGCCATCAAAGCACTCTTCCGGTATCAGTGATTGACATGATCTCATGGTCTAAGGAATAAGTTACTTCGTGTGTTTGATATAACAATGTAAACTAAATGACTTGATCGCATTGCTATATTCTCTTTGGGTATATGTTCATCACATCATTCTTCTAATGACATGATCCCGTTAATAACAACATCCAATGTTCATGATCAGGAAACCTTGATCATCTATTAATCAACGAGCTAGTTAAAAGAGAGGCTTTACTAGGAACCATTGTTTGTTTATTAAGCACACATGTATCAACGTTTCCGGTTAATACAATTCTAGCATGAGAAATAAACATTCATCATAAACAAGGAATAAGATAATAACCATTTTATTATTGCCTCTCGGGCATATTCCCTTCACATAACCCATTTCATTGTCCTCTGTGAGTCTTATTTGTGCATTCCGCCAAATTTGGCTCTTTTCATAGAACTCTTCCAATGCAAACGGTGCCGCGAAAGCGGCGACGGGGCGCTCTTAGCTTGCGGCGGGGTCTCTATCCAGCGCCGCAAGAATTCACCTATGCCGACTCTTAATTTAAACTCTCATGTTAAGCATTGGCAATTGTCCTTCTTCTACTGCCGAGACACCTCCCCACCCGGCGAGAGGAAGTTGCCGGGTTACTCGGAGGGTCTCTTAGATCTCTCCGATACCTTCAACGCTTTTCCCCCTGAGTCGGATAGGGAAGCAATCCAGCCTCTCCTATCAAAGATAGCCGTCCTCTCTGCCCAAGGTCTCCTTGGGCTCAATCTGGTTAAGACATGGGTCAACTTTCGGATCCAACCCAACTCCACTCGCTCGAAACTGATGTGCGAGTACTCGGGGCACTCTACGGATTCTCTCTGATATTCTTCGAAGAATTACCCGGCGGGTGATACCAACAAGACCATCAAGAGCTTCTTGACGGAAAAATTGGACGTCATCCGGAATATAGCCGGACTGGAGCCTTTCACTCGCGAGAATCCGGCTCCTGCGGTAAGATCCGCACATATACCTTCATTTTCATGCTTTCACTTGATCCAATTATTAACCCTTACTTTCACACCTTTGTCTCAGGCTGATAACGTCTTTTGGAATGTTGAGACCTCCCCTTCCTCCGGAGACCCGGAAGAAGATGAAGAGCCGGCTGATAACGATGAAGGTATTATCCGGATCTTCGATCGACTTCACTTATACCATTCCTCTTTCACATATCTCACCTTTTTCCGACTGTACATTGCCGGCTTTCAGGGTTGGAGGGTAAGGATGATAAAGACGGGGAGGACCCGGAGGCCACCGAGTCCGATCAAAGCGAAGCTGAACAAGAAGTAACAGTTGGGGCCAAGAGGAAAACCAGAGGGGTAGTATCCAAGGTTCCCTACTCCTTCATGTCCTCCGAACCTTATTCTTTTGCTAACATGTGCAAACTTAACCAACAACTATCCAACTCATCACACTTGAAGGACCTTCTTCCGGCCAAGCGCAGGGTGACCCGGAGTTCCCCGGGTGACGGCCCCCTCAATCCGGGCATCTCCAGATCCCCAGTTCGCCGTGCCGGTACCCCTCCACCTCAGCCTTCCAACTCACCTCAACGTCACCCTTCCCCGTTAGCCGGACAGTTCCGGGTCCCTCTATCGGGTCCTGTGACTGCTTCATCCACGTCCAGCAGCTCGCTTCCGGCGGATTTCGTGGTGAATGCCGGGTAGGTCATACTCTTGGCTAAATAATACTATAGTCCTTTTGATAACCTTTAATTTTCATTGCTGATTTCTGTTCTTTCCTTTCCTTTCCTTAGGGCCCAGGTCACGCTTAGTGACCCGGATATTATGGATACGGACAACCGGGAGACGGAGTAGCCGACTGACGATATAGACGCCGCGACTGGCGGTGATGCTGAAAACAACCAGGAGCAAGACCCCTTGGCTGACCCGGCTCGGCAGGAAGCCGGGTCTCCCAAACCCACTGAAGAGGCTGAGGATGACGAGGTCGAGATCCTGGATACGAAGATGGGCTCTACCAATCCGGACACCCAGACGGTCCGGGTCTCGACCCCAAAGTCGGAGAAGGTTCGCCCGCCGAGTGATCAAGCTGCCGGCTCTTCTGGTGTCAGGCCCGAAGACATGACTTTCTCCCAGATGCTTGATGCCCTGCACACCTTGAGGGCCGATGAAGAAAATATCCTGGAGGCTTTGATAGCCAAACATGAGGTAAATCCGAGTAACATTATCTGTATCCTTGTCCAGTCCGCAAGTTCCAAGTGAACTTATTGATAATTTGCTTGGAACTTCGTAGTATATCCGACTAATCCTTCCTTGTGTCTCCACGCAGGCCTTCGTGACCCAGTCTGAGAAAGCATTAGCAAAGGCCACTAAGCTAGCTGAGAAGGAGGCGCCTCTGCGTGAGTCGGCTGAAGCTGAAGCTAGAAGGAGCGGGAAGATCACAAGGAAATATAGGAGGAGGGCTCATGCAGCAGAAGATGAACTGACCAAGCTTTCCATTCAAATTGCCGATACATATCGTGCTTTGACTGGTACGATTCCTAACTTGATAATTATACCCGGATTCTCATTCTGATAAATAGTCGGATTTTCCTTACTTGCTGCTTTTTCCTATTTTCTGCAGGTCCCGATGAGGTAATCCCGGACGAAGATGATATCACCAAGCTAAAAACCATCAAGAGCACTATCCGGCAGCTGTGCGCCGGAACCAAATGGATCCTTCAGGAGCTGAAGTGGCTGGGTTTCGGGCATGGCAACCTGAAGATGCTGCTGGACGCTTGCTCCACTGTCCCCGAGTGGATTGGGCACTGGAAACGCTCGTCCTGCCGGGTTGGAGTAACCCGGGGGCTTGCGCTGGCTAAGGCGTATTTTCCCAAACTCGAGCCGGCCAAGCTTATAGGCGGGTTTCCTGAGTTTAACCACGACAGGTCCAAGTTCTCCGTGAAGAATTTCAAGGCCATCCAGAAGGAAATCCGTCACCCGGCCAGCATAATTGCCGATGGTTTGGACCTTAGTTTCATTATTCCAGCATATGATTCTGATGACAAGGCTATCAAGTCGGATCTTCCCAAGCCATACGATATGCTGGCTCGATGGAAGGCGGAGGCTGCCCAGTTGAGAGAGGAGGCCGCGAAGAAGAAGGCTGAAGCCGATTCTGCGCCTGCTACCTCCACGCCAGTCGTCCCTCCTCCCGCACAGGCCGGCACTACTGCTGATCCGGGTGCTGCCGCCGCCAAGAATGCTGAGGACCAAGGCGAGGAGCAAGACCCGACTGCCAAGGGTAAGGGCAAGATGGACGACTCGGCCTGAGATCCTGAGTGAAATTTTTTATCGGCAACCGTCTTAGGCACATTATCCGGCCGATGGGCCTTTTTAAAACAATTATTCTTTTGATGGCGCGCCTGTGCGCTTTATGAAACTACTATCGTGGCTTGTAATGCCCTTTAATGCCTTAATATATCTCGTGGCTCTTCTGGCCTTTGGATGATTTTGATATTTATCTGCTTTTGAGCATGTTTACCCTTGATACTCCGACTTACTTTATGGTTCCTTTTGTGAGACTCGGTTTTCGGGTTTCGTGGGTTTTGACAGGTGGACTTTTTTCTAAGTCCCCAAGTCCCCAAGACTCGGATTTTTGGGTTTTTGAGCTTTAATAGCTAGATGATTTGTTTCTTGTTTCAAATTCCCCAGTCCCCAAGGCCCGAACTTCCGAGTCTAGGGTATTAGGTTTTTCGAAGAGAACAAATCATTTTTGCTAAGCCCAAAACCTAGAGCCGTTTCACATAGGTTTTGAAGTTATGCTTAATAAAACTTGAGTTTCCCGCTATTAACCTTGTACTCTGCATAACTTGTGGTTTAGATGACCCTTTTGACTCTCTTGTACTGTAAGCCGGCTTTCGCATGGATAATTATGTTGCTACATCTATACGAAGACAGGGTCAGGCAAGTCCCACTGGGCATCATGACTGATTGTGATCATATGCGAGCAAATCATGCCACTTTAGTGCGAGTCACATCGAGCTTAATTAAGAAAAGTCAAGAAAGTTTGGCTCCTTTGTCCGGTTATAAGCTTGCAGCTGTACTCGTTTGCGAGTAATCGGCCCTTATAACTCATAGGTATCGTGGCCGGGTCTTTGAGTTTGTAGCTGTGCTGTTCAAGCAATCAGCCCCCAAGACCTAAATATATGCAAACTGCTAAAGAAACTAATGTACTAAAAACAGCAAATAATACTTACCTGGAAGAAAGATAAAAACATAAAAAACACATGAAAAGGAAACAATATATTGTTTAACCATCTCTTTGTTGATATGAGAAAAGTTAGGTCAGCAAGCCGCCTCATTAAAAACCCTCCAGTCCCCTTAGGTACCCTGGATAGGAAAAGAGTGCGTCTGAAACCTGCTGCCTGTTACATTGTGTAATTCCACTTTGTGAATCTAGCCTATACTAAGTATAGTAGGGACGTAGCTGAGCCATGTTCTATGGTCTTTCTTTCTCTTGCATAGATGAAGTGGTATGAGCGGTGTCATTAACCGTAGCCGACTCTTCCCTTGCATCTATCAAGTAATATGATCCGTTGTGCAGATTCCGGCTTATGATGAACGGTCCTTCCCATGGCGGTGATAACTTGTGTTTTCCTTCCTTTGATTGCACCAGGCGCAGAACCAGATCTCCTTCCTGGAAGACCCGGGTTTTCACGCGTCGGCTATGATACCTTCGCAGATCCTGCTGATATATGGCTGATCTCTCCAAAGCTTGTTCCCTGTGTTCTTCTAGCATATCCACGGCGTCTTGCCGGGTCTTCTCGTTCTCCCCCTCGATGTAAGCCGATACTCGAGGCGAGTCATGGATAATATCACTTGGCAACACTGCTTCTGCGCCATAAACCATGAAAAACGGTGTCATCTGGGTAGATCTGTTAGGTGTGGTGTTGATACCCCAAACCACTGAAGGTAACTCCTCAACCCATGCACCAGCAGCTCTGATACACGGGACTCGCAACCGTGGCTTTAATCCACGAAGCAACTCCTGATTTGCTCTCTCCACTTGTCCATTAGCCTGTGGGTGGGCCACTGAGGCTATGTCCAAATGGATGCCATTGTTTCCACAAAACTTCTCCATCTCGCCAAGGGACATGTTGGTTCCATTGTCGGTAATTATGCTGTGGGGATATCCGAACCGATAGATAATCCTTTTCAAGAACTTGACTGCTGTAATTGCCTCACAATTGGTAACTGGCATGACCTCAACCCACTTGGTAAACTTATCAACATCCACTAATAGATGTGTCTTTTTGCAAGGTGACATCTGGAAGGGGCCAACCATATCCATACCCCAAACCGCAAACGGCCAAGTTAACGGGATAGTCCGCAATTCCATAGCCGGCACATGGGTTTGGCGAGCGTACCTTTGACATCCGTCACACCTTGCCACCAAGCGCTCCGCGTCTGCAAGGGCCGTGAGCCAGAAGAAACTATGTCGATAAGCTTTGGCCAAAAGGGATCTTGTGGATGCATGATGCCCGCAATCACCTTCATGGATCTCCTTGAGGATCTGTCGGCCTTCTTCTGGTGCTACACAGCGCAAAAAGACTCATGCTGCACTTCTTTTGTACAACTCCCCATTGATGATAGAATATCATTTTGCTCGTCTCAGAATTTGTCTTGCTAATACCTCTTGCTGTGGTAACTCGCCCCATGATAGGTAGGCCAGGAACGGCTCTGTCCACTCGGGAACAACACATATTGTGGCCACGAGCTCCAAATCCGGGTCTTGAGTTGCCAGTTCTTCTTCAGACTCGGTTTTAACCGATGGTCGCCATAGCTCATCCAGGAAAACGTTAGGCGGAACCGGCTCTCTGCGCGAGCCGAGTCTGGCGAGTGCGTCTGCTGCCTCGTTTTTTCTTCTGTCTACGTGTTCCACCTCATACCCGGAAAAACATCCGGCAACCCTGTCCACCTCTCTGCGGTATGCTTCCATAGTTGCGTCTTTTCTATCCTAAGTTCCTGAGACCTGCTGTACCACAAGGTCCGAATCTCCAAAGCATCATATCCTCTTAATGTTCATCTCCTTGGCTACCTTTAAGCCATGCAATAGGGCCTCATACTCGGCCACGTTATTGGAACAGTCAAAATGAATCTGCAACACGTAACTTAACTTGTCTCCTCTGGGTGATGTTAGCACCACTCCAGCTCCTGATCCCTCGTACTGCTTGGAACCATCAAAGTGCATTATCCAAGACTCAGAATTTGGAGCCATGGTGGGCATGCCTATGTGAGTCCAATCGTTAATGAAGTCAACTAGAGCTTGAGATTTGATTGCTGACCTGGGCTCGTAGTTGATGTGATAATCTCCCATCTCGATCGCCCACTTGGCTATTCTACCCGTTGCATACGAGTTTCTGATGATATCCGACATTGGTATAGAGCTAACCACTGTTATGGGGTGTTCCTGAAAATAAGGCTTCAGTTTCCGGCTGGCCATGAAGACCCCGAAAACCAGCTTTTGCCAATGTGGGTAGCGTTGTTTTGCCTCTGATAATACCTCGCTGACGTAATAAACCGGCCTCTGGACCGGGTGATCTTTCCCATCCTCCTTGCGCTCAACGACGACCACTGCGCTAACCGCCCGGGGCCCTGCTGCAACGTATAGTAAAATAGGCTCTTTAGGACCCGGAGCTTCTAGGACTGGTGCCTCAGATAGTTGCTTTTTTAGTGCCTCGAACGCCTCGTCCGCCTCTTGGTCCCATACGAATTTATCAGATTTATTCAAGAGCCGGTACAAGGGTATTGCCTTCTCTCCGAGTCTGGATATGAACCGGCTGAGCGCTGCTACGCACCCTGTGAGCTTCTGAACATGCTTCAAATTTTCCGGCTTTTTCAGACTCTGGATAGCTTTGATTTTATCCGGATTTGCCTCAATTCCTCTCTCAGAAATGATAAAGCCGAGTAATTTCCCGGCTGGGACTCCAAAGACACACTTTGTTGGGTTAAGTTTCATCTGGTACCTTCTCAGGTTCTTGAACGTTTCCTTTAGATCATCAATAAATGTCTCCGCTTTCCTGGTCTTGATCACCACATCATCCACGTATGCGTGAACATTGCGTCCAATTTGGTCCTCAAAGCACTTCTGAATACACCGTTGATAGGTTGCGCCAGCGTCCTTCAATCCAAATGTCATGGTCTTGTAACAGAAGGCCCCAAAAGGGGTTATGAACGATGTTTTCTCCCAATCTTCCTTCTTGAGCTTGATCTGATGATACCCGGAATATGCATCCAGGAAACATAATAGGTCACTTCCAGCTACTACGTCTATGATATGATCTATCCTTGGTAGTGCAAACGGATCCTTTGGGCAATGCTTGTTGAGACTTGTATAATCGATGCACATTCTCCACTCATTGGTCTTTTTCATCACGAGAACCGGGTTTGCTAACCAGTCCAGGTGAAATACTTCCATGATGAAGCCGGATGTAAGCAGCCGTGCGATTTCTTCTCCTATTGCCTTCCTTCTTTCTTCATTCATTTTTCTCAGGCCCTGTTTCACGGGCCTGGACTTGGGATCAACGTGCAAACTGTGCTCTGCCAGCTATGTGGGGATACCTGGCATATCGCTGGGTGTCCAGGCGAACACATCCTGATTCGAACGAATGAACTCCACAAGTGCTTTCTCCTGCTCGCTGTCCAAGTTAGATCCTATAGCAAATTGTTTAGAGGGGTCGCCTTCGACAAAAGCCACCATCTTGGTGTCCTACGCTGCCTTGAACTTCGCTCTCTCATCTTCAGTATTCGGCCTTTTTAACATTGTTCTGTCATCCGGGTCTACCTGAGACCGGTAATACTTGAGTTCCTCCTTTCTGCAAGCTTGTTCAGCCATTGCCGCATCTCCTTCGTCGCACTCATCCGCTATATCCCGTCTCCCGTGTATGGTGATGGTCTGCTTGGGACCCGGGATTTTTAACTGTAGATACACATAACACGGCCTGGCCATGAACTTAGCATAAGCCGGCCTTCCGAATAGCGCGTAATAAGGGATGCGCAACTTGACCACCTCGAAGGTGAGCCACTCAACCCGGAAATTGTCCTTTGATTCTCCAAAAGCTACCTCCAATGTGATTTTTCCCTCGGGGCACGCTGAGTGACCCGGTACTATCCCGTGAAAAACTGTTGAACTTTTCTGTAGCTGGGACTCCTTGAGGCCCATGCGTAGAAAGGTTTCCCAATATAAGATGTTGATGCTACTACCGCCGTCCTCTAAGACCTTTTTCAGCTCATAACCATTAACCTGCGACGCAACCACCAATGCTAAGACTCCCGGGTGTTCTATCCTTTCCAGGTGATCCCTCCTGCTCCATGTTACGTCCTGCTCCGACCACCTCAGATATCTTGGGACGGCCGATGAAACCGAATTTACCGCCTTTTTCAGTATCTTTTCATCCTTGTTGGAAATTCCTGTAGTATGCACGTGATATTGTCCCAACTACTTGGGGTTGGCCTAGAAACCTCCAGCCCCCCCTGGTAATTACCCGGATTTCCGCCTGCCGGGTTGCCGGCTGGGGGTGGGCCGTTGCCCGGGTTTCCACCCGGACCCGGTCCTCCTCCCCGACCTGCACCTCACATAGCCTTGTTTATTTCCTCGTTCTTCCATCTCTGTAGGTCCGCACATTGCTCCAATGAGTGGTTAGCCGGCCTACCGTTCCTGCTGTGCTTTGGGCACGCCATTCTGAAGATATCCCAATTGCTACCCGGCCTTGGCGGTCCTTGATAATTTCCTCTGTTCTGGTTTCCTCCATTGAAGTTTCCTTCTGCCCTAGGTCTCGAAGACCCGGCCTCTGTGCTAGCGACAAACTCGGAGTTTCCCTCAAACGGGCGCTTGTTCTGGTTGTTTCCATTATTACCTCCATTGCTACCCGGCGTTGATCCATTGCTGGTTCTTCCATTGTTACTTGTGTTCGCTTTTGCTTTCTTGTCATCGACGTCCTCTTCTGTGGTATCCGTTGCGGCGTGTTTGTTGCATGCATCCATTAGCTCTCCCATCGTAACCTCTGAAGCGTTCCGACTGGATTTCATGCGAGTCAACTTTTGCACTAAAGGTATGTACTTGCATGTCTTTGCCATAGCTTGTAACGCATCCTTGGGCTAGATATCTGTAGATGAGTGAAGTATCTCCATAACTCGGCGCACCCAGCTGCGCGCCGATTCTCCCTTCTTCTGGACGCACCGTTCTAAGTCATCAATAGTAAACAGTTTTCTGCACGTCCCATGAAAGTGCTTGATAAACGCAGTTTTCAAATCCTCCCATGACTTGATAGATCCTTCCGGTAGGTTATTGAACCATAGCTTTGCCGCTCCTTCTGACATCATCAAATACATGAACTTGGCTTGAAGATTTTCGGATGCGTTGCGGATTGACATAGCCATCTCATAACTGCTCAACCATGTTTCTGGATCCATAGTCGGCTCATAATTTACTACTTTACCCGGTTCCTTTAATTTATCCGGGTAAGGCTCAGCCCTGATGTTATCCGACAGACACTTAGGCCCGGCGAGATTAGTTGGAACCGGCCTCACTCGGGAAACGTGTGATCCTGCGGGGGGCGCGGCTGGACGCGGCACTGCTGCTGGTCCATGCACCGCAGACCCGGCCGCGGATCTCCTCGCTCTGGAACTATCCACAATAGCTTGCGCTGCTGATGCCGCTGGTACTGCTTGAACGCGGGGAGGAGGCGGCATTTGCTGCTGCTCTGCCCTCCGTCGTGCTGAGCTTGTCTGCATATTGCCGGTATTGGCTCGTTGCTGGCTGATATACGGTGTCCCATGCATTCCACTTCTGTTGTCCGGGTAATTAACTTGCTATGCCACTGCCGTATGCAATAAATCGATCGCCCGTCGGGTCTGCTCCGCATGGGGTGACTCTCTTACGGGGATCTGATTCAATGCTAACGTTGCAGCATACACATTATCCATGGGGTTGTTGTAATGACCTGCTGGCGTGCGAAACCGTGATGGTGGTGGTGGTGGTAATGTATTGCCGGTAGTAACTCCAGTCTGTAATATGGGTAACCCGGCCTGCGTGTTTACCGGTTGCGGGTTGATGTACAGTTCCTTGGTTCGCCGCTGGAATCGGCTGATCCTGAGGTGTGATGAATAGTGTGGCCGGGTTTATAACTCCACCCGTTGCCGGTAATCTGGTCTGGTGCCTTTGACGCACCCTGGTTGTCTCTTCTCGGAGCCGGTTCTCCAATGCATCCAGATCGCGCTGGCGCGCAGCTACCCCTTGTTTTTCTGCTTCCACTTGCCTTCTCTGTTGTTCCAATGCACGACGGGCTACATCCAGATCCCTAACACGTTCCGCCGCGTTTTCCAGGGTTATGACTGTGGCTAGAACGGTGGGATCCAGGATCAGGTTGTTGTTGAACAGGGCCGGGTGTTACGGATTTGAAGGACCCGCCCCTGGTGTCCGGTTTGCCAGATATCCGAACATGTTTGCCTGCAACTCGCTATCCGCCGCATGGCTGGTAACTGATGCCGATTCTCCGTCGACCCGGGTTAAGACCGGGTTTCCGTCAACCGGATTTTGCTGCTGGGCCAATGCTTGTGCTGTTCCGACTGCGGCCGCGGTCACGTTCCCCTGATTAAGATTGGTTGCGGGGGCCGTGTAAACCGCGACCTGGCGCACAATGCTTGGCGCAGATTCGTATTCTTCTTCATCATCGCTGTCTTCCTCGTACCGGTCCTCCAGCAGGTGCAGGATAGACTCGGTGTCATCTTCTCTCATAACCCGGCCACGCGGGGTCCATGCCGGCTCCTCCGGCTGTTCCCTCTTCGTGGTGGGCTCTTCTGCCGGATCTATCGTCCCGACCGATTCCTCCCCATCGGACTGAACGCAGGTGGCCTCCCCTGACACAGAATCAAATCCAAAATCATCAGGGACTGAACCGGACGTACGTACCATGCCAATGAAGACGTTGATCGGGCCGATTGTCACGACAGATCCGGATTCGAGCAGATCCGACTCTGGCCCCCAGCCAAAATCGTCCACCATCTTCTCTCCTTCGGGGTTGGTGTAGATCTCGCCGACGACGAGGTTCCTCATGTTCTCCCGAGCTTCTCCCGTGATGTAAACACCCTTGGACGTGGGCCCCATGGTGGGCGCCAACTGTCGTGGGATAATGACGGCAGACGTTACCGGGGGTAACTTACATTGGGGCAAATCGACTCTGGTGTTTGGGAGAGGGTTTAGCTCAAGGGAAACCATGGTGATATGCGATCTGGTAGCCGGCAATCAAGTCGCCGAGTCTACGATGTAAATATATTATCTCGATACTGGCTTTACAATGGATACTCGAAATCTCTCGATTTGGCGATCGTGTTCTTGCTCACGTAAAATCTTGTCTAACCCTAACCTAGGGACCGGCTTATATAACCTCCGGACCCCCTGGCTTACTCTCCAAGGCGTACTCTGAATCCTACCCGGACACTGCTTACAAACCCTAAACTCCCATATCGGAACCCACAATCCGGGTTACGAGGCCTAAGCTCCTGGGCCTTCTAAAAGCTCCCTTATCCTAAGCCGGGTCTTGAGCAGCGTCCTTTGGGCCGAGTTACTCCTTGGCGTTAGCCTACCGGGTTATCATTCCTCCATCAAAATCCCTTGGTATGCCATGCGATGTGTGTTTGAGTGTGTAATGCGTCTTGGATGCCCAATATTCCATCGCTCTCTCTGTGTTAGGGCTTCACCGGCGTCAGATTCTCTCTAGCGGGTTCCAGGACTACTTAGAGCCCGAAACTCCCGGACCTGACGGAACTGGTGGAATCTTGCCAAGAGGTGGGCCCTACCATTTTCATGGGTGTTCCTTGGGCCTAACCTAACACAACCAAGAAGTTGGTCCCATTGTATTACCCCCTTCTTGCTCACGTAGAGGGGCCAGAACGGCAGTTCCATCTTTTTCCCCAGCGTGGCTATGATTTCTACGGAGAGGGGCCTGATACGTCATAAACGTATCCTTAATTTCTGATGTTCCATGTTGTTTTATTATTGTTTCCCACATGTTTGCTATACAATTTATGTCATTTTTATCGATTTTCCGGACTAACCTATTGACAAGATGCCGCAGAGCCAGTTCCCTGTTTTGTGCTGTTTTTATTTTCAGAAAAGTTGTTCTAGAAATATTCTCGGAATCGGAAAATTCAAAAGCCAAAAGTCCTAGAAGTCCCGGAGGGTCCAGGGAGTCCCGAAGAGACCCGGAGGGGGGCCACAGGGTGGCCACACGGTCAGGTGGCACAGGTCCCCCTAGCCACACCACCAGGTGGTGTGGGCCCCCTGGCATCGCCCTTTCGCCCATATATACTCCCCTATGCATAAACCCTAAAGGAATTGGCCTTTTCTACAAAAAACATCTGTAGCTCCACCGCCCCTACCGACAAGTTTCAGGGGACAGAAATCTCTGTTCCGGCACCCTGCCGGGACGAGGAAGTGCCCCCGGAGCCATCTCCATCGACTCCACCGCCATCTTCATCGATGTTGCTGTCTCCTATGATGAGGAGAAAGTAGTTCTCCCCCAGGGCTAAGGGCTCTACCGGTAGCTATGTGCTTCATCTCTCTCTCCCATTGTGTGATCTTTATGTGATCGTGAGATTTGTAATCTAATTGAGTAAGTAGATGTTACTCTTCATCTGTTATGCTACTCAAGTGGTTTTGTTATGAGATCTCCGTAAACACTTTGATCGTGGTGTAAAGGTGACAGTGTGTGCACCGTGTGGTTTAGCATGATATTTATATCTTGTGTTGGATGACCCTATGAAATTGAGGTGTTTTTCAAGTACCTTCTTGGGCGCTCATAGTGACAGTGTGGGGTTAACTAGACATGGGAATGCGACATTGAGGTGTGCTTTGTAGCCCTACGCAATTAATTGGTGTTTTTATCCGACCAGAGAGTGGTTCAGAGTAGCATAGTGAAGAGAGGGTATTTATGCATTCAATTATGTTATCACTATTGAGAGTGTCCACTAGTGAAAGTAGGATCCCTAGGCTTTGTTTCTAAGAATTGAAACACCGTTTGCAATCAGTTCTATTACATGTTTGCTTGCTGCCATTTTTATTTCAGATTACTACTATCACTTATTATCATCTAGGTCACTTGTATTTTACTCTCTCTTTGCCAAACTAGTGCACCTATACAACTGACAATTTTATTAGGTGTGTTGGGGACACACGAGACTTCTTGTATCGTAATTGCAGGGTTGCTTGAGAGGGATACATTTGACCTCTTCCTCCCTGAGTTCGATAAACCTTGGGTAATCCACTTAAGGGAAACTTGCTGCTGTTCTAAAAACCTCTCCTCTTGGAAGTCCAACACTTTCTACAAGAATAGAAGAGTGCATAGACATCAGGGCCTCCGGATCGTCTGAATGCCACCAAATCCCATGGTATGCCATACCATGTGTGTTAGAGGGTTTCTCCGGAGAGGGGCTCCAGAGCGTCTGAGTCCCACCCAAGCCTAGGGTATGCCATACCATATGTGTTAGAGTGTGGCATAGGTCAACAAATCAATTTTTGGCAAGTGGGGGCTTTGGAGTGCCAGAATCCTATGTAAGACATGGTGGAGCCCTAATATTCTTATAAATGTGTGGTGAGAGGTGGGGAGGGCCAATATCCTACTCATAGGTTTTACCGGTTTCACCGACATTGCATAGGAAGGTTATGCATTACCTAGGGGGAACCATTGATGCTCCCCTTCAGGCGAAATGGAGGGAATCTTGTTACAAGTAGATCTAGAGGTTATGCACTACACTTAGAGGTCGAACCGTCGATGCTCCCCCTTTGGGAAAACCAGAGGGAATATTGGTAAAAGTATTGCTAGATTTTTGTTATTAATGTAGATTTGCTCTAACATAACACAAACAAGAAAAATAGTATCGTGGTCTACCCCCTTCCGACGCTGGTCATAGGGGTAGACCAAAAGGTTGACTTATGGTTAATAGATCAATGTTCCAGCCAAGCGGGGGGAATCTTGCCAAGAGGTGGGTCCTACCATTGTCTTGGGTGTTCATTGGGCCTAACCTAATACAACCAAGCAATTTTTTCAACTATTCTACCCCCTTCAGGCTCACGTAGAGGGGCCAGAACAGCGGTTCCGTCTTTTTCCCGAGTAGGGCTACGGTTTCTCCGAAGTGGGGGCTCCGGATCGTCTGAATGCCACAAACTCCCATGGCATTCCATAACATGTGTGTTAGATTGTTTCATTGGTCTTGGATAGCCAACATTCCCTCGCTCTCTGTGTTAGGCCTTCACCAGCGTCGGATTCTCTCTAGCGGGTTCCAATACTACTTAGAGCCCGAAACTCCCGGATCTGACGGAACAGGGGGAATCTTGCCAAGAGGTGGTTCCTACCATTTTTTTGGGTGTTACTTGGGACTAAACTAACACAACCAAGAAATTAGTTCAACTTTTCTACCCCTTTCCGGCTAACGTAGAGGGGCCAGACCGGCAGTTCCGTCTTTTTCTCCACCGGACCTTGGGTTTCCCCGGGGAGGGGCTCCGGAGCGTCTGAATTACCACCCAATCCTAGGGTATTCCAAACCATGTGTGTTAGAGTGTGGCATGGGTCTTCGATGCCCAAGATTCCCTCACTCTCTGTGTTATGGCTTCACCGGCCTCGCATTCTCTTTCTCGGGTTTCAAATCTACTCAGAGCACGAAACTCCCAGATCTCACGGAACATGGGGAATATTGACAAGAGGTGGGAACTACCATTCTATTGTGTGTTACTTGGTACTAACCTAACACAACCAAGAATTAGTTCCACTTTGCAAACCCCTTTCGGCTCACGTAGAGGGGCCAAATCGGCAGTTCCGTCCTTTTATCCAACATGCCTAGGGTTTCTCCGGAGAGGGGCGGCTCTTGAGCGTCTCTGAATCCCACCCAAGGCTACGCTATTACATACCATTTTTGTTAGAGTGTGGAATGGGTCTTTGCATGCTCAAGATTTCCTCAATCTCTGTGTTAGGGTTTCATCGGCGTCAGATTCTCTCCGGCGGGTTCCAGGACTACTTAGAACCTTAAACTCATGGATCTGACGGAACTGAGGGAATCTATCCAAGCGGTAGGAAATAACATTGTCTTGGGTGTTACTTGGGCCTAACATAACACAACCAATTAATTGGTTCCGGTTTGCTACCCCTTCCGGCTCACGTAGAGGGGCCAGAACGGCAGTTCTGTCTCTTTTTCCCAGCGGGGCTACGGTTTCTCTGAAGAGGGGGCTCCGGATCGTCTGAATGCCACAAAATAAAATGGTATTCCATAACATGTGTGTTATAGTGTGTCATGGGTCTTGGATGCCCAATATTCCCTCTCTCTCTCTGTGTGTGTTAGGCCTTCACCGGTGTTGGATCCTCTCTAGCGGGTTCCAAAACTACTTAGATCCCGAAACTCCGGAACTGGGGGAATCCTGCCAAGGGGTATGACCTACCATTGTCTTGGGTATTCATTAGGCCTAACCTAACACACCCAAGAAATTGGTTCCACTTTTCTACCCCCTCCGACTCACGTAGAGGGACCAGAATGACACTTCCGTCTTTTTCTCCAGCGGGCCTAGGGTTTCTCCGGGGAGGGGCTCCGGAGCATCTGAATTCCCACCCAATACTAGGGTATTCCAAACCATGTGTTTTAGAGTGTGTCATGGGTATTGGATTCCCATGATTCCCTCACTCTCTGTGTTATGGCTTCACCAGGGTCGCATTCTCTTTCGCGGGTTCCAGGACTACTCACAGCCCGAAACTCCCACATCTCACGGAACATTGGGAATCTTGCCAAGAGGTGGGACCTACCATTGTCTTGGGTGTTACTTGGGCCTAACCTAAGACAACCAAGCAATTAGTTCCACCTTGCAACCCCCTTTCGACTCACGTAGAGGGCCAAAATGGCAGTTCCGTCCTTTTCTCCCAGAACTCTAGGGTTTCTCCGGAGAGGGGCGGCTCTGGAGCGCCTGAATCCCACCCAAGGCTAAGTTATGCCATACCATGTGTGTTAGAGTGTGTCATGGGTCTTGGATGGCCAGCATTCCCTCGCTCTCTGGGTTAGGCCTTCACCGGCGTCAGATTCTCTCTAGCGGGTTCCATAACTACTTAAAGCCCGAAACTCCCGGATCTGATAGAACAGGGGGAATCTTGCCAGGAGGTGGGTCCTACCATTTTATTGGGTCTTACTTGGGCCTACACTAACACAACTAAGCAATTATTTTCACTTTTCTACCCCTTTCCGGCTCACGTAGAGGGGCCAGACCGGCAATTCCGTCTTTTTCCCACACAATCCTAGGGTATGCCAAACCATGTGTGTTAGAGTGTGGCATGGGTCTTGGATGCCCAAGATTCCCTCACTCTCTGTGTTATGGTTTCACCAGCGTCACATTCTCTTTCGCGGGTTCCAGGACTACTCAGAGCCCGAAAGTCCCAGATCTCACGGAATATGGGGAATATTGCCAAGAGGTGGGGTCTGTTGGGAATATGCCCTAGAGGCAATCATGGATGATGTAATTCCCAATGTATTCATAAAGTTATTAAGTTGTCCTTTGGTTTGAACATCTGATACATGTCATTGAATATGTGATTCGATTGTGGAACTATGTATTCATGTTGTTCATACTAGATTGTCCTTGGTCATTTAGGTTGTGCTGGACACACACCCTAGACTAATGTGAGTGTTGGCTGATGACATGGTTCCACTTGTCATGGGCATGGTGATGCTATTCCAACGATCACGGACTTGGCTAAAGAGTTTAGCAAGTCGGATTGACCCACATTGAGATGCAACGAGCAAGTCGTCATTTGAATGTCTCAATCAATGTAATCCTTAGACCTGAGGTTGTCGCACAATCCGAGTTGTGGATCACCGACTAAGGTTCTGTTAAACGCTGATTTGTGACAAGACAGCTATAAAGGCAGAGTTCGGGTCGAATGAGAAGCAAGCTGCGTGATGTGGATAATCAAGATGGGATGTTGCCCCTCCGAATGGAGAGATATTCTCTGGGCCCTCTCGAGTGATATGATTCAGGAAGCATGGCCATGCGCGACTCAGTTAAGTGTTAACTGTGTCTATTGACTAAAGAGTTAGTCAGATGAATCATATATCACGGATCGAGAAGAGAGTCGAACTATTTAAGGGATGACGATAAATCTCCTATAGTTCGACAAGGTATATCGTGAGGCAAAAGGGACTAAGATGAATATCACATTGAAAGGTATGTCGTCATGACTCAATGGGACTTGGGAGTCGGCACGTTCTGCTAGGAGCCGCTACCGATTGATCGATTGAGAGTAGGACTCCAATCGTGTCCAAGTCGCCATGAGCCTGCAGGGTCGCACACTTAAGAGCGGGAGCAAATATTGGTTGGGTTGGACCCGAACCGGAAATGGACTGATTTTGTGAGTCGGACTCACAGAGGGAATGGGCCACAAGTGTTGTGCAGCCCACTACCATACGCTATATAAAGAGGGGCGCAGGTTTCCCAGCGGGCACGTTAGTCCACTCCCATGCGTTGGGAACCCTAGCCCCACTCAGTCCAGCCGTCGCACCGGACCTAGCAGTCCGCCGTCGGAGCTCCTCCTCGTACGTGTGGATACCGGCAGAGGTGCTGTACGTTCAGCACTTCGACGTTCGCGGGATCGGATCGGCTGGATCGAATCGTGGACTGCACTGCCCCGACGCGCTTCATCTATAATCCGCAACCGCGCGTCTAGTGGTAATCATCGTGGCCTTCTACCTCGGCTAGATCTTGGAAGTACCGCGTAGGAATATTTTCGTTTATCTCTACGCGTCCCAACAGTGGTATCAGAGCGGTAGCTTCTGGTATTAGCCCGAGATCCGTACATATGTGATATGTAGTTAGCGTTAGATGTGATCTAATTGTTGTTTTGGTGGTCGGTCTATGAGATAGATCGGTTTTGTACAAGGTTGATTGGATCAATCGTACTCGGGTTTAATGGATGATCTGGTTTCCGTGATCATACTGCTAAGGTCGTGAAACAACTTACCCCTACCGGTCGGTTTCCGCCATCGGGGTATACCGTGACACATAAATCCATCGGGGTATAGCGGGACCGCCAGCTTCGCCCTGTCGTAGCGCCTTAGATGTCGTTGCGAGTTTCACAACGCCGGTAGATATCGTATCTATGCATAACTTGTTTTTGCAGGAAGTTGTGAATGGTATGGCTTATGTGCATGTGATGTGTGTAATCCATACATGATCTGCGTATCATGTTTCTTGTCAGCCGGCTGGAGCCTAGGTGCTGTCATTTTATTGTATACCGGCCTGCGTGTCGGATTCTCTATGTAATTTTTGATTTACTAGCTAGTGTAGCTTGTTGGAGAACCCGGTGACATGCAAGTCGATGTACAAGTCGGCTACATGGAGTAAGATGGCACGTGACAAGAGTTGGCACGAGTCGACTTACAAGCTTCGTGGAGATGGAGATCACCATGAAGAGAGCCATACCATTTGACATTATAATTGCTTTATTTGTGTTATTGTTATGTCTCTATTTACCTCTATTTAGATAGTTGGTAGATTCTTTAATCCCTCAAAGAAGGTCTAGTCGGTCGCCCCGCCAGTGCTGCACCATCACAAGTCGGATATTCTTGGTAGTGGGCTCATAAAATTGAGGTGCTACCAATTCTTTCCGGTTAGATGGGTTTGAGTCGGACTCTTACAAGCAGAAGCACTTGGTAATCTAGACGAGTCCATCACAACGGTTGTGGGGCTCGGGGCGAGGTAGGTTGGGAGCCGGGGCATGTGATGTCACCCAACTAACAGGAGTCGTATAGGGATATGATTGGCAAGGTGTTGCCTACCTAGATCACTTGACGGCTAGCGGTGATGCTAAAGCTCACTAGTCGGATTGCTTATTTAGGATCTTGAATCACTTAGCAACCATCGGAGGGATGTTGGTTCTAGTGGGAGCATAAGTATTAAAGTGTTTAATATGCCTGCTCTTTTATGAATACATGTCTTAAGTGTTTTAAATTTTTCTGTTGTAGATCAATGGCACCTAGCATACCTTCCTCAGTTGTCCACTTTTGCGTTGAGGTCAATCCTAGAGAAATAAACTTAATAGAAACTAATGTCTATACTGCCGAACTGTAATCTGAGGATAGTCCTCAGCTTGACACAGAAAGAACAGATCCAAGAACTCGATGAAACTCCAATTACCAGATGAGCCTAATGATTATGGGACTGGCGCTGTCATGAATGCCTACGTCAGATAGAGAAGTAGTCTCCGGAAATTAGTTGTCTTATGCTTGCACACATAGAACCGGACTTGCAGCAGCAGTTCGAAAATATTGAGGCCTACGATATGATCGAAAGCCTCAAAAGTATGTTCCAGGCTCAGGCAAAGACCGAGAGGTATCAAGTCTCTCAAGCTTTGCTGGGCTGTAAGCTGAAAGACGGCGATCCACTGAGTCCGCATGTAATCAAGATGATTGGTTACATACAGTCTCTGGATCGGCTGGGCTACTGATATAATTCTGAACTATCTTCCTAGAGCGTATGGTCTGTTCATCTCGAACTACCATATGCATGGTATGGATAAGAGTATCACTGAATTACATGGGATGCTCAAAACGGCAGAGGCTGATCTCAAGAAAGGCGCCAGTCAAGTGTTGATGGTGCAGAATAAGGCTAAGTTCAAGAAGAGTTCTTGGACTAAGAATAAGAAGGATAAGTCAGGAGGCAACGCCCATGGCCCTGTCCAGAGCGCTTCCTCAAAGACTAAGCCTTCTCCTACAGCCGGAGCCAATTGCTTCTATTGCAAGCAGGATGGCAACTGGAAGAGGAACTGCACCAAGTATTTGGCTGACAGAGCCAAGAGTGGAGGTATGACTTCCGACTCTGGTACACTTGTGTGCAATGTTATAGACATTTATCTTGCTGATGCGCCTAATAGTTCTTGGGTATATGATACCGGATCAGTTATTCACATATGCAACTCGTTGCAGGGACTGGTAAGAACTAGGAGCGTGGCAAGAGGAGAGGTTGATATTCGGGTCGGCAACAAGGCGAGAGTCGCTGCATTGGAAGTCGGCACGATGCAACTTCATTTACCTTCCAGATTTTTATTGGAACTAAATAATTGTTATTATGTTCCAGCGCTTAGTCGAAACATTATTTCCGCCTCATGTTTGATGAGACAAGGTTATGAGTCGAATATTAAGAATAATGGTTGTTCTTTATATTTGAAAGATATGTTTCATGGCTTTGCACCCGTTCAGAACGGGTTATTTATTTTAAATCTTGATAGTGAATCAGTCTATAACATAAATGTTAAAAGGTTGAAACCAAATGATCTGAATATGACTTACTTTTGGCATTGTCGGCTTGGTCATATAAGTTGGAAGCGCATGAAGAAGCTCCATGATGATGGAATTCTAACTTTGTTCGACTTAGAGTCGTTCGAGACATGCGAATCATGCCTACTAGGCAAAATGACCAAGACACCTTTTGCAAGGAGTTGTGAAAGGGCGTCCGACTTGTTGGAACTAATACATAGTGATGTATGTGGTCCAATGAGCACGACAGCCAGAGGTGGTTATGAGTACTTCATTACCTTTACTGGTTGTCGAGACATCGTAGTAGTTTTCATAGACTGGGGTGCCATGAGACTACGGTAGAGACGTGGGGTAACGGGATAGCGTAGTAACACAAAACACGGGATTTACCCAGGTTCGGTACGTCGCGACAGTACGGCGTACCTACTCCTGCACTTCTCACTATGTGGGACTAAAGCCCGTATAATAAGGTTACAATGTAAAGGAATAGATCCAACTACTCGGCGAGGATGAACTTCCCGGCGAGTTGCGTAAGGCTTGAGCTTGGACCTAGAACCTTGGAACTAAGGGAACTTATGAAATCTATCTCCCGTCCGGCTTTATATAATAGCCGGATTAGGGCTTACAGAACCAGAAACCTAGAAGACTACGTTTAACTTGTAACTTGGAAAGTAAGGAATCCGTCTTCTCCTCCAAGCCAGATCACGCGGGCCGTGATCCGGGTTCTTCTAGAATCCGGCTTCTACGCGTTGGACTACTAGGCCGCCCAATGGACCTAAACCCATTACCTTGCAGGCCACCCTGGTAGTCCAGCTCTTTTGTCTACCATCTTCTATACCCCTATTCGGTATATATCCGACAGTAGCCCCCAGGAAGGATCAAAACTCTGAAACTCCGCCTTTCGTCAAATACATTTTGTCCGGGAAACTTGATTCAGCAGTCTTGATTCTTTCTTCTTTCCCTTTTGAAGGAGATGGTAACATAAAACTCGGAACTATGAAAATCCGGCTTTTCTTCTCGCGATCCTTCGCGGAAAAGGAACACGTGACATCAGCGCTTTAATCATGCTGACGCAAGCGCCGCTTGGTTTCACGCGGGAAACCCTGCAACGTATCTCTGACAGATTCTCACGAGAAACGAGGAGATAGCCATCATTCCTCTGTCGTTCCGTTTCCCGGATTTTCCGGCGAGCGACACGCGTCGAACATCCAACGGTCAAAAGAGCCGTTGGCGCGTATCTAGAGGGTTTTAGGCTATAAATAGCCGTCTTCGTCCTCCTCATCAACCTTCTTCACTCCCTCACTGCCTTCACCATTGGTGCGAACGTGAGCTCGAGAGCAAGAACGATTCCCTGCCCCGACGAGCCCTTCCCACGCCGGAGCGCACCAACACCACCGAGAAAGATGGCATCTCCGCAATCATCGCCAGTTCGCGCTTCTGTCGACGAGCTCTTGAGCGATCTAGATCCCCAACTTGGGTCGCCCAAGCACGCCGGCGGCGAGCTGGAAAAGGCTACGGCGTCCGCAGCGGGCGGAGGAAACGTCTCCGCCACCACAGATGCTGCGGGACCAAGCACCACATCGACCCCGCCGTTTGCTCCCGAAACGGCGGAGGAAAAGGTAGAGCTCCTCGACGAGCAGCTTGCCGCCGCGAAGGCCGCCACCACCGCCGCCGCTGGAGGAGATGAAGAAGAGGAAACTGCAGGCAACTGGATTGCCTGCAGTATTCCCCCGGCTCTTCTTCCCAGCTTGGAGAAGGAAGGCCTGGTTTTGAAAAAGAAATGGCGGCTCCCGGAAGAGGAGACCGAACCCGCGCCGCAAGAGGGCAAAAGGGTGCTTCTCGCCTCCCACCTTCTACGAGGTATGGGGCTTCCCCCTTCTTCTTTCTTCCTCCAAGTTCTAGCTCACTACAACATCCAACCTCATAATCTCCCTCCCAATTCCATTCTGTATATGGCCGGCTTTCAGGCCTTATTCGAGGGTTACCTAGGAATAGAGCCTAGGTTAGATTTTTGGTTGTACTGCTTTGGGGTTAAGCGTAACTCTTCGGAGGGCGCACTCCCAAATTGCGGAACCATTTCCTTTACTCTTCGGAGATTCCGAGAGGATTGGTTCCCCAAAATAAAAACCTCGGAATCCGTCAAATTCTGGACGGGTTCCTTCTTTTATCACCCCGACGTGCCTTTTCCTAAAAAAGCCGTCGGGGTTCCACCTTTTGTGAACTCCGCCGCTGTTCCCCAGGATAACTGGGTTACAGAGGCCGTCCAGGTTCTGCCTCCAGATCTACTAAGGATCAAGAGGCGCATCGCCAAACTCACTTCCTCCAAACCTCCTTTGACCGGTATGGACACGGTCTTTTGCTGGCTGAATAGGCGGATTCAGCCATTAGCAAACCACGGAGGCCGTCTCCTGTGTGAATACACAGGAGCCAAGGATCCAATGCGGACAACCGACAAGGATTGGCCCGCAAAGGAGCTCAGGCGGCGCATCAATCAGTTGGTCGCTTCGCGCGATCAATACACGGAGAGTCGGCCAATGTACACGGCCGACAACCCCGCTCCTAAGGTAATTTTCCCGTTATTTGGGTATAATCTTACTTCCTGGATAATCTACCTTTCGAATCTGATTGGTTTTTTCCAACAGCTTGTGGATCTTCCAGACTCGGAGTTAGCCTCCGAGGCCGAGCTGGATGCGCTGCGTACCGCCGCTACTGGTGGGCGCAAACGCAAGAAGATAATTTCTTCGGATGAAATTATCGACCTTGACGGAATCCCCGTCGCCACGTCCAGGTTATTTTCTTCTGGGTTTTTTCTTTTATGGGATCTTTTTTCGTCCATCTTCGGTGTTTTAACCTTTTCCGGGTTTTTGGTTTTTAGCTTGCCCCCCTCCACCTTGAAGCCGAGAAAGTTGAAGAAGCTCAGAGCTTCTTCCAACCGAGGCAGCCAACCATCTCCCGCCGTCGCCCCGGACACACCGCAGACAATGGCGGAAGAACCTACTGCCGCCACCACCACCAAGCCCCCAGAGCCCAGCCAGCCCGTTGTGTCCGAGTCGGACACGAGGGAAAGGGCGGCTCCAGAGGTGGGGAAATCTTCTCGGACTTTCGACGAGGAAATCCCCACCTTTGACAAGGATTTTAAGGCTATAAATGACGGCTTGAACGCGGCCGAAAATCACTTCGCGGAATACGCGAAAGAATTCCGGGAAAACTTAGCAGGTTTGCAACGCATGAGCCAGGTATGTAACTCTAGCCCCCAAGCATTAAACAAAATGCATGCTTTTTTGCTTTGATGTTTTTATTAACCATACTTTTCCCTGCTGTGTTTCAGCAAACCTCCGAGGCCATAAACCTTGAAGTTTTCAGGAAGCTCACTATCAAGAATAAAGAAGTTCGAAGTCTTCTTTCTATTCTTGAGGAGAGAGAGGCGGAGCTGGAATCGTCTCATCTCGCTTTGACGGAAACGAAAGGTAGGCTTTTTCGTTTTGAAATTTCCAATTTAAGACTTTGTCTAAGTTTTTTCCCGAGGAAATTGATCAACTCGGATTTTCCCTTGCTTTTCAGCTGCTTTAGCTGAAGCTAAACAAGCAGCGGAAGATTCCGGCAACGCCGAGATTCTCCGCAATGAGAACATTGAGCTTCACAAGAATCTTGTGAAGGCTCAACAAGACCTGGAAGCCAGCAATCTGGCCCTTGGAGTGGCTAACTCCAAGGCTTCCGAGCAGGCGGAGAAAGACAAATCCACCATCCAGGATTTGACTGAAGCTCTGAACCTTCGCCTGGAGGAAGTTTCCGAGATCGATAAACTCATCGGTAAATTTTTTACCCTTGTCTTCATCTTTCCATGTTTTGCTTTCTCTGTTTGTCTTCTTAACCCTTTTGTATGTTTTATTGGATCAACCAGGAGACACCCCAGATGGCACTCGGGCTGCAGGCATCCGAGCTTTCGGGGAGACATGGAACTTGATGAAGGCTGCTGCAACGCAGCTAGTAGGCAAGTTTCTTCCCGAAAAATCTGGGGAATGCTCGGAGGTTGAAAAACTTCCGGGTATCATCATGGAGGTGGCGGAGTCCAAGGAGTCTGTTCTCCGCTCCGCTGCACGGGGTGGTGCGCGTATGGCCTTAGGCCTTATGCGCATGCACTACCCTAGTGCCAAATCCTGGCGTGTGGCCACCGGTGTCCTCAGGGATACACGGATGCGCAACGATCCACCATCTTTGGTGAAGTTAAGGGCCACGCCACCCAGATTGCCGCCATGGTAAATGTCGGCGTCCACTATCCAGAAGAAGAAGCTCCTCCAATCCCCGATGAAGAAAGCAGCGAGGAGGAGTCGGAATCTTGAAGGGTTACCTGGAACCTGGATAGAAAATTTAGACAATAGGAGCATTACTGTTCTTTCATTTGTAATCCAAAATGTAATGCTTCTTATATATTAATGAAAATTCCGCCTTTTGCAGTTTAAACTATGAAATTACTTTGCAAGTTGTTTGAATTTTACCACTCCTTTATCTTCTAAGTTATCTGGTGTGTATACTTTAACTGTCCTTAGTGTTTGAAATGGCTCAAATAGCATTATGAATCGTTATGCCGAGTAACTGGGGACGAACCAAGCAGTTTTGAAACTCGAAAACATGAATCATGCTAAAGGCATTTTTACTAACTAGTTCCAGTAACCCAGCGTACGCACGATCAGATAAAGACTTAGAGAAACAAGGAAAGTTTTAAGTGAAACTTGGGCACGCAGGCAATTCAAGTTTCCTTTAGCCGTTAAAAGGCTGAAAAATCATTCAGTTATGTAACGCCGAGTACGCAAGCACAATTCGGGTTAACATTGAGAAATTTGTAAGATCATTGGGAAATAGATGAGGCGGAAACACTTTGCACTTTATAAAAAAAAATGACAGCATTCCGACAACTTTATTTCATGATCTCAAAAGATGTTTACATAGATTTGAACTAAGTACAGAAGGGGACATAACTTGCTAGGTGTTCCCAGGCTTCCGCAATCCACTTGACCTTGTCGAAACTTTTCAGCAGCTTGAAGCGTGGTAGGTTTTTAGCCCCCAGCCAACTAAGAAATCTTTTTATGGCTGTGGCGGAACCCGGCAGTTCTGGGACATCTTTTTCACACGTAAGTTCTAAGATGTTCGAGACTGCCTTGATCTTTTCCGGGTTAACTTCTATTCCTCTGCGAGAAACGATGAAACCCCGAAGTTTTCCTGAGGGAACCCCGAATACGCACTTAGATGGATGCAGCTTCATCTTGTAAGTGCGCAAGTTTTCGAAAGTTTCTCGCAAATCCTCAAGGAGTGTATCTTTTTCCTTGGTTACGACAGCAATATCGTCCACGTAAACATGGACGTTTCTGCCAATCTGACTATGCAAACAATGTTGCATGCAACGCTGGTAAGTTGCACCTGCGTTCTTCAGGCCAAAAGGCATGGTTACGTAGTAATACGTCCCGTACGGGGTTATAAAAGAAGTCTTGATTTGATCTTCCTTTTTCATGCGTATTTGGTGGTACCCGGAGTATGCATCCAAAAAGCATAAAAGCTCAGAGCCTGCAGTGGCGTCTATTATTTGATCGATTCGCGGTAGCGCAAACCTATCTTTCGGACATAACTTGTTCAACCCTGTGTAATCTATACACATTTTGAGTGCAGTTGTGTCTTTCTTCGGTACTAATACCGGATTTGCGGACCAGTCAGTATGGATTACCTCCTTGATGAAATCCGCTGCTAAAAGCCGGATAATTTCCTTGCCAATAGCCTTCCGTCTTCTTCCGTCAAATCGACGGAGACCTTGTTTGACGGGTTTTGATCCGGGAATAACCTTGAGTTGGTGCTCAGCAAGTTCCCTGGGTACGCCTGGCATGTCAGCTGGACACCAGGCAAAAATATCCCAGTTCTCACGGAGGAACTTGATGAGCTCGCCTTCCTATTTGTCGGTCATCCCAGTCCCTACAACGACAAATTTTGTCGGATCTTTGGGATCTAGGATTACCTGTCTTGTATTCTCGGATGCCTTGAAGCTATCTGTTGGCTTCCGAGTTTCTTTTCCTGCCGGCATTTCTTTCGGCGATACCTCCTTGGCTAACTCCTTCAGTTCTTCCTGAGCTATAACTCTTTGAGCGCAAAGGGCGTTTTGCTTCTCCAACTCGTTTGCCAGCTTGAAATCACCGGCAATGGTGATTACTCCTCCTTTGGGTCCCGGCATCTTCAGCTTGTTGTAGATATAGCAAGATCTTGCCATAAACTTGGCGAAAGCCGGACGTCCGAGTATTGCGTGATACACGCTCTCGAACGGCACAACTTCGAAGGATACTTTTTCCTGCCGGAAGTGATCTTTATCTCCGAAGGTGACATCTAGGGAAATTTCTCCTAGGGACCGTGCTTGCCTGCCAGGAACAATGCCATGGAAGCGTATATTGCTGTAATTGAGCTGGGACTCGGATATCTTCAAGTGCTTCAGTGTATCCAGGTACATTATATTGATGCTGGATCCTCCGTCCATCAGCACTCTTCTTAGCCTAGTGTTTTGAACAATGGGGCTTACAACAAGAGCTTGTGTGCCGGGTTCAGGGATATTTCCGGGATGATCAGACTGATCCCAGATTATCGGTGTGTTGGAATACTTCAAGAATTTTGGGGTTGCAGGAACAACCGCGTTTATTTCTCGAAGTGTCCTTTTGGCCACCTTTGCTGACGGGGTTGCTAGGAAAGTTAGCATTGCTTCTCCGTCAACTCTCGGAAATTTGGGTTCGCCTTTTCGCTGTTGTTCCTGGATTTTGTCATCAGTGTCCGATTCACTATCTTCTTTTTCAGCTTCTGGCTTTTGTTTGGCAGGTTTCCTCTTGGAACCCTTCCCTTTACTTCCGGATCCTGCATTGCCTTTCATATGCTTGTTTAGCCGGCATTGCGCGTTCGTGTGGGTTGGTTTCCCAAACTGAGAGTGGTGGACGCAGGGTTCCGACTTAATTCTCTCCCATTCTTCAGGAGTGTAATTGATGGGATCCGGACTGCGGCCTTTCCACTTGTTCCCTTTTTCTCCTCCAAAGGCTAAGTTAACCTCCTTGGGCTTTGTCGTTGACTCCGGAGTTCCTTTTTTATCAGAACGAGGTGTTTTCTTGGCCAGTATCAGTGACTCAATATTGCCTCCTCTTGCTCTGATATCGTCTTCGGCTGCAGCATGCTCATTAGCGGTTGTAAGCATAGATCCGAGATCTTTGTGCTTTTTAGAGCCAACCATGAACGGTACAAGTCCGGGTTTTAGGCCATTGACGAAAGCATGCATTGCTTGTACGTCAGTTACTCCAGAGCAACTATTCTTCATTGCAGTCCATCTGGAGATGAAATCCACGTATGGTTCGTCTTCAAATTGGGTGCAACGGTTCAGCTGGTTGATGCTATTTGGGCGTTTGTATGTTCCTCGAAAATGCTGAGTAAATACTCTCGCCATATCATCCCAACTGTCGACAGTTCTTGATGGTAAACCATTAATCCAATCTCTGGCTCCGTCTAGCAACATTAGGGGAAGAAACTTGACAGCTTCCAGGTCTGTCCCGTTGTTGATCTGGACGGCTGTGTAATAATCTGAAAGCCAGGTATCCGGGTTTGTACTGCCGGTATATTTTTGGTAGGTTGGACCAACTTTGGCAAAGCCAGAATGCAGGGTTATCCTTCGGATCCTGTCAGTAAAACACTTAGGACCAAAGTATAGATCATCCTTTTCTGCTCTGTCAATATGTGCAGAATATCTCCCGGCTGAATGGACAGAAGGGGATCTGCTCCTTTCTTTTCCATTGTTACGCGGACGCGTTTTTCCGAGGTTATCTCTATCTCGTCCGTTGTCACGCCCTCTGGGATTAGGTGGAGTCCTGCTCCTGTACCTTTCCTTATCTTTGGGCGGTGTCCGAGATCTTTCACGCCTGTGAGGTGTATCGTATCTTCCAGCTTTTTCAGCTGGGTTTCTTGGAGGTGGCATTATTTTGCCGTCATTCCGGTGTTTGTCTTCCCGATCGTGTGGTTTATATCCATCTTTCGGGAGATGAGGTCCGGTTCTAGACGCTGCGTCCCGGTTGTCGGGGTTTTTCTTGTCTTTTCTCGGATCCTCTTTTTTATCCGAATCTCCGGGTTCTTCCGGTCCAGGTGCTCCAGCAGCGCAAGTAACAGTTTTGCAGAGGGCGGAATTATCATGCAGCCTCCCTGATCGCTCTTGTCCTCGCTGTTGCTGCTGTAATGCTTTTCCTAGGAAAGCATACACCCCTTGGAGTTTTTCCCCGTTGGAGTATAGATCGTTGTTCAGGATGGCGAACGCTGCTTCCGCGTTTTCAGCTGCGTTTTTGTATGTTGGTTCGCCCTTAGCATCTTTGCCGTTTAACTGCTTTTGCCAAGATGGGTTATAGAACCTTTCTTTCGGCGGCAGTTCTTCCGGTTTTGCAATTCCGGGTAACCTTGTAGGTTTTAAGACAGATCTGTGCTTTCTCTCGTACTCCTCAATTTCTTCCTTCATAATTTTGATGTCATTATGGGTTTGTTGGAGGTGTTGCCGAGATCTAAGCAGTTGTTGCTGTTGCCGTTGGAAAGCTTGTCTCCTGGCTTCCAGCATCTCAGGGGGTTCATTGGGTCCCACTGGAGTTTGTAATAGTTCTTGCTCCTCCAGTTCTGTCATTGGCGGAGCAGTGATTTCCTTAGATTTATTTTCCGTAGGCTTTGTGCCACTAATATCTCCAACTTCCAGGTTTTCATCAGCGAGATCAGCTGACTTTTTCTTCCGGAGTTTGTATTGGAGTTTTTTAGAAGCACGGTGCTTTTTCTTGGAAGAGGGAGGTTTTTTGACAGGTTCATCCTCTGTCATCTCCTTGACGTTAGGAAATATCGGAGAAGTTTCTCCGTCTTCCCTCTCTTCTACTGGCGGAGGGGTTTTAGGGCTTTCCTGGCTATCGGCACCCGTTGTATCGGCTGGTTTTGCCATTAGCACTTCATGGAATCCCTCTTGAAAGGACTTAACTTTTCTTACGAAGGCATCATCATCTTCGTCTTCGGAGAAGTTATCTGATCCGGTTTCCGACTCCAATCTCGCCTCAATGGCGGCGAGCACGGACTCTGTTTCCGAGTTCATCGTCTGGTTGACGGATGTCGGATCTTCCGTCTCTGTGACGGGTATTGGTTCTTCCGTCTCTGTGACGGGTGTATTGTTGTCTGCCTCTTGCACGGGATTTCCGTCATCCGTGTTTTCGGCGATCTCGGATTGCACCATGCCGATAAAGTGCGTGTCACTGTTTTGTCGGCGATCTGAGCAAAATCCGGCATCATAGTCGTTTTCGACTGGGTATAGGGCGGGTGGGAGATAATTGCTTTCACCGCAAAACCCCATTGCTTCCGCGGTTAATCCGATAAAGATATTAGCAGATCCAATCGGTAAAACGCAGGCACTTACCAGATGGTTTTGCGCCGGGATGTAGGATCCGTTGTCGAGGAAGCGCCCGACGCCGTCGTCGAATTCCAAGCTTCCGACCGTGATCGATCTTCCGATCCCGCCTAATATCCCAGATCGGAACTTTACGCCTGACGTCGTTTGCCCCACGGTGGGCGCCAACTGTCGAGACATCGTAGTAGTTTTCATAGACTGGGGTGCCATGAGACTACGGTAGAGACGTGGGGTAACGGGATAGCGTAGTAACACAAAACACGGGATTTACCCAGGTTCGGTACGTCGCGACAGTACGGCGTACCTACTCCTGCACTTCTCACTATGTGGGACTAAAGCCCGTATAATAAGGTTACAATGTAAAGGAATAGATCCAACTACTCGGCGAGGATGAACTTCCCGGCGAGTTGCGTAAGGCTTGAGCTTGGACCTAGAACCTTGGAACTAAGGGAACTTATGAAATCTATCTCCCGTCCGGCTTTATATAATAGCCGGATTAGGGCTTACAGAACCAGAAACCTAGAAGACTACGTTTAACTTGTAACTTGGAAAGTAAGGAATCCGTCTTCTCCTCCAAGCCAGATCACGCGGGCCGTGATCCGGGTTCTTCTAGAATCCGGCTTCTACGCGTTGGACTACTGGGCCGCCCAATGGACCTAAACCCATTACCTTGCAGGCCACCCTGGTAGTCCAGCTCTTTTGTCTACCATCTTCTATACCCCTATTCGGTATATATCCGACACTGGTGATTTGAGTAGGTATGGATATATCTATTTAATGAAACACAAGTCGGAAGCCTTTGAAAAGTTCAAGGAATTCCAGAGTGAGGTACAGAATCAGCTCGACAAGAAAATAAAGTTTCTACGGTCGGACCGTGGAGGCGAGTACATGAGCCATGAGTTTGATGACCATCTAAAGAGTTGTGGACTAGTTCCTCAACTCACTCCGCCGGGTACACCGCATAGAAACGGTGTATCGGAACAGAGAAATCGGACCTTGTTGGACATGGTACGATCAATGATGAGTCGGACAGATCTACCTTTATCATTTTGGGGTTATTGTCTAGAAACTGCAGCGTTTACACTAAACAGAGTACCATCAAAGTCAGTAGAGAAGACACCACATGAGATGTGGACTGGCAAGAGGCCAAGTTTGTCTTTTCTTAAGATTTGGGGTTGTGAAGCATTTGTCAAGCGACTTCAGTCGGACAAGCTCACGCCCAAGTCGGATAAGTGTATTTTCGTGGGGTATCCGAGGGAAACCTTAGGGTACTACTTCTACAACCGGGAAGAGGGCAAAGTGTTTGTCGCTCGGAATGGTGTCTTCCT
This sequence comes from Alopecurus myosuroides, assembly GCA_028641055.1. Taxonomy (NCBI): domain Eukaryota; kingdom Viridiplantae; phylum Streptophyta; class Magnoliopsida; order Poales; family Poaceae; genus Alopecurus; species Alopecurus myosuroides. The sequence goes on along the minus strand of CM054058.1, from coordinate 111,546,577 downwards.
TGAGAAAGAGTTTCTCGGTCGGGAAGTCAGTGGGAGCACAGTGCAACTCGAAGAAATTCATGAGGAACCGGCTAGGGGCGAGTCGGCGAACGCCTTGGAGGCTGAGCCGGTCGTGGTACCTATACCGGTAACAGCACCTGAACCATGGAGATCTGCCAGATTACAAAATGCTCGTGATGCTTTGCTGTTAGACAGTAATGAGCCGGCAACTTATTCGAAAGCGATGGTGGGATCTGATTCCGAGTCATGGCTTGGAGCCATGAGATCCGAGTTAAAGTCCATGGATGAAAACCAAGTTTGGAATTTGGTTGATCTGCCTGACGGTGCAAGACCCGTCGAGTGCAAATGGGTCTTTAAGAAGAAAACTGATATGGATGGAAATGTTTCCATCTATAAAGCACGACTTGTCGCGAAGGGGTTCCGACAGGTTCAAGGAGTTGACTATGACGAGACCTTCTCGCCAGTAGCGATGCTTAAATCAGTTCGGATCATGTTAGCCATAGCAGCCTATTTCGACTATGAGATATGGCAGATGGATGTCAAAACGGCTTTCCTTAATGGAAATTTAACTGAGGACGTGTATATGATACAGCCCGAAGGTTTTGTCGATCCAGCTAATGCTAACAAGGTATGCAAACTTCAGAAATCCATTTATGGGTTGAAGCAAGCATCTCGGAGTTGGAACATTCGTTTTGATGAGGTAGTCAAATCGTTTGGCTTCATCAAGAGAGATCGTGATTCTTGTTTATACAAGAAGTTTAGTGGGAGCAAAGTAAATTTTCTAATCTTATATGTGGATGACATATTACTGATTGGAAATGATGTCATGATGTTGCAAGAAACCAAAGAGTCATTGGAAAGGAGTTTCTCAATGAAGGATTTGGGTGAGGCGACTTACATATTAGGAATCAGGATCTATAGAGATAGATCAAGGCGGCCCATTGGATTGAGTCAGAGTACATATCTGGACAAAGTTTTGAAGAAATTCAAAATAGAAGAGTCCAAGAAGGGATTTTTGCCAATGTCCCATGGCATAAAACTTAGAAAGACTCAGTGTCCTTCGACGACTGATGAGCGAAGTCGGATGAGTGTGATCCCGTATGCTTCGGCAATCGGATCCATCATGTATGCCATGATTTGTACCAGGCCAGATGTTTCCTATGCTCTAAGTGTTACAAGCAGGTACCAGGCTGACCCTGGTGAAGCCCACTGGGCAGCGGTTAAAAACATCCTTAAGTATTTGAGAAAAACTAAGGAAATGTTCCTAGTTTATGGAGGTGATGAGGAATTCAGTGTAAAGGGTTACACTGATGCAAGCTATCTCACCGAATCAGATGATTCTCGTTCGCAATCTGGATACGTGTTCGTAATGAACGGAGGAGCTGTGAGCTGGAAGAGTTCCAAGCAAGATACGGTGTCTGCATCTACAACAGAGGCTGAGTATATTGCTGCCTCAGAGGAGGCAAAGGAAGCTGTTTGGATCAGGAACCTCCTGATAGATCTTGGTGTGGTTCAGGGCGCGTCCAATCCATTGGACATATATTGTGACAACAATGGTGCTATCGCACAAGCCAAGGAACATAGGCAACACCAGAAGAACAAACATATACTCATGCGGTACCACCTCATTCGCCAGTTTGTTGAACAAGATGATATCAAGTTATGCAAAGTACACACGGATGCAAACATTGCAGATCCGTTGACAAAGGCGCTACCACAACCTAAGCATGAGGCGCACACGAGAGGTATGGGCATTAGATGCCTAGGCATATGATGCCAAGATGATTGACTCTAGTGCAAGTGGGAGACTGTTGGGAATATGCCCTAGAGGCAATCATGGATGATGTAATTCCCAATGTATTCATAAAGTTATTAAGTTGTCCTTTGGTTTGAACATCTGATACATGTCATTGAATATGTGATTCGATTGTGGAACTATGTATTCATGTTGTTCATACTAGATTGTCCTTGGTCATTTAGGTTGTGCTGGACACACACCCTAGACTAATATGAGTGTTGGCTGATGACATGGTTCCACTTGTCATGGGCATGGTGATGCTATTCCAACAATCACGGACTTGGCTAAAGAGTTTAGCAAGTCGGACTAACCCACATTGAGATGCAACGAGCAAGTCGTCATTCGCATGTCTCAATCAATGTAATCCTTAGACCTGAGGTTGTCGCACAATCCGAGTTGTGGATCACCGACTAAGGTTCTGTTAAACACTGCTTTGTGACAAGGCAGCTATAAAGGCAGAGTTCGGGTCGAATGAGAAGCAAGCTGCGTGATGTGGATAATCAAGATGGGATTTTGCCCCTCCGAATGGAGAGATATTCTCTGGGCCCTCTCGAGTGATATGATTCAGGAAGCATGGCCATGCGCGACTCAGTTAAGTGTTAACTGTGTCTATTGACTAAAGAGTTAGTCAGATGAATCATATATCACGGATCGAGAAGAGAGTCGAACTATGTAAGGGATGACGATAAATCGCCTATAGTTCGACAAGGTATATCGTGAGGCAAAAGGGACTAAGATGAATATCACATTGAAAGGTATGTCGTCATGACTCAATGGGACTTGGGAGTCGGCACGTTCTGCTAGGAGCCGCTACCGATTGATCGATTGAGAGTAGGACTCCAATCGTGTCCAAGTCGCCATGAGCCTGCAGGGTCGCACACTTAAGAGCGGGAGCAAATATTGGTTGGGTTGGACCCGAACCGGAAATGGACTGATTTTGTGAGTCGGACTCACAGAGGGAATGGGCCACAAGTGTTGTGCAGCCCACTACCATACGCTATATAAAAAGGGGCGCAGGTTGCCCAGCAGGCACGTTAGTCCACTCCCATGCGTTGGGAACCCTAGCCCCACTCAGTCCAGTCGTCGCACCGTACCTAGCAGTCCGCCGTCGGAGCTCCTCCTCGTACGTGTGGATACCGGCAGAGGTGTTGTACGTTCAGCACTTCGACGTTCGCGGGATCGGATCGGCTGGATCGAATCGTGGACTTCACTGCCCCGACGCGCTTCATCGATAATCCGCAACCGCGCGTCTAGTGGTAATCATCGTGGCATTCTACCTCGGCTAGATCTTGGAAGTACCGCGTAGGAATATTTTTCGTTTATCTCTACGCGCCCCAACAGGATCTACCATTGTCTTGGGTGTTACATGGGCCTAAAATAACACAAAAAATCAACTAGTTCCACCTTGCAACCCCCTTTCGGCTCACGTAGAGGGGCCAAATCGGCAGTTCCGTCCTTTTCTCCAACAGCCCTAGGGTTTCTCCGGAGAGGGGCATCTCTGGAGCGTATGAATCCCACCCAAGGATAGCTTATGCCATACCATGTGTGTTAGAGTGTGGCATGGGTATTGGATGCTCAAGATTCCCTCGCTCTCTATGTTATGGCTTCATGGGCGTCACATTCTCTTTCGCGGGTTCCAGGACTACTCACAGCCCGAAACTCCCAAATCTCACGGAACAAAGGGAATATTGCCAAGAGGTGGGATCTACCATTGTCTTGGCTGTTACTTGGTCCAAAACTAACCCAACCAAGAAATTAGTTCCACCTTGCAACCCCCTTTCGGCTCACGTAGAGGGACCAAATCAGCAGTTTCGTCCTTCTCTCCAACAACCCTATGGTTTCTCCGGAGAGGGGCGGCTCTGGAGCATCTGAATCCCACCCAAGGATAGGTTATGCCATACCATGTGTGTTAGAGTGTGGCAAGGGCCCTGGATGCTCAATATTCCCTCGCTCTCTGTGTTAGGGTTTCATCAGCGTCAGATTCTCTCTAGCGGGTTCGAAAACTACTTAGAGCCCAAAATCCTGGATCTGACGGAACAGGGGGAATCTTGCCAAGAGGTGGCTCCTACCATTTTATTGGGTGTTACTTGGTCCTAAAATAACACAACCAAGCAATTAGTTACACTTTTCTACCCATTTCTGGCTCAAGTAGAAGGGGCCAGACCGACAGCTCTGTATTTTTCTCAAGCGGACCTAGGGTTTCTCCGGGGAGGGGCTTCAGAGCGTCTGAATTCCCACCAAATCCTAGGATATGCAACCATGTGTGTTAGAGTGTGTCATGGGACTTGGATGCTCAATATTACCTCACTCTCTATGTTATGGATTAACCGGAGTCGCATTCTCTTTCGCGGGTTCCAGGACTACTTAGAACCCTAAACTCCTATATCTCACGGAACGTGAGGAATCTTGGCAAGAGGTGGGACCTACCATTGTCTTGGGTGTTACTTGGGCCTAACCTAACACAACCAAGCAATTATTTCCACTTTGCAACCCCCTTTCGGCTCACGTAGAGGGCCCAAATCGGCAGTTTCGTCCTTTTCTCCAATAGGCCTATGGTTTCTCCGGAGAGGGGTGGCTCTGGAGCACCTGAATCCCACCCAAGTCTAGGTTATTCCATACCATGTGTGTTAGAGTGTGGAATGGATCCTGTATGCCCAATAATCCCTCGCTCTCTCGGTGTTAGGGCTTCACCGGCGTCAGATTCTCTTTGGCGGGTTCGAGGAATACTTAGAGCTCGAAACACTAGGAACTGACGGAACTCGGGGAATCTTGCCAATAGGTGGGCCCAAACATTGTATTGGGTGTTCCTTGGGCCTAAAATAACACAACCAAGCAAATTTTTCCGCTTTGCTACCCCCTTTCAGCTCACGTAGAGGGGCCAGAACGGCAGTTCCGTCTTTTTCCCCATCGGGGCTATGGTTTCTCCGGAGAGGAGGCTCCGGATCGTCTGAATGCAACCAATTCCCATGGTATTCCATAACATGTGTGTTAGAGTTTGTAATGGGTCTTGGATGTCCAACATTCCCTCTCTCTCTCTCTGTTAGGGCTTCAGCGGCGTCGGATTCTCTCTGCTGGTTCCAGGACTACTCACATACCGAAACCCCCGGATCTGGCAGAACTGGGAAATATTGCCAAGATGTGGGCCCTACCATTGTCTTGGGTGTTCCTTGGGCCTAACATAACACAACCAAGAAATTGCTTCCAATTTTCCACTTCCTTTCGGCTCACGTAGAGTGGCCAGAACGGCAGTTCCGTCTTTTCCCCCAGCGGGGCTATGGTTTCTCCGGAGAGGGTTCTCCGGATCGTCTGAATGCCACCAAATCCCATGGTATGCCATAACATGTGTTTTATAGTGTTTATGGGTCTTGGATTCCCAATATTCCCTCTCCCTCTCTCCGTGTTAGGCCTTCACCGGTGTCAGATTCTCTCTAACGGGTTCCAATACTACTTAGAGCCTGAAACTCCCGGAACTGGGGGAATCTTGCCAAGGGGTAGGACCTAACATTGTCTTGGGTATTCATTGGGCCTAACCTAACACACCCAAGAAATTGGTTCCGCTTTGCTACCCCCTCCGGCTCACGTAGAGGGGCCAGAACGGCAGTTCCGTCTTTTTCTCCAGCAGACCTAGGGTTTCTCCGAGGAGGGGCTCCGGAGCATCTCAATTCCCACCCAATACTAGGGTATGACAAACCATGTGTGTTAGAGTGTGGCATGGGTATTGAATGCTCAATATTCCCTCACTCTCTATGTTATGGCTTCACCGGCGTAGCATTCTCTTTCGCGGGATTGAGGACTACTCACACCCCGAAACTCCCGAATATCACAAAACGTGGGGAATCTTGCCAAGAGGTGGGACCTAACATTGTCTTGGGTGTTACTTGGGCCTAACCTAACACAACCAAGCAATTAGTTCCACCTTGAAACGCCCTTTCAGCTCACGTAGAGGGGCCAAAACGACAGCTCTGTCTTTTTCCCAACGGGGCTATGGTTTCTCTAGAGAGGAAGCTCCGGATCGTCTGAATGCCACCAAATCCCATGGTATGCCATGCCATGTGTGTTAGAGTGTGGCATGTGTCTTGGATGCCCAATATTCCCTTGCTCTCTCTGTTTTAGGGCTTCACCAGCGACAAATTCTCTCTGGCGGGTTCCAGGACTACTTAGAGCCCAAAACTCCCGGACCTGACGGAACTGGTGGAATCTTTCCAAGAGGTGGGCCCTACCATTATGATGGGTGTTCCTTGGGCCTAACCTAACACAACCAAGAAGTTGGTTCTAGTTTGTTACCCCCTTCTGGCTCACGTAAAGGGGCCAGAACGGTAGTTCCGTCTTTTTCCCCAGCGTGGCTATGATTTCTCCGGAGAGGGGCCTGATACGTCATAAATGTATCCTTAATTTCTGATGTTCCATGTTGTTTTCTTATTGTTTCCCACATGTTTGCTATATACTTTATGTCAATTTTATCGATTTTCCGAAATAACCTATTGACAAGATGCCATAGAGCCAGTTCCATGTTTTGTGTAGTTTTTATTTTCAGAAAAGTTGTTCTGGAAATATTCTCAGAATTGGAAAATTCAAAAGCCAGAAGTCCTAGAAGTCCCAGAGGGTCCAGGGAGTCCCGAAGAGACCCGGAGGGGGGCCACAGGGTGGCCACACGGTAGGGTGGCGCGGGTCCCCCTAGCCGCGCCACCAGGTGGTGTGGGCCCCCTGGCCACCCCCGGCATCGCCCTTTCGCCCATATATACTCCCCGATGCATAAACGCTAAAGGAATCGTCCTTTTCCACAAAAAATATCCGTAGCTCCACCGCCGCTATCGACAAGTTTCGGGGGACAGAAATCTCTGTTTCGGCACCCAGCCGGGACGGGGAAGTGCCCCCGGATCCATCTCCATCGACTTCACCGCCATCTTCATCGCTGTTGCAGTCTCCTATGATGAGGAGGGAGTAGTTCTCCCCCTAGGCTGAGGGCTCTACCGGTAGCTATGTGCTTCATCTCTCTCTCCCATGGTGTGATCTTTATGTGATCGTGAGCTTTGTAATCTAGTTGAATAAGCATATGTTACTCTTCATCTGTTATGCTACTCAAGTGTTGTATGACCCTATCAAATTGAGGTGTTTGTCTAGTATCTTCTTGGGCGCTCATAGTGATAGTGTGGGGTTAACTAGACATGGGAATGCGACTTTGAGATGTGCTTTGTAGCCCTACGCAATTAATTGGTGTTTGTTATCCGACCGGAGAGTGGTTCAGAGTAGCATAGTGAAGAGAGGATATTTATGCATTCAATTATGTTATCATTGTTGAGAGTGTCCACTAGTGAAAGTAGGATCCCTAGGCCTTGTTTCTAAGAATTGAAACACCGTTTACTATCAGTTCTACTACATGTTTGCTTTCTGCCATTTTTATTTCAGATTGCTATTATCAATTATTATCATCAAGATCACTTGTATTTTACTCTCTTTTTGCCGAACTAGTGCACCTATATAACTGATAATTGTATTAGGTGTGTTGGGGACACACGAGACTTCTTGTATCGTAATTGGAGGGTTGCTTGAGAGGGATACCTTTGACCTCTTCCTCCCAGAGTTCGATAAACCTTGGGTAACCCACTTAAGAGAAACTTGCTGCTGTTCTAAAAAACTCTGCTCTTGGAAGCCGAACACTTTCTACAAGAATAGAAGCGTGCATAGACATCAGGGCCTCCGGATCGTCTGAATGCCACCAAATCCCATGGTATGCCATACCATGTGTGTTAGAGGGTTTCTCCGGAGAGGGGCTCCAGAGCGTCTAAGTCCCACCCAAGCCTAGGGTATGCCATACCATGTGTGTTAGAGTGTGGCATGGGTCAACAAATCAATTTTTGGCAAGTGGGGGCTTTGGAGTGCCAGAATGCTATGTAAGCCATGGTGGAGCCCCAATATACTTATAAATGTGTGGTGAGAGGTTGGGAGGGCCAATATCCTACTCATAGGTTTGACCGGTTTCACCGACATTGCATAGGAAGGTTATGCATTACCTAGGGGGGAACCATCGATGCTCCCCTTCAGGCGAAATGGAGGGAATCTTGTTACAAGTAGATCTAGATTTGGGTTATCCATGTACCTATGTCCTAACTTAACAGAACCAAGCAAAAAAGAACAATGGTCTACCCTCTTCCGACACCGGTGATAGGTGTAGAAAAATAAGTTGACTAGCATCCAACGTCTAGCAAAGTTTAAGCCACCTACCCACATGTAGTAGTATTCCACATATTTGCCTCTTTCCAGGATTTTAGGTCAAATACTTTCGGCATTTGTTCACAATCTTTAGTAAATAATTGCATAAATGCTCAATTTTTGTAAGCCACCCATCAGCATCGGACGGCTAGCAAAGTTTCCCGCAGTTCCGCCCAAATTTCGCGTCGCTCCGAAAAATTCGTGCCAGGACAGCCCGCCCAAATTTTCTCGTGCAAGGATATTTTACTTCTCAGACCTCCCGCACACAACTGGCAACCTTTAGCCTGGAGGGCATTTCTGTAATCGTTTCGAAACCCTGCCTTATCCCCTTGATCGGCCCTCTCACCGAAAGAGAAATCCACTACTTCGAAATATCGACTCCCCCTTGTCCTCCCAAAACAGATCCTCTATTCCCCCGGTCTCACACCTTGCCGTATAGCTCGCTTGCCAGAACTCCCTCGTCGCCATCGAGATCACCCTCCAGATCTTCCACATCACCTCCCTTTTAGCCGTCCAGATCCGCCACCTCGCCGTTGTGCTCGCCTATCTCCCACATCGTTTCCAACCTCGTCGACGTGCTCGGTGATCAGCCACCTCGCCGTCGTGTTCGCCGGTCAGCCAACGACCTCGTTGTACGTCCAGATCTGCCACCTCGTCTCCAACCTCGCCGCAACGTCACCGTCAATATTTGCAATCACGCTGAAACCAGTGAAGATTGAAGGCGACAAACGCAGCAAGACAAAAGTCTCTGAAGCCGCAGGCAACTATTCTTTCTAAATTGCTTGTCTATTTAATTGTATGTTTGATGCTTCCTTATTATCCTGCTTATGTTCGATGTCGTTAATCTTTCTAAATTGGTTGTCTGTTTAATTGTATGTTCGATGTTTCATTATTATCCTAATTATACTGCTAATGTTTGATGCAATAATCTCTCTCTAAACAGTTTCTTTTAACAAAAATAGGAAGGGGGCCTTCTTGCATCAAAAATAAAAATAAAATAAAATCCAGCTTTGTTTTCCTATGGTAAAACTTTGCTCATTTGCAGCAATCTAGATTGTATACTACGTATTAGGTTTAAGGTCACTTTTCTTGTGATCCTATCAGTCTTAGTTAGGATCAGAATTTATATTACTTGCACTGGACTGTTCTTACAAAATGAGTGCCTTAATTTTTTATGTTGTATTAGGTTCTTATGAAGTGTTACATTTTTAGTTTACTTTGAGTTATTTATTCATGTTAGGATCGCCACTACACCCCATTGAAGAAGAGCGTGCCAGAACTATCATGGCAAACAATGCAAAGATGCATGAACTGGGCGTAAAACCAGCAAATTTTCTTTCATGTCCTACTGAAACCCCCCCCCCCCCCACACACACACAAAAAAAATACCAAGAAGCAAGACTCTGGATCTCGGTACATGCCTGTGTATGATGTTGAAGAGGAATCAGATGTCACTGAAGGAGACGTGTCATATCAATCACTATCCAGCGTGGACAATGAGCTGCAGGTTATTCCCTAACCCAGTAGCTCAACATACTTTCATGATATCACAACAACTAGGGTGCAGCTTTCTTATCTTGTGTCGAACTGTTTGATCAATGTGGTGCCATATATTTTGTGCTACTTCCTCTATTGCATACGATAAGACGTTTTGGCAAGCTAATTAAGGCCGTGAAATCCTCTTATTGTAATTAAGGCTATCGTTGTCATTTCAACACGGTTTCCATCTATCTTCCTCACATGCTTGACACCTGCTATTCCATCTATGCTTCTCATCTGCTAGTTCATTACACACACAGTTGGTTGATTATAATCTGCTAGTTTTCATCTATTTTCGTACATGCTTGTCATCTGCTATTTTCATGTATCTTCCTCACATGCTTGACACATGTTATTTCATCTATGCTTCTCATCTGCTAGTTCATTACACACACCGTTATTTTACTATAATCTGCTAGTTTTCATCAATTTTTTGTACATGCTTGTCATCTGCTGGTTTCATCTATGTTCTGTGCATTCTTGTCATCTGCTATTTACATCTATTTTCTTTGCATGCTTGATAGGAAATAACAAAAAGGGTGATGTCTCGATCTGCTTCATAGGATGAGGATGATAGTGAAGTTGTCATGCTGAAGAGTGGAAAGCATACTTTCTCAAAGAAGACCCGTGTGGAATCAAGTCTTTCAAAGTCTAAGCTTGAATCGCAGCTTGATGTGAATGTGCGCAGAACAATTGCTGATATGAGGATGGCGAAAACAGAATCCGGGCAATTGAGGCTGAAGTTTGTAGTTGATATGGAAGACATTCGGAAGCAACAAGCTGCGCTACAGAAGTCTCAACTAAAAAGAGTTGCCCTACTTGAGATGTTGGCTGAGAAGATGTGTGGTCCTTGAAATTGTGGTTATGTATGTTGGTTTGATATTCTGTGAGAAAAACTAAAGTATTTGATGCCTGTTATGTGGTTTGCTTTTCTTCATGTGTGCAATTGGCAATTATAACGATGATGTAACCACCCAAATAGCACCAAAACTGACATCGTAGTAACATAACGTAAAAGTATGTCAAGGTAATTACCGACACGTGGCGATGTATGCCCAGCCCACGTGCCCTACTATGAGTGGGCGATTACACGACGTAAATATAAGATCCCCGGCACGGTGATGACATCATCCAAATCCGAGACAAAAAAACGTTATGGAAAAGACGTTGCATGGCACCATTCGGTTGGTGCACGTGACACGAGTGTAGCGGCGGAAAAAACGTTGCTGGGTAGCCCACGACGAGCAGATTTCGTCCCAGAAGAAGGCGACGTGGCACCATTTGATTGGTCCACATTGTTTCGCATGATTGGTCGAGACTCGTGACGGAAAAGAAGTTGCTAGGTAGCCCGGGACGAACAGATTTTGTCCCAGAAGAAGGCAATGTGGCACCATTTTGTTTCCATGTGGCGCATTTCGATTGGTCCATATGGTTTCGCCTCATTGGTCGAGACTCGTGACGTAAACAAAATTTCCCACGTTTGCCACGTCAGCTGATTACGATAACGGCCGTTAGAACCTCGTTTGCGACGTGTCGCCTTATACCGACGAAATAAAAACGTTGATGCTTATTGGACCTAGGCCGGACGGCCCAACTGGGGGCGTGTAACACCTGGGGTGTTACCTGTTTGTTTGCTTGCATCATATGCATCACATTGCATTGCACCATGTTTGCATCACAACTGAAAATTTCAAAACAATTTAAACTTTCACCCTTGCTCAAAAATTTGCAATTTCAAACTTGCAAACTAAACCACTCATTGTTCTTCAATAGTTTGAAAAATTGTTTTAATCAAATTGACTGTTAATAAATTTTCCCCTCTTGTTAAAACCCTAATGACTAACTCAAAAATTTAAACCAAATCACTCATTAAATTGTTGGGTTTAATCAAACAACTATTTTCAATCAATTAATTAAATCACCTTCATTTTCAAATCAAATGCCTCAACCATAACCATTTTTGAATTTAAAAACTTTAACAAGCCAATCAACTGATTTTTTATAAACTTGACCTTAGGGTCCACCCTATGGAAATGATTGTTTTCATAATGTTTAATGAATATTCAAATTCCTTCAAATTTGGTTTAAATTTCAAACAGCAATTTAAATCTCAACTTTTTGGAAACCAACCTTGGCATCTGTTTGCTTTTGAACTAACAAGCATAACCTAATTTTTCTAGAATTTTTTATTAAGCTAAAAGCTATGTTTTTCTTCTAAAACCAAACCTTACAAAAAAAAAACAGAAAACGTAATTTTTAAAAAAGAAAGGGAACAGCCAGGGAGAGTGGGCTGCGCCCAGCCCACTGCTCCATCCCTTCTCTAACGCGCAGCAGCCCACTTAGGCCCGGTACCCCTTCGCCAGGCACCCCACCTCCTTTTCCAAGTACGGCAGCGCGATCCGAGCCTCCACGTCGCCGTACGGCAATTCCGACGGCTGTCCTCGGCGCCAGCGCCCTATATAGGCCCTACGCAACCCTAGAACCCCTGCCCTAATCCCTAGGCCTCACTCTCCCTTCGAGGCGCCGCCAATTTCTCTCTCCCGCAGCCACCGTTCCCCCTCTCTGCTCTGAACCACCCCGGCGTCCTCCTCTGAATTCCGGTGAGCCACCGCCGCCTCGCGCCTCCACTCTCCTAGCTAAGCCCAGAAACAGAACCCCCGTCACCTCCTCTTCCCGTTCGACACCAGAACGATCACGTAGTCCCACTGTTTCGCCGCATCCATCATCAACACCGCCGCCGGCCACCGTGGCCTCTTTCTCTGAAGAAGTGCTCGCCGCCGTCGCTGTCGGGCTTCTCGTCGTGATCCAGCTACGGGAACCGCACCGCCTCGACTTCTTCTTCCGTTTGCACACCCGAGGGAGCCCGGTGATCCCCTGGACGCGCGCCGCCGTCCACGGCACCTCCGCCGTCGCCTCCGTCACATGGTCGACATCGAGCCTCTGCACCACGACGTTCGCCGGTGAGCCGCCACCTTCCCCTCCTACTCCCTGTCCTCTGTCTGCTCTGCATCGCATCCGTGCACGTCGTCAAACGCATCCGGGCACGCACCGTACCTTGCCCAGCTCGTCGCCGGCGAGCCTCGAGTTTCAGTCAGTCGAGGAAGTATTCGATCTTCAGAAATTCAGTTAACGCGTCGTAACCTTTTCCTCACCGCGCGTCTGTATCTGACAGAAACACTCGCTCAGCTCCACTGGTTCAGTCTCACGCTTGCGAGCGAGCGATCGCGGGTTCGACTCGCGGCCTCGCGGGATTAAAAATCCCCCACCTTTTTTTCGTGGGAGGCTGACAGCCAGGGCCCAGCGGTCATGCACTCCTGTGGCCACGCAAGCAGCAGCGCCACGCTGGCCCCCCCCCCCCCCAGGCCCACACTGCAGTGGCTGGGGCTGGCTAGCAGTGCTGTGAGAAAAACCCCTGCGAATTTCTGTTTTCCCAAAATGAATTACAAATAGCAGATTTGAATCAAAATTTCAAACTTTAATAACTTCCAATCTATAATTCCAATAAATGCAAGTTTTATATGTTTTCTGATCCAAATTTCCTAATCTTTCCAAATATTCAATTTGTGCACTGTTTTAACAATTACAAATGCATTTAAAATTCAAACTTAACTCATTCAAATGTTAATTTATAAATTCCATAACTAATTCATTATTACTTCAATAAATGCAAATAAAATATGTTTTCCAGGCCATTTCAAATAACCTTTTCAAATATAACTTTTGTTTCCTGTTTTGAAATTTCAAAATTGCATTTAAAATTCAAATTTGAATAATTCAAATGTAATTTGCAATAATTCATAAATAATTCATACTAATTCCAAATAAGACAAATAAAATATGTTTTTCATACCAATTTGAATATTCTATTCAAATATAAAATTTGTTTCATTGTTTGAATAATTTAAATTGCCTAAACAATTTAATACTTGTTTAATTCATTTAAATTTGATAAAATCATAACTTGCTCAAAATAAAATAATTTTGAACATGCAAAATAATGTTTTCAAACCATCAAAGTGTGTACTTTTCAAATGTGAATTTGAATTTATGTTTTGAACAAATAAAATTCAAATAATATTCAAACTTGAATTAAATTCAATTAAAACTTGTTTATTATTGTTTAATTCATAATTAAATTATCCTAATTCCAATTTCAATATTTGAAACATGTAATCCAACTAAAATTTGATGTTCTTTTCGAATACAAATTTTGTTATTTGTTTTGAACACTTTAACTTGATGAAAACAACAAGTGCTTGGGTGACCTGTTTAAGTAACCAAACTTTCCTAAACTTAATAAATAATTTCCAAACTTGTTAAACCTTATTTTCAATTGGTTCTATTGTTGTTATTTTGTTGTTTTCCTCATCCATGCATCATGCTAATCCACCTTTACCTGTTGATTAGTTGGAAAACAATTGTTCAACCATAATTCATGGGCTTTTCATATGCAATTCAAATTGCATATGGGTCCATTTAAATTTGTTTATCTTGTCAACTAGTTTACTTTGATACATCTTTAAACCTGTCATGCATCCATATCTTGATCATGCTGGATCTTTTGCCGTAGTAGTAATTGTTGCATTCGGTGTTTGTTCGAGGTTCGTTGCTTCTTTCCGGATAGGACGTTGAGATGATGTGAGCAACGACAAGTTCTGCTACCTTGCGGGATCTCAGGCAAGTATACTCACTTGCTGCCATATGGCTGCCTTTCATCACTTGTTACCGATTCTTTCCGTTGTTCTTTTCTGCTAGCCTTATTGGTAGTTGTTTCTGTTACGAACCCATCACATGAATCCCTTAACCTTGATATTGCCTCACCTCCATACCTATAACCATTGCTTGTTGCCCGTGTCTTACTATCATGCTTAGGGTTGTTTTGCTCGAGTCTGTTACCCGTTACTTTCTGTTACTACTCTGTTATGTTCTGGGGGGCTCGTTGTTTAATCAATCAATCAATCATGCTAATGCTACTATTAATAATAAATTTGATGATAAGGCACCGGCAGGAGGCCCCTTGTGGTTTTGAGGCCTGCTAGTGTCGACCCTAATAGGAAAAGGGTCTTGTCTACTGATCCATGATGAGCGCACTAACCGCATGTGGGAAGCGAGTATGGGCGCCCCCCTCAATTTGACTCGATTCGCATCTCGTCCAAATCGCCTCATTTAGTTCGGGTTTTCCATTTGCTGCATGCATGATCTTGCGAGCCCTTGGTACCCGGGTGGAACTTCCGTAGTCGGCATATAGGGGGACACGTTCTTAGAGTGCTATGAGGGTCCATTTTCTTCTGGGCTCGATTAGCCGTGCGCCCAAGGTTCTTTGGGCTTGATGCGAAGAAGAGTTGAGTTGTGTAGAGTACCCCGCTTGGTGGGAGGCATCCCATCTGGCGGGTTATTCTTGCGTGTACGGCCAAATTGGTGCAACCCTGCAGGGATAATCTTCTCGAGAAGCCGTGTTTTCCGCGGTTATGGATTACTTGGTGAAAGTACTGGCTAACAAGTACTCAGGACAACTTAAACCTAATCATTAACAAACTTTCACCCCATGATTAACAACTTGACTAGTAATAGGCTTATTGACACAATAATCTGAACCATCATTAATCCAACTGGGTGAGTTATCCTCGGATTGCTTCTTTGGATAAGGGGCGAGATCCAGGATGGGTTTGTTTGCAGTTATCTTTCAGTTGGTTACAATACTCGATCTTATCTCCTTTCTGATAGCCGGAAGTTGTAGTATCTTTCTGTAGTTGGTTGGAGCAGCCTGCTGTCGCTTATTTGCAATAACCCCTTCCTTTCCATTGATCCTAAAGTATTTGTATCTTGTGATGACTGGCTACGCCGGTATCTTGTGAGTATGGGTTTTATCCCCCTTGCCAGTACTTAACCGTACTGACCCACGAATCTCTTTCGTGGCTGCAAATTCCAAATTGCAGTCAGCAGGTTTGAAGTCTGACGACGTTAGCTTGGGAATCCCTCCGGCTTGGCCTGGGCAGGGATTGGACGCTCTCGGTTATCTTCAGGACTCTTAGTCCAGTTTGTATCTTGTCCGTAGCCGGACGTTTGTTTCTTCCGCTGTTATTTGGATCTTTGTAATGTATCAGTTGTAACCCTGGCTCGTTTGAGTCATCTTGTATCTATCTGTTTCTGTTGTAATTGTGGATCATTCGTGAACTATTGTAATGTTATCACAAGTGGCAACCTGGAATCGGTTATTATGTGGACTTTGGCGGGAATGCTGAAATCTGCATAGTGCCCGATCTCGGGGCGTCACAAATGGTATCAGAGCCTTGGTTCCGATTCCCGAAATTTTTTCGATACGAATGGTTATCGAAGCAACGGGTCCGCAAAGCCTGTAGGATAACCTAGCTAACGGTCGTTGTTTCTAGAATGTCAAAAACTATTTCTGCTAAATTATTTTGGAAAACATCTCAATAGGATTCTGGATTTTTCTCCTTATCCCCATTCTATTTTCCCCTCCCATATTATTTGTTTTGGAGTCTACTCTCGTACTCAACCTTTCAAAGTATTAAGATCCTACGTGGGTGGACGTTTTCTGAGCCTTTAACCTAATAGGTCCGATCATCGGAAGATTCCTGGTGGAAGAACATCGTCGTCACTCCGAGCAAGAATCTCTTGTTAGTGGTGTCGAGAAACCCTTGTTAGCGGTGTCGAGGAGATCAAACGGAAGCGCGAAGAATCGATAGTCGAACTTCTTTCCCCTCCCGGGTTAGCAGGTGGATTGCGAGGGCGCAATCCCTTGTTAGTGGTGTCGTCTGTAACACCTGGGGTGTTACCTGTTTGTTTGCTTGCATCATATGCATCACATTGCATTGCACCATGTTTGCATCACAACTGAAAATTTCAAAACAATTTAAACTTTCACCCTTGCTCAAAAATTTGCAATTTCAAACTTGCAAACTAAACCACTCATTGTTCTTCAATAGTTTGAAAAATTGTTTTAATCAAATTGACTGTTAATAAATTTTCCCCTCTTGTTAAAACCCTAATGACTAACTCAAAAATTTAAACCAAATCACTCATTAAATTGTTGGGTTTAATCAAACAACTATTTTCAATCAATTAATTAAATCACCTTCATTTTCAAATCAAATGCCTCAACCATAACCATTTTTGAATTTAAAAACTTTAACAAGCCAATCAACTGATTTTTATAAACTTGACCTTAGGGTCCACCCTATGGAAATGATTGTTTTCATAATGTTTAATGAATATTCAAATTCCTTCAAATTTGGTTTAAATTTCAAACAGCAATTTAAATCTCAACTTTTTGGAAACCAACCTTGGCATCTGTTTGCTTTTGAACTAACAAGCATAACCTAATTTTTCTAGAATTTTTTATTAAGCTAAAAGCTATGTTTTTCTTCTAAAACCAAACCTTACAAAAAAAACAGAAAAGGTAATTTTTAAAAAAGAAAAGGAACAGCCAGGGAGAGTGGGCTGCGCCCAGCCCACTGCTCCATCCCTTCTCTAACGCGCAGCAGCCCACTTAGGCCCGGTACCCCTTCGCCAGGCACCCCACCTCCTTTTCCAAGTACGGCAGCGCGATCCGAGCCTCCACGTCGCCGTACGGCAATTCCGACGGCCGTCCTCGGCGCCAGCGCCCTATATAGGCCCTACGCAACCCTAGAACCCCTGCCCTAATCCCTAGGCCTCACTCTCCCTTCGAGGCGCCGCCAATTTCTCTCTCCCGCAGCCACCGTTCCCCCTCTCTGCTCTGAACCACCCCGGCGTCCTCCTCTGAATTCCGGTGAGCCACCGCCGCCTCGCGCCTCCACTCTCCTAGCTAAGCCCAGAAACAGAACCCCCGTCACCTCCTCTTCCCGTTCGACACCAGAACGATCACGTAGTCCCACTGTTTCGTCGCATCCATCATCAACACCGCCGCCGGCCACCGTGGCCTCTTTCTCTGAAGAAGTGCTCGCCGCCGTCGCTGTCGGGCTTCTCGTCGTGATCCAGCTACGGGAACCGCACCGCCTCGACGTCTTCTTCCGTTTGCACACCCGAGGGAGCCCGGTGATCCCCTGGACGCGCGCCGCCGTCCACGGCACCTCCGCCGTCGCCTCCGTCACATGGTCGACATCGAGCCTCTGCACCACGACGTTCGCCGGTGAGCCGCCACCTTCCCCTCCTACTCCCTGTCCTCTGTCTGCTCTGCATCGCATCCGTGCACGTCGTCAAACGCATCCGGGCACGCACCGTACCTTGCCCAGCTCGTCGCCGGCGAGCCTCGAGTTTCAGTCAGTCGAGGAAGTATTCGATCTTCAGAAATTCAGTTAACGCGTCGTAACCTTTTCCTCACCGCGCGTCTGTATCTGACAGAAACACTCGCTCAGCTCCACTGGTTCAGTCTCACGCTTGCGAGCGAGCGATCGCGGGTTCGACTCGCGGCCTCGCGGGATTAAAAATCCCCCACCTTTTTTTCGTGGGAGGCTGACAGCCAGGGCCCAGCGGTCATGCACTCCTGTGGCCACGCAAGCAGCAGCGCCACGCTGGCCCCCCCCAGGCCCACACTGCAGTGGCTAGGGCTGGCTAGCAGTGCTGTGAGAAAAACCCCTGCGAATTTCTGTTTTCCCAAAATGAATTACAAATAGCAGATTTGAATCAAAATTTCAAACTTTAATAACTTCCAATCTATAATTCCAATAAATGCAAGTTTTATATGTTTTCTGATCCAAATTTCCTAATCTTTCCAAATATTCAATTTGTGCACTGTTTTAACAATTACAAATGCATTTAAAATTCAAACTTAACTAATTCAAATGTTAATTTATAAATTCCATAACTAATTCATTATTACTTCAATAAATGCAAATAAAATATGTTTTCCAGGCCATTTCAAATAACCTTTTCAAATATAACTTTTGTTTCCTGTTTTGAAATTTCAAAATTGCATTTAAAATTCAAATTTGAATAATTCAAATGTAATTTGCAATAATTCATAAATAATTCATACTAATTCCAAATAAGACAAATAAAATATGTTTTTCATACCAATTTGAATATTCTATTCAAATATAAAATTTGTTTCATTGTTTGAATAATTTAAATTGCCTAAACAATTTAATACTTGTTTAATTCATTTAAATTTGATAAAATCATAACTTGCTCAAAATAAAATAATTTTGAACATGCAAAATAATGTTTTCAAACCATCAAAGTGTGAACTTTTCAAATGTGAATTTGAATTTATGTTTTGAACAAATAAAATTCAAATAATATTCAAACTTGAATTAAATTCAATTAAAACTTGTTTATTATTGTTTAATTCATAATTAAATTATCCTAATTCCAATTTCAATATTTGAAACATGTAATCCAACTAAAATTTGATGTTCTTTTCGAATACAAATTTTGTTATTTGTTTTGAACATTTTAACTTGATGAAAACAACAAGTGCTTGGGTGACCTGTTTAAGTAACCAAACTTTCCTAAACTTAATAAATAATTTCCAAACTTGTTAAACCTTATTTTCAATTGGTTCTATTGTTGTTATTTTGTTGTTTTCCTCATCCATGCATCATGCTAATCCACCTTTACCTGTTGATTAGTTGGAAAACAATTGTTCAACCATAATTCATGGGCTTTTCATATGCAATTCAAATTGCATATGGGTCCATTTAAATTTGTTTATCTTGTCAACTAGTTTACTTTGATACATCTTTAAACCTGTCATGCATCCATATCTTGATCATGCTGGATCTTTTGCCGTAGTAGTAATTGTTGCATCCGGTATTTGTTCGAGGTTCGTTGCTTCTTTCCGGATAGGACGTTGAGATGATGTGAGCAACGACAAGTTCTGCTACCTTGCGGGATCTCAGGCAAGTATACTCACTTGCTGCCATATGGCTGCCTTTCATCACTTGTTACCGATTCTTTCCGTTGTTCTTTTCTGCTAGCCTTATTGGTAGTTGTTTCTGTTACGAACTCATCACATGAATCCCTTAACCTTGATATTGCCTCACCTCCATACCTATAACCATTGCTTGTTGCCCGTGTCTTACTATCATGCTTAGGGTTGTTTTGCTCGAGTCTGTTACCCGTTACTTTCTGTTACTACTCTGTTATGTTCTGGGGGGCTCGTTGTTTAATCAATCAATCAATCATGCTAATGCTACTATTAATAATAAATTTGATGATAAGGCACCGGCAGGAGGCCCCTTGTGGTTTTGAGGCCTGCTAGTGTCGACCCTAATAGGAAAAGGGTCTTGTCTACTGATCCATGATGAGCGCACTAACCGCATGTGGGAAGCGAGTATGGGCGCCCCCCTCAATTTGACTCGATTCACATCTCGTCCAAATCGCCTCATTTAGTTCGGGTTTTCCATTTGCTGCATGCATGATCTTGCGAGCCCTTGGTACCCGGGTGGAACTTTCGTAGTCGGCATATAGGGGGACACGTTCTTAGAGTGCTATGAGGGTCCATTTTCTTCTGGGCTCGATTAGCCGTGCGCCCAAGGTTCTTTGGGCTTGATGCGAAGAAGAGTTGAGTTGTGTAGAGTACCCCGCTTGGTGGGAGGCATCCCATCTGGCGGGTTATTCTTGCGTGTACGGCCAAATTGGTGCAACCCTGCAGGGATAATCTTCTCGAGAAGCCGTGTTTTCCGCGGTTATGGATTACTTGGTGAAAGTACTGGCTAACAAGTACTCAGGACAACTTAAACCTAATCATTAACAATCTTTCACCCCATGATTAACAACTTGACTAGTAATAGGCTTATTGACACAATAATCTGAACCATCATTAATCCAACTGGGTGAGTTATCCTCGGATTGCTTCTTTGGATAAGGGGCGAGATCCAGGATGGGTTTGTTTGCAGTTATCTTTCAGTTGGTTACAATACTCGATCTTATCTCCTTTCTGATAGCCGGAAGTTGTAGTATCTTTCTGTAGTTGGTTGGAGCAGCCTGCTGTCGCTTATTTGCAATAACCCCTTCCTTTCCATTGATCCTAAAGTATTTGTATCTTGTGATGACTGGCTACGCCGGTATCTTGTGAGTATGGGTTTTATCCCCCTTGCCAGTACTTAACCGTACTGACCCACGAATCTCTTTCGTGGCTGCAAATTCCAAATTGCAGTCAGCAGGTTTGAAGTCTGACGACGTTAGCTTGGGAATCCCTCCGGCTTGGCCTGGGCAGGGATTGGACGCTCTCGGTTATCTTCAGGACTCTTAGTCCAGTTTGTATCTTGTCCGTAGCCGGACGTTTGTTTCTTCCGCTGTTATTTGGATCTTTGTAATGTATCAGTTGTAACCCTGGCTCGTTTGAGTCATCTTGTATCTATCTGTTTCTGTTGTAATTGTGGATCATTCGTGAACTACTGTAATGTTATCACAAGTAGCAACCTGGAATCGGTTATTATGTGGACTTTGGCGGGAATGCTGAAATCTGCATAGTGCCCGATCTCGGGGCGTCACAGGGCGAGGATTTGCTGAACGTTGCGGATGGCCTTGACATTTTTACGTTCATATAAACGTCGCAGAATCGTCCCTGACAGTCGATCTGCTACGTTTTCATTCTGTCACGCAAAACGTACCGGATTGCCCTTAGCGACGGTTTGGATGTCATCCGCAACGTTATTGAAACGTCCCAGACCGCGCGGAATTTGGTAGTGAGAAGACCATGTTGATGTGAACTTCATTAAAAATAATAATTTTAACAACAATGCTTATAAGAATAATTTTGGTAGCAACAATTATAGGCCATATCCTCCTAATAATAGCAATGCTTATGGTAATTCTTATGGTAACTTCTATAACAGCAACAAAAGTGTACTCTCTGATGTTGAGAACATGCTTAAGAATTTTATTAGTACACAAACTGCTTTCAATAAATCTATTGAGGAAAATTTTGGCAAAATTGATGTTCCTGCTTCTAAAGTTTATAGCCTTGCTCTTGATGTTGATTTTTTAAAACAAAAGGTTATGCCTCATGATGTTAAAGAAAGTAAAACTTTAAATGCCATCCAAATTCGAATTGATGATAATGTTAGGATGTTAGCTGAATTGCATGCTAGATAGGAAAACGAAAATGAAATAGCTAGAAATAATAATGTAGCTAATGTTTGCACCGTTACCACCACTAGTAAAACTGAAGCTTTTCATCCTAGAAAACCTTCTACTATCAATGGTAAAGTAATTGGTGTTGGAAACACTCCCACTTCTGCTATTAAAATGCAAAATTGCCTGAAACTGCTAAAAATGCTCCTGATAATAGTGCTGAAATTTTTAGAAACATGGGAGACAATAGTCCCATTATCTTTGATAAAAATGATCTTTACTTTGATGATTGCAATATAACTGAAGTGATTAAGTTCTTACAAATCTTCCTAGTTGTCCTAATGCTAGTGCTATGAATATGTCTTTCACAAAACATATTACAAATGCTCTCATGCAAATTAGAGAGGATGAATTAAGATGTGAAGCCTCTATCCCTAGGAAGCTAGATGATGGTTGGGAACCTATTATTAAAATCAAAGTGAATGATTTTGATTGCAATTCTCTATGTGATCCTGGTGCTAGTATCTCTGTTATGCCCAAGAAACTCTATGATATTCTTGATTTACCACCATTGGAACCTTGTTATTTGGATATTCGTCTTATTGATAATGTTAGAAAGAAACCTTTGGGGAGAGTTGATGATGTTCTTATGATGGTTAATAGTAATATTTTCCCTGTTTATTTTATTGTCTTGAATATTGAATGCAATGCTTCTTGTCCAATTGTTTTGGGAAGACCCTTTCTTAGAAATGTTGGTGCTATTATTGATATGAAAGAGTGGGATATTAAATTTCAGTTCCCACTCAAGAAAGGTATGGAACACTTTCCTAGAAATAGAATGAAGTTGCCTTTTGATTCATTTATTCGAACAAGTTACAATTTGGATGCTTATTCACTTGAAAAATACTTGAATCCATTTTTCTGGGCCTAGTTAAAAGGCATTAAAGAAAAGCACTTCTTGGGAGATAACCCATGGTTTTATTTTTTGCTCTGTTTCTCTCTGTTTTCTTTGAGTCGAGGGGTTTTATACTTCTGTAGCAACTCCTTTGTATCTTTATTTTCATGTTTTAGTAGTGTCAAGTAAAGTTTCTGATGAGAGTTAGAGTTGGTTTTCGGATTTCTGCGCAAAAAACAGAATTCTGCTGTCCACCGTACAAAATCGTGAAAAATCCAGGAAGATCAGAATGACCTGAAAGTTCTGGAACTAAGGTAATTCTATTTTTCATAGGATTCTGCCATTTGACCAAATTTATGCTTGCTTAAAATGGTGTCATGTAGATGTCTTTTAGCTATTTTTTCTCATATTTTGTTTTATATACCGATTTTATCTTTTGGGGGAGCAGAGATTGAAAAATCTTATACAGTGGGTCCCTTTTCTCTGCCTGTTAGCAGTTTTCATGGGCTCATGGCCTCACCTAGCCTCCTCATAATATTGCGACACTCTGAACATAAGGTATATATCTCTGCTAAATCTTATAGAGTCGGTCCCTTTTATGTTTGTTTTTCAGCAGTGTTTAAGATTTATATCTCTGCTAAATCGTATATAGTGGGTCCCTATGTTTGTGTTTCAGCAATGTTTCCTTTGGATTCTTATCTATTAGTGCTTGTGGTCATTAAGTTGGCGAGGTTAATTATATTTATGTGTGTCTCTAAACTGAACCCCCTCCCACTTTTCCATTATCAGTTGTATATGCTTCAAGTCTTCTTTAAAAAATGTATGATGCTTTCATGACCTGTGGTGGATGCAGTCCTAGCCTCCTAGGGTACAAACACATATCTGATATCATTAGCATTTGAAGGCTCGCAGCTAGGAGTATTTAGAATATGATTGCTTGGCTGCTTTTGGAAACGAGTGTAAAGAAAGATTGGAGAAGTTCCGATTCATTCAAATCATTTTTCTCATGTTTTAACCCATGTACGCAAACTACCTCCGACTTGTTCTGAAAGGAGCTTCATTCGAGAGTATCTTAGTCCATGGTGGCTCATTACTCTTGCACACGTGCTTCAATGCTTCTTTTTCAGATTGATATGGGGCTTCCTATGGTACTCCATTTCTGATAGCTCAAATGTCCTATATTCCTTAAATCTGGTTAATTAACTGATGGTAAATTTCATATAAATGATGATTGCATGTTTCAGCTAGAATTTCAAGAGTATGATAAGTAAAATGATGCTCTTTGATTCGCTCTTATGTTCCCGTTTTATTGGTGCACTGAATGTGTTTCGTTGTTTTGCTGCTGACTGGAGGTATTCGCTCTTGAACTAGATGTATCATGTCGTTTTCAGGGAACTTAAGTCTCTCACTTTGTGCTACATAGCCGCTCAAATCTCCATTTATCTATCTCCATATTTCTTGATTGTTATTAATTGATTTCTTCTGCATACATTTTTCTCAATTGAGATAACATATATTTCTTGGTGATATGAGCCTTCATAAATTATCATCAGTTTGTTCCATTAGTGAAAGAAATATTTCTCACTTCTCCACTATTGACCTGTGTTTTATTCTCCTACGTGATAGGATCATCTCAGAGGTTGGGGAGAAACTATGTATTGGAGGGCGATAAGTTTTATGTAAGCGGGCTTCATACAAATGACAAGTACGTTTTCTTCTTCCCTACATTGTTAGTTTAAACTGCATGAGCTTTTCCACTGGATGATATATTCTCTGTAATTAATGATATATGATACATGAAGAGTACAATAATGTCTTTTGAGAAATGATGTGAGCTTTAATTTCCCTCTCCGAGTGCTGCTAGGCTTAAAAGGATGCAACGCCTTCTCTTAAGCACACATTATTTGTGTTTGGCTTAAGGGAAAATATGGTCAAGAAGTTCGCATGCATTTACCTTCTGCTGTATTTATATGATTGTGTCACAATTTCGGATTTTATACTTCTTTCTGCCTGACCATTCATTCTTCATATTGCATTTGAATCTCTCATTGTACTTTGTAGGTATTGTCTCACATATTACATTACTGAATAACCATTGACATTACACCCGGCTTATTGTTGACTCTTTTCATCTATCTGCAATTTTTATACGACAGATATCCTCTCTTTATAGCTATTTTACAGTCCATCGCATGTATTTCCAAAATCTGAGGAAGCAGGTCCCCATAGCCTTAACTAAGACCAGCACATGTATTATTCATCAACATGAATCCAAACCAACCGCAATACTTTTTGTAGCAGCAGGTGGCACATGTAATATTCATCAACATGAATCCAAACCAACCGCAATACTTTCTGTAGCAGCAGGTGGCACATGGATGGGGGAAATATTGAAATATATGCAAAATTTCTATTCTTAACCAATATGTTATATCAGATCCAATTTTGATTGATCAAATCAAAGACCATACCCTTAAGAAATGATAACTTTCATTGCTTGCCTCCATAATACCAATGATCTTTCTAGGAGTGGCTACTTTATTAGCCGGTGTAAAATTTGGATCCCGGAGAGTTCATTTACTGTTGCTCGACCGCAACCTATAATTAGATGCATTCTTAAGAAAGTGTGCTCGTTCCCTGGTGCAAGTTTCTGGTTATTTTTACCTTTTGTTTATTATGCAATGAAGTGGTCGTCGTATAGGGCAGTATAATTATATTTTCTTCGTAGGTTAGGATAAGTTGATGTCTTTTTGGTTTTGTGGTTAACTCCAACCCTCTTGAGAAAACATCATAACATTGATTTTTCAACGAAATTCGGTATCTTAAACCAATTAAGACAAGGCCTTATTTAGTTTGATGGTGATATGTTCTTCATATTAGTTACAGAACCTGCATATCGTCAAATATGATGCAATTTGATAATTGAAAAGCTTTACTTAAGATGGTTTTATCAAATATGGTATAAATTAATTGATAATACATTGACACTATTGGACTATCCTAATGGTTCTGTAAACAATCGTACAATTTTCCTGACTCATTTTCTGAGTAAAATGTCATCCAACCACTAAAGACCATTTTTTAACTACTACCTCCGTTCCAAAATGTAAGCCTTTTTAGAAAGCTAAGCCAGTTTGCTAAAAAAGGCTTACATTTTGGAACAGAGGGAGTAATATTCATAGCTACATTTCTGTTGTAGTTTTCTACTGTCCTATAAACTAAGACACACTAACATATATGGTAACACCATGCCCTCTATTTTTCCAATTCTCTAAATAGGTGCACTTTTTATTTTAAGTTTCCAAACGGTGGAAACTCAAATATGGAATAATGCATTTTCTTTGTTGTCTCTCTTGCTTTGTTTAGGCAACCAAACAAAAATCCAATTTTTCTCATGGATCTTTAGTGAAATGAGCCATATGTTGCTTCTGCTATATCTAATGCTTGGATTTATGAATTATGATTCTTCTCTTTTCTGTTTGATATATGAGAATGCAAGTTCCATTGTACTGTTTCCTATGAATTTTCGGGAACCTACTAGGATGCATACAACATATAAGAAGGGACTATCCGCACCTAATTAATGTTTGGAACTAGAGGTCTTATGGCAATAGTGGAGTTTATTAACTATATTCTGATTGACATTTGGACGTTGAATAAATATATGTACTCCTTTTTGTCATAGATTTTTTATTTAGCGTTTTCGACCCTGCATGTTTCCTTGGTAATAAATTGTTGTTTTTTATTGAAATTAATCCTTACGCCATGAAATGGCACCAATAATATTTGCCAGGAATGTTTCATAAACGTCATGTGTGCGCAAGCCTTTGTTTCAGAAACTAGGCACCCGTGTCAGACTCGACAATTTCTTAAACGTTTAATAATACTAACCATTTTCTTGCCATTCAAGAGTTTATGTCTTAGGCCTTGAATGAGTTTGCATTAGAACTACACTCTTATAAGCTTATTGATATTTTCAATGTCATGTATCTTTTTCTATCCTTTTTCAATTGTAATCAATTTTTTGGTTCTTCGGCCCGGGCGTTGGTTGGTCACCATTAAGGTGTGTCTAATGCTCTGCGAAGAAAAAGAAGGACTAGGTCACCCTCAAGAGGCCGAAGTGGTCAAGGTCAGGGGCTCAGGGAACACCATGCTTACTATGGTTTTGACTATGCTCAAGTTAACTCTCAACTAACTATGCATTTTGTTCTTGCGGGCTAAACTTATTTTGCCTATACGTATTGTCTGATTGTCCTGCTTCTAGCTAC
Source organism: Alopecurus myosuroides (assembly GCA_028641055.1). Taxonomy (NCBI): domain Eukaryota; kingdom Viridiplantae; phylum Streptophyta; class Magnoliopsida; order Poales; family Poaceae; genus Alopecurus; species Alopecurus myosuroides. The sequence goes on along the minus strand of CM054058.1, from coordinate 111,519,846 downwards.
CCATTGTCGGCAGCTAGTGAGACCGACCACTTCTTTCTTTATCTAGCATTGAGATCATGTCTCCATCGACCAGTTTAGATTGTTGAACTAATTGTAATATGTGTATGTACTGCTGTTTCCGTAAGTGTTATGTGTTGTGGACCTTCAACAACCGCTATATAGTCATCGTATGTTAGATCAGTGTGATGTGAATATCTAAATTGCTGCCCTGCCAGATAGGATGTGTGCTTTAACATTGGTCTGGTCTGTTTGTTCTCTATATATGCTATTAATTTACATAGCTTAGATTCCTGTCAAGGTATTATCCATCTTTTTAGTAACGTGTATGATATATGAGAACTACGGGCAAAATAGTTTAGAATTAAAATATGGTGCGCGGCAAGCCGCGCTTTCGAAACTAGTGTGACATGCGTGATGTAGACCCGGTCCATCCGGCTGTACAGACTACAGACGGGTCCCTAAAAAAAAAGACTACTGACGGGCCGGCCGGCAGGCCGGAAACTCGTCCAAGGGGCCAAGGTTGCTTAAACGAGCACGTAATTTTTTTTTTTTTTGAACGAGTACGTCGTGGATGGATCCTTGGCGACATGTTGGATGGAAATGGCTCTCCTCGGAGATAACGAGAGGGCGAGAGGCGACGTGGCTCCGTGGACGTATTGCATCACAGTGAATCATGACCACAAGGTTATGTGTTTTCATTGTAGCAAAATCTATCTATTATATACTAAAAGCAACTAGCACAATGCCCGTGCTTCGCTACGGGGTAAATGCCAATTGCATTATTAAGTGTCCTATGCCTAGGTTGTCGTGGTCATGCCACACTCCCGAAAAGTGGCGAGGGGTGCGGCGTAATCGGGTGGTTGTGGAGATAGGCTTGAAATAGTCAGTTTGTGCTTGTTGACAGGCGACGCCGGTGTCGAAGTAGAAGCCAACTAATAGGCTTCTATCGAGCGTCGGGATGGTCCGGTGGTGCTTGTCGTACTCTGGTGAAGTACGTCGATGACCAGGGATGGTCGATGTTGGCCCGAGCAGCCCATTGTATCCCCAAGGGCAACGCCTTGTTTCCAAGAGATGTGGCGAGGGGCACTGCGAGATAGTTGTAGAAATCTTGATGTGGCCGAATGGCTCGACAAGGAAAATTTATACCAGCGAGAACTTCGCGATAGTGCGGCGAGAGCCGTCGGGATAGCCATGGACTTGGGTGGGGGCCTTCCTGGCGGGGTCCGCCGGGTACCTACCCGACTTGGAGCGGGCGACGCCCCAGCGAAACGAGAGGTGGTCTTCGGCCCTTGTACAACAACATGTTCACACCACTTGAACGATGTGCGGCGTGGTGACACAGATGGGGTCGGTGAGGCTACGACGTGGTCGACCATGCAGACGAACGGTAAACCGGCGCACGACCGGCCGCCAGCCGGCATAGAAATAAGCTCCTCATGTATTGTAACCAACTGTGCTAGCATTGTACTCACTCACTTGATCACCTAGCTAACCAAGGATTTTCTCAACAAAAAAACCTAGCGAACCAAGGTTATACGCAGGATGAGCAGTGCACGTAGGCAGTGGTCTGCTATGTACCCTCCGCTAGTTTTTTTACTTAGCGATTTGTCTATTGCTTTTGATTTTTTTTAGCAGCGCTTGTTATCATGAGTGCACCTTACTAATTATAAGTCACGTGGGCTTCAATGGATTTTACTGGTCTGGCCCACGCCGAGCGATCAGTCCGAGGCTTCATAGGAAGGGCCGCACCCAGATATATATCGATCGGGAAAACAACCCAGGCTAGCACCCAGCGATCAAGCAAACACGCGAGCCGCGAGCGAGCATACCACGTACGACGTAGGAACGTACGGACAAGATGGACGAAGAAGAAACCCAAGGGCTATTATATAGTAGAGATATACGGTTGTCTAATAGAGCCACCACGTCGAGCCACATCATCCGGAATAATTTGGACTATTGGATCTAAAATATGTGGTTAGAATTTCAACAAGAGATTAATTGTAACGTAACTAAGTTTTCAGTTTGACACGATCCACGCCAACATAACTCGGAACTAATAGTGATATATAGATTTGGTACCACGTGAACCAAAAAAAAAACTCCCAAAACAAACTTAACTCGCGTGGTCAAAACAAGAGTCCTAGCTCTTAACAGAACACAACATAACCTTTTCCCAATTGCTCTCCATTGGAAAGATCCCCTAGCGCCGCCTAGGGTCTCCTCTTCCTCCGTCGGAACCGTTTCCGACGTGAGTTCGATCTCCGACGTGAGTTCGATCCGCTACCCCGATCCGTCTCGGTTTGGGATCCCCAGCCACGGTGGCTTCGACCTAACCCGTCCCAGCCCTTAAGAACTGAGGATCTCCTCTCGGGAGGGAGCACACGGTGTTCTTCCGAACAGAAACATGGCGAGCGAGGCGTCTGGCTCGTCGGCGCAGAGCAGGACCTCGATGGGAGATCGGGGCAGGCCTGTTCCGATAAATGATCTGCTCAAACGGCTGGATCTGCGAGAAGAAGAAGAGGATGACCTCAATTTCGACGAGGAATTTCCACATGAACAAGTTGATTCAGAATTCATGGCAATTTGTAGAGTCCACACATCGAAACCCTACTCGAGGGAAGCTTTCTACTCGTACATGCGTATGGCGTGGAGCTTGGCCCAAGGAGTAATTTTCGATCCTGTAGGGAATAACAGGTTCACGGTGAGAGCCAAGTGCCTAGGAGATTGGAACAGAATTATGGATCAAGGACCATGGATTTTTCGCGATAATGGAGTCCTAATTGAGAAATATGACGGCTTTCAAAATCCTCAAGATGTTGAGTTGAACAAGATTCCGCTATGGATCCAACTGAAAGGATTACCCACTGCGTATAGGAAGACGGAGGTTCTGGAAGCCTTGTGCAAACGTGTGGGCAAGGTAGTGAAGATAAACCTGGCTCCTAGAGGCGATGGTGATCAGGTTCGGATTAGGGTGGAGGTGGATGTGAACAAGCCGCTCACCAGGTTTGTGTCTATCACCAAGAATCAACAGAAATCATTCTATCAGGTATACTATGAGAAGATCCCGAAATTTTGCTTTGTGTGTGGTATGCTCGGGCATGTCCATCTTGAACATGGCAACGGAAAGCATACAGAGGAGGAGATGCAGTGGGGTGATTGGCTCCTAGCGCCCCAACCGGAGTGGACTCCATCCAGAGGGAACGCATATAGAGGAGGAAGGCGTGGAGGTAGACAGAGTAACAGAGGTGCCCATACTTCTACGGGGTGGAACACAGACAAGAGCACGGATGAGGAATTGAGAGATACCGGGACAAGTCCACTGAAACATAAGAGCGGGATGGACATCGACAGGAATCCCTCCTCGCGGAAACGCTTGGCACTAGAGAACACACCCAGTAATGATGATGACAGAGCGGGACGGGAACTTGTGATCGGAGAAGAAAGCAAAGAGAAGGAAGTGCAACACGGCTCGGAGAGCGATACTTCGACCCAAGGTAGCAAGAGACACAGGGGAGAGACGCAGGCTGGTGCGGAAAACAGCAACATTATATCGGCGAGCTCTAATGAGCTCGACCGGGAGCAATGAAACTCATGGGATATAACTGTCGGGGGCTCAAAAAACCCCCGGCGGTGCGCTCGTTTCTGGATGTCCAGGAACGACACAAACCAGATGTTCTTTTTCTGTCTGAGACGCATCTGGATACAGCTAAGGCAGAAAAATTGAGACGAAAACTCTCCTTTGATCACATGTTGATTTGGGAGAGTGATGGGCGTAGTGGAGGGCTACTAATGTTCTGGAGGAAGGAATTAAAGGTCACATCATCGGAGGTGCACAACAACTACTTGGACATCCGCATAGAGGAATCCAGTGAGTCGGGATGGCGAATTACTGGAATATACGGAGAACCAAGTATGGATCGGAAGCATCTCACTTGGGAATATATGAATGAACTCAAGGGTATGATTGATCTACCGTGGGTTGTCTTAGGTGACTTCAATGAGATTTTGCAGGGGGATGAGAAAGAAGGGGGTGCACCGAGAGCTCAACGGAGAATGCAAGGTTTCCGCAATGCTCTTGACGATTGCAATCTATATGACATGGGCTATGTGGGAGACAAATTTACGTGGAGAAGGGGAAAAATTAGGGAGCGATTGGATAGAGCGGTTTGTAACCACCGCTGGAATGATCGCTTCCCCGAGGCAGCTGTGATCCATGGGGATTTCGCTAGGTCTGACCATCGACCTATCGTTGTCGACCTAGAGTACTTGGAGAATTTGACACAACCAAGACCCACGGGATCGAGGAGATTCGAAGCTAGATGGTTATACGAGGATTCTGTTGATACCATTGTCGAGCAAGCGTGGGCCGAGGCCCAGTCTAGTGCCGTGGCAAGTTTGGGCCGTAAGCTGGATTACGTTCATGGTGCTCTACATGCATGGGACATGCACGTTCTGAGGAAATCACGTCGATCACTCGCGGAGCTGAATAAAGAACTGAATGTTATCATGGCTGGACCTTTGTCTGACGATGCTACGAGGAGGCAGGGTGAAATCCAATCGGAAATTGAGAAAGCACAGGAACAGGAAGAGATCAAATGGGTACAGCGTGCCCGCGCAAACTGGATGAAACAGGGAGATAGGAACACGAATTTCTTCCATAACTTCGCTAATGCTCGCAGGAAAATGAATAGGATACAAAAGCTGGAAGATGAAGGGGGTAATTTCATTGAAGGGGATGACCTATCTAGTCATATTTCTAGCTATTTCAAGAACTTATTTATGAAGCAATGTGATGACACAAACAATGAGGTGATCAATAAAGTGAGAACCCGGGTTACTAGGCCTATGAACCAAGTCTTATGTGCAGATTATACAAGAGAGGAAGTGAAGAAGGCTTTGTTCCATATTGGAGACCTGAAGGCCCCAGGACCGGATGGACTTCATGCAATCTTCTTCAAGAGATACTGGGATTTGATAGGCGATGACCTTACTTCGGTGGTTCTTAATGCCCTTAATTCAAGAACCATACCTGAAGAGTGGAACAAGACAACAATTGTTCTCATACCGAAAACGGATAATCCTACTAAGGTAACACAATATCGTCCTATCAGTTTATGCAATGTTACTTACAAGGTTATTTCCAAAGTGTTGGCAGCTAGCCTGAAAACTTTACTCCCTGAGATCATAACTCCAAATCAGAGTGCCTTTGTCCCCGGGAGATTAATTACCGACAATGTGTTGGTGGCGTATGAATCATACCATGCGATAAAGAACAAGAAGAAGGGGAAATTTGGAACCTGTGCGATAAAATTGGACATGCATAAGGCGTATGATAGAGTTGAGTGGTCCTTTCTGGAGAAGATTCTTATTCAGCTGGGTTTTGATACGGGATGGACATCTATGATCATGGCTTGTGTTTCTAGCGTGTCTTATTCTGTCCGCTTCAATGGGACGGATACGGAAGTGTTCACTCCTAGCCGAGGACTGAGACAGGGGGACCCCTTGTCCCCCTACTTATTTCTCCTTTGCTCTGAAGGATTATCGAGCCTACTTCATGATGCCGAAGAGAAGGGAGATCTCATCGGTGTCAAGGTATGCCGTAATGCCCCGATGATTTCACATTTATTGTTTGCTGACGATTCTCTGATCCTTATGAGAGCAGATAGTGGTAATGCTTTGACTCTGAAACATATTCTGCATGCTTATTGCTCGGCCTCGGGACAATTGGTGAGCGAGGCAAAGTCGAGCGTATTTTTCAGCCCTTGCACTCCTCCTGGTACCCGTGAGGAGGTGTGCACGATTCTCAACATCTTAACGGAGGCAATTACGGATAAATACTTGGGGCTCCCCCCCCTGGTAGGTGTGGATCGAACTGATTGTTTCCAACATCTTATTGATAGAGTTTGTGCCCGTTTAGCGGGCTTCAAGGAAAAACTCCTGTCCTACGGAGGGAAAGAGGTGCTTATCAAGGCAGTGGCTCAGGCAATCCCGGCGTATGCAATGTCGGTGTTCAAACTTCCCAAACAGATAACAAAAGGGATCACAGATGCTATGACCCGTTACTGGTGGGGAGATGAAGATGACAAGAAACATATGCATTGGTTTGCGTGGTGGAAAATGTGTATCCCCAAACATCGTGGAGGTATGGGGTTTAGGGACCTTCCCTGTTTTAACCTGGCTATGCTTGCTAAACAGATCTGGAGACTTCTTTGTGAGCCGGATTCTCTTTGCTCACAAGTATTGAGGGCCAAATACTATCCTACGGGGGACATCCTTAATGCTTCACTGAAGAAGGGCTCCTCGTATACTTGGCAAAGTCTATTTGCAGGCATTCAGACTTTCAAGAGAGGACATATATGGAGAGTGGGAGATGGTTCAAAAATTAATATTTGGGATGATGCTTGGATCCCGAATAGTCCCACAAGGAAAATTATCACCCAACGAGGTAACATACTTATTACTAGAGTTTCGGAATTAATTGACCAAGATTCGGGACAGTGGGATGAGGAGATGATCCGTAGTCTTTTCTGTCCCTTTGATGCTGAAAGAATTCTCAACATTCCATTGTCTGTGGGTATGATGGAAGACTTTATTTCTTGGAACTACACAAAGACGGGAATTTTTTCGGTAAAATCGGCATATCACAAAGAATGGGAACACCAACATGGAGCCAAGCTGGCCAGGACAGCTGGACAGGGATGCTCGGATGGGGGTGTCATCTGGAAAAATCTGTGGAACCTAAAGGTACCAGCGAAAGTGAAAAAATTTTCTTGGAGGTTTTTACACAATACAATTCCGTGCAATTGCCTTCTCGCTAATAGGCACATTGCCCAATCGAGTCTTTGCCCGGTGTGCAAGGTGCACTGCGAGGATCTCGCGCACACTTTCTTCACATGTGCTAGAGCTCGTGAAGTCTGGGAGAATTTGGGCTTATCTCCAATCATTCGGAGAGCTCATGATCAATTCGGAGAAGGTACCCAAGTGTTTGAATACCTCCTAAAACAACAGGCTGCAACTGCCCCGGGGTTTGAGGTTAATACCCGGGAGCTTATCACCATCGCGTGTTGGTATATTTGGTGGGAACGGAGGAAAATTACCCATGGCGAGGAGGTGTCTAAGCCTGCTTATTCGGCACAGTCTATTGTGGCATTTGCAACTAACTACGCCCGTGCTCAAAAGAAAAATACGGGTGTCAAGCGTGAGGGATGGCAAAAACCACCCGACGATTTTGTTAAACTTAACGTGGATGCTTCGTTTTGTTTACAGGATGGTAATGGTGCTACAGGGGCCGTCATCCGCGACGCGAGGGGGGCTTTCATCGCCGGCAGCAGCTGTGTAATACCCTATGCCCCTGATTCGTCTATGGCTGAGGCTAGGGCTCTCAAGGACGGGCTAATCCTAGCGGGACAGATGGGCTGCTCTAATGTCGTGGTGAATAGCGACTGCATGGAGGTGATCGAAACTATGGAGGAAGCGGGCAATTCCATTGGACCCTATGCGGCTATCTACGAGGAATGCACGTTCTTAGCCAAAGGGTTTAACAAGATTATTTTTTCTTTTGCCCCAAGGGAGAGCAATATTGTAGCTCATACATTAGCTGCTCAGGCTAGAGAACAGGTTTTGCAGGTCTGGATCGAGGATCCTCCTGATTGCATCAAAGGAGCCCTCGTAGATGACATCAGTCTTTTTGTAAACACTTAATTGTTTGGCAGCAAGTTCGCACTCTTTTCCTTACCAGGGTACCTAAGGGGACTGGAAGGTTTTTAACGAGGCGGCTTGTTTGCTTTTATTTATACTAGTACACGTGTACGTGCAACGCACGTCAGTATAATGTTGGTTTTGTGAACTTCATGTGGACACAGATAGGATTCTATGTTGCTAATATATTTTATCTTCAAAAATTTAATCCCATTTTATCTCAAGATTTTAATTCTGTTATCACATTCACATTTTGATGTATATATGTTTTCAAAAAAATCATTGTCAATCTTATGTACATGTCAGCGGGAAAAAGGAGTTAAACGAGAACATACACAAAGCATAATTACAAAATCTTTTCTTAAGTAATATGACATGAAAAAGCTAAGCATCCCCTTCTCAGCAGCAACCTACAATAGTGAAGGTTCAATCAAAATTAATACTCCCTCCGTCCACTTTTATAAGGCACACTTATTAGCATTTCAATAGTAAGAAGTGAGCCTTATAAAAGTGGACGGAGGGAGTACATAAGAGTACAACTGGGTTATCTATGACCTCCCTTCAGTTCATGCATGCAGGTAACAAATCTAGAGAGGTATCTATAACTTCCATTGAGTAGATTAATTACCTTTGATTTGGAATCTCCATAGAGCGACCGGATCTTGGAGCCACTTATTGGACAGATTACAAGAGAAAGAAAAATATCAACTGGAATAATAACATGAGAGACAATACAATAATAAAGTAATAAAATGGAAAAGGATCACGTGAAAGAAATTAACAATTAGGAGAGCAGGGATGCTAGCAAGTCCATTTCCTGCCCTTTTTTGGAACCTCCACCCTAGGGATGTGCAACTTCCAAATGAAATTATCATGCATTATCTCCTTGACAGTATTGTTGTGGCCTGGGTCTTCAAGTTTGTTTGTGTTATCCTTAACTTCAAACTAATTATCATATATGATCAAACAGTCTAATACTCCCTCCATTCCAAAATCTATGATTTCTATTTGTGTAAATATATATGTATGTATAAAACTATGTATGTATGTATGTATGTATGTATGTATAAACTAAAACATGTCCACATATATATCCATATTTAGACAAATAAAGTGTCATGTATTTTTGGAACGGAGGGAGTAGAAATTACAGTACCAAAGAAGATACTTGAGTAGGAGAGTAGTGGCAAGCAACACATCACCACCATCATCCAATTACTTCATCCCATCATGAATGTTGAATCATAAAAGGGAACTTATGGCGTAGCAATATTCCTCTACTTGAAATCAATTCCACTTCAGAACCTTCAAATATTGCCATTGCAAAACATCAAAATACTAAAATTCAGAGCAGTGTAAAATTAGCGGACTCCTCTGATGTGGAAAACTTGAAATATTCTCTGTTTTTACACGTCTCTTAGAAGAAGCTACATGTTTCACAATACATATCATTTTTAGAAACATAATATTTTTTGGCTTGCCATATAAGGTTTCAGATATGGGCTTTGAAGTATTTTAAGCACATGTTTGGCAAGAAGATAACCAGATAATAAAGCTTTTAGGGAATATTATAAAGAAGTACAAAAAAGCAACTCTTCTACATGATGCAGGCCCATGCTCACACGGCAATATCCAATTGAGCATTGGCCAGTAGGTCACCTACGATCTCCCATGAATATTGTAGCTTCAGCAATGCCTTACACGCTAGTAGACCATCGCGTTCCCGCAGAAACGAAATTGGAAAGACACATAGAAAAGATTCATCGGGTGCTTGCAAATCAGAATCGGACGGGACCCGCTGGCGAGTAGACTCAGTGGTGTGATGTGGTCGGCCGACCTGAGGGCAGCCGAGTGGACTCATTGGAAATTGGAATCTGACGACGCCACGAGCCGATGAGCTAGCTTGCCTTGCTCCGGCGCCACGGCCGCCGTCTTGACTTACGATTCAGGGCAGGCCGCACGAGCGAGACGAATGACCGACTGTCTCCAGACGCGTCGGGCGAAGACCCGTGCTGCCACATGATTATTTTGGGGCTGGCGCACGCATGCTGGGCCGCGCCCACATCCGCAGCGTCGGCAGGGGCGGGAGGCCGCCGGAGGATTTTGGGCTGGCACGCACTCTGAGCCTCCCGGCCGGCAACGTGCTCCGGTGCTACGGTCGCTGTCTTGACTCATGAGTTAGGCGGACACACGGGCTCCAGCCGCGCCGGGTGAAGAACCTGCGCCGGCACATGCCGCTGCCGACGATTCGGGGCTAACGCGCACTTTGCCCAGCTTCCTGACCGACAACGGGAAAAAGGATTGGGGCAGAGCAAGACGGTTAGCGGGGAATTTGGATGCAGGCGGTCGTGGACATCCGCCGGTCCGCTTCGTCCGTGCCGCTAGAAAGGCCTAAATGGCCAAGCGGACGGACCGCGCAAAATTGGCGAGCCGCGGAAAGCGTTCGCTTGGCCGTCCGTCTCGCAGCACCAAAATCGCCACCGTCAGAGCTTGCCTCCTCGGCCGCCGGCCCGCCTGGGCACCAAGGTCCGCGTCGGTCTCGCAGCACGAAAAATCGCCACCGTCAGAGCTTGGCTCCTCGGTCGTCCCGCCATGCCCCATCGTGTCTTCCTGTACTTGAGAGACGTCAGGCTCTGTGCCTTCCTCGTCAGGTCCGCCTCGCAAGCCTCACATCTCACAGCCCAGAGGTCGTCGCCGGCCCGTGCGCATGCCCGTTCGGCCGCCGCCGGTCAGTTAGTCCACGACCGAGAGGCCACTATCCTTCGGCCAGTCCACGTTGACTCTTTGATTAGTTAAAATATGGATTTGTTCTTGTGTGGTCTCACGGAGTACGGTGCCGGCATATGCAGAATTCATAGAGCTAGCGCATAGCAGCTTGTGCGAAAAAGCTAGCCGCATACCGGCGACGGCTAGTCCGTATATTCCGCCCGGCACAGCGGCGCGGATGCGGCTAATCACAGGGTTAGCGATCGCGGACAAGGCGACCGCCATAGTGGGGAAGGATGGATGCGTGCCGAAAGATGCGACGATACGAGACGTCGAGCGCTAGAGGTCTCTAGCTAGGGAGGAAAAAAAAAGAGCACAAGAAGCGAACCGGTATGATGGTGTGCTCAACATTGGGATGATCTTGGTCGTCGATCCGAGCAATTGAACGCGTGTAATTTAATGTATCCCAACATGTTTACTCTTTTATAAGTAGTTTAGATATGGAAAATTCAAAAAAAAAAAAGAGTCCTAGCTCTTCTGCCGGTCGACGCCCCCATTGACATGTAGCCCCGATCGTCATCTTCCTCCGATTAAAGATTAATGACCGCAACAAATCCCAAAGAGCAGATCATTACCCACAATCCAGCTATTGCCCTATTCCTTTTCACGGCATGCCCCTCATGCCTGCTCTCGGCCGGCAGGGAAGCACGGATCCAGCGGCAGCCTAGAACTACGCATGCCTAGCAAGCAGAAAGCAGCCAGAAGTATGCAGATTTACATTTTCTCTTCCCAGATCGGATCCTTCCGGCAGATAGACTAATGGGCCTCTTCTTTATACTTCTAACTCACCAATTTTCTGATGAGACTAATTCGTAGGATAGAGAGAGGCAAACAAGGCACCTTGCAGGTTAGAAAATACATTTATCTTAACTTCCTTCTGTATTGCCGACTGCACATTTATGCGTTACTAAAGAAGTTACTGTACTTGTAGTTTTTCTTAACAGGATTGTCTTTTCTAGATAGAGTACTATGATAACTAGATATGGGCTTTGTAATCTGGGCTAATGTGATACATACCAGATGGTACGGGCCGTCTGTACAAGACACATGTTATAGCATAACACTTTAGCTACAATAATTACAAGCATGTTGTTTATCTATTTCAGCTAATGAAAAAAGTAGGGAACTCTCACTCGATGTAACGAAAATATTTACCGTAAGTGACATCTTATCGCTCTAAGACTAAATTTTGTTTTGTCTGGTGAAGAATCACTGAATGCAGATTAACCAGAGAAGGCAAAAGGCGAACGCACATCGAGAAATATCCCATATTGGATTGACATCTATACTTCTGTTGGAATTTCCCCAAGCGCTAAATTCCTTATGATAAAGAACACATTATATTTATTTTGGGGGGAAACTACTGCTACTTATGATCCGACATGATGCTCTAAATTAACTGAACTTATTGTGAGTCCTAAAATTATCAGTAACTACTAAGTAGCACCTAAATTCTCCGGTTAATTCAACTACGCATCATGCGTTGAGATAATGGCACTTTTTGTATCAGTTGTGAAACACATGAGAACAGTTAACAGCTACTTAGTATGGATGAATTAAAAAACTTACACATTGCCACTGTAAATCAGTTAAGATAGTGTTTATATTATTTATTTACTTTGCGCTTAACATACTTCCACTACTTTAGTGTTCCTAAATGTGTTGCAAACAATACTTCTATATTTATGTTGGGGGAATAATACTTTTATCTAAGGTTCTACTAAACTTCTATTGCCAAATCCATTCATATCCATAAAACATGGATTGATGTATCTTCCTTAATTTCTGGGACACAAAATCATACAGGACAAATGATAGTGACCGAGTTTCGTTTTCCAGAGGTTTAAACTATTTATGTAAGTACAAGTTCAAGAAAAATATACCATTGATTTTGGTTATACATGGACTTATCCATCCATAGTCCTACCTTTCCCATAAAGTGTCGTTCTGTAAATAGTAGATATGTTTAAATGCTATAGATTTGTTAGAGATCATGTACATATACATGTTTTGTGATTAAAATAATAGTCATTGGTTGTTAAGTATATTCATGTCTACCATCCAAGTAATCACTCCCATGTGACATAATGGTATATCACTCTGTTAGGAATAAAAGGAAATTGCTTCTCTAGCTAATAAAGTTATTACTACCGTAGAAAAAATATTTCATTAGGACAAGACATAATGAAAATTATCTCTATATAGTTCACATATCATTTTTTATTCACTTTGCAAATAAATACCTTTTGCCATTTAACAAAAAACAACAAATCTTCATATGGTAATATAGACAACCAATCAATTATCAAACATTTTCATGTGTATTAGGAGTTTTTTCTCCATTTTTATGACATCATCTTATGGTAAACAAAAAAAACACTTATTATCGGCAAACATGAACCCACATATCTTAATAATTATGGGTAACATAATTTGATTATTGACACTATGTGTTGTCAGTATAATACATTATGACCAATTGACATTATTTGTTGTAAGTAACGTTCATTGGCGAGAAATTATTAGTTACAGATCAACACATAGGTTTGTAAACTATAAATTGATTAAAAGAATCGATGAGTACAACCTGTGTTTCAAACTAAAATCAAAAGTAATATTAAATAAAACTATTTCCTATTACCATGTACAAAATGCATATATCGTCAATGATCCGTTCCTTTTTCCATGGGAACATTAATTTTTTTTCTTGACAACAAAAGATAATCAGGAACCATGTTAATGTATAATCACATAATATAATTTTCTATAGAACCATAACAAAATTAAGACACTTCCGGGTGTTGCCCTCGCATTTGCGAGGGCCACCATGCTAGTTAGTAATAAAACTAATATAAATGCTTTTACTTACAAAAGTAGTTTGCTCGATGGAGCTAGCGTGGATCAACCGCTCCCAACCTGATGGGCTATATCAAGCCAGCGGATGGGTAGTTGTCTGTTGTGGAGGCCCTGGCGGATAACAGGTGGGTGCCTACCATCCGTGGCGCTCCTTCAATACCAGCAATTGTGGATTTTGTAAGCCTTTGGAAGCGGATTGCTAATGTGGAGCTGGGCGATGAGGACGATAGCACATGGAGGCTCACGACGCATGGCGGCTTCACGTCAAAGTCAGCCTACTTGGCTTTCTTCTTTGGTCGTGAGCGGGTGCCCTGCGCCTCGAAGCTTTGGAAGACCAAGACACCATTGAAGTTCAAACTGCACATATGGTTCGCCCTCCGTGACCGTCTATGGACGGCCGACAGGCTCGAGCGGCGCAGTCTGGATCAATGGCGAAGGACGGAAAAGAATTAAGGTGGGACGAGCTCTAAGACATAATGATCCTCCAAAAATTCTAACAAATGTACAGCCCACCTTTTCAATTTTAAAGACAGAAAAATTGCATGTACGAAATGACTAGTAGCTCCCGTAGCTAATGTACAACACGTTTCATTTTTTTACCCAAAAAGGCTTTACACCCCCGCTTTATAAATAAAACAACCGTCAAATCAGTTTCATACAACACGTCTCATAGAGCAAAGGAGAGATAAGAGGGAGGAACAAGTTCGCTGGGGCAACAGAACAAGTAAGCCCAAAGGTACCACAGGAAGGAGCGGGAAAGGAAAGAAAAACAGGAAGACAGACTAAGGCGTGGGAAAGACCGCTCCCACCCCGCCGCTGGGCTCAGCTCGTAGTACATGAGGTGGTGGTGTAGATGCGTCTCACTGTCGCCACCAAACGGTCTATCATGTCATCCAACTGAGCTCTATCCCGCTGTCTACACAACGGGTGACACTGCTGTAAAAAAAGCGAGACATTTAAACATCGAGTCAGTAGCGCGCCGAAGAAAGATCCGTTCTATCACCATCTTATTGCTAATCGTCCGCAGGGTCCATGTCATCCCGGCAAAGATAAACCAGAAGAGGCAGCGTCCCCTCCCGGTCCTTCTTGTCTGGAGTTCCAGGAATTCGCCCAGGTCCGCGGCCCGCCATTCGGGACCCAGACCTTCATAGACGAAATTCCATAGGAACCGGGTCGTGGGGCATGTGAACATAATATGGGTCTCCGTCTCTGGAATCCCACAAAGAGGACACATGCCATTACCAGGCCCTTGACGCTTCCGAACCTCCACTCCTGAAGAAAGGCGGTCCCGTAGCAGCTGCCATACAAAGATCTTGATCTTCAACGGTAGGGGAGCTTTCCATAATAAGGCGGACCACGTCTGCCCCGGCCCGTGGAAGAGACTCCGATACGCCGACTTGATGGAGAATGAGCCCGAAGGCGCTAAACTCCAAGCCACGCGATCCGAAGCTCCAGCTAAGGAGCCCAGAAGCACGTTTCTAAGCTCATCCCATGTTGTCGCCTCGACCGGAACAAATGTCCTTTGGAACGAGATGTTCCAAGTTCCATTTGGTCTAGCCCTGGCAACTGACAGCAACGGATCTGAACAAATCGCATAAAGACTCGGGTAGACCAGTTGAAGCGGTCTATCTGCGAGCCACGTATCTACCCAAAAGAGGGTGTGGGTCCCATCCCCAATGATGAAACGCGCCCCCCTCCGGATCTCAAACTTAATGGATTGGATGGACCTCCAAACTTGGGATCCCTCCCGGCGTTCGTAGAACAACAAAGGGCGGCCTTTAGGTACTTTGCTTTGATAAGTTGGAGCCAAAACCCTCCATCGTCCTGCAGGATACGCCACACCCATTTGAGCATGAGGGCGATGTTCATCTTCCGTGATGCGATGATCCCTATGCCCCTAAAGTCCTTGGGGGCGCACACATGACACATGATCCCATTTGACCGTATGGTACTTCTGTTGGCCATTGGAGGCCGCCCAGAAGAACCGTGAGAGTTCCTTATCAAACGCCTTATGGACCCCCTCGAGTAGAAGGTAAAGGCCCATCATATACATTGGTAGACTGGAGAGGTAGGAA
Source organism: Alopecurus myosuroides (assembly GCA_028641055.1). Classification (NCBI taxonomy): domain Eukaryota; kingdom Viridiplantae; phylum Streptophyta; class Magnoliopsida; order Poales; family Poaceae; genus Alopecurus; species Alopecurus myosuroides. Next base: position 111,504,448 of record CM054058.1, on the reverse strand, counting down.
TCAATAAGTACGTTTCATTTTTAAAGAAGGCAAAACAAATTCATGAATAGCCTAATTCAGGTAACTACCGGCTACAAATACCATTATAAGCGCTTCATGCATGTTTCTGCCTCGGTCTCCTTGTTGTGTTCCTGTCTCGGTCGAAACTAATTAAGGAATCGATTTGGACAAGTCTGAGTCTTTTTGTTTTTTTACGGCTAGACAAGTCCCAATCGGTATAGACTCCACCAGGTTGTCAACGCTTCTTCATCTCGGCCCAAAAAAACCCAATAAAAAGCCCACCAATTTATTTCTCTTTCTTCTCCAAGAGAACGCTCTAGAAAACAGAAACTGACTCACGGATGAACTCAACTAACTAGATCTGATGCTGATGCGTGAGGTGAGATGCATGCGTATACTTCACTTTTTGTGAAAAAAATCAAGGTAGGACGGCCGCTCTACCTCGCTCGAAGGGGTCCTCCGCCACCGGTCTGGATCGACCTGCGCATTGCCCCCTCTGCTGCCAAGAGGATGAAACGGTGGAGCATCTCACTCTCCAGTGCTGCTATTCTAGGGAGGTTTGGTTCTAGCTTCTTCAGCTGGTCGGCATGGCCCCCTTTGTGCCTGACAATGCCTCCACGCCAGCTCTTTGGTGGTCGACCAAGGCTCGCGAGCAGGAGGTAAACGCTCTTATCCTACTTGTCGCGCGCTCCGTGTGGCTGGAAAGGAACAACATGGTGTTCGAACGCGTCGCCGTGATGCCGTATGAACTTTCGCGACGCATTTCCTGTGAGTTCGAGTTGTGGCGAGTAGCTTTGTTGTGTATACCATCAGGAGGGATCACGTAGTGTTTTTCTTTTCCTCTCTGTGGCAGTGCTGCTCCCTAGAGGGTGTCACGTCTATACATGTCTGATGTAAACTGATTCTCTTTCTTAATACATAAGGCACACAATTTTCTTGCGTGGTCTTGAAAAAAAGTAGTTTGCTGCAACTTCCTCGGATTGCTAAACTCGTTTTACACGATGTTATTTAGTTAACCCTGCACAATCTTCATGCGACCTACAAATACACCATAGGATGGCTTTTCGTATTTGAAAATAGTTGGTCTGGTCACCAGGACCTAGAGCATCTGTAATAGCTTAAACCATAATTTGGGTAAAGAAGAGAGAGAGGATATGGGTAAGCTGTTTTTTTCGCATTTCCAGCATGGGTACCTAATTAAATTGGCATATGCACATAGTACCCACATGTCAGGGGTTAGGCTTTTTTCCCTTTCTTTCCTCTCTCCCTTCTTTTCTAACTCGACCAAACCCAACCTCCCTCCATCCTCGCCACCTCCCTTGCGAGGCCTGCAAGGGTGAGCAAGGAGGCGTCAGCCTCGGCTTGGTCATGCGCGGCAGTACCGGCTCGCTCCGTCATCCGCGACCAAATCGATGCGGGGCCGGCCGCTGTGGGGCTAGACGGGGGTGTCAGATTGGAAGGGGCGGTGACTGAGAAAGCGTGGAGGCGATGGATTTGGCCCAACAGCGGGGGTGGCAGGGGTGGTGGACTGCCTCGGGGCGGTGTGCCGGAGCTTGCCGGTGATGAGAGGCGGCGCGGGCAGCGGTGGGGATGAAGACCACATGTGGGTGAACTTTCACCGAGTAGCTATTGGTTCGTTTCCGGACAATTTTGCTGACATGGCAGTGACCCCCCAAAAATATGGATCATTGCCCTTGGATTGCCATATATGCCAATTTGGAAGCACATTTTGGGTCATGAACCAAATTTTTTTGGGTCTGGGACCACTTGGGTAAGCTTTTGGAGAAAGTTATTTGCTTCCAAAAATTGTTAAGCCGTTGGAGATGCTCTTAAATGTTGCTCAAGATTGGAATCATGTCCTCCATGAAACAATGTAAATGTTCCCATTGCTAAATTCAAGAATATAAGAGAAGTGTTGAAATCTTTGTCTTAAACGATCTCAAAATAGGCAATACAATTGAAATACAAATAATATCATTTTTATTCGGATCTTCACAAAGAATTCATTTATTTGAATGAGGATCGAGGTGAATAGCAGATACATTCCGAGGGAACATCTCATGAAACTACCACTACAACAAGGAAACTAAGCATAGGACGCAAATCACATTGGCCAAATTAGTGGAATTTTATAAGCACAAAGCCAAGTATGCTATCCTTTGGAGGGCGTTCAAACATAAGCTAATTGTGTAAGATCATACCGACATGATGTTCGACCTTCAAAATTTGATTCAGCAATGCGATGAATTGCAAGCATTGGAAGAGCCTTTCACCAAAGAAGAAGTAGAGGACGTAGTCACAACAATCAATATAGATTCATCAAGTCCGGAACAATTTAGGGCTGCTTAGCATGGGCCGTTGAGTACTTTCATCAATGCCACAAAATTAGACTTTGAAAAGGTCTTCGAAAAAATAGAGCACAACTTAATTTCGTATATTCTTCAAAAGTTATGGCCTGGTATTGCTTCAATGAATGTACATGATTTTCTAATATATTATATCTTCTATCTCTTGCCCTTGCCCTATTAGAGGCCAGATGCAACTAGTCAAATATGTATTCTCTTGCATATCTGCATTTTCCGTGTGAACACTTTAGTTAGCCGTTGTTGTCGTGTATAAAATGAACAAGTTCATACAACATTGTCTTTGGAGAAAACATGGAGGGACATAGGTCCCTCACTTTGTAGCCTGTGATGAAGTATGCAAGCTAATACCACAGGGTAGGTTAGGTGTGCTCAAGATTTCAATTCATAAAAAGACACTCATAGCACCCAAAAAATAAAAAAATAAATATATCTTTACAAATTCTTCATTAAATATGAGCTTCCATGGTGAACTTATTTTGGGAATCTTGGTATTCTAATTTTGAACCACCACATGGTAAACTTGAGGTGGTATGCTTGACTCGGGACTGGCTTGATTTGACATAAGACATAGGTATGCCAAGTCAAGCATACCACCAATACCTATTGTTATATCTAAACTAATTGAGCAAGCTGAGGTTACTGGGGGAAATGATCACTGAGCTGCATCGAGAACACGTGAAATTTCCCCTCCATGATTTTTTTACAAGCATCACGTGGGTCATCTCCCTACCAATGGCTATAGAAAAGCCACATTAACTCAAACATGAAGTTTTATTTTTTGCTTGTCCTTCGTGGTACAATGAACTCTAGAAATCTAGGAGTACTAGACAAAAAGAAAATGCAACTTCAAAGTAACGACCCTCTTTGTTATGTTGCTACAAAAGCGGCTGAATTTCTCGCACCTCGTTTAGGATTTGCCCGCTAAGAAGCGAGGGCATATACTCCCTCCGATCCATATTAATAGGTGCTGAAATACATCCACTTCAGCACCTATTAGTATGGATCGGAGGGAGTAATATTTTGATGGAATCAACAATATCGAGTATGTTGCCCGCTGAGTAGCCCGACTTTTGGCTTTGTGGGTTTTTTTTTTTGGAATGTTTTCTCGTAGCTACAAAATGTGGCCCCCTTGGTATAGTTTAGGCAACACTCATGCCGGTTTCTGTAGGAAAACATAGGAAAGAGAAGAAACGGCTTTGATTGAGGTAAACAGACATGTAGCATATTTTGAAAGAGCGGGTGTAGGGGCTTAAGTAAAATATATTATCCATAGGGTAAAATGATGGTGACCCTTCACTCACACAAGGCAATCTGTCAGACACCACTACCTCACTTGTTATTCTGCGAACAAAACGGGAGAACGCATGACACCGCTACATGTATACCTCGCTTGTTACATGTGGCGTGTCTTTCTTTTCCATTTCATGGCTAACTCTATATGAGTCCGTTGTAAAATATACTATCTATATAAGTGTATGGTCTGGATAAATCACATCTCCAATTCCCAAGATACCAGACGAACGCACATAAAAAACAGCATCGCCTGAGAAAGTTAAACAAACACTTAAAAAACACACCGGATCATATACTAGATGAGATGCGTGTTGCCGCATCCGGTCAGCTGGCGCAACCGAACGCCACCAAATACAGAGCTCCCCGTTGATCGGCACCGCACCACGTACGCACGCATCGCCCGCACGCACACCGATCATCATTGCCTTATCCTTCACGAACGCACACCTCATCACACCCGCTTTCGATCCGCACAAAAAAGAAGAGGAAAAGAACAAAAAAAGGAAAATCACACGCACAGCCCAGCCCCACATCCGGTCGCTCGATCGGAAGGCTCGGGCCAAGACACGCCGCAAAGTTCCCATCTGCCCTCGCTAGCTAGGGCACGTAGGCGCCGATCATGGACGAGAGAGCCCCCGAATAAACAAAGTGGTTCCCTTGGCATAAACAAGCATATCGGTCCGACGAAACCGAGCGCACCATATCGTCATGTCCCTCCACGGCGACGCCCGCCGCACATGGCGACGCCGCCAGCCTGGCCGAGAATAGAGGCAAAAGCGTACGTAAGCACAAACTCGTGAGTTCCGTTCCAGATGAGGAATCTATAGCTAGCTAAGCTAGGGATCCATCGGGAATCAGAGTGTGTGTTTTGTGCGTGCATACATAGTCAAACGTAACGTATGTGCACGCAGACTTGTGGTTTGTCAGCCGTTCGTGTATGTATATGTAGTGGCTACGCTATACTATCGAGTTCAAATTATTATGGCCGCGCGCGCGCCCATATCTTGGGTCAATGTTTTTGACAGCCGGCGCAAAGAACGGCGAAAGTGCTAGTCCTAGCTAGTAGGAGCACTCCAGAGAACTCCCCGCCGCTACGAGAGTCTCCCGTGGGAGTGGCGTCCCGGGCTGGATCCGAGCCTACTTCGACGGCGTAGCCGGAGAGGGACGGCGAGGTGAGAGCGCCGGCGGTAGCTGTAGTAGTAGGGTAGTTGTTTTCCTTTGCTGGTGGCCCTATGTGGCAGTGAGGAGTCGTTCCTTGGCCATCGACAGCCATGGCCAAGGTCCCCTGCAGCTTGTTCCTCTGGTGGCGGCGTTGGAGTGGCGTCCGGCAGCGTGTGCGGTGGAAGGGGTGAAGGGCATCTCCTTCAATAAGGCTTGTCAAGGCAGCTACATCGGCGTTGCTGCGAGGTCCTCGCCGGAGTGGTCGACCTTTATTTCTCCCTTTGCTTCATGGAGGAGGAAGGAGAGGATGCAAATCGGCCGCTGCCCAATAAACCTTGCCTCTCAGGTCTGCGCTCATCGGCTTCATCTATGCTTGCTCCTCCTGGTCCATGGCAGGAACTCGGGAGACGGTGAGTCGTTTTCTTTATTCCGGTGCGCTTGGATCTTCTTCACTTCCGAGCAGGGAAAGCTTGCTCTCGCCTTCTACTCTGAAATCGCCGTGGTGGTGATCACGATTGGAGGTGACGATTGGGCTGCTGCTGATTGGGAGTGGATTTGGAGCTTTGGAACCAACCCTTGGAGCAGCTTATCAGTGAACGAGTGTGTTCATCTGATATCAATGGCGATGAAGATGCCACTTATGCCGATGATGAATTCCGGCAAAAATTTAACCTCCAGTTGGAGGCCCTTGAGCTGTGCTACTGAGGTTATCGCCAGGGTAGGGGCAAGTGGTGTTGTCCCCGTCGCTACTCATGGCTGCAGTATCGCGGTTCTCTCCGCTCCGCGCTGGGGAAGAAGATGGACTCGATTGCGCTTTTACTTTCTTTTCAAGGTTCATTTTACAAATGCTAGGGGCCTATGTGTAATTTCTCTTTTTTTATGAGGCCTCTTGTAATTTCTGGTTCACCCAGCGGTTGTAATCTGATGGTTCTGGTCCCTTTGGGGCCGCTCCACTGTTCAAAAAAGCTAGTAGGAGCACTGCGCTTCAAATCGCTAAACTAGCACTCCCTCCGTATAAAAATAATATAAGATGTTTTACCATTTTTCACACAACGTGTATCTAGACATATTTTAGCGCGTAGATTCATGTGTATCTTACACTAAAACACGTCTAGGTCGTTTTCTCTAGAAAATGCTAAAACATCTTACATTTCGAGATGGAGGAAGTGCTAGGAGTCTTGGCCCCGAGCAGAAAATCGTCTCGATTTGCATATTAGTAGGATGTCTATGTAGTTTTATAAATTGTTCTATCAAGTTTGTAGTAGGTTTGGTAACTAGTTTGTATGAAATTTCAAACTGTTTTGCATGTAAATATATTGAAAGGTTTAAGGTTGAGAGTTTGTTTAGGATCCGCAATATTTTAGAGGATCAAATTTACTCCTCTAAAGGAGGCATATACTCCACTAAATTTTGTGAGATCGACTAAATTTCGAGGAATCATATCTTACAAGCAAGCGCCACCTACACCAGTTAGAGCAACTCTAGGAGAGGCTGTAAAATGGCAAAAATTTGTAAAATTCTGGCAGTTCCACGGGTTTGGGCCGGATTTATTGCTAGAGCAGAAACTGTAAACCGGTTCGGCCTGTAAATGTGTTTTCAGGGGTCAGTAGAAGCCCGCGACCAACCAGTATATGAAGGGCGGGGGATTCTCAGGACGAAACCCTCACTCACCGATGCCGCCCCCCGCCGCGATTTCTCGTCGCCGCTGTATGCACATGCGACCCCGACGAGAAATCCACGCAGATCCACCGCCCTTCCCCCGACCCTCCCCTCACCATATGGCTAGTAAACAACCACACCGGGACCACTATGATCCGCATTTCCCCACAACGACCACCGACGACCGCTGAGGAGGCTGACCTTGACCCGACCAATGCGCTCCGACCAGGGCGGCCACCACGATCGCTTGTCCTGTGGTTGGCTCGGCCACGGAACTGATGGCATGTAAACACACGTCCGTTGGGAGACCCCAAGAGGAAGGTATGAAGAGTATAGAAGCTAGTTTTCCCTAGTAAGAAACCAAAGTTTAATCGGACGTAGGAGAAAAAATCACTTCTGAAGGTTGATGACAGCTAATGTTGGCAGGATGCACTACCAGGCTCAGCAGCAACATGGAATCTGCACACAACAGAACCAATATACTTTGCCCCAACAAATAAGTGAGGTTGTCAATCTCTCCGGTTTTGCTGAACACAAAGGATTAGATGTATAGTGTGGAAAATGATGTATGCTTGCAGTGAATGAAAGGAAAGCTTTGCTTGCAGTAAAAGAGAATAGTGCTTGCAGTGGTTGTATTATCAGTTCAAAAGAATGGACCGGGGTCTACAGTTCACTAGTGGTGTCTCTCCAAAACAGATAAATAACACAATGGGTAAACAAATTACAGCTAGGCAATTGACAGAAACAGAGGTTGCACCGTAGTGCATATGCAAGACATGATGATTACTATAAGATTTATTTGGGCATTACAACATGATACATAGACCGTAATCCAACTGCATGTATGAGTAATAATCCACCCTCAGAACATAATCCAAGCAAGCTTTGGGTATCAAGTTGCAAGCAACATATTATTGCATTAAGTAAAGTGTGTAATGTAAACAATAGAACTATCCTTAGACAAAGCATTGTTGTTTTCTACCTAGTGGCAACAACACATCCACAATCTTAGAAGTTACTGTCCCTCTCCCAGATAACAGGAGGCACGAACCCACTATCGAGCATAAATAATCTCTCTTGGAGTTACAAGCATCAACTTCGCTAGAGCATCTACTAGTAACGGAGAGCATGCAAGATCACAAATAACATATAAAATATAGATCTATAATCAACCGAACATAACATTCAATATTCATCGGATCCCAGCAAACACAACATGTAGCATTACAATAAGATGATCTTGATCATATTAGGCAGCTCACAAGATCTAAACATGATGGCACAAAAGAGGAGAAGACAACTATCTAGCTACTGCCATGGACCCGTAGTCGAAGGATGAACTACTCACGCATCACTACGGAGGCAGCCATGGTGATGAAGAGCCCTCCGGTGATGATTTCCCCTCCCGGCAGGGTGCCGGGGAGAGCTTCAGAACCCTCCCGAACTAGGGTTGACGACGACATATATAGGCTACAGAACTTTTCGTGGATGGAGGCTTGGGTATCTAGGGTTTTCCCGAGGATATCAATATATAGGTGAAAGGGCGATGTCAGTGGACAACTAAGGGGCCCACACCACATGGTGGAGCGGCCAGGGGCACCACCCTATGGTGTGGCCGCCTCGGAGCCCCCTCCGGGTCTCCTGTGGACACCGAGTACATGACAGAAAAATAGGACCCTGTGATTTTGTTTCGTCCAAGTCCAAGAATATTTCGAGAACAAATTTTCTTAAACCAAAACAGCACAAAACAGGAACTGGCGCTGTGGCATCTTGTTAATAAGTTAGTCCCAGGAAATCCATAAAATGATATTAATTGTATAGAAAACATGTAGCAAATGACATAATAACAACATGGAACATCAGAAATTATAGATACGTCGGAGACGTATCAAGCATCCCCAAGCTTAGTTCTACTCGTCCTCGAGTAGGTAAAACGATAACAACAAAATAATTTCTGAGGTGACATGCTACCAATATAATCTTGATCATCATTATTGTAAAAGCATTGTTAGCTGAGATCATAGTACTCTAAACATAGGCATGATAGATAAAATTCTAACAATGTAACTTAGAAACTATGTTGCAACATGAAAAGTAACACAAAGAAAAGATAATGAATAATAATGCACTGAAAGTTATAGCTTGTTTCGAGCATACAGAAAACATAGCAAAGTGGTATTCCGCTTATTCTTAAAGTGATAGCAAAACATAAATTCCAGGACACCTTCAAAGTTCAAGTGGTGACTAGATACAAATAATTTGAGAACAAGTAATAACATATCATGAATCAATCAATAATAATTTTTGGGACTGGTGCACATTATGCTCAGGATGACAACTATGCTCTCTTAATTGGTGCATAAAGTTAGAAGATGAAGACTCAACATAAAAGTAAAAGAAAAGCCCTCCATAGAGGGAAGCGGGGATTACTCATGTGCTAGAGCTTTTTATTTCATTAAAACAGAGGTATTGAAAACAATTTTGAGAGAGGTGTATGTATATGTCAACTAATGATAAATAAACAATACATTAAGTCACAAGTTAACTAGACTTTACAAGAGCGGCTCCCATTGAAGGACGTTCTCTACTGGGGTCATTAGATCATCCATCTTCTCTTTTGTTTACACTCTTATGCTTAACTGATAAATCGGGGGCAAAAAGAATGAAGATAATTGTGAAGTAACCAAATTTGGGGTTGGACACCCCGTTGCCAGCTCTTCTAGCGAATTGGATAAGCGATGTGCCACTAGTCCAAGTGTGTAAAGTCCAATCAACAAGTGAAATAAAGATCGTCTACTTAAGTCCTCATGAGCTAAAACAGAGCACAAAACATGTATAATTTTGAAGGTTTTAAAGGTAGCACATGAGAAATTTACTTTTGAGTGGCGGTTAAATACCACATATAGGTACGTATGGTGGACACATTTGGCAAAATTGGGGTTTTTGAGAGTTGGATGCACGAGTAGAGCTCATACTCAGTATAGGTGAAGGCTAGCAAGAGTCTAGGAGCGAAAAATTAAGAGAGCAATAATGGACATAATCATGCACAGCAAAGAAAACATTATTAATAAAAGCATAAATGATATTACATGTCGAAGACTAAATGGTCATAGAGGCTAGAGATGACTGGTTTGTAGTCATAACATGGTGTAAGCAGGCACCAAGTCAACCAAATAAAGCATTCGAAGGAGAATACCACAATATTATGCTTCGATATGATAAAAGCAACTCATGATTTCTTTCAATGGCACATTAAACACTCTCAGATATTTGAGACAAGTAATGCTACTTCAATAACTACTAAGCATAGAATTAAAATAATATCTAACATGACATGATAAAGTCTAAGCCACACTCTAAACAAGCTTCACTTGCACCGTTATAAGCATGAAATAATTTATTGTTTTCCAACACCAATCACTTTATTTCAACAAAAACTCTCCAAATAATTTATCAATGAAATAAGAGAGTACTACTCTACAAGAACTAACAGCTCTGAATAAGAGATGCATGAAAAACATGAGCTAACAGAATTGCAGTAGCTAGATGATAAATGAAGAATACGAGTATGATAAATGAAGAATACTAGTATTCATATGAAAAAGCGGAGCGTATCTCTCTCCCACAAATGAATGCTAGGATCCAACCAATTTTGTTACAGGAAATAAAAGAAAACAAAAACAAACATATGCTCCAAGTAAAGTACATAAGATGTGTCGTGGTGTGGAGAAGACAGATGCCATGGGATGGCTTAAGTGTTGGGGCGATGGACGATGTAGGTATCCGGGGAGGGATCGCACGGCGAGTAGCCGCGCTCAGGTATCTCTATCACTGCAAACAATAAGAACTACCCAGGTTCGGAGCCCTCGTGTGGAGGTAACACCCCTACTCCTGCCTATCTCTCTGTGTGTATAATCTCCGAGTAGCCACAGTACAAGTTTGCCTCTTAGCCGAGTAGCCACTCGACTATTCTCTCTCTCTCTAGTGCTGGTCCTTGTAATAAATGCGATCTGGAGCAACGTCCCTCGCGCAGGAGGGGGCAGGGCACCTTATATACTGGTGCCCAGCCGAATAAACAAACACTAAAAGGTACAACTTGATGGGACATGCCCACTGCAAAATAGAGCACGCCTCCGGCTTCTCGCCGACCCGGGTGCGGGAAGTCGCCGCGCCGTTCGGCAGATGGGACCTGTCCACCCTGTCAGTCTCATAGAGTAGGCCCCCTGACAAGTCCTGTCCCCTCTGTCAGTGACAGGACTTGAGAGGCGCCTACCTCACTGTAGCCACGCCGTAGCGCGGATAATCACGCGCTCCGCAAGTTGAACCACACGCCTGTACGGCTACAGGATACGCGGGATCCTGTCAGAACGGCTCCATTGACTTCTTGCCCGAGTAGGAACGCAACCCATCTACTCGGACCATAACTTTTCTATTCGGACGAATATAATCTTCCTTAATATCTTCTCTTGGCCTTCAGTACTTATGACCGGATAGAGACTACCGGGTAGAGGGTACCCGGGTAGCCACCAACCCGGCCAACAGTACTCTGATCTTCACTTTTACCACTTGTCTTGCCCCTACTCGGGGGTAGCCCCCCGACATTAGTCGCCGAAGCTGGTAGAGTCCATTGAACTTGTTCACGGGGCCCTGCCAGCTTAAACCAACTTGTCTTCTTGACGTAGTAATGCCGAGTTGCATCTCCACTTGGACCAAGGACTCCTTCTCAAATTTCCCCAATTGTGGTCACAAAAGAAACTTCCTTGTAGCCGAGTAGAGCACTCTCTCTACTGCGCGGCCGAGTAAATTGACTTAGTGAAATTTCGAACGCGATCCCGCTGGATCAGACCAAATCCATCTTCTCGTGTCGCTACTGGGCACGTGTCAAGCCCACGTACCCCCGACGCCTCGGTGCTGCCGCAGGCCACGCGCCAGCCACTGCGCCTAGGGCCCACGGCCCGTTAGGTCACGTCGCACGGGTACTCGAGAGCCCACGATCTGGAACGTGGGATTAACTGCGCCCGTTACGCGTGCGTTTCACGCTGTGTGCGTTTCTAACGGGTAGTTAACCCACGCCACACGATCCATGCCCACGATTGATCTAGTAGTAACTTCAACGCGCGGGGAGAGATAAATACCCCCGCGCCGCCTGCCTGTTCTCTTTCCTCTGCATTTCCCTATCTCGCACTCCCCTCTCCGCAGTCGCCGCCGTCGAGCACAGCGCCACCACGAGCACTCACTGCGCCGCCATCGTGAGATATGAGAGCAAGCATCCCGGCGCGCCATCGCCGCCATCCTCAATCTCCACGAGCTCTTCATCTCCTTCCAGCAACCTCCCTTCCATGGCTCCTCACGGAGACGAGGCGGTTTCCGCCCGAGCCGGTTGGGAGGGCTCGGACGTCACCGCCGAGGACTGCCAATGGCTGGTGAACACCCGCCGTGTTCCTCCCGGCGTGGTTTGCCGGCATCCTGGCACCGACCTCGTCCCGGCACCTGAGAAGGACGAGTACGTCGTTTTCCTTTCCCACTTCAAACGCGGCTTCGGCCTTCCCATCTCGAAATTCTTTTCCGATTTCCTCCGCCACTTCGGCCTCCAGCCACACCATCTTCCACAAAATGCTATCGTCATGCTTTCCATACACGCCACCGTGTGTGAGGCCTTCCTGGGCGTCTACCCAACCGTCCAGACATGGGCCAGGTACTTCTTTCTCCGCAAGCAAAGTGTTCCCGATCCTGGGAACACCGAAGCTCCTCGCGCGATGACCCAGAAGGGTAGCGCGATGATGTTGCAGCGCAAGACCGGGCACCACCCGCGGGTGCTCGGATTGGAAACCGTGCGCAAGTGGCAGCGTGGCTTCCTCTACGTGAAGAACGTGCCCGCCGAGAAGGGAAAGCCCATCGAAGACCGGATAGGGCTCCCTAAGTTCAAGAACGCGCTGCCCACCGGGCAGAACTGAGGCTACGATCCAAACAAGACCGTCCCAGACGTCCTCCAGGTCGAGAAGCGCATGACCGAGTTGATCTCGGAAGGGCTCCTTCAGGACGACCCAATCGCCTATTGGATCTCCCGCCGAGTACTCCCGCTCCAGGAGCGAGCACATAAGATGTGCTACATGGGAGGTCCTCGGGATTGCACCAGGATGACGACCTTTGAGCTCAGCAAGGCTGAGGTGGCCATCTGGGCCAGGTCCATCATGTAGACCACGCTCACCGACAAACGGCATACGGCTTCATGCCGTATAGCCGCACCAAGAAGATCCCTCAGGTTAGTGCTCTTCTCTGCAACTTTACTATTTCTAATTGACACCGAGTAGAATGCCTCTTAGCTTCATATGCTTTGTATTTGCATGCTGCTCCGAGTAGAACCACTTAGCTTAATATGCTTTGTGTTTGCACGCTATCCTGAGTAGAAACACTTAGCTTAATGTGCTTTGTATTTGCACGCTATCCCGAGTAGAAACACTTATCCGAGAACTCAACTCACAGTGCTTGCCTGTACCAACAGCATATCAATCGCTAGAGAGAAGAGGACAATGAGATCTTCGAGGCCAAGTGGCACGATGACAGGACTGAGGATGACGCCAAGGCATACGACACCCAAGACACCTTGTGCATCCCTCACGCCAATCAACCCGGTAAGTCCCGAGCAGATGCCTCTATTCGGGATTGGTCCGAAGACGATGAAGGTGACTTGGTTCACCTTTCTGTTTACTCGTGGTTTGCTTTGCTTCCCTTCTTTTTTGCTTATTCTGAATTCTCCCTTCTTCTCTGCAGAGGAGCCTGATGTGGACGAGCTGGAGGAGCCCGTGGACGCGGTTCCTGTGTCCATGGCTGCTCCCATTACTCGGAAGAGGGTTGGCACCGGTGCCCAGGCACCTCCTCCCAAGAGGACCAAGAAGATCCCAGCGAACAAAGCCGTCGCTTCCCGTAAGAGGAAGGTCCCCACCAGCAAGGGGTAAGTGTTCTCTGAGTAAACCTTGATCTATTGCCGTTTTTTGTTGTGCTTTTCCCTTCTTCCTTTTTCTGCTTTCTTTCTGATCCTACTTCTTCTTCCAGCGTGCCTCTCGACGCTGATGCCACTGTAGCCCCTCTTCCCAAGAAGAAGATAAATGTGCCCCGAGATCAACTCGTAAATCTCTCGGATGAAGAGGAAGACCAGGAACCACCGCAGGGTAGGACGCGTGCGTCCTCCCCTGTTGATGAAGAACAAGATCTCGGCACCGAGAATGACGGTGCCGGGGACGACACCGACCAAGTCACCGAACAGCAGCAACCTGAAGCGCAGCAAGCTGCTCAGGACGCTGCCAACACCGACATGCCGCCAACTCCCCCAGCCGCATCAACGGAGGAGAACATTGAGCGAGCTGCCGAGCAGCAGCAAGGAGACGCCGCCCTGGAGCGTCCAGAGCCTGCTGCAGAACAGCAGCGTGAAGACAACGCTGCAGAGCAGCATGACCCCGCGGCCGAGCCGCGGGTAGAAGATAATGTCGCCGCAAGGCCTAATCCCGCTGCGGAGCAGCGGGTAGAAGACGATGTGATGGAGCCAGCCCACCAAGACCAAGCGCAGCCAGACGCTGCACCGAGTAGCCGGCCACTTGTGCCGCCAACTCAGCAGGCGACTCCACCCCGCGCCTCAGTTCCTCCACCAACTCAGCAACCATCTCCGCCAGTTCAACAAGTGCCACCACCTTCTCGGCCAACCCCACGCCAAGAACCAAGAAGACCACCAAGACGGGAGCTGAGGCAACCCGGACGCAGCCGAAACGCGCTGCCTCACAGGCTGGGCAGGCGCCGCAGCCTTCCAAGCCGCAAGGCGAGCCGTCCAAGAAGCCAGTCAAGGGCACGCAATTACACTCACTCCAAGCGCCAACCCGGTTCCCTCCGGGGTCACCTTTGGCCCTGTCGAGAAGTCGAGTGCTGGTGCTGGCGCCAGCGTGCAGCGCAAGTATCCCGAGTACTGGGTAGAACTGTCGCAGCGCCACCAAATCCCGCTGTCCAAGGAGGAGAAACGACTAGTCGCTCTCAAAGAGCGCCAAGCCGTGGGAACCTCCAAGTCCAAGGGAAAGAAGGAAGCCGTGGCCATCAAAGAACTTTCTTCCCGCGGCGAAGACGAGGAGGAGCTTCCCGAAGAAGGCCTTGCGGCCATCTTGGACCGAGTAGACCACATCGGGAAGGCCTGGGACAGCAAAGTGCTCGGCAACAATGCCTGGGATGGTACCGAGTTGGGGAAACTCGACCACTATCGAACGGACTGGAACAACGCCGACACTGGCTCTGTTGGCATGACGGTCGCCAGCCCTTGCTGCACCCTGGCCGGAAAGCTGTTTGTCATGCGCACGAACGTCGAGGACATCGGGCAAAGCTATGTGGTAAGTGTCTCTCTTTTCTTTGTATTTTCCGAGTTGCTGATTTCTTTTTTCTCTTCTCTTCTTCTCTTCTTCTCTTAGTCATTCCCCCAGTCCCCGAGATTCGGGCCGAGTAGGTGAATACTCAACCGAGTTGACATTTACTCGGGCCAAATCTTCCAATACTCATATTTTCCTTTCTACTCTGCAGAATAGCGTCCAGAAAAGGACACAGATTTTCCGTCAACTTTTCTGGAACCACCGCCAAGCCAGGGAGCGAAACCAAGCCCTAGAGGCCGAGAAGAAAGACAAGGATGCTATGGAGGAGCAAGCCCTGGAGCGCACCCTCAAGCTTTCTGAAATAGAGAGTAATCTTTTAGCATCTCGGTTTATGTGTTTTGTACTTAGGCCCGTTATTTGCTTTTTGCTCAATTGCTGTCTTCTCTGCAGGCGAGCTCAAGGCTCCGGTGGAAAGGCACCAGGACTACGAGGTCTTCTCTGCCTCTGCACAAAGCAATATCACTTCTCTGGAAGGTGAACAATCATCTCTCTTCTCTGTATTTGTCTTCTCACTGTTGGCTACTCTACTAATAACGCTCTTCTACCCGCAGAAGAATACAAGAGGTTCCAGGAGCAGCATCTGGATTGCCTCACACCCGCTGAAGTACAAAAGCAAATGCAGGCCCGGGACGGAGATTGAGAAGGAGCGCGCTTCCGAGAAGAACGAGTTTGAGAAACTCCAGGTCGATCTCACAGACGCGCTCCAAACCGCAATCAACCAAGTCCGCGAGAAGCAGCAGTTTGAGACGGCAGCCAAAGCTGAGAAGCGAGCACTCGAGCTGGAAATATCCATGCTCAAGGAAAGGAACCGAGCCCTTGAGGTTCAGATCAATGACTCACGCCACATCCATCACAAGTATCTCCAGGAATCAGAGGACTGGAAGGTCAAGCTGGGGGCCTTGCTGGTAGAAATGGAATGTGAGTTGCCGCTACCCCCTTCTTCTCTTGTCTTTTTCTTCTTTTCCTTCCTCTACCCGGTTTTACTTCTTCTCGGTCTCTGTTTCTGACTCAACTTAGTTCCTTATGAAGATATTTTCCCGGAACTCCGTTCCGCTGGTGTGCCCGCTTTGGACAAGGCAAGAAAGGCTAGGGTTGTCTCTGGTCTGTACATTGACAACACCTCCAGCATCAATGACCATCTCCTCAACATCAAGACACAAATCCGCTCCCTCAAGGGCCTGGGCACCTCTATGGTGTCCACTGGTATCAAGTTGCACAAGCTCTTCTGGCCCGAGAAGGACGTCCCGGAAACCTTCCGCAAAATCACCGATCACCTGGATGAGGTCAAGGTGGAGCTCAAGAAATGGCGTGCCTCCGCAGCTCGGGCAGGAGCTGACGAGCTGCTGCACTTCGTCTTGTCTTGGTACGAGAACTCGGATCTCCAAAGGATTAGTACACGCCGTGAAGACTCCAAGTGAACCGAAGATCCGGATTGCGTCGCTCGCCGAAAAGAGGTGGCTTATGAGCTTGCCTCCTACGCCGACACCAGCGTCTTCATCGACGGCCCCACCGAGCCCGATACGGATGTTGGCGAAGAGGACGACGACGAGGATGATGATGAGGATAACATTACTGATGAAGACTTAGTAGGCTTCGAGGAGGGTGCCGAGGAGGAGGGATCCAAGCAGGAGAAGGACAAGGGGACGGAGGGGAACGAGCAGAAAGGCAACGCTGAGGACTCCGAGTTGGCAGCCAACCCAGAGGCCAAGCAGCCGCAGTCCGCCGCGCAGGAGGCCACCATCACCACCGAGATGGTGATCCAGGACCTGGCTCCTGAGTTGGGCGCGACTGTTGCTGCTACGGACAGTCTTTACCCTCTAGCCTCCGACTCTGCAACGGATCCCATCTCCGTGGCTATAGGAACTTCCGATCCAGCTGCCACTGCCAACACCGACGCGGACAACACGGCTTCTACTGTTGTGTAATTCCTGCAAGTCTTATCTCCAAACTTTTATCAGATCCCCGGGATGCCGGGTGCATATGTAATCGGTACAATTATGTCCTTTGCTACTCAGTTTTTATTTGTTTAACAGTTTAGCAACTCGAGCTCAATGCCGGGTTGCGTTTCTATGCAAGTCCCCGAGTTGCATTTTTTATCCACTCATTCTCTTTGTCTCAGCTGTTACCTGCCACTTGTGGATTTTTTTGGTAGCCGAGTCACAAGATTTCAAAGTTTGAGTTTTAAATACTTAGCCACTTAGAAAAATGCATGGTAACGCTGCCCACCACTTATCCGAAAAGAGACAACAGAAACAGAAAAGAACACCCTACTCGGTTGCTACACCCCTCTCTTCCTTAGCAATTTTTCGTGTGCTCATTGACCTTTGGCTTGTTCTCTTGCTTGCCATGAAGCCGGGTTACGGACAGCAGCAGATTCGAAGAGTTGGCCCTTGGGTTTAAACACATTACTAGATATGCTTATGAAATTCTAAGTAAAGCAACTGAGTAGAGAAAGTAAAACAGAGTAGAACAACCCAGAACAAATTTGGACAAGGGCAGTCCCCGAGTTTGAATTCGGAGTGCCGACTAGAATTTTAACTCGGTTGAGGAGATACATACAACTTTTTGCTCATGCATGAAAACGGCAGAGTAGAGCTACATTCCAGGGGCGCTTAGATTCCTCTCCAGCTCTATCTGGCCTGTTCTTCTGGGGTGCCTGTGCGTCGACTAGGTAATAGGCATCATTGTGCAGAGCCTTGCACACAATGAAAGGCCCTTCCCACGGAGGGGACAGCTTGTGCATCCCAGCCGTGCGCTGCACGAGCCTAAGGACCATGTCTCCTTCTCGGAAAACCCTTGGGTTTACTTTCCGGCTGTGATAACGCCTCAAGTTTTGCTGATAGACAGCTGAACGTGACAGAGTTAACTCTCTTGCTTCTTCTAGTAGGTCAACGTCATTTTCTCGAGCTTCTCTCGCCTCCGCCTCGGTGTAGAGGGTTACTCGGGGCGAGTCATTCTCTAGGTCAGTGGGCAACACGGCCTCAGCTCCATATACCAGGAAGAATGGTGTCTATCCGGTTGATCGGTTAGGGGTAGTCCTTAGACTCCACAATACCGCCGGCAAATCGTCCAGCCAACAACCAAGGGTTCGCTGTAATGGCTCCATCAGCCTTGGCTTTATGCCGGATAGCACCATGCCATTTGCTCTCTCAACTTGCCCATTGGAGGCCGGATGCGCAACAGATGCAACATCTAGCCGGATCCGCTTCTCTTTGCAGAATCTTGCGAAAGCACCCTCAGCAAAGTTTGTGCCATTATCAGTGATGATGCTGTGCGGGTAGCCGTATCTCAGGATCACATCCTTCAGAAAACTCACAGCAGTGACTCCATCGCACTTCCGAATAGGCTTCACCTCAATCCACTTGGTGAACTTGTCAACCATGACCAAGATGTGAGTCATGTTGCCTCTAGATGGCTTGAAAGGACCCACCATGTCCAAACACCAAACTGCAAATGGCCAAGTAATGGGAATGGTCTTCGACTCGGAAGCTGGCATATGAATCTTACTTGCAAATCTTTGGCAGCCGTTGCACTTTCTCACAATATCTTCAGCTTGCTTCAAGGCAGTGAGCCAAAAGAAGCCATGCCGAAAATCCTTGTTGACCAGAGCCCGAGAAGAGGCGTGATGCCCGCATTCCCCTTGATGTATCTCCACCAGAATTTCTTCTCCTTCTTCTGACTCTACACAGCGCTGCAGCACACCAGTAGGACTCCTTCTATGCAGCATATCTCTGAAGATAGTATAGCCCTTGGATCTTCGTTGAATTTGCCTCACGGTAACCTCATCACTCGGCAAGGTGCCGTCCTTTAGAAAGGATAATATGGGCAGAGCCCAACTCGGTGTCTCCCGGATGGGAAACACTGGTTCGTCCAGTTCCATTGGATCAGCCACCACTTCTTCTTCTGAGTTGGAGACGAGTCCCCGAGTCCCCGAGCACTCGGCAAGGACCCCCTCGATGAATGCGCCAGTCCCCGAGTTAGGAGGGGCAGTCCCCGAGTAAGAAGGGACAGTCCCCGGGTTGCAGGTGCCAGTCCCCGGGATGGAGACGGCAGTCCCCGGGTTCTCTTTTGCAGCCTCCCAGTCAATCTCCATGGGAACAACTTCCTCGCCAGACAGAGAAGGAACGAATATAGACTCCGAGTTGGGGGATGGCTTGATAGATGGCTTTCTCAAATGCTCCAAGGCAATCCCAGCCGGGATGTATTGCCGAGAAGACCCCAACTTGGACAGCTCATCAGCTGCCTCATTCTCTGCTCGGTGTATGTGTTTGAACTTGCATCCTTCAAAGAAACCAGTCATGGTTTGCACCAGAAACCGATATGATGCCATGTTGGCATCCATAGCATCCTAGGTGCCTGATACTTGCTGTACCACCAGATCCGAGTCGCCATAACAGTTGATGCGCTGCACGCCAACCTCCTTGGCCACCTTCAAGCCGTGTACCACAGCCCCGTACTCTGCTACATTGTTGGATGCCTTGAAATGGATTTGCAGCACATACTTGAGTTGATCTCGCTTGGGTGACGTGAGCACCACGCCAGCACCAAGGCCTTCCTTCGCTTTGGAGCCATCAAAATGCATCTTCCAGTAGTTGGCTACTGGCGAAGGAGGCTCATACTGCACCTCAGCCCAATCTACCAGAAAATATGCTAGGATCTGTGACTTGATGGCTTCTCGTCTTGCGTGCGAAGGAGCGTACGCGGCTAGCTCAATCGCGCACTTGGCTACTCTGCCACTTGCCTCCTTGTTGTCCATGATATCCGAGATGGGAGCAGAACTCACCACTGTGATGGGATGCTCTTGGAAATAGTGCTTCAGCTTCTTGGCGCCCAGGTACACGCCGTAAGTCATCTTCTGGTAATGTGTGTAGTTCTGCTTGGAGCTGGACAGCACCTCACTGAGATAGTATATTAGCCGCTGCACAGTCTTGCCTTCTTCTTCTCTCTCCACCACAATCACAACACTGGCCACTCGGTTAGTCGCAGCAATCTACAGCAGCATTGGCTCTTTGGGTAGCGGACTAGCCAAGATGGGAGCGCTACCCAGCATGGCCTTCAACTCCTTGAATGCTACATCAGCTTGCGGTGTCCAGAAAAACTTGTCGCTCTTCTTCATCAACTGATATAGATGCAAGGCCTTCTCGCCCATTCTGCCCAGGAAGCGGCTCAGAGAAGCCAAGCAACTAGTGAATTTCTGCACATCCTTCAGTGATCTCGGCAAAGACATGCTCTCTATAGCTTTTATCTTTGAAGGATTGGACTCAATGCCCCGACTGGATACCAAGAAGCCGAGTAGCTTGCCAGTCGGGACGCCAAAGGTGCATTTAGTCGGATTCAGCTTCATTTTGTACTTGCACAAGTTGGCAAATGTTTCCTCAATGTCACTAAGCAGAGTATGTGTTTTATTCGTTTTGATGACAATGTCATCTACGTACACCTGCACATTTTTGCCAATTTGATCATGCAATCATTTCTGCATGCATCTCTGATAGGTAGCCCCAGTATTCCGCAACACAAAGCACATGACACAATAGCAATAAGCCCCGTACGGGGTAATAAAGGCAGTCTTTATTTGATCAGCAGGGTTGAGAGCTATCTGATAAAAACCAGAGTAGGCATCTAAGAAAGACAAAAGCTCACAACTGGCAGTGGAATCGATCACCTGATCTATGCGGGGTAGCGGAAAGGGATCCTTGGGGCAGGCCTTGTTCAGGTCGGTGTAGTCCACGCACATACGCCATGCGGTATCGGCCTTGGGGTCCTCCTTCTTCTTCTCAACCATAACCGGGTTGGCTAGCCAGTACGGATGCAATACCTCCATGATAAAGTTGCTTATCAGCAACTTGGTGATCTGATCACCGATAGCTTTCCTCCTCTCATCACCAAAGCAGCGCATAGCCTGCTTAACCGACTTGGCATCATGCCGCACATGTAGCGAGTGCTCAACCAACTCCCTCGGGACACCCGGCAAATCCTCATTGGACCAGGCAAAGACGTCCCGATTCTCACGGAGGAAGTGGATGAGCTCGCTTTCCTATTTCTCTCCCAACCCGGCGCCAATGATGGCAACACGGTCTAGGAACTCAGGATCAACCTGGACCTTCTTTGTCTCCTGGGACGCCTGGAACGCAGTCCCGTACTGGGAACTCGGCATGCCAGGCGCACCACCTTGCGCTGCTTGCGCCATAGCCACCACCTCATACATCTTCTTCTTCTCAGCAGCAATGACCATGGATTCCGCCAGCTGAGAACAAGCAGAGGCACACTCCAAAGACCTCTTGTAATCACCCGAGATGGTGATGACTCCATTGGGACCAGGGATCTTCATCTTCAAGTATGCAGCATGGGTAGAAGCCATGAACTTGCTGAGGGAAGGCCTACCGAGTAGGGCATGGTAGGGGCTCTGATGATCAACTACCTCGAACGACAGGCTCTCTGTGCGGCAGTTCTCCCTGGTACCGAATAGAACGTCTATCCAGACGCGGCCGATTAGAGAGCAAGAAACTCCCGGCACAATGCCATGGAAAGTGGTCCTGCTGGGTAGCAACATGTTCTCGGCCATTCCGAGCTTCTCTAGTGTGTCTCGGTACACAATGTTGATGCTGCTGCCGTTGTCTATCAGGACCTTGCTGAACCTGACATTCTTCTGAGTACCCAAGAAGGTGGGATCCACCACCAGAGCATAGCTACCCGGGTTGGGCATCACCCTAGGATGATCAGCTCTGGACCACGTGATCTCTTGGTTGCACCAGTGCAGGTAATGAGGCACAACAGGGATCACCGCATTGACCTCCATCGCACGCCCGTGCAGAGACTGCTTGTCGACGGGCTTGGAGGTGAAGATCATGTAGCTCTCATGGTGTTCCTGGTACTGGTTGCGGTCTCCACCACCATTGTTGCCGTTGTTGTTGTTGCCTTGGTTGTTGTTGTTGTTTTTGTTCCTGTTGTTGTTGTTGTTGAAGTTGCGGTTGCGGGTGTAGAAGTTGCGGTTGCGGTCGTTGTTGTTGTAGTTGTAGTTGCGGTTGGCTCCTAAAGCCACCTGGTTCAAATTCTCTCTTCTCGGGAACACTGCAGGCCTGGGAGCAGCTGCCCGAATAGGCTGCACATTGGCATTCGCAGCTGGCATAGGAGGAGGAGGGGGCAGGCCCTCATTCTTGATCTGTTCCCACCAGCTACACTACCGAGTAGTGTGGTTGGCTGGCCTAGCCGGGTGCCGAGTATGGAAGCTGCATGGCCCATCCCTCATGTTCCCAAAGACAAAGTTCGGAGCAGGATCCGAGTTGCCGCTACCCTGCTGGGGAGCACTGTACGGCTTCTTGATGCCTTGGCCCTGATTCTGGTTTTGTCCATACTGGGCTCCAGCAGTTTTTTGCCTTTGGCTACTCCCAGCAGCCGTGGTCACAGCATTCACCTCCTCTAGATCATACCGAGTATCAATCCGGTCACCTCTGCGCTTGTTGCGGAAATCATTGCGCTTGTTTCTGTTGTAGTTCCTTCTCGGCTCAGGAGAGTCCATCAGAGGATGAGTAGGATCGCCGAGTGCATACATATCTGCAATCTTGATTGTCTCGGCGAGAGTACTCGGCATCTCTCGCTGCAGCTTCTGCCACAACATGCTGCCATGCCTGCAGCCCTGAGCGAACCAAGTAATGGCCTTGGCCTCATTCACACCTTCACAGGTGTTCCTCAAGGTACTCCACCGAGTAAGATACTCGCGGTCGGTCTCCTCTTCCCGCTGCTTGCAAGCGGACAACTGTTGCGGCCTATTCGGCATCTTGTAAGTGCTGGTGAAGTTGCTGATGAAGGCCTCCGAGAAGTCCAGCCAGCAGTTGATACTATCCTTGGGCAGGTTGTTGAGCCAAGTCCGAGCTGAACCCTTTAGCATTTGCGGAACATACCGCACAACCCATCTCCGGTTGCCGCCTGCGGTGTGCACGGCTATGACATAGTCACTCAACCAATCTTCTGGCTTGGTGCTTGTCGCACCCGGACTTCTAGGGGATACTCACAGTCCGCTGAATAGTAGAACAAATGGCTTACGGGGCATACCGGCACCCGCATCTCAATATGAGCAGGCCAACAAGTAAACGTGTGACAACCATTCTCTACTATCCATCGTCTGCGCAAACCATCCCATAGAAATCCAGATACTTCCGTTGACGTACTTCATAACATACACACATGGTACGTCAACGGCATTGGAACAAGTGATATCACAACAGATCTCTACGACACAAAAGATTGAAATAAGTTGCAAATAGCTCTCATTAGAGCAGAGATAGCAAATACAATCATCCAGAGGGCACATGCCCCAACAATTCATCATTACAATACAGCGGAAGCATTCAACATGTCTGAGTACAGACAAGATCCAAATAGGCCTAAGAGGCCGGAAACGAAAAGACGGAGCCCATCCACGATGTCTCGGATCCTGCCCGGGTCCGCTATCTACTCGTCAGCAGCCTCGTCAAACTCCACGTAGTAGCCACCATGGGGATCCTCGGAAACGTAGTCTGCGGAAACCACAGCCCCAAAGGGGTCAGTACATAAACGTACTGGCAAGCAAGACTCAGAGTTCACCAAAGTGTAACCCGTCAACACCAAGCACAGATGCTTTGGGTTCAACGGAAGGAAGGGGATACAAAAGATGCTGCAACTGGCTGCTCTAACCAACTACAGAGTTTCTACCACTCCCGGCTAAACAGAAAAAAGATAAGATAGCGTATCGTAACCAACTAACAACTAACCACCAAACAAACCCATCCTGGATCTCGCCCCTAATCCAAAGAAGCAATCCGAGGATAACTCACACAGTTGGATTAATGATGCTTCAAGTTATTGTGTCAATAAGACTATTACTAGTAAAGTTATCATTAGTTAGGTGTAAGTTGTTCTGAGTACTTGTTAGCCAGTACTTTCACCAAGTAATCCATAACCGCGGAAAACACGGCTTCTCGAGAAGATTTATCCCTGCAGGGATGCACCAATTTGGTCGTACACGTAAGAATGACCCGCCAGGCGGGGAGCTAACCCACCAAGCGAGGCACTCAACACAACTCAACTCGTCTTCGCATCAAGCCCAAAGAACCCCGTGCAGTGAGCGCACGGCTAATCAAGCCCCACGAAGAAAAGAGGACCCTCATAGTACTCTAAGAACGTGTCTCCCTAAATGCCGACTACAAAAGTTCCACCCTGGCGCCAAGGGTTCGCACCTGCAATATGCATGCGGCAAATGGAAAACCCGAACTAAATGAGGCGATTTGGACGAGATGCGAATCGAATCAAATTGAGGGGGGCACCCATACTCGCTTCCCACATGCGGTTAGTGCGCTCATCATGGATCAGTAGACAAGACCCTTTTCCTAATTAGGGTCGACACTAGCAGGCCTCAAAACCACGCCGGGCCTCCTGTCGGTGCCTTATCAGCAAATTATTATTACCTCAAAATTAACAGGTTGTGGTTTAACATCGAGCCCCAGAACATAATGAAATAGTAACAGAAAGTAACGGACAACAGACTCGAGCAAAACAACCCTAAGCATGCTAGTAAGACACGGGCTCAAACAACGGGGTTATGGGAGTGGAGGTGAGGCAATATCAGGGTTAAAGGATACATGTGATAGGTTCGTAACAGAAGCAACGATTCATAGGGCTAGCAGAATAGACAACGGAAAGTATCGGTATCCAATGTTGAAAGGAACACAATGGTTCATGTGAGTGAATACTTGCCTGCAAACTCAGCAGCCTGGTACTGAGGTACTTCTCAGAAGGGGTGTCGTAAGTATCGCCGGTCTCAACGTCGTCGTGTATCCGAGAAGAAGAAAACAAACAACGCAGAGAACAAACAATCAATAACATGGCATAATGCACAAACATGGGATGATGCATGTCAATTTAATTGATGCAACAAAATAAACTAGTTGACAAGATAACATAACATGATTAAATGGACCCACATGCAATAGGGATTGCATATGGAAAGCCCATGAATTATGGTTGAATTAATTGTTCTACAACTAATCATCATGTGTAAGTGAGTTAGCATGATGCATGGATGAGGAAAACAGCAAAATAACAACAATAGAACCAATTTGAAATAAGGTTTACCAAGTTTGGAAATTCATTTATTAAGTTATGGAATTTTGGTTTCTTAAAGGTGTCACACAAGCATTTGTTGTTTTCACCAATTTAAATTGTTCAAAATAGATAACAAAGTTCATATTTGAAAATAACACAAAATTTTAGTTGGATTACATGTTTCACTTGTTGAAAAAGGATTTCAAATAAATTATTTATGAATTAAACAAGTTTAAGCAAGAATTAAATGAATTTAATTCAAACATGAACTTATTTGAATTTTTATTTGTGCAAAACATTAAGTGAAGTTCACATTTTAAAAGTTTATACTTTTATGTTTTGAAAACATATTTTATATGTCCCAAAAGAATTTAATTTGACCAAGTTATGAATTTAACAATTTTAAATGATTTAAACAAGGTTTAAATTATTTAACCAATTTTAATTATTCAAAACATGAAAAAAAATTATATTTGAAAAGGTGGTTTAATTTTGCATCGAAAACATATTTTATTTGTTGAAAATGGATTTAAAATGAGCAAGTTATTATTTTGGCAATTTTAAATGCAATAATTAAGAAACAGTTGTTTTCAGCTATTTAAATTATTCAAAACAGAAAACAAAGTTGATATTTGGAAAGTACATGAAAAATTGATTGGAAAACATATTTAGTTTGTGGAATTTGGAATTTTTATGCCCAAGTTATGAATTTTGCAAAATTAAGTGAATTAAACAAGTTTTCAAATATTGCACCAATTTAAAATATTCAAAACAGTAAACAAAGTTGCATTGAAAAGGTTGAAAACATGTAGCAAATGTTTTACTGAACATTTTGAGTTATTAAACATAATTTTTGGGTTATTATTGAATTTATTATGCAATTTTCCATAATCATTCTTATTCTGCCATTTTTAGTAAACAGAGGGAAACATGCTCAAAATTAATTCAATTGTGACCAAATAAAGTACCAATGTGTATAGTTTGTTAAGACAAATTTTTAGAGCCCAAGTTTGCTTAAATTGGATGAACCAAACTCATGTTATGAAATTCCAAAGTTTCCAATTTTTATGGCATTTTCAGTAATTAATTATTTAGTGCAAAAAGTATTACAGAAACATGTTTCAATTTTGTTACTAATGGAAAGGGCACAAGATTTTGAATCCACAGGAATTTGAATAATCCAATTTGGAGCAAAACTGGATTTGTTATGGATTTTAGAATTAATGGGTCAGATCTCTGTTTCTGAATTTCGGGCAGAAAAGAAAAAAACAGAAAATAAAAGGGGTGGCTTTGGGGGATCCAACCCAGCACCTGGGTGTGCGCACAAGGGTTGCTACCAATGCGGTAGTGATTGGTTTGTTGACAGAGAGGGGATCGGGGGGGGGGGGGAATAAGGTGTTGCAGCTGGGTGTTTTTAACTGAATCTTAAGGTTCAGTTACTGCATCTGTCGATGGCAGATCGGGAGGTCGCCGGCGGGCGGCTGCTGTGCTACGCTCGCGTGGCCATGGTGCGTGGTGCTGGTCGTGGTGAAGAGGGGGAGGGAGAGGGGAAGAGGAGAGGGAGAGGGATCACCTCGAGGGGCAGAGAGGAGGCGGAGCAGAAGGGGTCGGTGCAGGGGCGGAGCATGTGGCCGGCGGCGATGGTCATGGACGGCGGCGGCGCTCCGGGGCGTCCCCGCCCGTGCCGTGGTGACGAGGAGGAAGAGGGCGGCCAGGGGAATCCATTCCCGGCCTCGCCCTGGCCGGAGGGGGGCTCTCCCGGTGGCGATCGCCGGAGGGAAAAGGGAGGACTTCGGTGGTGAGGGTTCAGTACAGAGAAAAAAATGTGCAGAGAGAAGATGGAGGTGGGAAGGAGAGGGAATGGAGGCGGGGGAGAAGAGAGGAGGGAGAAGAGTAGGGTTAGGGCCAGGGACTAGGTTTATAGGAGGAGGGGGGAAGCTCCAGCCGTTGCTCTCCTTCTCTATATACGTGGCTATGGTGGATGAAGTCCGTACGAAGGTGGAAGACAGAGTGGGGTGGGTCGAAGGGGTACCAGGCCTGGGAGAGTTGGGCTGGGCCTGGTTGCCCCTCTCTCCCTGCTGTTTCTTTTTATTATTTTTGTTCTGTTTATTTTTTTTTCAGGAATAGAATTAGGAAGAAAAGAATGGTTTTGGAGTTAGGAAAAATTAGGGAAAAATTTGTGTAAGCTAATAATTACAATAGCAACAAAAGGCCCACTTTGGTTTTCCAAAAAGTTCAATTTATTTTGCTGTTTTGTATTTGAGTGAATTTGTATGAATTTTGAATATTGGGTGATTTATTTAAAAGGAACATTTTCCAAGAGTTTGAACCCTCAAATTATTTGAAACAAATTGCTTAACTTTGTTTTGGTAAATTGCAATAATTCCAAAGGGTTGCTGTTTGGAATTTTGTTTGAATTTGAACAACATTTGGATTAAGTGAACTATTAAAAACCACAATTTTAAATAGTTGAACCTTAGGGGTTTAATGGAAACAATTGATTGAAGGGTTTTGTCATTTTCATAATTTTCAAAAGGGTTGCTGTTTTGGAAATTAATTGAATTTGAAAAGGGTTTGGTATTGAATGAATTTTTGATAGAAACAAAACAACAGTTTTGGACTCACAACTTTTATGGAAACAAATGATTGTTTTGATTTGAAATATTCATTTGGAAATTGTAACATCACAAGTATGAAACAAAGGTTTGAAACTTGGTTTGAAATTCAAATAGAAAACAAAGGAAAACAAATGAAAATAGTTGGAAAACAAAGCAAAACAGAGGAAAACAAATGGAAAACAAGCAAAACAATTGCAATGAACATGATGTCATGATGCAAAACATAGAATAACAGAGAGCAAACATTCTAATGGCTATTTTTCATACTTGGGATGTTACAAAACGCCCCCCCTTGAAGGAATCGCGCCCCGAGATTCATACTGAGAAAAGAAAAGGTCCGGATACTTCTTGCGAAGATCCTCTTGAGCTGTGTCACGTGAAACACATCGTGCACCTTGCATAGTTTTTCTGGAAGTTCAAAACGATAGGCATTCTCGGCAACTCTTCTGGAAAGACGTCAGGGAATTCGCAAACCACCGGAACATTTTCAATTGAAGGAAGAGGTTTTGTATTGAGGGTGTATAGCTGAATGGAACTTGATTCATTTGGAGAATAGACTATCTGGCCAGAAGGGTGGAACAGCGTTATTGATTAGACGCTGGTAAAAGAACTGAAGTGGGAAGCCACAACAAGGTTTCAACGGACGAAAAGGATGTTGAGAAGAACAGGATATTGCAACATCGGGAAAAACGAGATGAAAACACTCCTGAGGTACTACGGAAAACCCATCCGGGCTTCTAAAGGATCAATATCTACTGCTTAAGGAATAGAGGATCTGCTTCCGGGGCTTACACGCCTCCGTTCTCAATCGTGAGTAGGCAACATGATAAATCATGTCACAACCACCTCCATTCCTATGGTCTAGTAGATATAACCATCCTAGAGAAACCAGAATACGTGAAATCCTAACTTGAAAGTTTAGACGAGGATGGAAAACAACGTTGCACTTCCTTACCAGAAAAGGGAGGGTGGGTGGGGAAAGGAGAAAAAGAACATAATTCCTACTCTCACGTTTCATTTTTCCTATATAGCTACAAAATAGTTTCTAGACTCAACTGCGACCAGTATAAAGGGATCCTACAGGCAGACAGGCTCTGATACCATTTGTCGCACCCGGACTTCTAGGGGATACTCACAGTCCGCTGAATAGTAGAACAAATGGCTTACGGGGCATACCGGCACCCGCATCTCAATATGAGCAGGCCAACACGTAAACGTGTGACAACCATTCTCTACTATCCATCGTCTGCGCAAACCATCCCATAGAAATCCAGATACTTCCGTTGACGTACTTCATAACATACACACATGGTACGTCAACGGCATTGGAACAAGTGATATCACAATAGATCTCTACGACACAAAAGATTGAAATAAGTTGCAAATAGCTCTCATTAGAGCAGAGATAGCAAATACAATCATCCAGAGGGCACATGCCCCAACAATTCATCATTACAATACAGCGGAAGCATTCAACATGTCTGAGTACAGACAAGATCCAAATAGGCCTAAGAGGCCGGAAACGAAAAGACGGAGCCCATCCACGATGTCTCGGATCCTGCCCGGGTCCGCTATCTACTCGTCAGCAGCCTCGTCAGACTCCACGTAGTAGCCACCATGGGGATCCTCGGAAACGTAGTCTGCGGAAACCACAGCCCCAAAGGGGTCAGTACATAAACGTACTGGCAAGCAAGACTCACAGTTCACCAAAGTGTAACCCGTCAACACCAAGCACAGATGCTTTGGGTTCAACGGAAGGAAGGGGATACAAAAGATGTTGCAACTGGCTGCTCTAACCAACTACAGAGTTTCTACCACTCCCGGCTAAACAGAAAGAAGATAAGATAGCGTATCGTAACCAACTAACAACTAACCACCAAACAAACCCATCCTGGATCTCGCCCCTTACCAAAGAAGCAATCCGAGGATAACTCACACAGTTGGATTAATGATGCTTCAAGTTATTGTGTCAATAAGACTATTACTAGTCAAGTTATCATTAGTTAGGTGTAAGTTGTTCTGAGTACTTGTTAGCCAGTACTTTCACCAAGTAATCCATAACCGCGGAAAACACGGCTTCTCGAGAAGATTTATCCCTGCAGGGATGCACCAATTTGGCCGTACACGTAAGAATGACCCGCCAGGCGGGGAGCTAACCCACCAAGCGAGGCACTCAACACAACTCAACTCGTCTTCGCATCAAGCCCAAAGAACCCCGTGCAGTGAGCGCACGGCTAATCAAGCCCCACGAAGAAAAGGGGACCCTCATAGCACTCTAAGAACGTGTCTCCCTAAATGCCGACTACAAAAGTTCCACCCTGGCGCCAAGGGTTCGCACCTGCAATATGCATGCGGCAAATGGAAAACCCGAACTAAATGAGGCGATTTGGACGAGATGCGAATCGAATCAAATTGAGGGGGGCGCCGATACTCGCTTCCCACATGCGGTTAGTGCGCTCATCATGGATCAGTAGACAAGACCCTTTTCCTAATTAGGGTCGACACTAGCAGGCCTCAAAACCACGCCGGGCCTCCTGCCGGTGCCTTATCAGCAAATTATTATTACCTCAAAATTAACAGGTTGTGGTTTAACATCGAGCCCCAGAACATAATGAAATAGTAACAGAAAGTAACGGACAACAGACTCGAGCAAAACAACCCTAAGCATGCTAGTAAGACATGGGCTCAAACAACGGGGTTATGGGAGTGGAGGTGAGGCAATATCAGGGTTAAAGGATACATGTGATAGGTTCGTAACAGAAGCAACGATTCATAGGGCTAGCAGAATAGACAACGGAAAGTATCGGTATCCAATGTTGAAAGGAACACAATGGTTCATGTGAGTGAATACTTGCCTGCAAACTCAGCAGCCTGGTACTAAGCTACTCCTCAGAAGGGGTGTCGTAAGTATCGCCGGTCTCAACGTCGTCGTGTATCCGAGAAGAAGCAAACAAACAACGCAGAGAACAAACAATCAATAACATGGCATAATGCACAAACATGGGATGATGCATGTCAATTTAATTGATGCAACAAAATAAACTAGTTGACAAGATAACATAACATGATTAAATGGACCCACATGCAATTGGGATTGCATATGGAAAGCCCATGAATTATGGTTGAATTAATTGTTCTACAACTAATCATCATGTGTAAGTGAGTTAGCATGATGCATGGATGAGGAAAACAGCAAAATAACAACAATAGAACCAATTTGAAATAAGGTTTACCAAGTTTGGAAATTCATTTATTAAGTTATGGAATTTTGGTTTCTTAAAGGTGTCACACAAGCATTTGTTGTTTTCACCAATTTAAATTGTTCAAAATAGATAACAAAGTTCATATTTGAAAAGAACACAAAATTTTAGTTGGATTACATGTTTCACTTGTTGAAAAAGGATTTCAAATAAATTATTTATGAATTAAACAAGTTTAAGCAAGAATTAAATGAATTTAATTCAAACATGAACTTATTTGAATTTTTATTTGTGCAAAACATTAAGTGAAGTTCACATTTGAAAAGTTTATACTTTTATGTTTTGAAAACATATTTTATATGTCCCAAAAGAATTTAATTTGACCAAGTTATGAATTTAACAATTTTAAATGATTTAAACAAGGTTTAAATTATTTAACCAATTTTAATTATTCAAAACATGAAACAAATTTTATATTTGAAAAGGTGGTTTATTTTTGCATGGAAAACATATTTTATTTGTTGAAAATGGATTTAAAATGAGCAAGTTATTATTTTGGCAATTTTAAATGCAATAATTAAGAAACAGTTGTTTTCAGCAATTTAAATTATTCAAAACAGCAAACAAAGTTGATATTTGGAAATTACATGAAAAATTGATTGGAAAACATATTTAGTTTGTGGAATTTGGAATTTTTATGCCCAAGTTATGAATTTTGCAAAATTAAGTGAATTAAACAAGTTTTCAAATATTGCACCAATTTAAAATATTCAAAACAGTAAACAAAGTTGCATTGAAAAGGTTGAAAACATGTAGCAAATGTTTTACTGAACATTTTGAGTTATTAAACATAATTTTTGGGTTATTATTGAATTTATTATGCAATTTTCCATAATCATTCTTATTCTGCCATTTTTAGTAAACAGAGGTAAACATGCTCAAAATTAATTCAATTGTGACCAAATAAAATACCAATGTGTAGAGTTTGTTAAGACAAATTTTTAGAGCCCAAGTTTGCTTAAATTGGATGAACCAAACTCAAGTTATGAAATTCCAAAGTTTCCAATTTTTATGGCATTTTCAGTAATTAATTATTTAGTGCAAAAAGTATTACAGAAACATGTTGCAATTTTGTTACTAATGGAAAGGGCACAAGATTTTGAATCCATAGGAATTTGAATCATCCAATTTGGAGCAAAAATGGGTTTGTTATGGATTTTAGAATTAATGGGTCAGATCTCTGTTTCTGAATTTCGGGCAGAAAAGAAAAAAAACAGAAAATAAAAGGGGTGGCTTTGGGGGATCGAACCCAGCACCTGGGCGTGCGCACAAGGGTTGCTACCAATGCGGTAGTGATCGGTTTGTTGACAGAGAGGGGATCGGGGGGGAATAAGGTGTTGCAGCTGGGTGTTTTTAACTGAATCTTAAGGTTCAGGTACTGCATCTGTCGATGGCAGATCGGGAGGTCGCC
Source organism: Alopecurus myosuroides (assembly GCA_028641055.1). NCBI lineage: Eukaryota > Viridiplantae > Streptophyta > Magnoliopsida > Poales > Poaceae > Alopecurus > Alopecurus myosuroides. The sequence goes on along the minus strand of CM054058.1, from coordinate 111,472,201 downwards.
GGCGGGCGGCTGTTGTGCTGCGCTCGCGTGGCCGTGGTGCGTGGTGCTGGTCGTGGTGCAGAGAGGGAGGGAGAGGGGAAGAGGAGAGGGAGAGGGATCACCTCGAGGGGCAGAGAGGAGGCGGAGCAGAAGGGGTCGGTGCAGGGGCGGAGCATGTGGCCGGCGGCGATGGTCATGGACGGCGGCGGCGCTCCGGGGCGTCCCCGCCCGTGCCGTGGTGACGAGGAGGAAGAGGGAGGCCGAGGGAATCCATTCCCGGCCTCGCCCTGGCCGGAGGGGGGCTCTCCCGGCGGCGATCGCCGGAGGGAAAAGGGAGGACTTCGGTGGTGAGGGTTCAGTACAGAGAAAAAAATGTGCAGAGAGAAGATGGAGGTGGGAAGGAGAGGGAATGGAGGCGGGGGAGAAGAGAGGAGGGAGAAGAGTAGGGTTAGGGCCAGGGACTAGGTTTATAGGAGGAGGGGGAAGCTCCAGCCGTTGCTCTCCTTCTCTGTATACGTGGCTATGGTGGATGAAGTCCGTACGAAGGTGGAAGACAGAGTGGGGTGGGTCGAAGGGGTACCAGGCCTGGGAGAGTTGGGCTGGGCCTGGTTGCCCCTCTCTCCCTGTTGTTTCTTTTTATTATTTTTGTTCTGTTTTTTTTTAGGAATAGAATTAGGAAGAAAAGAATGGTTTTGGAGTTAGGAAAAATTAGGGAAAAATTTGTGTAAGCTAATAATTACAATAGCAACAAAATGCCCACTTTGGTTTTCCAAAAAGTTCAATTTATTTTGCTGTTTTGTATTTGAGTGAATTTGTATGAATTTTGAATATTGGGTGATTTATTTAAAAGGAACATTTTCCAAGAGTTTGAACCCTCAAATTATTTGAAACAAATTGCTTAACTTTGTTTTGGTAAATTGCAATAATTCCAAAGGGTTGCTGTTTGGAATTTTGTTTGAATTTGAACAACATTTGGATTAAGTGAACTATTAAAAACTACAATTTTAAATAGTTGAACCTTAGGGGTTTAATGGAAACAATTGATTGAAGGGTTTTGTCATTTTCATAATTTTCAAAAGGGTTGCTGTTTTGGAAATTAATTGAATTTGAAAAGGGTTTGGTATTAAATGAATTTTTGATAGAAACAAAACAACAGTTTTGGACTCACAACTTTTATGGAAACAAATGATTGTTTTGATTTGAAATATTCATTTGGGAATTGTAACATCACAAGTATGAAACAAAGGTTTGAAACTTGGTTTGAAATTCAAATAGAAAACAAAGGAAAACAAATGAAAACAGTTGGAAAACAAAGCAAAACAGAGGAAAACAAATGGAAAACAAGCAAAACAATTGCAATGAACATGATGTCATGATGCAAAACATAGAATAACGGAGAGCAAACATTCTAATGGCTATTTTTCATACTTGGGATGTTACAGTGCTGCCATTGTAGCACTTGGTCCCCCTGGCCAGCTGGAAATGATTCACGGATGGCTCATTCAAGATACGAGGACCAAAGCATTCTGGGCCAGGCGGCCCCTTGTTCTCGAGTTGCGCGGACAGATTAATCCGGTCCAGCTTGTACCTTGCATCACTGGGCTCCAACATGCGGTCACCCAGACGATCAGCGATGTTTCTTGGGTCAGCATAGCCGGCTAGCCCCATCGCCGAGTAGCCATCATCATATCTGTTCTCCTGCACAACAGCGGGCTGCACCACCGGGTTGGCTGCTGGCGCAGCCGCACGCGGCCGGCTGCTGCGTCCTCTGACGAGTAGGCTGAGCGGCAGGACGCCGAGAAGGTCCCTCGTTGCCTCCATCTTGCCTCTTGTTGTGAGCTTTATGGGCTTGATAGCCCGCTCTTGCAGAGTTATGTTTCTGACCGTGCTACCGCGGCACAGCGTGCTGTTTCGCGGCGACAGCAGGGTCGTACACCTGCATCTGTTTGCTTTTAGCAGAGTTCACACTCTGGCCTCTGTCCCCATCGGGAAGCGGCGATGACGCCTGGTCATGAGATCTCACAGCACGCGAGTGAACAATCTGAGAAGCACCAGTACCCGGATTGGCTTTCCGGAACTCCTCATTCTGCCTAGCAGCTTCTAGCACTAGCTCGTTGAGCCTCTCCTGCTGCCTAGCGCGTGCGTCGCCGGCTAGATTTGGCAACTCAGCAGCTACAGCCTCTGCAGCCCTAAGTGTTTTGGCGGGGGTACTGTATCTGGGCCTAGTAGCAGTGTTTACAGTGGCAGACTGGCTAGCAGCCTCACCAACTACTGCCATCTCGACGCCTAAGTTGCGACGAGTAGCACCTAGCTTGATAGGCTTCCTAACAACAGGAGTAAAGCCATGGGCCTTGTTGTGCTCATTTTGGTCTAGGCTAAGCTCAAGCCTAACCTTCTCCAGCTCCAGGTGCTCAGCGAGTAGCGCTTGACGCTGCTGGTCGAGCTGCGCCCTCATGGTCATGAGCTCAAGCTCGGTGGGAGGCGGCATGCCCATCCGCACGGCGGATGTCGGTATCGTCGATGTCGTTGAAGGAGGAATGTAACCCGGGATGTTGTGGGGCGCCTCGTAGGGCTTGTGCACCTTCTGGGCAGCACTTGGGCCAGTAGGTTCCTCGATGACTGCCGCGGTAGCGGCCGCGCCCTTCCCGGCATCGGTAGCCGGGCCGGTCATCATCACCTCCACGCTGTCCGCAGAGAAGCCAGTTGGCTTTCCGCGGGCAGCGAGCACAGCAGGAGGATCTTCCGCGACGAGGACCTCCTCTGGGAACTCGCGGATGACGGTGGTGGCGACGTACACGAGGTGCGAGCCGAAGGAGAGCACCGAGCCGCCTGCCGGCATGGGTCGCCCGCCGAAATCTCCGGCGTTGTCGGTGACGAAGTCAAAGAAGCCGAATCTGTGGACAAGGCCATAGACCACGCGCTCCCCAGTAGCAGAAATGAGTCCCGTCCGAACATGGACTCCAGCCAGCGCCGCTGGTAGCCCCACGGTGGGCGCCAACTGTCGTGGTGGTATCACGGCAGATGCCATGGGATGGCTAAAGGTTGGGGCCGATGGACGCTGGAGGTGATCGGGGAGGGATCACACGGCGAGTAGCCGCGTGTGGGATGTCTCAAGCACTGCAAACAACACGATCTTACCCAAGTTCAGGGCCCTCGTGTGGAGGTAACACCCCTACTCCTGCCTTTCTCTCTATTTGTGTGTTTACCGAGTAGCCACAGTACAAATCAGGTCTTCAGCCGAGTAGCCACTCTAGCTCTCTAGTTCTCTCTGTGTTGCCTCTAGTAACGAATGAACTCTCGCGTAACGTCGACCCTCGCGCAGGAGGGGCCAGGGCACCTTATATACTGGTGCCCAGCCGAATAGAATAAGACTAAAAGGTACAATTGATGGGACAGGAGCACTGCGGAACAGAGCACGCCTCCGGCTTCTCGCTGACGCGGGCGCCGTTCGGAGATGGGACATGTCCACCTTGTCAGTGAGATAGGGTAGGCCCCTAGCCCTGTCCTGTCCCCTCTGTCAGTGACAGGACTTGACAGGCGCCTACCGCACTGTAGCCACGCCGTAGCGCGGATAATCACGCGCTCCGTAAGTTGAACCGCACGCCGGTACGGACGCAGGATACGCGGGATTCCTTGTCAGAACGACTCCATTGACTTCTGGCCCGAGTAGAAAAGCACTCCCTCTACTCGGACCAACTCCTCTACTCGGACGAACAGAACTTGCTTGATTTCTCCTCTTGGTCATCGGTGGATACGGCCGGATAGAAACATACCGGGTAGCCACCTACCCGGTCAAATAGCACCTTTGACCTTGCCTTTAGCACTTGCCTTACCCTTACTCGGGGGTAACCCCCCGACAAGCGTACTCGGCATCTCTCTCTGCAGCTTTTGCCACAACATGCTGCCATGCCTGCAGCCTTGAGCAAACCAGACGATTGCCTGTGACTTGTTCACACCCTCGCAGGTGTTCCTCAGTGTGCTCCACCGAGTAAGGTACTCTCGGTCAGTCTCCTCTTCTCGCTGCTTGCAAGCTGAAAGCTGCTGCGGCCTATTCGGCCACTTGTACGTGCTGGTGAAGTTGCTGATGAAGGCTTCCGAGAAGTCTAGCCAGTAGTTGATGTTATCTCTTGGTAGGTTGTTGAGCCAAATCCGAGCAGGGCTCTCCAGCATCTGCGGAACATACCGCACATCCCATCTCCTGTTGCCGCCTGCAATGTGCACAACGCTGACATAGTCGCTTAGCCAGTCTTCCGGCTTGTTGCTGCCATCATAGAACTTGGTCCCTCTAGCCAGCTGAAACTTGTTCATGGAGGGCTCCTCCATGATGCGGCGACCAAAACAATCTGGGCCGGGTGGCCCTTTGTCTCGAGCTGCGCAGACCGATTGATCCAGTCCAGCTTGTACCTTGCATCGCTGGGCTCCAGCATGCGGTCACCTAAACGATCAGTGACATATCTTGGGTCAGCGTACCCGGCTAGCCCCATCGCCGAGTACCCATCATCATAGCGGTCTTGCGGCACAGGACCGGGTTGAGCCACCGGGTTGGCCGCTGCCACAACTACTTGCGGCTGCACAGCTGCTGGCTGCTGTACCCTTGGCTGAACTGGGTTGGCGGCACGATGCCGCGATGTTCCTGCACGGTTTCGTCCTTGCCCCTTGCTGTGAGCTTTAGTGGCTTGATAGCCTGCTCCTGCAGAGTTGTGTTTCTGACCGGGATGCCGCGACACAGCGTGTTGTTTTCCGGCGGCAGCTGGGTCGTACACCTGCATCTGTTTGTTCTTTCCAGAGTTCACACTCTGGTCCCTCCCATTGCCAGGAAGCGGCGATGAGGCCTGGTCCGTAGATCTGACCGCATGCGAGTGGACAATCTGAGAAGCGCCAACACCCGGATTGTCTTTCTGGAACTCCTCGTTCTGCCTGCCAGCCTCTAACACTAGCTCATTGAGTCTATCCTGCTGCCTAGCGCGCGCGTCGCTAGTGAGATGCGAACTCAGCAGCCACTGCCTCTGCAGCCCTACGAGTTTTGGCAGGAGTGCTATATTTTGGCCTACCAGCAGTGTTCAAACTAGAAGATTGGCTAGCAGCCCTACCATCTCTAGTCAGCTCAGCGCCTAAGTTGCGACGGGTAGCGCCTAGTTTGCTAGGCAGCCTAGAAACAGGAGTAAAGTCATGTGCTATGTTGTACTCGTTTTGATCTAGGTTAAGCTCAAGCCTAAGCTTCTCCAGCTCCTGGGACTCCGCGAGTAGCGCTTGACGCTGTTGCTCGAGTTGCGCCTTCATTGTCATGAGCTCGAGCTTGGTGGGAGGTGGCATGCCCAGCCGCTCGGTGGCGCCACCGCGAGCAACTCGTATAGCCGCGGACGTGGAAGAATCCACGTAACCCGGAATGTTCAGGGCATGTCGTAGGGCTTGTGGACCCTTGCGCCAGTAGGTTCCTCGATGACTCCCGCGGTAGCGGCCGCGCCTTTCCCAGCATCGATAGCCGGGCCTGTCATCATCACCTCCACGTTGTCCGCAGAGCAGCCAGAAGGCTTCCCGCGGGCAGCGAGTACAGCAGGAGGATCTTCCGCGACGAGCACCTCCTCCAGGAACTCGCGGATGACGGTGGTGGCGATGTAGACCAGATGCGCGCCGAAGGAAAGCACCGAGCCGCTTGCTGGCACAGGCCTGCCGCCAAATCGCCGGTGTTGTCGGTGACAAAGTCGAAGGAGCCGAATCTGTGGACAAGGCCACAGACCACGCGCGCCCCGTCCGAATATGAACCCCAGCCAGTGCCGCTGCTAGCCCCACGGTGGGCGCCAACTGTCGTGGTGTGGAGAAGACAGATGCCATGGGATGGCTTAAGTGTTGGGGCCGATGGACGATGTAGGTATCCGGGGAGGGATCACACGGCGAGTAGCCGCGCTCAGGTATCTCTATCACTTCAAACAACAAGAACTACCCAGGTTCGGGGCCCTCGTGTGGAGGTAACACCCATACTCCTTCCTATCTCTCTGTGTGTATAATCTCCGAGTAGCCACAGTACAAGTTTGCCTCTTAGCCGAGTAGCCACTCGGCTGTTCTCTCTCGCTCTAGTGCTGGTCCTTGTAATAAATGCGATCTGGAGCAACGTCCCTCGCGCAGGAGGGGGCAGGGCACCTTATATACTGGTGCCCAGCCGAATAAACAAAGACTAAAAGGTACAACTTGATGGGACATGCCCACTGCAAAACAGAGCACGCCTCCGGCTTCTCGCCGACCCGGGTGCGGGAAGTCGCCGCGCCGTTCGGCAGATGGGACCTGTCCACCCTGTCAGTCTCATAGAGTAGGCCCCCTGACATATCATGTCCCCTCTGTCAGTGACAGGACTTGACAGGCGCCTACCTCACTGTAGCCACGCCGTAGCGCGGATAATCACGCGCTCCTTAAGTTGAACCGCACGCCTGTACGGCTACATGATACGCGGGATCCTGTCAGAACGGATCCATTGACTTCTTGCCCGAGTAGGAACGCAGCCCATCTAATCGGACCATAACTTCTCTATTCGGACGAATACAATCTTCCTTAATATCTTTTCTCGGCCTTCAATACTTATGATCAGATAGAGACTACCGGGTAGAGGGTACCAGGTAGCCACCAACCTGGCCAACAATACTCTGATCTTCACTTTTACCACTTGTCTTGCCCCTACTCGGGGGTAGCCCCCCAACAAGATGTGACCAAATAAAAATACAGTATCACTAGAAGTGACCTCATAAGTTGCTGATGAAGAAGGGGATGCCTTGGACATCCCCAAACTTAGACGCTTGAGTATTCTTGAAATTTTCTGGGATGACCCACGGGGGCATCCACAAGCTTAGGCTTTTCACTCTTCTTGATCACATTATATCATCCTCTTCTCTTGACCCTTGGAAACTTTCTTCACACCAAACTCGAAGTAATTCTCATTAGAGGGTTGGTGCATAATAACAAAGTCACATGTTCTCCATGGAAGATCAGATCAGAAAACTCTGAACTAAGAAAAGTTGCGTACATATCTAAGGATCACACACAAAATTTTACAGGATGTTCTGATTTTTCTGGAAATTATGATGAATTAAACGGTGGACAGAAAAACATCTGTTCCTGTTCAGAAATCCAAATCTAGCATCAACTTTGCACTAAAGACTTTACTTGGCACAACAATTCAAAAAAGTAAAGATACAAAGGAGTTGCTACAGAAGTAAACAACACCTTGACTCAAAGAAAACAAAATAAAAATTGCAGAAAATAAAACATGGGTTATCTCTCAAGAGTGCTTTTCTTTAACGCCTTTCAGCTAGGCACAGAAAGAAAGAATCAAGTATTTTCAAGTGAAGAAGCATCCAAATCAAGATCATAAATCTTCTCAACAATGCATTGTATTTTATCTATATAGGTTTTAGATGTCCCCCTCTCAACATTCTTGGGTTCACTACTTTCATCAAATGGGTTTTCATGAACAATCCAATTGAAATTCTTTTCCAAGGCTTCATGCATTCCTACTAGTTTAAAGGTATTGGTATTTTGATTTCCTCCCACATTTTAGGTTTTGTTCAGTCCAATTTTTCAAGAGCACCAGTAACATCTACACATGAGCCTAGCATCTTAAAACGATCAAAGACTTTCCTAGCTTCTACAGCAACATCACCAAATTCTTTAAACAAAGTTTCGAGAATAAAATCTCTCTTTCAATATCCTCAAACTCATTTAGGTTAAGAAACATTTGTTGTATTATGGGGTTAAGGTTAACAAACGTAGCCTCTAACATGTGAACTAAAGAGGCTACAACAATTTCATAATTCGGGGCAAGTTCTACTAAGGATATATCCTCAAAATCTTTATGCTTGCTAACATGATTAAAAAATTCTTCAATGTTATCCCTTCCAATTATAGAACCAATACCTATTGATAAGTCTTTCGGGTTGAACTTAGGGAGTAACATGATGAACTAATAGCAGAGTAGCAAAAATAACAACTATAATAAGAACTAATTTTTGTGTGTGTTTTTTCTATAAAGAAACAAACAAGACAAAATAAATTAAACTAAGCAAAACAATAACAAAGTAAAAAGATTGCAGGTGAGCGACTCCCCTTGCAGAAATCCTCTTCCTCCCCGGCAACGGCGCGAGAAAAAGAGATTGATGGAGTGTAGAAACTCGTTCGTTGGGAGACCCCAAGAGGAAGGTATGAAGAGTACAATAGCTAGTTTTCCCTCGTAAGAAACCAAGGTTTAATCGGACCAGTAGGAGAAAGAAATCACTTCTGAAGGTTGATGACACCTGATATTGGAAGGGCGCACTACTAGGCTCAGCAGCAATGTGGAATCTACAGACAACACAACCAAGATACTTTGCCCCCAACGAATTAGTGAGGTTGTCAATCTCACCGGTTTTGCTGAACACAAAGGATTAGACGTATAGTCTGAAAAATGATATATGATTGCAGTGAATGAAAGGAAAATAGTGTTTGCAGTAAAAGAGAACAGTCCTTGCTGTGGTTGTATTATCAGTGTAAAAGAATGGACCGGGGTCTATAGTTCACTAGTGGTGTCTCTCCAAAATAGATAAATAACATGCTGGGTAAACAAATTACAACTGGACAATTGACAGAAATAGAGGCTACACCATAGTGCATATGCAAGACATGATGATTACTATGAGATTTATTTGGGCATTAAAACATGATACATAGATTGTAATCCAACTGCATCTATGACTAATAATCCACCCTCAGTACGTAATTCAAGCAAACTTTGGGTATTAAGTTGCAAGCAACATATTATTGCATTAAGTAAAGGGCGTAATGTAAATAACGGAATTATCCTTAGACAAAGCATTGTTGGTTTCTCCCTAGTGGCAACATCACATCCACAATCTTAGAAGTTATTGTCACTCTCCTAGATAACTGGAGGCATGAGCCCATTATCGAGCACAAATACTCCCTCTTGGAGTTACAAACATCAACTTGGCCAGAGCATCTACTAGTAACGGAGAGCATACAAGATCACAAATAACATATAAAAGATAGATCTATAATCAACTTGACATAGCATTTAATATTCAGCGAATCCCAGCAAACACAACATGTAGCACTACAACAAGATGATCTTGATCATGTTAGGCAGCTCACAAGATCTAAAAATGATGGCACAAAAGAGGAGAAGACAACCATCTAGCTACTCCTATGGACCCGTAGTCCAAGGATGAACTACTCACTCATCACTCCGGAGGCAGGCATGGCCATGAAGAGCCCTCCAGTGATGATTTCTCCTCCTGATAGAGTGCGGGAGAGAGCTTCAGAACCCTCCCGAACTAGGGTTGATGATGACGGTGGCTACAGAACTTTTCGTGGCTGGAGGATCGGGTGTCTAGGGTTTTCCCGGCGTACCATGAAACGGGGCTAAAACCCCATCCACGTCGCCACGGCCGTGCTCGTGAGATGGAGGACCTTTAGTCCCGGTTGGTGTTACAAACCGGGACTAAAGATTTTGTGTTTTTTTTTTCATTTTGGGTTTTTTATTTTGGGGTTTAGGGTTTATGTTTCCCATTTTGGGGTTTGGTGTTTAGGTTTAGATTTTCCTTTAGTCTCAATTTATTGTTAACTCTAATCATTCTTAATTTTAATTTTAATCGCTCACTTCTAGTGACACTTCCTAGTCAGTCACCCATCCTCAGACTGCTTCACTCTCAGCTCCACTCTCAGCATACTTAACTTCTTAGTTCCTTCCCCCTCATCTTCCAAGAAATAAAGACTGTTTTACTGACAATAATATGCTATCAATCATATTAACCCTTGGAAAACCTTGGTTTCTTTTTGAGGGAAATTTGCTAGTGTTATCTTCATACCTTCCTCTTGGGGTCTCCCAACGAACGTGTGTTGCATGCCATCAGTGGCGCGTCCAGGGGCGCCACCCTATGGTGTGGCCGCCTCAGAGCCCCCCTCCGGGTCTCCTCCGGACTCCAGGTACGTGACAGAAAAATAGGACCCTGGGATTTTGTTTCGTCCAATTCCGAGACTATTTTCAGAACAACTTTTCTGAGACATAATCAGCGGAAAATAGGAACTAGCGCTGTGTCGTCTTGTTAATAGGTTAGTCGCAGGAAATCTATAAAAATGATATAGAAAACATGTAGAAAATGGCATAATAAAAACATGGAAGATAAAAATTATAGATACGTCGGCGATGTATCAGGAACCCACGACGGCGAGGTCGAGGGCTCGCGTAGTGTCGTCCGAGCTCGGTTCTGTCGGTTATCAAGGCGAAGGATATCGAAAAGGAGGCGACAAGCAAGGAAGACGACTTCTTGTATGTCGACAAGGACGATAGGATCGTCTAGCTGGTGGCGGCCAAGTCGAGCGTGGTGAGTGCCAAGAGGCCAAGCGTTGTCGTTGCCGTGAGGAGGCGCTGGAGGCCTACAACGCCGACCAACACGAGTGCAGGCTCCGTGCCGATGCGGAGCATCAACAGATTCGTCACGAGTGGGACGTTGTCACTGGTGTGCATCTCGACTTCGTCGTGCACACCACCGAGTCCAACGAATGAAGACCGGCATGCCAACGCCGACGATGTCGGCCAGGTGATATTTTCTCGATGCCCCTTTCGGAGATACACTAGTGGAGAATGGGGCTTTAGTCCCGGTTGGTAAGGGCCTCTAGTCCTGGTTTTCCAACCGGGACTACCCAATCAGGACTAAAGTGTGGTGACCCAACACACCACTGCATGTGTAGTGCGCAAGTCGGTGACATAATACTCACAGAAGGACTTATCCGTGAATATTACATCTCTCAGAGTGGTACAACAGAAACACAGAGGGTCCAAGGAAAGCTATAGGATACAAACTTCATTATAAAATCTTGAGAATCTCTTTGATGGATCAAGAAGATCTCATGCAAATGAAACATCAGAAGAAGCAATTCGAAGATCCAAGCTCGAGAATTACTCTAGCTCAGAACTTAATCTACTACTGCTGATGTCAGCCTAATCTATGGCTTCGACGGAACTAAATCCATGACTGGACTCCATCTACACCTTGATAGCTTCTCCTCCACCAGTGTTGTTGATGACGATGCTTTATTGACTAAGTAGTAGATCACTCTACCTAGCTTCATGAGGTAGCAATGGCTTCACGATTACGACTTCCATAGGCTTCAACTCTAAACAGGGGTCAAACGGGAACGAATGAGTAACGAGCGTTACTCAGCAAGTTCATGATATATAGTGGGTAGTTTGATGCACTAACTACAACTTTAGACTCTAAAGAGTCATAAGCTAATGCAAGGTTTTTGTAAATCTTTCTTCAAGAGGTTTCTTTTAATTCTGAAAACTATGCCCGCCAGACCATCTCAGGACTAGAACTTCATGGAGTTGCCTTTCCTGTAGCGTTCGGAGTTCCTTCCCGGAACAAGGGGTAACATGCCACATCCTTTTACACTCTGCAGAGGTGCGTTACTTACCCATGGGCGACCAAGACCATGTTGCACAACCAGGCTCGAGATCCTGTCCACTCCCACTCAGGTGTGGGGCCCGGTTGTTGGTCCAAGCCAAACCATGCTTCTCCGCACAACGCATGCCCACCCATTTCCACCAGCAGGTTGAACCCCTGATTCCACCCCTCACGATGGATATGTAGGCTCCCCTGGCAGACCATCATAGACCCAGAGTCTGTGGGAATTAAGGGATCCCACCCATGTGCATGTAGTCCCACAAGACCTACAACGTACATCTCTGGCATCCCGTTGACATGCGAACGAGAGAAGATCAGAACTGGCTTACTCCCCCATAGAAGACCCATGGTCAACGCGGTATTTACGGCGCACCGAGTTCTGACGGCATTTGTGATTAATTCCTCGGTAATACTTTCCCATGCAGATGGAACCTTCCTTTGACCTATTCATCTTACCATGGTTACATCCGCCCACCAAACAGAACACTACCACTTGGGTAGTCATTCAATTAGTCATATTATTATAAAAATAGGATCATGCATTCTTTTGAGACTAGGTAGTAATACGATAGATTTTTTGCAATTAGTTTGTTATGAAGTACTGTAAAGGATATGAGCAAGTGATGAACTTGCTTGAGATTGAAATAACAATAATAATCCATGTCTTCGGGTTCGAGGGTCACGTAGAGAAATCCCGAGATCTGAAAGATAGCAAAGTCGTCCCGGTAAGGACTACAGAAAACATTGGCAATATGATACATGCATAGTAATGATATGCATCGTGAAACATCCTGGAAAATACCCCAGCTTACAAGTGTAAGCCACGCTTGATACGATAACTTATTCACACAGGTTTTAAGGTGAAATGTTTCATTACTTGTGGTGATGTGGTTATTACTTCTTTTAGACTTACATGTGTTTCACTTTTACTTAAAAAATCACTTGTTATCATGTTTAAGTAGAAGTGTTTATTACTTGGTTAGATAACAAAACAACAACACATGGAAAATAACTATTAAAAAGATAACAAACATGTTTGATTTTATGTTCCAAAAGTGTAGAGCTAATGACAACGAGTTTAGTTGAAAATGATGAACTAGTATAGCTAACTCTATCATCACAATACTTACTTCTGATTTGTGATGATAGGTTTAGTAGGTGTGAAAATATGAGGGTTTTATTAATAAGGAAAATAACGCTGTGGCAATTGTTTCTGGTTATAATGGAGTATTATTGAATTCCATTATACCTTTAGAAAAAGTTTTATAAGTTGAACAAAATGTTTTATGTTTGAAATGTTTGAATTGGAAATGCTTTTCTCTTTAATTTGATATAACATTCAATGATTTCTGAAATTATTTGAATAAGTTATTAATTTATTAATTTTAAATGGATTAAATGGCTAAGCAAAATATTGCACACATGAAACTTGATCAAATGACTTTGGAAACATCATAGATGAGTTGCATATGTCATTTGGAGCATTTTGGTATATAACTTGTATTTTCCTGATTTTATAAATTATTTATTATTTTTCTCTATTTTTTTAATGATTTAATTTAATTCAAAACGTATTTAATTTTAAATTTTAATAAACATTTTTGAAAATTTCATAAACATTTAGATTATATTTTTCTGTTTAATTTGGTATATTATTTGTATTTTTCTGAGTTATAGAATTAAAGTTATTGAATTAATAAATTTTAATTATTTTCTGTCATTTTTGAATTGACAGGTGGGTCCCACCTGTCATATTTATTTTCATTAAGAATGAAAATTAAGAGAAAAAGGAAAAAGGTTGTATGACGTCATGTTGACGTCATGACAACATCACCAAATGGAGGGGATTCCTCAATGTTGATTTCAATTGGGTGATTGATCACGATTAGGCTCGATTGGCTCACACCACTAGAGAGAGGACGAATTGGGGAGTCTACGGGCGGTGGAGTTCAGATCATATGGTCATCGGAGAGTCGCTGGCGACGAGGCTTGCGGCGGACAGAGACGGAACACGACGGCGATGATGAAATCATGCATGGAAAATCAATCGAGGGTATGGGGAGGATGCTTGGCTCACCACGAACGTGATGAAGCAGTGGGTGCTGCGAGAGGAGTTCAGCAGCAACGGTGAGCTTCCGCGGTGGCCGGAACAGAGAATAAAAGGCATGGAGGAATTCTTCCTCTTCCGATCTTCCCGGCTCTTGTGGCCTCTCGAGGAGGAAGATTAGGACCAGCCCCATCTTCCCGTGCTTCCAATTTCTTCAGGGATGGCCAGAGTCGACGACACGACGGCGGTGATGGAAAGCTAGGGTTTCGGTTTTCTGGTTCAATACGGTATATAGAGAGACAAAGAGCAAGGGGAGGAGGAAGTGCTCGATTATACGTCTCCTGGAGCTCTTATCCACTCGAAACGGCGGCGAGTGAGAGGTGGCGTCGACCTCGACACGGCGACGGTCTCCTCTACCTTCTGGCAGAAGAAGAAGTAAAAAAATGAGTTGGCAATTTTCAATAACCCCCTGGCATTTTCTCTAATTACAACTAAGTCCTTCTGTCTTAAAAAACTGAGAAGAAACCTATGTTTTCAGGCCTATTTGTAAACATAAAAATTATTAAAAATTATAATTTGAAAGCTCATCAAATTTGCAACCTCACCATGTTTTGTTATGGTGAATTTGAGCAACATTTGTATTTTTTTTATTTAGGGTGCTAGATTAAGTGATTTTTGTTATTTCTCACCCTTTAATTTATTAAATGGCTTTAGAATTATTTTAAGCATGATTATCATGAGCACACAATGAACATGTGGGTTAACAAGGTGAGATAACTGAATTGGACTATTTTAGGTATAATTCCTTATAGAAAGTAATTTAGTAAAACTACTTGGTACTGGTTCTACGCACCGTTATAAAAATCATTTAATATGGAATTTTATTCCGTGTCACACCAAATGATTTTAATGAGTGAAGGAACTTGTTTTCTTTTATAATACTATGTTATTTTCATAGTTAAAACTCTTAGCAATTTTGGTTGACATTTTACTTAGGTGGGTGTAAGCCTTATTTGATAAATTAGGTTCTTTACCAAGTGGAAAACATGTGTGTCTTTGGAACCTATTTGTTTATTTTCCACATAGGTTCCAGTATGGATATTATCCCATGTTTGTTTTTAGTACATGTAATCATTTACTTGGTTATGTACAGATGAATTTTTGTTATCATCTGTTAGTTTTATGTATGAAAAGTATATGGAAAACAAGGTGTTAAGCTTGTTACCATTAACCTCCACATATCACAAGACATGTGGATGCAATGGTTGGTTATTATTTCATACTCGATAATTGTTTCCATTAAAGATATTATTACGAGTTCCTCATCTCTGATGTTCTTTACAAAGGTTATTGGTTTACTAATATTTCTTAATGATTCACTGGATAATTTCTTATACTCCCTTACTAATGCAGTGTTGCTTCTTGAGGTCTTCGGTTGCTTCATGTTCTTGTTTCTAGTTGCTACTAGTCTTCTGGTACTGCCTTTGTCATTTGCAAGAAAGATCAGCTCTTGGATTCCATCTTCAACTGTCTCACCCTTCTGTTGAAAACAACCAGTTTTCCAAGCATAGATTTTGCTTAGATGATTATAAAGTATGTGAGTTTATTTTATGAAATCAATTAGCCTTAAGCATATAAGAAGAATCTGTTGACAAGTTTGCAAGGCTTGACCCAAATTACTTTTCATATCCAAATGGCACAGATGTACCAGGTTATTCAACCTTCTGTTTATTTGTGTATGACACTTAATTGTTTAAGTATACAAAAGTGATCTGTTGACAAGGTCTAGAAACTTGTTACCAAACTACTTCTATATAACACTAACATTGGAGTATCACACAATTTCAAGAGGGTTCATAAGATCAGATCAAGATATAAGAGTTTCCAAGTACTCTTATAGTAGCTTAGAGTAGCACTTCTAGCACACTCTAAATAATCTTCTTGAAGATCTTTCCGTGGTAGTTCCTCCTGTCTTGTGGTTTCTTCTCTTGCAGAACAACTTGGAGAGGGTTGGGAAACAAGATACAATGGTCTAGCCAGCATATCAAGATTTAGATTGAGAGTTAGTTCATGCTTTTATTATCCTTCCATATACTTCTTATTTTATTTTCCATAGGATATGGCTTGTTCATATATGTTTGGTGTTACTTAGCTATCCATTCAATTCCTCTAGTAGAGGTTATAACTTGTTGTTATTCATTAGTTATATCAGAGACACTTTAGTTGTTGAATGTTGATTTGAATAGAAGTTTGAAATGCTTATGGAATGATAACTTAATAGTAAATTGATCACATGGTTCATTGATGTGTTGAGATCTCATATGCTCACTTGTATAAGATGATTGAGACAATGAGCATATGAAGGTTATTGGGGTTTAATGACTTATGTCATAATTGATAGTTGTTTTTCTCAGGTGTCATGTTGTCACTTTATATTCTTCTCTTCATGACCTTTGTCATTCTTAATGCATATATAGAGGTTTGGGAATATCATATGTGATGATCAAGGTTTAACAGTAGTTTAAGAAGATTTATTTCTTCTTTTAGGTACCTTTTCTTATAGTTGATGAGATATGTACATATTCGATAAATGTGTTAATACAATTATTATATCATTTTCCACTGGTGGGTTTTGAGTTAAGACTTGTGGGTATCATTTGTGTTCTATTAAACCTTTGTTATTTGATTGTGAAGGTGCACTTCGTGGTTATGAGATAATTTATAAGAGGTGTATGTGAATGATTGATAATTTAAAGAGTTATTATTTGAGAGGACATAACACCTCTGTTGATAAGATGTTTCAGTTGTGTATTACTCATTGGTGGAAGTATGATTATCAGTTGTGTGATTTGGGTACTCGCCCCTCTTTGGGCTGTAGATACCTAATGAATTATCCCAAGTCACTTAAAGACTTGTGGTTAAGATTGTTGAGAGTTTGTGTTGGTCAAAACCAATTTATGGTTTGTGTAACCAAATGATTTGGTTTCTTAAGATACTTGTTATAAAGATCATTCCAAATGTAATCTTGACTAGATGAACTAGACCTATTTCATCATGCCAAGTGAAACATTGGTCACTTTGGTTTGTTTCAATTTCCCGTATTTTTAGATGCATGCTTTGCAAATGCACATATTATATTTAGATCCTTATAACCTCCCAAACACTGGGATGTTACATAAAGCCCCCCCCCCTTTAGTCCCGACCTACCATGAACCGGGGCTAAAATCCCATCCACGTGTCGCGGCCGTGCTCGTGAGACGGAGGACCTTTAGTCCCGGTTGGTGTTACAAACCGGGACTAAAGATTTTGTGTTGTTTTTTTTCATTTTGGGTTTTTTATTTTGGCGTTTAGGGTTTAGGTTTCCCATTTTGGGGTTTGGGGTTTAGGTTTAGATTTTCCTTTAGTCCCATTTTTTTTAACTCTAATAATTCTTAATTTTAATTTTAATCGCTCACTTCTAGTGACACTTCGTAGTCGTTCACTCATCCTGAGACTGCTCCACTCTTAGCTTCACTCTCAACACACTTAACTTCTTAGTTCCTTCTCTCTCATCTTCCAAGAAATAAAAGACTGTTTTACTGACAATAATATGTTATCAATCATATTAACCCTTGGACCATGATGTCACACATCTTTATTTTGTTAATCCAAACAAGTATTTAAGTAAACAAAAATAAAAACTAATAATAATTTTGAATTCAAATAATCTTGAATTTAAATAATAGTTAACTTTTTTGTCTTTTCCATTTAATATTGAGTAATTCATATCTACAAATCCGCAAATCAAAATTTGACAAATAATATGTCTAAATCGATTATAAAAACGAGAGAAATTCAAATATGACTTCCATACCATCATGTTCCTATAAAAACATGATATACATGCAATCATGCCAATAACACAAAAGTAACATAATATTAGAGAGTTAGCTTGAAAGGACATGTTAATAACACTACTACTAAGATAACTTTCTAATCAATTAAGACAACACTTTGAATAGAACGCTAAATGCAATCTATCTATTTATAAGGAGCGAGTGTCGCCGAAGCCGACCAGACCCCTGGGTTATCACATTTTCATGTTTGAGAAGTGATCAATATTTTATGCATGTTTTCATCATGCTTTCACTTTGTTTTCAAATGTTTTCACATCTTTTCATCATGCTTCATCATGTTTTCACTTGTTTCCCTCATGTTTTTTAATGTTTTATCCATGTTTTTATTTGTTTGCACTTTGTTTTCCACTATTTTCACATGTTCTCATCATGTTTTCTCTTGTTTCCCCTCATGTTTTTAATATTTTCTCCATGTTTTTATTTGTTTGCACTTTGTTTTCCACTGTTTTCGCATGTTTTTATCATGCTTCATCATGTTTTCACTTGTTTCCCTCATGTTTTCACCTATTTCCCTCATGTTTTGCAGTGTTTTCTCCATGTTTTTTTGGCACTTTGTTTTCCATAGTTTTCACATGTTTTTATCATCTTCATCACATTTTCACCTGTTTCCCTCATGTTTTCAATGTTTTCTCCATGTTTTTATTTGTTTGCACTTTGTTTTCCACTGTTTTCACATGTTTTCATCATGCTTCATCACATTTTCACATTCTTACAGACAGTACATATAAGGGAAACAAGTGAAAACATGACCCAGTGAGTTTACTTACACCTAAAATGTTTACTCCATGTTTTTATTCTTTCAAATATTTTCACATGATTTCATATAAGGGAAACAACTGAAAACATGATTAGTATACTAGTGAGTTTACTTACACCTAAAATAACACAAGTTTGCTGGACCACTCAAAACAACACATATTTTGATTTACTTTTGAATAGTCGGTTTAAAGTTATTCATATGGACGAAATTATAATGGAAAGCGAGAAAAACCATAATAGAATGACATGGCAACTTTTTGAAAGAAATTCAGCACATACATCACAATGCTTCGGGAAGCTTGCTCATATCATACTAAAAAAATTACACACAAACCATACTTAAACATGGACATAATAGAAATAAAGTTCAGATATCTATTATAGAAAGTAATCGAAATCGTCCATTGCAGACATAATAGTAAAAAGAGTTATGTTCGCCATTGCAAACACTACTCGACATCGTCGCATGGTTCAGCAGGAGACCCCCAAACAACATTTGTCTTGCCTTTTGAAGACACACGGGGAACTGGTGGTGGTACTAGCGGTACAACTCGTATGCAACGTATCCATGTCTTCCCGCATACTCAATGTTGATACGGTAAGTGGATGCTTCTCCCAGAGTTTGTGATGTATCTCAGGGAAGTTTACCTTCATCATCTTGTACTCCTCGTCGAGCAGGGCGGCTGCCATATTAGCCATTCCAGTCTTTTCACGGTCAATTTTGAACATGTCCTGGAGATCAATGTGGCATTCTGCTGGTATCTCAATACTCCAAGTGCGCTTCATCATGGCCTTTTCATTAATTATATCAATGCTAGCAAAATATATGCTGCTGCGAAGGAAATCCATGAGTTTTGGACAGTGATTATCAGTACTACAACAACAAAATGGAACAAATGTTAAATACTGTTGCGATAACCAATTTCCACGTTTGCTGTTTAATTCTAAATTACTATTATAATTATATAAGACAATTCAAAATACTATAATTTTGAACACACTACCACAAGCAATATGCAACTAGAAAAAAATCTAACTATTGGGATAAAGTAACAACAATTACATTCATGGATATATAGTTTAGAACACTATAACACTACCATATGTTTACATAAGATATAATCTTATATTGTAAGGCGCATATGAACACTACTATATACCATGGGCAACACTATAGTATGCAACTACAAATGTGTGTATGTGTGTCTACGAACATACCTTGAACATTGGAAGAGCATGCCATGTTTCTTGAAACAAAGTTGCACGACATTAACATTGCGACCATCGGCCGTGTACTTCAATTCGAGGCCCATGAACTTGTGTTCCTCGTCACGAAGCCATTCCTCGAACAAGCACAATTTTTCCGCCACTTTAGCGGTGTCGTTCGTGTAGACGACTTTCAGATTCATCGTGCCATGTGTGAGCATGGGACCGTAGCGAGTGATTGGATTCATGGTGATGATGGTGATGAGGAAGAAGAGAGGAGAGGGAGACGAACAGAGAAAGGGAGGCTGCGCGGGATTAGCAGTTGCTTCAATATGTGTTTACTGTAGCGCCCCTTATTTGATCGTGCGGAACGACTTGAAAGGGCGTGGGAACTGAACGGTTTAGCCTTTTCGTCCCGGTTGGTGATATCAACCGGGACTAAAAGGGCTCGCACCAGGCGAACGGTTGCAAAAACCCTTTAGTTCCCGTTTGAACCGGGACTAGAGGTCGACGGAACCCGTACGTATCCCTCCCAATTAATTGGAACCGGGACTAATATCCAATTAGTCCCGGTGCAAAACACTGACCCGGACAAAAGGGATTGGACGAAAGTCCCCTTTTCTACTAGTGATATGGGGTAAGGATAGATAGATGAAATAGTTTTTTTTTGTAAATTATGTTTAGTTTCTATTGATTTATGCTGAACTGTGTTTGTTTTCTTTTATTGTTTGAATTTTAGTGCCAACTATGCATTTTTTAAATTTTAAAGTTTAAGTTTGCATTTTCATCCCGTGAACTGTGCCAACAATGCATTTTTAAATTTTATTAAGGGTCAAAGTTTGCATTATCATCCAGCAAAATTTAGTGGCCGAGCGATTACGTGTAGTGCTAGAGTTGCTCTTACAGCCTCCAGGCCCTATTTCCTCGGTCTCCATATTCAATTCAACAGCCATGTAAACCAGTAAACAAAACAGAAATGCACTCATAGCAGGTTCTCATCTGCTTGTTAGACAAATTGACACGAACGAATAAGGTATGTTCATGCATGTACAGGGTTACAGCTTAGCTTGAAGTTCAACGAACCAGACCATGCACTCTTTACCGTTACACCGGACGGATAAGCTACTTATAAATACCATCATCCCTAGGGCTACAGTACCACGGATCATCATACAACGGGAGATCGATTTGATCATCAACATCATGTATACATGAGCTAGCTAGCTAAGTCTTCTTCAATGGTGGATCGGAAGGTGGGCTCTTCTTTCAGATGCTCACCGCCATCTGGTTCATGGAAGCAGCCTCCTGGCGAGACCTGCCGGCACCGTGAGGAGACTGCCCCTTGCAGCCGCCTGCGTCGGCGGCGCCCCCTTCTTCAGGGCCGGCCTTCAGGTCGGCAGGGCCGCCTTTCTCTTGACTGCCATGCTTCTGCTTGGCTTGATCCTGCGGGATCGGTCTTACCTTCACACCGCGTATCAGCTGGTGGTATACAGAAACTTTCGAGTTAATGAGGTGTGGCGGAGAAGGTTCAAGTACACGCAACAAAAAGATAAAGTCAACTATAGGAGTACTATACTACTAACTGACAATATCCATAGAAAAACAGCAGCATGCAGAATTGCAGATTACATGCAGATGCTATAGATTGTGTTTGACTTTATACCACCAGAGTCTCAATACACAGATCATGCATGTAAATTAAATAAGGTAAAGAGTTATGAACATTACATATTTGCCAGACTTGACATCTGAGTAAATCACGATGAAATCGCCCTCCTGCAGGTCGTTTGAGCGGACAAAGTCACCTGCAAGTTCATGCAAGGGTAATGTTATATAAGAGAATGTATATTTGGCTGCAAGATTAGACTATCTAGAAGACTTGAGTTATCTTCCTCTCACCAGTGTTCTCAAGAAGATACATTCTGCTCTTGTTGTTAGGCCAAAACCTGCATGCATGGAAAATCAAGATCCATCATTCACTGTATCAGCAATCTGTGTTATCATACAAAAGTAACACATCCTGCCTACAAGAGAACATGGAGAATATAAACTATGTTGAACATGGAGAATATAAACTATGTTATCACAAACATCACCTGATTGTCATGATAATCTACTGCATGTGTAAAATACTTTGTTTTGTAACCTACTGCATGCATGTGCAGATTGTTAATCCGCAGCTAACCATGGATCGATCAATCGAACCAGTTTTTTCTGCATGCCGTTGTTACGCACTCACGTAGACGGAACACTATGAATGCATGCTACTATTTGGCTCCCAGATTCCCATCAAGTATTCATATGACCCACTTGCCCAATTGGGAAAGGAAAACATGCGTGCCCCACAGTGATGCGGCACTCATGTCATTTACTATATCTGGCCCAGTTGGTAGCCTAATTAACAAAGACAAAAGTGGACTTAAGCATGCAGGTTAATTTATCCCCAAATCAGTCGAAGCACAGTACTTACCGGTAGCGCATGCTCCAGACCTGAGACGTGCCGATGTCCTCCATGGGGATGGCGATGCCGTCCCTCGTCTTGAGCTCCGGCAGGTGAGTCTCCGCTTCCTTCTGAAACAAGCCATGGAAGAAGTGGACTCGTTTTAGTACCAACCGATCGATCAAGAAAGAAGATTCGTTCATGCATAAACATCCAATCCAGAAACCAAATCCAGAGCTCTTGCTAATTTAATCGAAGGGGAATCAACAAGAAGAACAAGGTTTGCAAGTGGATGCATGGATTCCAATTCCATGGAGCTAGAGCTACATTCTGCAAGTGGATGCATGGATTGAGATTGAAGGGGACTGCTGCCTCACTTTGGGGAGCACGATGCGGCCGAGGCTCCCGACGTCGCTCTGCTTCAGCACCTTCTGCAGCAGGAAGCGCAGGTTCTTCTCCGCCGCCGGCGGCCTTGCACCCTGCGCGCATGCACACGAACCATGCTGTGTTGAGATGAAGTACAAGCAAGCGGATGCATGCGCTCGCGCGCGAATCCTATCGCCGGACAGCGATGTGCGTCTGCGAGAGAGAAATCGCGCTCTAGCCTTCGTGATTCTATGCGAGATAGCGATGTGTAGTACTAGTGCTCGTGCATGCATGCACCTGCTGCCGCTGCTGCTTATCGGACGGCGGAGGCCTCGCTGCTGCGTCCGGCGAGGGTTTCGGCTGCTTCTGCCTCGAGGAGGAGCTGGGCTTGGTCAGCGGATTCGGAACCTGGACCATGAATTGGCCCTGGCCCTGGAGTTGGACGGCCGGCTGTGACCAGAGCCCGGCCCAGCCGCCGGGCGCCGACGGCGTGACTGGCGCCGAGTGGGCGGAGCGAGGGGAGAAGGCCTCCTGCTGCGGGTGGATCATGGCGCTCTGGATCTGGCCCAGATTCAGCTGCTGGCTCCGCTGGTGCTGCAGGCACGACAGGCGGCGCTGCCTCGCCATCCGCTTCTTCCGCGCCTCCTTGCTCGCCGACGGTTCCGTCCCGGCCATGCGCTGCGGGCCAAATCCGGGTCCGGCCGCCGACAACGGCTGCGGCGGTGGCATCGGGTACGGTGCACCGCCGGGGAACGGCGCGTACTGCTGCGGCCAGGGCATGTTCGCTGCCTGCATGTCAGCCACAGGCGCCGGTGGGGAGAACGGCTGGCTGCTCACGACCACGCTGCTCGTGCTGCTGCTCGGCTGGAACGGGTAGATCGCATCGGCCTGGGCAAGCCTGCTTGTAGGGCATCGGCCAGGATGCGGCGCCGGCGCCCGTCTCGGCAGGGAACTCGTATCCGGGGTTGGTGCCGGGGCTGGGGAGCTCGTCCATGGCGCCGTCCACGCGGGGGCGCTTCTTCTGCAGGTGGTGGTTCTGCACCCAGGTGAGGATGAGCTTGAGCAGCTGCATGGTGCCCTGCCGGCCGCCGCCGAGGCGCGCGGCCGCGGCCTCGATGGTGGATCGGCGGAGGCGGATGCTGCGGAGGTCCTCGGCCGAGATGCAGTCGCGGTTGTTGGTCAGCCACTCCATGAAGAACCGCGGCAGGTCGTCCGCCGCCGACGAGGAATCCTGTCCACCACCAGCACCGGCCGCCTCAGACGCCGCGTTCCCGGCCGTGGCGTGGCCCGTGGCAGGCGGCTGGTCGGAGATGGCGTCCTCTATCATCATGCCGACGTCGTCGGGGAAGAGCGGCTCGTCCTCCCATGGCATGGAGTCGGAGAGCGTGGCGAAGTCGAGGAGCTCGTCAATGTCGTCGAGCGCGTCGTCCTCCTCCGCCACGTGCACGGAGTGTTCCCCCGCCGCACCCTCCGATGCGCCACGGCCACGCCCGCCTCTACCTCCGGCGGCGGCGAAGGTGCTCGATGAGTTGGAGGAGGAGGAGGACGAGAAGGTGGAGCTTGACGGGGACGAGAGGCAAGCGAAATCCGGGAGAGACGGGAAGGTATCTTCCGCGAACGTGAAGTCATCTCCCGCCGCCTCTCCCTTCCGGATCTCCCCCGCCGGGGCCTTCCCGCGGCCTCCACCGTGCTTCGGCGGGTTCTCCTGCGAGCGCGCCGGGGAGGAGGCGGCGGAGGCGTCCATGCAAAGGGAGGCACGGAGAGAGGGGGAAGAGAGGTGGGTGTGTGTGTGCGGCCAAAGCGTTTGGCTCTGTGTGTGTAGGTGTGGGGGGTGGGTGCAGTTACTCAGAAGAGAGATGAACAGTGGAAGCAGGAGGTGGAAGGGAGATGCGGCTGCGCTCCACACGTGGCGGCCGCCGGAGAACCACCGCCCACGCCAGCCTCTCCTCGGTGGCCCTTCTTTTCATGCCCTGCTCGCCCTCTATCCCTGACACTGCCTGTGGGACCCACAACTTACGGGACCCAGCTTCAGGGAGTGGGTTTGATTCCAGCGGTCGGGTCTTGTCTCCGCATGGTCCTGCTGGATGACAGCGGGGCCGCGTGACGCGAGCCCACATGTCAGTAGCGACGTTGGTGGAAGACTTCGGCGCGTGCTAATTTTGACCTCCTCCGGAGAAAACCAAAAGAGAGAGCGTCGCCTGCGGTGACGTCGCCCAGCGGGAGCGGGGCCCAGCTGCCATTAGCGCCCCGTGGACCAAAACCGGGTGCGCATAGCCGTTCCACCCCGCAGGATGTCCGTGTCGCGGGGGCGCCGACTGGGCGCTGCGCGCTGGGTCGCCATCGCGCCGTCCGATCGGGGCTCCTTCGAGATCGAACGGACGCGGGCTTCCCACCGGACCTGAGAGCTGTCTGCGACCACGGAGCAGTTCGTCTCCGCGGACGCGACGAGCCTACACGGACGGTTACCAGTGCCGTGGAGGTGGGGCATATGTGGCTTGGATGACGTGGTGCCCAATGATTGGCTGTAAGAGGTGGCGTGTGTGTGAACGATGGCCCATGCAGCGGCCAGCTCAACCGCAGCCGGGAAATGCATGTACCTGGTGTGGGCGTTGCGTGTGGATGGAGCATTTGCCCTTGGCTTATTCGCACTTGTCGCTGTGATAGTCAATGATAGTTTTTCTTAGCTTTTGTTTGAAACTGTTTTGATTTAGCATCGCAATAAATATTTATTTCCGTGACATGAGTGACACAATGATCAAAATAACAACTACTGTAGAAGATGTTGCGTTAGTTTTCTCTTCATCTTTTGTCATTCCTAACCTTTGAGGCTTTTGTAGCGAGAGTATATGGGTAGGAGAACATCATGTGATGATTAGATATATATCTTCCGGCTATTGTGGCTAACGTTTCTATATATTTTCACTGGTACACAACTCTAGCCATATTGTTTGAAATGTGTCCCCTCTCGAATTATATATGTTTATTTTGTGTGCAAGTAGTAGTTGGGTGCATAGCTCTACACTAGTGTTGGGACAGTGGTGCCAATAAGTTCAGCTACATAGTGCGAGTTTTATTTTTCTTATTTCTTCACTTTTGTGCGGGCTTATACAACCATATGTGATTGCATTAATTACTGACGTGCTTGCGTGTGTCTAACAAGCGTGGCGAGTGACAGAAACCCACATTAGATTTAAACATGTCCTGGCGTGTCGTTTGGTCATTCTCACGTATAAGATCTCACATATATAATTGCTAAATTGTTCATCAAGCAATATACTACATTGGCATGCTCATCATGATCGTGTACTTCTTATTCTTTAAAACATGTTCAACGAGTAACATTTGGGGATCTTAATGCACATGTATCTTTTGCATGCATAAAAATACAAGAGAATAACAGTCGCGTGCGACAAACTATTGCATTTGACTCTATGTTATGCATTTGCAGGTGTCAATAAATGCAAAAGTTTTCCACATACACGCGTCATGTCTATGTTCGATTCGTAATTCACGGACATAAAAACGATGACCACTAATTAGTATCCTTATTTTGGTCGTCCGTTACCGAATGCAATATAGTGTGCATTCATTTGCAGTAAATTACAATGCATATCCATATCGCTTTTGACTTGACCGATGGTAGTAGGAACATGTTCATTGAAAATAGCTGCACATATATGATATAAAATTCCAAATATTTACTTTAAGATTGGATTGGTAAGTGCATGATGTCACACAAACAACCTTACGATTTGTGGTATTTTTTGGCCCAAAGTTTCATTTTGGCCCAATATTAAATCCCATCGAGACGCGAGTAGACATAGGTCACCACTCGATCATCGTTTGTTGTCAAGGATCCATCGCACTGGGAGCTAGTGCTTGCTATCTCAGAATAGCTCCATGGATCTCATCGGAAATGTTTGATGCTTCTTGGGGCTTCTTTGGCGACCGTGAACATGCATGCTTCCCTCACTCCGAACGACATCACTCTTCTAAGAAAACACCCTGCATGCCGACGAAGCATCTAGTTGTACTGCCCTTGGCGCGAATTCCACATGCTCTCCCATCCTGCCCCTACTCTAGCTCTTCCCACTAACATCGGGAACAACCCCGTTGGTTTTGACCCAGAGGTTCTTGTAGATTAATCAGAGTTGCATCAAAAAAATCACAAGGACTCGGAATAAAATAAAAATATACAACATGATCCTAAAAGGACATAGAAGTGAAACCTATATTGCAATGTAGTCCTCCTTGGATGTGTGTTTAGCTAGAATCCAAGCACATAGTCGTAAGGGATAGTCCCACTTGGGATGGTGTGTTCCCCGCAGTACCACCACCAGCCCTCATTGCAGATGGACGAAACAGATATTCCTCCAAAACAAAGTTTCCTCCCTAATGGCATCCAGGCCGAGAGGAAACTTATGCGATGTCAAAGACGAGGATCAATACCACCTTATGCCAGAGCTCTAGAGGCGTGATATGTCCGAAACGTATGTATAATTTTTTATTGTTCCATGTTTATTCCTTATGATTGCTACATGTTTTTATGATGTTTTAAGAATGTCTTAGGGTGTTTTTCTGGACTAACCTATTAACCTAGTGCCCAGTGCCAGTTCCTGTTTTCTGCTGTATTTTTGTTTCATAAAAGTTGTACACGAAATACTCCCGAAAAGTCCTAAAATTGCGCGGAAGCCAATTTTTACCCGGGACGGAGACGTAGCCCGAAGGACAGCTACAGAGGAGGCCCCACCCCAACAGGCGATGCCTAGGCGCGGCTGGTCCCCCTGTCTCGCCTCCCAATCGCCTGGTGGTGGTGGAACCCCCGGCGCCGCCTCTTCGCCCATATATTGTCTTCGGACCCAAAAACTCTTGGGGGAGGTAAATTTTCCAAGAAACCGATACGTAGGCGTCGTCACCTTGAAAGTCCAATCTAGGGCTTATGTTGTTCTGCTCCGCCACCCTGCCATAAGGGCGAATCTTTGATGTTGTCTAGTGAACTTACTTAGACCACAAGTGGAAGGTATGATGTAGCGCCACGGTAATTTACCCCAGTTAAGGAACCAAGGTCATCAATCCAATAGGATTTCTAAACCTTTCAACCATATTTCTTGTTGTGTGGCGCGCTAACAAGCGTGGATCTGCACACAAATACATACCCCCCCTCGTTCCCAACTTTTGGGAAGGTTGTCAAGCTTCTTGTCTTGTTGTAAACAAAACTATTAAATGTATGGTGTGTTTTGAGATGAAAAGTAAACTGGAACAACGAGTAAGTGATGATGAAAAGTAAGTAAACACGGTTGTAATCAATGTAAAAAAATGGACTACGAGTCGCAGTTTCACTAGTGGTTTCTCTCCATAAAACAATACACATGTTGGTAAACAAACTACAACTAGACAATTTACAAATCATGAAGACATAGCAATGCTATTATGAAAAGATATAGTTCAAGGGTTCTAATGATGTAGGCATTACATCAAATCATATAGACCTCTATCCATCACGCATTTACATCTAATAGTCCAGCTCAAGAAACTTATCCAGCAAATCTCTCTGGTATTAAGTTGCAAGCAATAGACAATTACGTCAAGATCAATACATGATGTAAGCAATAATTCTCATCATGCAAACAAGAACGTCGTTGTTTTCCCTTAGTGGCAACATCACATCCTCCCCCATGCAAGTTTCTATCAGTCGAACATAGGCAACAAGGAGGCATGAACCCAGTATCTAGCATAAAACTCCCTCTTGGAGATGCATACAACAACCTTGCCAGAATAGCCATACCCATCGGAGAGTGTGCAAGAACACATTAAAACACTAGCAAGATATAGTGAATCTCAGATCAAAGAAATGAACAAAGTAATCATAATGTGTTGATTCATCGGATCCAAGCAAACACAACATGTAGCAGTTACATAAGAACGATCATGATCATGTTAGATAGCTCACAAGACCGTGGCATGATAGCACAAGGAGAAGAGGTCATTATATAGCTATTGCTGTGAACCCGTAGTCGAAGGATGAAATACTCACACATCGTCGCGGAAGCAGACATGTTAATGAAGAAGCCTCCGGTGACGATTCCCTCTTCCGGCCGGGTGACGAAGCAGGAGTGCTGAAGCACTAGATTATAATTTCGAGGTGACGACGCCTCTGTATTAGTTTCATGGAAAATTTCCCTTCCCCTAGGGTTTTGTGTCAGAAGGCAATATATGGGCAAAGAGGTGATATGTCCCAAACGTATCTATAGTATTTGATGCCCCATGCTTGTTTTCTACATGTTCTTCCATGTTTTTTTCATCATTTTCCAGATGATTTCATGGACTAACCTATTAACAAGATGCCTAGAGTCAGTTCCCTTCTTCTATTGTTTTTGTATTTCAGAAAAGCTCTGAAGAAAATATTTGCCAAAAGTACTGAAAATTTACGGAGATTATTTTTTGCCCGAAACAAAGACGGATTCCAAAGAAGAGCCGAAGGGGACCCCTGGGGCCACCAGAGGGGTGCCAGGCATGCCCCCTAGGCCGCGTCGTGGGGTCACTGAAAGCGCAAATCCGCCTGAATATTGTTTTGTGTGTTTGTTAACAACACTAGTATAATTATTAATGTGTGTTGATGTTCAAGGTCAATTGATAAAATTACTAATGGTGGTGCAGTCTCCAAAAAGGATCAAGAGAACTACATGTGCTGGAGGTGCTGGAATTAATTCTAGGCCGGAGTCTCCGGTGCCACAGACCGGAGTCACCGGTCATGGACTTTCCAGCAAAGAAGAACCAGTGGTGTCTTCCACTGGAACCAGTCTGGAATGTATGCGGAGACTTGCCGGAGTATCTAGTGCGCAGGGACAGAAGTCTCCGGACTCCTGGCACCTGCCCTGCCCCCAAAGCTCCCTAGATAGCATTTGCCCTCTCGGAGTTTTTTCCCCAGAATCCCTGCGGAGTCTATGGCCTTTGAAGACTAGAGTCTCCGCACTTGAAGATTTTTTAGAGCCTTGCCAAGTTGGTGTCACCCACTAGATCTAGTCCGAAAAGTGTCTGGAGTCTCCGGTCTGGTCCAAACTCTCCGACCCTCTGGATTGTTGCCGAAAACTTTGGGAGGTCGGAGTCTCCGCCTTTGCACCAGAGTCTCTGTTGTAACTTTAGCAGAAAAGGCTCAAACGGCTAGATTTTGGGATTGATTGCCTTTTCACCTTCTTCTTCCTCCGGCTAGCTCGTCCAGAATTGATTTCTCCATTAATTGAGCTCACCCACCTTTCTAGATATCTCAATGCCTCCACCCAAACTTGTTGATCTTCGGAGGATTGAAGGAGAAGGCCCCGATCTACATCTTCACCAAACGTTTTTTCCATTCCCTCCTCATTTGTTCGAGGGGAACTAGTCTAGGGTTTCCTTGTGTGGAAAACCTAGACCTCATTTCTACTCTTGGTGATTCTTGGGATCCCCTAATCTGGTTGTGAGTTGTGCCCTAAGTTCGTTGTAAAGGACTCAATTCCCGCCTAAAAGGGGATCAAAAGTGGAAGGTGAACTAGGACTTTGTCGGGGGGTTACCCCCGAGTAGGGTAAAGACAGGTGGCAAAGGCCGCTTACAGAAGAGAGGTTTGGTCGAGTAGCCGACTACAGGGTACTCGCTACCCGGTCGACTGCTACTCGGTCTCACCTCAAGATGACCAGAAGGAGATATCAATCAAGTTCTACCCTGTCGAGTAGAAGAGATGGCCCGAGTAGAATTGGCGGGAACCTACTCGGGCAGAAAGTCAAAGGAGCCGTTCTGACACAGGATCCCGCGTATCCTGGGTCTGTACTTGGCAGCATTCGAACTACTGTTCACGTGGGGACGGCCTGCCTGACAGTGACAGCATGGAAGCAGGCGGTGGCAGGATAAGGGGGGCCTACTCTGTGCCTAGGTACAGTGATACCAGTCTGTCCCCTAGTTTTGCCCAACGACTTTACAGAAGCAGCCAAGATCAACGACCAAAGCTGTCAGCGGGTACTCGGAGAAAGGACGATGTGCACACTATGTCGACACTTGTCTAGATTTGGACGTATCCGGCTGGGCACCGTGTATATAAGGTGCCCCGCCGCCTCCTGCGCGAGGCACACGAACGGTTGCTCCCTGGAACCCTAGAAACCCTAAGTTCTTGACCTATCTCTACTCGGAGAGGGGCGAGGGGCTACTCGGTAGCGATACCATTTGTACTGTATCTACTCGGAGAGACATCGTAATACATAGAGAAAGGCAGGAGTAGGGGTTTTACCTCCTCACGAGGGCCCTGAACCTGGGTACATCGTGTTGTTTGTGTTGTGTGGATCTTACCTCACGCGGCTACCGGTCGCGTGATCCCTCCCCGGACACCTCCAGCGTCCATCGTCCCCACATCTTTAGCCATCCTATGGCATCTGCCGTGACACCACCACGACAGTTGGCGCCCACCGTGGGGCAACCAGCGGCGCTGGCTGGAGTTTCTGTTCGGACGGGATCTTCATCAGCGGAGCGCGTAGTTTGTGGCCTTGTCCACAGATTCGGCTCCTTCGACTTCGTCACCGACAACGCCGGCTGTTTCGGCGGCATGGCCATGCCGGAGGGCGGCTCGGTGATCTCCTTCGGCTCGCATCTCGTCTACGTCGCCACCGTCGCCAACAGCGCCTACCCCGAGCTGGTGCACGACGCGGAGGATCCTCCCGCGGTGGTTGCTGCTCGCGGAAGGCCTGCATGTGGCTCTGCATGCTGCGCTGAGGTGATGGTGACGGGCTTGGCGGCGAACGCTGGCGCAGCTGCTACTGGCGCTGCGGCCGTCGTCGAGGAGATTGACGACCCGCCCGCGGGTGGCAGGAACCACCGGCCCTACGAGAAGGAGAGCAACTTGCCGCCTTCCACGTCTACGGTCATCCCCGCGTCTGCCGCGCGAACTGGCATGCCCACGCCCACCGACGTCGAGCTCCTTGCAGCGAGGGAGCAGCTCGAGCGGCAACGCCAGGAGCTGCTTGCCGAGCAGGCGGAGTTGGAGAAGATCAGGCTTGAGCTGAGTTTGGACCAGCTCGAGTACAACAAGGCTCACGGCTTCACGCCGGTTGCCAGGAGGCCTAGCAGAGTAGGCGCTACGCGGCGCAACCTGGGCGCCGAGATGGCGACAGTTGCGGAGGAGCCCGCGCAGTCCGCCACCGCGAACACTTTCACAAGGCCAAGGTACAGCACACCCGCCAAGACGCTCAGGGCTGCGCAGGCCGTGGCTGCCGAGTTGCCACGCCTAGATGGAGAGGCGCGGCTCAGGCAGCAGGAGAGGCTCAACGAGTTGGTGCTGGAGGCCGCCAGGCAGAACGAGGAGTTCCGGAAGGCCAACCCGGGAGCTGGAGCCTCGCAGGTAGTTCACTCGCACGCGGCTAGATCTAACGATCAAGCCTCATCTCCGCATCCTAGCCGCGAGAAGAGCCGCAGCGGGCGTTCGGGTAGAGACAGGCAAATGCAGGTGTATGACCCGGCTGCTGCCGCGAAACAGGTTACTGTGCCGCAGCGGCCCGGGCAGGAACACAACGCTGCAAGAGCAGGCTCTCAAGCCCATCAAGCTCAAAGCCGTCCCCGAGAAGCCGCGCGTCCGGGTACTTCTCGGCAACCCGCAGCTCAGCCTACTCGGCAGAGGCAGCAGCCGCGCCCAGTGGCACCAGTCGCCAACCCGGTGGAGCAGCCCGCAGCTATGCAGGTGGATAGGTATGACGATGGCTACTCGGCTATGGAGATGGCTGGTTATGACATCCATGACCGTGTCGGTGAGCGCGTGTTGGCGCCTGGAGATGCAAGGCACCAGCTGGACCGTATCAGCTTGTCGGCGCGGCTTGAGAGCACGGGTCCCCCTGGCCCCGAGTGCTTTGGCCCGCGCATCATGAACGAGCCGTCCGTGAAGGGCTTCCAGCTTGCAAGAGGCACCAAGAGCTACAATGGTAGCACCAAGCCTGAAGATTGGCTCAATGACTACGTCACCGCGGTCAACATTGCGGGTGGCAACAGGAGATGGGCGGTGCGCTATGTGCCGCAGATGCTAGAGGGTCCAGCTCGTACTTGGCTCAACAACTTGCCCAAGCACAGCATTAACTGCTGGCTGGACTTCTCAGACGCCTTCGTCAGCAACTTCACCAGCACCTACAAGAGGCCGAATAGGCCACAGCAGTTGTCGGCTTGCCGGCAGCGAGAAGACGAGACGGACCGCGAGTACCTTACTCGGTGGAGCACCTTGAGGAACACCTGTGAGGGTGTGAATGAGGCACAGGCCATCACCTGGTTTGCGCAGGGTTGCCGACATGGCAGCATGCTTTGGCAAAGATTGCAGAGGGAGATGCCGAACACCCTGGCCGAGACCATCAAGATTGCGGATCAGTACGCACTCGGTGATCCTACTCAGCCACTGATGGACTCCTCTGAGCCGAGAAGAAACTTCAACAGCAGCAAGCGCAACGAGTTCCGCAACAAGCGCCGAGTAGATACTCGGTATGATCCCGAAGAGGTGAATGCAGTGAATGTCGGAGGCGGTGGTGGCCAAAGGCAGAAACCTGCTGGAGCCTACGGGCAGAACCAGAACCAGGGCCAAGGCAACAAGAAACCGTTCCGCACTGCGCAGCCGGGTAGCGGGAACTCCGAGCAGCCGAAGAAGTTTGTCTTTGATGACATGAAGGATGGTCCGTGTAGCTTCCACACTCACCACCCCTCAAGGCCTGCCAACCACACTACTCGGCAATGCGAATGGTGGGATGTGATCAAGAGTGATGGCTTGCCTCCTCCTCCTCCCCTGCCAGCTGCCAATGCTACTGTTCAGCCTACTCGCGCTCCCGCAGCTCGGCCGCCAGTCTATCCGAGAAGAGAGAATGTGAACCAGGTGGCTTTAGGAGCCAACCGGAACTTCAACAATGAGAGATACCGCAACAACAACAACAACTACAACCACAACAACAACAACAGAGGCAACAACAACTATCAGGGCAACAACAACAACAATGGCAACAATGGGGGCAATGGCTCCAACCAGTACCAAGAGCACCATGAGAGCTATATGATCTTCACCTCTGAGGCAGTCGACAAGCAGTCACAGCACAGGCGGGCCATGGAGGTCAACGCAGTGATTCCTGCTGTCCCTCACTACATGTACTGGTGCGACCAGGAGATCAGGTGGACTCGGGCAGATCATCCCAAGGTGATGCCCAACCCGGGCACCTATGCTTTGGTGCTGGATCCTACCTTCCTGGGCCCCGAGAAGAATGTGAGGTTCAGCAAGGTGCTAATCGACAACGGCAGCAGCATCAACATCGTGTACAAGGACACACTCGAGAAGCTTGGCTTGGCCGAGAACATGATGCTGCCCAGCAAGACCACCTTCCATGGCATTGTGCCCGGGATCTCATGCAACCCGATTGGCCGAGTGTGGATTGATGTGCTATTCGGTACTCGGGAGAACTGCCGCACAGAGCGCCTGCAGTTTGAAGTGGTGGATCATCAGAGCCCCTATCATGCTCTACTCGGCAGGCCTGCTCTGAGCAAGTTCATGGCCTCTACTCATGTGGCATATCTGAAGATGAAGCTCCCCGGACCCAATGGCATTATCACCATCTCGGGAGATTACAAGAAGTCCATGGAGTGTGCCTCAGCTAGCTCCCAGCTGGCGGAATCAATGGTGATTGCTGCCGAGAAGAAGAAGATGTACGAGGTGGTGGCCATGGCTCAGTCCGCACAAGCTGGCGCACAAGGCGTGCCGAGTACTCAGCATGGTACTGCTTTCCAAGCTGCCAAGGAGACCAAGACAGTCCAGGTTGACCCCGAGTTCCCGGAGCGCGTGGCCATCATTGGTGCCGGGTTGGCGGAGAAATAGGAAAGCGCGCTCATCCACTTCCTCCGTGAGAATCGGGACGTGTTCGCCTGGACCAATGAAGATCTACCAGGAGTCCCGAGGGAGTTGGTTGAGCACTCTTTGCATGTGCGTCCTGACGCCAAGCCCGTGAAGCAGGCCTTGCGCCGTTTCGGGGATGAGAGAAGGAAGGCCATCGGTGATCAAATCACCAAGCTGCTGATCAGTAACTTCATCATGGAGGTGCTGCACCCGGACTGGTTAGCCAACCCGGTCATGGTCGAGAAGAAAAAGGAAGATCCCAAGGCTGCCACCGCATGGCGCATGTGCGTCGACTACACCGACTTGAACAAGGCATGCCCCAAGGATCCTTTCCCGCTACCTCGCATCGATCAGGTGATCGATTCCACTGCCGGCTGTGAACTGTTGTCTTTCATAGATGCCTACTCTGGTTTCCACCAGATTGCACTCAACCCTGCTGATCAAATAAAGACTGCTTTCATTACCCCGTACGGGGCTTATTGCTATCGTGTCATGTGTTTTGGCCTGAGGAATGCGGGTGCAACCTATCAGAGATGCATGCAGAAATGCTTGCATGACCAGCTCGGCAAGAATGTGCAGGTGTACGTAGATGACATTGTCATCAAAACGAATAAAACACATACTCTGCTTGCCGACCTGGAGGAAACCTTTGCTAACCTACGCAGGTACAAAATGAAACTGAATCCGAGTAAGTGCACCTTTGGTGTACCAGCTGGAAAGCTACTCGGCTTTCTCGTTTCTAGTCGGGGCATTGAAGCCAATCCGTCTAAGATAAAAGCTATTGAGAGCATGTCTTTGCCGAGATCATTGAAGGATGTGCAGAAGTTCACGGGCTGTCTGGCATCTCTAAGCCGCTTTCTGGGCCGAATGGGCGAGAAGGCTCTGCCTCTGTACCAACTGATGAAGAAAAGTGACAAGTTTGTGTGGACTCCGCAAGCGGACGTGGCATTCAATGAGCTGAAAGCAATGCTGGCTAGCGCTCCCGTCTTGGCTAGTCCGCTACCCAAGGAGCCTATGCTGCTGTACATTGCCGCGACTAACCGAGTAGTCAGCGTGGTGATAGTGGTGGAGCGAGAAGAAGAAGGCAAGAGCGTGCAGCGCCCAGTCTATTATCTCAGTGAAGTGCTGTCCAGTTCCAAGCAAAACTATCCTCACTACCAGAAGATGACGTATGGTGTGTACCTGGGCGCCAGGAAGCTGAAACATTACTTCCAGGAGCACCCCATCACTGTTGTGAGCTCTGCTCCCATCTCGGACATCATGGGAAACAAGGAGGCGAGTGGCAGAGTAGCCAAGTGGGCGATTGAGCTAGCCGCGTACGCTCCCGCGTATACGAGAAGAGAAGCAATCAAGTCTCAGGTACTGGCGGAATTTCTTGTGGACTGGGCCGAGATGCAATATGAACCTCCTGCTCCAGTTTCCAACTATTGGAAGATGCACTTTGATGGCTCAAAGGTGAAAGAAGGCCTTGGTGCTGGCGTTGTGCTTACATCACCCAAGCGGGATCAGCTCAAGTATGTGTTGCAGATTCATTTCAAGGCATCCAACAATGTAGCCGAGTACGAGGCAGTGGTGCATGGTTTGCGAGTAGCAAAGGAGGTTGGTGTGCAGCGCATTATCTGCTATGGCGACTCAGATCTGGTGGTGCAGCAAGTCTCAGGTACCTGGGATGCTTTGGATGCCAACATGGCGTCGTATCGCTTCCTGGTGCAGTCAATGACTGGGTTTTTCGAAGGCTGTGAGTTCCAGCACATTCACCGAGCAGAGAACGAAGCAGCAGACGAGCTATCCAAGTTGGGATCTTCTCGGCAGTCCATCCCGGCGGGGATTGCCTTGGAGCATTTGAGGAAGCCATCCATCAAGCCCTCCCCCAACTCGGAATCCATCTTTGTTCCTTCTCTGCCAAGTGAAGAATCTGACCCAATGGAGATTGACTGGGAGAGTGCTGCAGGGAACCCGGGGACTGCCGTCCTCTACTCGGGGACTGCCGTTCCCTACTCGGGGACTGCCATTCCCTACTCGGGGACTGCCATTCCTTGCTCGGGGACTGCCATTCCCTACTCGGGGACTGCCATTCCCTACTCGGGGACTGCCACTCCCTACTCGGGGACTGCCATTCCATACTCGGGGACTGCCACTCCCTACTCGGGGACTGCCATTCCTTACTCGGGGACTGCCACTCCTTACTCGGGGACTGCCGCCCTCAACCCAGAAGCTGTCGCATTCATTGAAGAAGTTCTCGCCAATCGGTCTGGGCTGCAGAGAAGCGCTCCTACTCCTCCTGTGCAACCACCAGAGCCTGTCCCAATGGAAATGGACGAACCAGTGTTTCCCGTGCGGGAGACACCGAGTTGGGCAATGCCCATATTATCCTTTCTAAGGGACGGCACTTTACCTGAAGATGAGGTGACTGCGAGACAGATCCAAAGAAGATCCAAGGGCTACACTATAGTCCGAGATGTGCTGCACAAGAGAAGTGCCACTGGTGTGCTGCAACGTTGTGTGAGCCCAGAAGAAGGAGAAGAAATCCTGGTGGAGATACATCAAGGGGAATGTGGGCATCACGCCTCATCTCGGGCTTTGGTCAAGAAAGCTTTTCGGCATGGCTTCTACTGGCTCACTGCACTGCAACAAGCTGAAGATATTGTGAGGAAGTGCGCCGGCTGCCAGATGTTCGCAAGTAAGATTCACATGCCAGCTTCCGAGTTGAAAACAATTCCTATCACATGGCCATTTGCTGTTTGGTGCTTGGATATGGTTGGTCCTTTCAAGCCGGCTAAGGGCAATATGACACATATCTTGGTCATGGTGGACAAGTTCACCAAATGGATCGAGGTGAAACCTATTCGGAAGTGCGATGGGGTCACAGCTGTGAAGTTTGTGAAGGATGTTATCATGAGATATGGCTACCCACACAGTATCATCACCGACAACGGCACAAACTTTGCAGAGGGGGCAATGGTGCGATTCTGCAGAGATAAGCATATCCGACTAGACGTTGCGTCAGTCGCGCACCCTGCCTCCAATGGGCAAGTTGAGAGGGCAAATGGGATGGTACTCGCAGGCATAAAGCCAAGGCTGATTGAGCCATTGCTGAAAACACCTGGGTGTTGGCTAGAAGAGTTGCCAGCGGTGTTGTGGAGTCTAAGGACTACCCCTAACCGGTCAACCGGCTACACGCCATTCTTCTTGGTATACGGGGCTGAGGCCGTGTTGCCAATAGACTTAGAGCATGACTCCCCCCGAGTAGCCCTCTACACTGAGGTGGAGGCGAGAGAAGCTCGAGAAGACGACGTTGACCTGCTTGAAGAAGCAAGAGAGCTGACTCTGTCACGTTCGGCTATCTACCAGCAAAACCTGCGGCGCTATCATAGCCGAAAGGTGAACCCAAGGGTTTTCCGAGAAGGAGACATGGTCCTTAGGCTGGTGCAGCGCACAGCCGGGATGCACAAGTTGTCCCCTCCGTGGGAAGGGCCTTTCATTGTCAGCAAAGCGCTGCACAATGACGCGTACTATCTTGTAGATGTGCGCCCATCGCAGGCGAACAGGGCAGATAAAGCTGGAGAGGAAACCAAGCGTCCCTGGAATGTAGCTCTACTTCGTCGTTTTCATTCGTAAGCAAAGATGTGTATGTACCCTCTCATCCGAGTTGAAATTCTACTCTGCAATCTGAAATTGTTCTCGGGGACTGCCCTCGTCCAAAATTGCTCTAAGTGTTTTTCTTACTCGGCTTGTTCCTTTGTCTATTCGGTTGCTCCACTTCAGAACTCATAAGTGCATTGAGTACGGTGTTTAAACCTATATGCCAACTCTTCGACTCTGCTGCTGTCCGAAACCCGGCTTCATGGCAAGCAAGAGAACAAGCAAAAGGTCAATGAGCACACGAAAATCACAAAAGAAGAAGGAGTGCAGGAACCGAGTAGATTGTGTGTTACTTTTTGTTCACCGTTTTCGTCTTCTCGGCTAAGTGGTGGGCTGCGTTATCATGATTGTTTCTAGCGGCTAAGTATTTGCAGCCTTGTTCCTTGATTCTTGTGACTCGAATACCAAACAAGCGACAAGTCGCAGGTAGAGCAGAGATGAAAAGACAGGGTGAATAAGAAATGCTACTCGGGACTCGCATGGAAACACAACTCGGCATTAAGCCAGTGTCGTTCAAATTGATTAATGTCAACATAAACAGAGTGGGCATAAAAACTGAATAGCAAGCAAGATAAAGATAGTCTGTTACATCTGCTCCCGGCATCCCGGGGATCTGATAAGTTTTCGAGTAAAAAGAGTGCAGGTTGCTTCAAGTCGAGAAGGCAGTGTTCTCGGCGCTGGTCTTGGCAGCTGTTTCCTCGGCGGTGGTCTTGGCAGCAACTTCTTCGGTGGCAGTCGTGGCGGCTGTTCCTTCGGTGCTGGCGTGGGTGGTATCCGCCTCCGTCTGCACGGCGGCGGATTCCTCCATCTCGGCATCCTCCTGGGTCGCCGCCTGCTCGGAAGTGGCCGTGGCCACCGAGACGGGTCCTGGAGCCGAGGAGGAGCCTAAAGCGTGGCCAGGAGGAGGCACCGTGTCGTCGAGAGCAGCACCTGAGGAGGTGCCGAAGTCGAGTGGCTCGGAGTCGATGTGCGCCCCTTCGTCTTCGTCGCTACTCGCGACGACGGCGGCCTTTCCCCTTCCGGCCTTGCCCTTGGGAGATTCGAAGAAGCCGTCAAGGTCATCGTCTTCGTCATCATCTTCTTCGTCCTCGTACTCGGTGTCGGGTTCGGGGACGCCCTCGATGTAGACCTCCGTCTCGGCGCACTCTGCGACTTCATACGCAATCTGCTTGCGCAAGGCCACGCTCTCGGCATCCGTCTCCCACTTGGAATCATTGCGCTTCCCGCGGATGCGCTGCATATCGAGGTTTTCATACCAGGATGCTATGCAGAGAAGCATCACGTCCGCACCAGCACGGGCTCCAGAGGCTCACCATTTTTTCAGCTCGGCCTTCACGTTCTCCAGCTTGTGGGCGAGCTCCCGCATGTTTCTTGGCTGGGGGTCATGAGGCCAGAACAGCCGGTGGAGCTCAAAGCCCACATGAATCAAGTCAGTTCCGACGCCGGCCAGCATTTCGAAGTAATCTTTGAGCACCAGCAAGCTGTCCTCGATTTCAGCCCTGGTGTCAATTGGCTCACCCAGTGAAAGGCGCACTGCTCGGGCCTTGGCTACCGTGGGCGCAGAGGAAGAATCAAGACGAGGCCAGATATCTGAGATAGCAAATGGCAAGATCAAAAACCGAGAAGAAAAAGAAGCCGAGAAGGAACAAGACCGAGAAGAAAAGATGCAATGAAGAGAAAACTTACCGATCAGTTGGCGGCGCAGCTGCTGCAGCTTGGTTTTCCAGGACTCCTCGTTGCCAATGTGCCTCTCTTGGATCAGGCGCAGGCTATTCATCTGAGCGAAAAGATCAGCGTTGGTTTTCTTCAAAGTTTCGCATTCAGACTCGAGGGCCCTCTCCTTGGCCTTGAAAGTGGTCTCGGCCTTGGCCTTCTCGGCGATTGCCTTGTCCCTCTCGGCGCCAATCTTAACGGCATCTTGGAGTGCCTTCTGAAGCTGGAGCTGCAGCTTTTCCATCTCGGTGGTGTGGTCCTTCACCAGAGTAACGGCCTGGTCGGATAGCTGTTTCTCCACCTCCGCTGGCTTGATGCAATCTTGGTGCGCCTCAGCAAATGACTTATGATCTTCTGCGAAAAGATAGATGAGGTTAGTAAGTAAGCAGAGAAGAACCAAATCCAAGGTCACACCGAGTAAACAGCAAACTCACCTTCAAGTCTCTTTATGGTGGCCTCGGCGTTCTCCACGAAGCTACGGCATTTTTCATGTTCATCTGCCAAGGCCTTTAGTTTTTCTGCAGAGAAGGAAGGGTTAGCGCATAAGAAAGCAAAAGCGGGCGTAAACATAAAACGCAGAAACCGCGTAGCTAAAGGCGTACCTTGCACTTCAGCCAGCTGTTGGGTGCTGGTGGTGGCATCTTTGCTCGCGGCCTCAGCAGCTATCTTCTCCTTCTCCAACGCAGCAATTCGCCTCCTGGCGATGGAGTGGTTCCACAGAAGGATGCGATACAAGTGTGTCCGCTTAAGGACGCTATCCTGAGAAGCGAGAAGAAGCGAGTTAGAAAAAGCAGAGAAGATTCAACCCGAGTAGGAGGCTACTCGGAGAGTATCCAACTACTCGGCCAGAATCTCGGGGACTGGGGGTGATGGTAAAGAACAAGGAAGGCGAATAGAAGAGAAGGAATCTCAACTCGGAAAAGGCAAAAAAGACTTACTGCGTAGCTCTGTTCGATATCTTCGGCGTTCTTGCGGTGCAAGAACATCTTGGCTGCGAGGGTTGCGGTATCAGTGGAGACGGACATGGGCTGGTGTCCCAGGTCGATCTTGTTCCAATCCACGCGCATGTGGTCGATGGAGCCAAGGGTCAAGCCGTGCCATTTCTCCTCTCCGAGAACCCTGCTGTCCCACTTGGCGCTGATGTGGCCAACAGTGTCCAGTACCTGCTCAAGACCCTTGGAGGTTATTGGCTTGTCTTGGGCTCCCCGAGAAGCAAT
The DNA here is from genome assembly GCA_028641055.1 of Alopecurus myosuroides. Lineage (NCBI taxonomy): Eukaryota > Viridiplantae > Streptophyta > Magnoliopsida > Poales > Poaceae > Alopecurus > Alopecurus myosuroides. The sequence goes on along the minus strand of CM054058.1, from coordinate 111,431,625 downwards.
ATTGACGGGTTTGTTTTGAGCTGGATCGAAGGGAGGAGTATTCCTGGCTACAACTTTCCTTCCCTTCTGAATAGCTAAAGCTTTATCTTGGGGAGGGAAGCCGATGGTGTGTTGTTGGCTAACCTCGACCATGTAATCCGGGTAGCAGGGTTGGCCAGCTGCGCGTGCGTCGGCGGAGAGCGCAGCAGGAATGGGGCCGGACTCGCGGATCACGAGCGCTCCGCCTGTGGATGCGCCTTGGTCTCTGGCCCTTTTCTTCGTTTGCTCCTTCTCGATTCTCTGCTTCTCGAGATCATCGGGTTTCTTCCCGTCAGACTTGGCCTTCGTCTTCTCGGCGGCAGTCTTCTCGGCAACTTGCTTCTCGGCCTTCCTCTGCTCAGCCTTGGCTCTTTTCTGCTCAGCCTTGGCCTCCTCAGCAGCCTCCTTATCGGCAGTCTCCTTCTCAGAAGGGCCTTTCTCGGAACAGTAATCCCTCAGAGCATCAAGGGCCCGTTGCCTGGTTACTCGCCCAGGAGGGCTGGATGTGTCCTTGCTCTGTGGCGGCGAGGAGGAAGTTGATGGTGTAGGGCCTTGCGCAGTTGGTGGCGTAGGGCCTTGCGCAGTTGGTGGCGCCGCAGATCCATCGCCCGGTGCAGCTCCTGGCTGAACACTACTCGGTGCGCCGCCTGGCAGTGGGTAGACATCTGCTATGGTAGCATCCGCGGCGGTGTCGTCTTTCACCGGCTGCTCGGCAGTGATGTTCTCTTGTGCAGCAGCCTCGGTGGTGGGCTGCTCCCGTTCTACTTCTGGCCGCTCAAGGGCGGCGGCGTCTTGCATTTCTTGTTCTTGGTTCTCCTCGGCGTTGCTAGCCGGAGGAGAAGGGGGTCTCTCTTCGTGAACGGTCGTATCTTGTGCTGCCGGCTCTGGTTCTGCTCCTCGAGCATCACTAGCCTGTGCGTTGGTGGCAGCAGCATTGGTGGCGTCGTTCTCGTCGTCAACAAGGTCGATCAGGGGTACTGCTGTCTCCTTGTCTTGGTCGGACGCAAAGGCTGCGTTCGCATCCATGGCAGGACTGCAGAGAAGAAAGAAATCAGGGATTGGAAGAAGATTTGGGAGAAAACAGTACTACGCGAGAAGGAGGGCAAACGAGAAGAGAACTCACGCAGTGGTGGATTTAAGCTGTCGTCGGGGTTTCTTTACAGTAACCTTCTTCTTCTTCTCGGCGGCCTCCTCCTTCTCGGCGGGCTTCTTCTTCTTGGCTGGAGGTGCCTGTGCTTCGCTGCCGGTCCGCTTGCGGGTTTCGGGAGGGGCAGTAGACAGAGGTTGGACGACAAGGGGCGCATCGCCCTCGTTCTCGTCCTCATCCTCGTCGTCCTTCTCCGCAGCGGCCTCATCTGAGAAATTCAAAAGAGAAGAAGGAAGAATCAGAAACAGCAATGCAAGAGGTTGGTGTTTCTCAGAAACAAACAAGATGAAAATAACAATACCGTGAGAGCCTTCATCCGACCAAGTGCGGAGAGCATCGCGCTTGTCGGGAACGGGGCTGCGCTGTTCCGCGTCATCAGAAGGCAGCATGTCATCCTCTTCGCGATCGTCGGACCAGTTGTCCTCAAAAACTTCGCGACTCTCAATCAACTGTCGAGTAAGAGTCTGAAAGACAGAGAAGGATCATAAGTCAACCGAGTATCAGGATGGAACTCTACTCGGATAGGCGTGCAAACACAAAGCACACTAAGCCTATGCGGTTTTCTAAATATTCTACTCGGATAGGCGTGCAAACACAAAGCACACTAAGCCTATGCAGTTTTCTAAGTATTCTACCCGGATAGGCGTGCAAACACAAAGCATACTAAGCCTAAGCGCGAGTCGACTAAGTGCTCTACTCGGTGCACCAGGTGATTGCTAGTCGGGGCGGAAAGGGAAGTTATCTACTCGGAAGGCAGATGCGAAAACAGAGTAGGAACAGCGTACCCGGGCAATCGGTTGCGTGCGACTGTACGGGACGAAACCATACCGCCACTTCTCGCTAAGGCTTGTCTTCAGAATGTTCTTGGCATGATAGGCAACGTCGACGTCGTCGATTTCGATGGTGGTGGTCCTGGTGCAGTCGCGGGGGCCTCCCATGTAACACATGAGATGGCAGCGCTCCTGCAGAGGGAGCACTCGGCGCTTGATCCAGCACACCACCGGGTCGTCGTTCTTGAGGCCCAGTTTCTTCAGCTCGCCGAGTCTATCTTCTATCTCGATGGCGATTTCGTCGATGGTGGGCTTCTCCTTCCAGTTCGACCCGAGTGGAGCACGATTCCTCCAAGCGGGCAGGTTGATTCGATCATCAACCGCACCCCCTTCCGTGGCGGGGACATTCTTGACATAGAAGAACGTCTGCTGCCACATTCGGCAGGAATCCAGCCCCTGGATGCGGGGATGATTCGTCCCGGTCCGCTGCACCATCATGGCACAGCCCGTGTCGGTGGCGCGGCCGATGCCTGCGGCGTCCTTCTTCCCGACTGACTGTTGGCGAAGATTAAAATACCTGAGCCATGTATCAGTCGTGGGCCTGATGCCGAGGAAAGCCTCGCAGACCACGGCATGGTAGGCGAGGAAGACGACCGCGTTGGGCGGCAGATGATGCATCTGCAGCCCGAAGTGATCGAGGAACTTGCGCAGGAAGTTGGAGGCGGGCAGTCCAAATCCGCGCTCGAAGTGCGACATGAAGACCACCCGCTCGCCGTCCCGTGGAGCTGGCACAACCTCGTCGTCGGGTGCCCGGCACTCCACGCCGGGGGGAACCCTTCTGCTGGTCACGAGCCAGGCGAGATTGGCCTTGGTGACGGAGGAACCCGCCCAGCTAGCCTTGGCCATCGTTGCGAGTGGGAGGAGTGGATGATTTCGAATGGAGTTGCTCGGTGGAGTGAGTCCGCGGCGGCGCGGAAGCTTGCGCGGCGGCGGAGGGCTCGGTGGCGAAGAAGAACAAGAGGCAGAAGAGGAATAGTGCGAGGAAGGGGAAAAGGAAGTTACCGCGGGGGTATTTATATCTCCCTCGCGAGATTACCGTTACCACCGCGGAAGTGGGATCGACTGTGGCGTGTGGTGGGTTCTGTGGCCGGCTAGAAACGCACACAAGCGCGGGCTGCGCGCGTAACGGCCGCATTTGATCCCACCATCAGATCGTGGCCAGTAATTGCGCGTGATGGGACATGACGGCCGGTGGGCCCACAGCGTGAAAACTGGACGCGTGGCGTCGTGTCCTGGGCAACCAAACGACGAGGTCGTGGATGCTCGACACGTGGGCAGTGCCTGCGTGAAGGGCTGGATGTTGCTCTGCGCTGCAGAGGCTCAGTTTGCGAATTTTCGCTAAGTCTTTTTACTCGGAAGCAGAGTAGAAAGCAACTGCTACTCGGAAAGAGAGGAAACTCAAGGTACTTTCCAGATAGCTACTCGGAGGATCTACTCGGCATCTTGAGGTTCGATGGCTGAGATGCCAAGGCTGGTTTTAAGCTGGCAGAGCCTAGTGAACAAGTTCGCAAGACTCAACCAGCTTCGGGGACTGCTGTCGGGGGGTTACCCCCGAGTAGGGTAAAGACAGGTGGCAAAGGCCGCTTACAGAAGAGAGGTTTGGTCGAGTAGCCGACTACAGGGTACTCGCTACCCGGTCGACTGCTACTCGGTCTCACCTCAAGATGACCAGAAGGAGATATCAATCAAGTTCTACCCTGTCGAGTAGAAGAGATGGCCCGAGTAGAATTGGCGGGAACCTACTCGGGCAGAAAGTCAAAGGAGCCGTTCTGACACAGGATCCCGCGTATCCTGGGTCTGTACTTGGCAGCATTCGAACTACTGTTCACGTGGGGACGGCCTGCCTGACAGTGACAGCATAGAAGCAGGCGGTGGCAGGATAAGGGGGGCCTACTCTGTGCCTAGGTACAGTGATACCAGTCTGTCCCCTAGTTTTGCCCAACGACTTTACAGAAGCAGCCAAGATCAACGACCAAAGCTGTCAGCGGGTACTCGGAGAAAGGACGATGTGCACACTATGTCGACACTTGTCTAGATTTGGACGTATCCGGCTGGGCACCGTGTATATAAGGTGCCCCGCCGCCTCCTGCGCGAGGCACACGAACGGTTGCTCCCTGGAACCCTAGAAACCCTAAGTTCTTGACCTAGCTCTACTCGGAGAGGGGCGAGGGGCTACTCGGTAGCGATACCATTTGTACTGTATCTACTCGGAGAGACATCGTAATACATAGAGAAAGGCAGGAGTAGGGGTTTTACCTCCTCACGAGGGCCCTGAACCTGGGTACATCGTGTTGTTTGTGTTGTGTGGATCTTAACTCACGCGGCTACCGGTCGCGTGATCCCTCCCCGGACACCTCCAGCGTCCATCGTCCCCACATCTTTAGCCATCCTATGGCATCTGCCGTGACACCACCACGACAGACTTTGTGGAGAGGTTCATCGGAAAATAGAGTGAGGACTTTGTGGCGAAACTCACACCCCTCCAACGAGACGTACTCCCTTCAAAAGGAGGAACTCGGGATTACATCCTTGTCTCCGCATGCTTCCATTATTGGTTACCTCATTCCCTCTCATTTACTTCGTGTTTGTATCTTGTTTATTGTTGTTGTTGTCGTCATATAGGTAAATTCACTATAGTTGCATATCTAGAGAATTTACCTTTGCGTCTAGCCTTAATTTGAAGAAAAATTAAAATTGGTCGTAGCACCTATTCACCCCCTCTAGGTGCCCATAATATCCGTTCAATTGGTATAAGAGCCTCAGCTCTTGTATTGGGCTTAACCGCCTAAGAGTTATAGTATGGTAAACGGAGGGGAAGCCGTCGAGCCAGCGACAAGTGTCACTATGGATTATCTCAAGGAATTGAAAGATTCCTTGACCTCGTCCATGGATGTCAAAATGACGGAGTTGCGAGATATGTTATTGCAACTCTTGAAAGCCAAGGGCCCGGACTCTTCATCATCTATTCCTTCGGGAGAAATTCCGAAGAATAAGAAAGATGAGGAGGAGGATGGTGAAGAAACTAAAAGTGAATCCCGCTCTAAGAACAAAACTTCTAAGTGGTCGGATGATAAGGGTGAGTACCAGAATGTCGAAGGACGGTACTCCCACGATCCTCCCGTCCCACATCGTCATATTAACCCTAGAGGCAAACCTCCTAAAATTCATGCACATGATTTTGATCAATGGAAATATCTCGTGAAAACTCACTTGAACTCTTCTTGTATTGAGCTTTGGAGGGTCACACAAGATGGATACAAGACTCGTGACCCCAAGAACTTGATAAGAAGGGAAACAGTAGATTGCCAGATCAAGTACACCACCTTGTCGATAATTCAATAAGCTGTGGATCCAAACCACATGCCTCATCTTTAACAATATTCCACCGCCAAAGAAACTTGGGATGCTCTCGTCACCATGTTGTGGGCAATGAAACAATGCAAAGGAATAGGTATGATACCTTGTGCAATGAGGCCAAAGTGTTCTATATGCTCGATGGTGAGAGCCATGAGGAAATGTACAGAAGACTGGAGACCCTAGGTACCTATTTTAGTGCTCTTGGTGCTAAATATGTTAATGATGCTTGGATCAAGAGGAAGTACATCAATGCCCTGTTACCATTTGAGCCAGTGGATGTGAAGAGCCTTCAAGGAAAACACAACTTTTCCTCCATGTCCTCAACCGAGGTGATGCAAGATATGGCCTCCTTTAAGATGCAATCAAAGATTGTCCATGACACACGTGCTCGTGCTACTGGGACGCGCAAAGGGGTCTATGTTTCTTCGAAGTCCAAGTTGGTGACAAACATGGTGGATCAACATGAAGAGGTTGCCTTGGAAGAAAATTTTTCCCTCCTCAAAGATCAAGAATATGATCATGTGCTTAACGATTATGTTGCTCTTGCGGTGCAAAAGTTTTGGAATAACCCTCCTAAGGACGAGGAATGTGTTGTGGAGAAGACCAAGTCAAGCTATGGCAAACAAGGGACTCAAAAAGTGAGGGCTTATTTCAATTTCCAAGACAAGTATCACTTTGTTAACGAATGCCCCTTCGAGAAAATGGAGCACCATGGAGGAAAGCTAGTCCTCAAGGATAAGTCAAAGGCTCCCAATTAGAAACCTCAATTGAAGAAGAAACCCCTCAACAAGAACCTACCATCTAGATATGTACTTGTGACTCAACAAGAGTATGATTCCGCTGATGATGAAGAAGAAGAAACCACAAGTGAAGTGATCGTTGTTGCTATTGCATCTTCATCATCTCCTTCACTCTTTGAATCCCCCAATGAGAATCTTTATCAACCCTCCTCAAAGTGCTTCATGGCTAAGTCCACCAAGGTATCATCTTCTTCCACCATTAAACTTGCTAGTTCTAGTGTTGAAGAGGAAATTGCCTCGTTGAACCTATATATGACTAACTTGCAAGGGGAGAACAAGAAGTACTTCACTCTCCTCACGAGTCAATTGGGAGAGGACCAAGAGGCTCTTGAGAAGAAATGTGAAACTGAGAGAAATAATTGCTTTGAAAAGGGTTCCCTCTCAAATGCTCTTAAGGGGGAACATGAGTTCCGAGTATCTTTTGAGGAGAGACTTGAATCTATTGAAGAGTCACATAGTGAGTTAATTTCTTAGATCACTAAATAACGTGACCATGAAAATGCTAAATATAAGATAACCAAAAAGAAGAAAGTTGAGTTTGGTGTTGGTCATCAAAAACTAACCGAGGAGCTAGAGAAGCTCACCGAGGCTCACAAGGCTTTGGAGAGTGAACTCTCTACCCTCAACAAGTCTCGTAAATAGCTTCAAACTCAACTTGATCAATTAAATGTGCCTAGTACCTCTACTTCTTCTTGTGATCATGCAAATATTATTGAGGAGAATACTAGGTTGAAGGAAGAGCTAGCAAGAATCAAAGGAAAGGGCCCTAGTGTTGAGAAGGTTGTGGCTCCCAAGCAACAAGTGGATGCTCCTAAACCACAAAATGGCAAGCAAGGTCTTGGCTACATTTACAAGAGCAAGAACAAGAAGAAGAACAAGAACAAGAACAAGGCCAAGCCCGTATAAGCTAAGAAGAATGTTGGTGCGAGTGGTATTGTCATTAGGGACAACACTGCTCATAGCAACTTCACGTGAACTAAAAATCTGCACCATTTCTTATTTGTTGATTATTACGGTGTTGTGTGATACGTCATAAACGTATCCTTAATTTCTAATGGTCCATGTTGTTTTCATGTTATTTCCTACATGTTTTCTATACACTTTATGTCATTTTTATCGATTTCCGGGACTAACCTATTGACAAGATGCCACAGAGCCAGTTCCCTGTTTTCTGCTGTTTTTAGTTTCAGAAAAGTTTTTCTGGAAGTATTCTCAGAATTGGAAAATTCGAAGCCCGGAAGTCTTAGCATTCCTGAAGGTTCCACGGAGTTCCGAAGAGACCGGGAGAGGGGCCAAAGGGGGGCCACACCATAGGGCGGCGCGCCCTGATACGTCATAAATGTATCCCTAATTTCTGTTCCATGTTATTTTCTTATTGTTTCCCACATGTTTGCTATACACTTTATGTCATTTTTATCGATTTTCCGGACTAACCTATTGACAAAATGCCATACAATCGGTTCCTTGTTTTCTGCTGTTTTTAGTTTCAAAAAAGTTCTTCTGGAAATATTCTCGGAAGTGGAAAATTCGAAGCTCGGAAGTCTTAGAATTTACGAAGGTTCCATGGAGTCCCGAAGAGACCCGGAGAGGGTCCACAGGGGGCCCACACCATAGGGCGGCGCGCCTCCTGGCCGCGCCATCGGGATGGTGTGGGGCCCCCATGCCTCCACCGCCTTTTCCCTTTCGCCTATTTATTCCCCCCGAGGCGTAAAACCTAAAGTTAGAATCTGATAACCGAGTCGATTCCATGATTTTAAGTTCATAACCCTAGCGCCCATTCCCATTTCGGGCGGAACAGTCTACAAATTCTACTTCATCCCGAAAAACACCCGAGGCCTCCGTCATCGTCATCCGAGATCGGGAGGGTTCTGGAGCTCTCCCCAGCACCCTGCCGGGAGGGGAATTCATCACCGGAGGGGTCTATACCACCATGCCCTCCTCCGAAGTGATATGTGAGTAGTTCATCCCTAGACTACGGGTCCATAGCAGTAGCTAGATGGTTGTTATCTCCACTTTGTACCTCATGTTTAGACCTCGTGAGCTGCCTCACATGATCGAGATCATCTTTATGTAATGATACATGTTTTGTTTGCTGGGATCCGATTGTAACATCCCAGTGTTTGGGAGGTTATAAAGATCTAAATATAATATGTGCATTTGCAAAGCGTGCATCTCAAAATACGGGAAATTTTGGCGCGAAAGTTTAAACTAAGCAAAGTGACCAATGTTTCACTTGACAGGATGAAATGGGTGTAGATCATTTGATCAAGAGTACATTTGGAGTGATCTTTATAAGATGTATGTTGTAAACCAAATCATCTGATTACTCAAACCATAATTGGTTGTGATCAACACAAACTCTTAAGAACCTTAACCACAAGTCTATAAGTGACTTGGGATAATTCATTAGGTATCCAGAACTCAAAGAGGGGTGAGCATTCCAATCAAAAAGGTGATGATCACACTTCCACAAGGTAGTAATGCACAGGTGAACCATCTCATTAGCAGAGACATTATGTCCTCTAATCATGAACTCTTTAAGTCATCAACCATTCACAAAACATCTTTCTAAATTATCTAATAACTATTAAGTGAACCTTCATAAGTAAATCACAAAGGTTTGGTGGAACACAAATGATAGAAATAAGTGTTAACTCAAACCCACAAGTGGGAAATGACTTAATTGTCATTAATAACATATTTATGGAATATTTACATATCTCATCTACCATAAAAGAAGTACCTAAAAGAAGAATTAAATTTTCTTAAACTACTGTTACCCCTTGATCATTACATATGATCTTTCCAAACCTCTTATCAGCATTAATTATGACAAAGATTACAAAGGAAGAATATAAAGTAAAATTATGACACCAGAGAAAACAAATAACAACTATGACATAAGTCATTAAACTCCAATAACTGACACATGTTCATTGTCTCATTCATCTTATAGAAGTAAGCATATGACATATCAACACATCAATGAACCATTTGATCAAATTACTATCTTAAGTCATCATTCAATAAGAATTCCAAAGTCTATCCAAATCAATACTCAATAACTGAAATATATATGGATATAACCAATGAATAACAACAAGTTGTAACCTCTATTAGATAAATTGAAGTGAAAGCTAAATAAAACCAATCATGTATGAGACAAGTACATATCTTATGGGAAATAAGATAAGAAGTACATGGAAGTAAAATAAAAGCTTAACTAAGTCTTAATCTAGATCTCTCTACTTTGTCTAGACTATCCTACTATCTTGATCTCAATCTTCTCCAAACATTCTGCAAGAGAAGCAACCCACAAGAAAGGAGTAACTACCACAAGAAGATCTGCGAAAGGATGCTTTAGAGTGTTCTAGAAGTGTTATTCCACTCTATCATAAGAGTGTTTGGAGCTCTTATATCTTAATTTGATATATCAATTCCTCCTGAACAGTCTAATATTCCAATGTTAGTGTCATATAGAAGTAGTTTGGTAACAAGTTTCCGGAACTTGTTAATAGATCACTTTTGTATACTCAAACAATTGAGTGTCATACACAGACAAACAGAAGGTTGAATAACCTGATACATATGAGAATATTGTATATGAGTAGTGATTTGGGAGGAAGACTAGCTACCTTGCTAACAACTTCTTCTTATATGCATAGGGAAAATGATGTCATCAAACACAATTACATTCCTTTATAATCACCTAAGAAACATATTTGCAGCAAGAGGATGGCGGCTCCCTCCCTAGGCGGCGCCCATGGCGACTCCATGGCGATCTAGGGTTTTAGCCTCTCTCCTCCAACAATTGCCACTTCGGCACTTTCACCCACCTCCCCTCCGACATCTGCCACTTCGGCATTGTCGCCCACCTCTTTTCCATCATGTCCAAGGCCAAGTCTCTTCTCGATTGCTCTTTTTGGCGCTGGAGGGCGATCTACTCCTCCGACCTGGATCTAAAGTTCAATCCCATTTACGTGGGTTTTGTTCTTCTGGATCCGAAAGACAAGAAGATTCAACTAGTTGATCAAGCAGGCTTTGTGCTTGATCAGCGCTTTCTCAAGGTACGTGAGAATGTCCATCCTGGATCTGAGATCCAATTTGCATGTCATCGTGCCAAGGTTCAAGATCATTTGGTTTCGCGCAATGGCTCTCTTATGGATCACTCTAATGTCATGGTTCCATTATTGGATGTGGATTCTCTGGTTCCTTTATTGGATCGGAACCCTATTGACCCCTTTGTGGGTTTAGTTCATGCAGCTAGGGTTTTAGACCTGGATTTTTCTAGAGGTCTTGCTCTTGCTAAGGAAGTCCGATTGCTTTTCGGATCGGATGTTCACGCTTCTAAGAAGTACGGTGCTTTTAAAATGGTGGTATATTTTGGCCGTGCTTCTTTTAAAATTGATGAAAACACGGTAGCACTGGCTCTAGAGGCGGCAATTGGTAGTTATTGTGGCTCTCCAAATGTTACTTGCCTTCATGATCGTGTTTTCTCTTTTGATATCTCATCCAAGGAGGTGGGACTTCATATATTGAAAATTAAATGGTTTAAATGCTTCCATTTCAAGTGTTATTTTCATCTCTGGAGTTTTGGCGGTCCTAATTGGATTTCTGAATTAAAGAGGTGGAATCATGACCAGGATAATGAGTGGACTTTGGTTTCGAGGAATAAGAAAAAGGTAATAACTAAACAGTCCAAGCCACGAAATCATTTAATTATTCATAAACCTCTTGTTATTCAAGCCAAAGAGTCTGATGATTCTTCTGCGGTTGTTAAAGCTAAGGATGTTGATATTGATTCTGATTTGCGTGCCATCAAGTTTGGATCGTTTGAGCCTGTTTTTTCTGTTGCTAAGACGGTTAGGGATCCTATTCCTGTTGCCCCTGTTGTTGCCTCCGCGTCCGTCGATCATGGCTTTGCTACACTAATTGATAAGATGGAGGCCCAGGTATGGCCTTGTTCTAACTGTCTCTCCGCTAAACATGCAACGGAAAAGTGTACGGGCCGGATTCGGTGTTGATCTTGTTCACGTTCGGGCCATATCCGCAAAAACTGCCCGAGAATTAATGGAACTCTGAGATGGGTAGTTAAATCGCCGGCAGTCGGAAACGAGGAGTCCCCCCCTCTGTTCTATCCCCTGCCCCTGCTACCGTTCCACGAAAACCCTCGCCGGAATCTCCACCTGATTCGGAACCTCCATTGTCAATGGCGAACTTCCCATGTGATCCTACCAGGTTCCTCCCGGCGGGGATGCATGTCATGGAGCCCTGGGCGCTCGAGGAGCGACCTGCTCACGTTTACATCACCTCCTCCATGGCTCCTGCTCGACGCCATGAATCTTGGGCCATTGCTCAACTTGTCCCTCGGCCACCTGTCGAAGAACTCGACGATATCCTGCAGCAGATCGTGGATTACATCTTTCAAGAACTACATCTGCAGGTAGTCTCCTTCTCTGAAAGCGTGGTTGGAGTCGGCATGTTCCGCATGGCAGATCAAGTGGCCAGAGATATATTGGTAAATTCTCCCCCGTTTATCTTTCCTGATGGTAGAATGCTCTCCTTCGTGAGGCATGATGAAGGGGAGAATGTCAGAGCAACAGTTTACACTAGGACCGGGTGGATTATGATTCTGAATCTACATATGGACTACCATACCGATGATTTTCTTCGGGAGGTGCTTTCCAAATTTGGGAAACTCAGGTCCTGGTGGAGGGAAGATGCTTCGCCTGTCCGCACTCTGCTCAAGGTCTCTTATGGAGGACCTGCTGATATTCCTCGGTCTATCGTTATTTGTGAAGTCCAGAGATATGGAGGTCATGTGGTCTCATGTACTTGTCCTGTATTCATTCTGGACAGAGATGCAGCCGACAATCTGCCTGGGGATGAGGACCCCCTTCCTCCTGGTGGCAATCTGCATCCTGTCTTCGGTGCATCTGCCGCACCTGCTGAGGAGGCTTGGGTACCACCAGTTGACCCTCAACCGCAGCATGATGGGTGGGGCAATTGGAACAACGAGGAACAGGGAGAGAATGAGGCACAGGAGGATCATGTCGACCAGCCACCGGAGCCTGAATAGGTGCAGTCATCTGTATCTATCCAGTTCTCTGGTGCGTAAGTGGAATCGATGAATGCTGTCAGGGCAGAAGGTCCTGAGCACTTAGTCGAGCTGCAGCAACAAGTGGAACAAAACAAGTTGGCCATTGTTCCTTTTGTTCCACCCGTTCAGGTGGATGCTGCAGTAAAGGATAATGAAGTTCAGATACTGCAAGTGCTCCTGCCCGATCCCGTGGTGGAGTGGTCCAGATATTTTCTGGAGCACAAAGCTAGGATTATTTTTGACAAGAGATTTGAACTCATGTCCTCGCTGCTGCCTTTGGAGGAGCATGTCTTTCCTGCTGCTCCTGCTCCACTGCTGCTGGAGTTTAACCCTGTTACCCCTGAGCATGCTGCTTCCAAGAAGAGTGCTCGGAAGGCTGCTACCCCTCTAGTTCTCGAGGAGCGTCGTGTGACGAGGAGCCTAGCTAAGAATGCTGGCTTCCGGGTTCTGCCTGGCTCTGACAAGCCGGAACCTAGGAAGAAAGCTAGATCTTCTCGTCCTCAGGCTTCTTCGGATGGGGTGCCTCTGATCACACCTGTTGTTGTGTTGAGGAGGGCGGGAAAGATGCTTCAGATTGAAGACTCTGAATTAACTGTGGAGAAGCTTGAAGCTGCTCCAAAGAAGCCCACCAGCCCATCCAGTTCTGATGATTAGTGGGCCTTTGTCTTCATTTTTCGGCCTTCTTGGTCCCTGGAGTGTCTATTGGTCCTTGTTGCTTCATTTTGTTATAATGGTTTCATTTTGTACTGCTATATGGACAAGGTTGTTATTATCTGGTTATCTTTTGTGTTGGTCATTTATGTTGGCTAGCATGATTTATTATTTTATCAATCTTCAATGGATAGTACGACCTCAATGAATTTGGATTGGATTGTGTTTGATTGGAATGTGACAGGTCTAAATGATAAATCTAAAAGAGAAGTTGTTTATAATAAAATAGAGGAAAGATAGGCTTCTGTTATTTGCCTCCGGGAAACTAAATGCCAGGACTTTGATCACTCTTTTATTAGGTCATTTTGCCCTAAAAGGTTTGATCAATTTGTTTTTCCCCTTCTGTTGGAGCTTCCGGGGGTTTAATTGTGCTCTGGAATGGCTCCATTTTCAATGGAGAATTATAGGAAGTGCATCGTTCTGCCATACACATAAAATTCACTTCAGTTCATAACTCTGTTTCTTGGTTCCTAGTGAATGTTTATGGTCCCTGCAAAGGTGTGGAAAGAGATAATTTTGTTAACTGGCTATATAATCTCTCAATCCCTATTCATCAGAATTGGATGATTCTTGGAGATTTCAATTTCATTAGATCTTTGGATAATAGAAATAAACCAGAGGCTGATCTTAATGATATTTTTATCTTTAATGATGTCATTAGTCATTTTGGTTTATTGGAATTGCGTGTTAAAGGGTGGAATTACGCTTGGTATAATATGCAAAAGGCTCCCCTTCTTGTCCAGTTGGATTGGTTTTTTACATCCTATCAATAGACTTTGGATTTTTCCAATACTTTGGTTTTGCCCATGTCCAAAATCACCTTTGATCATTTGCCCTGCACTGTTAAAATTGGAACAAACATTCCAAAGGCAAAGATTTTTAGATTTGAAAACCATTGGGTTAACCAACCTGGTTTTTTGGACCTAGTGACCAAAATTTGGAACACACGTGTCATGGCCAAATCGATTACTTCCAGAATCACAACTAAATTAAAGAATCTTAGATATGCTCTTAAGGATTGGGGAAGGAATCTCTCTGAGTTGAAATTACTTATTGAGATGAGTAGTAAAGTGATTCTGTTTTTTGATCAGTTGGAAGATGAGAGGACTCTGAGTGTTCCAGAGTTTAATTTCAGACTTATTGTTAAAAAGCACATTAAGAAATTGCTCTCTTTGCAGTCTGAATACTGGAAGCGGAGATGTACTATTCGATGGGCCAAGCTATCTGGTGAAAACACTAAATATTTTCATGCCAGAGCTACTGAGAGGTTTAGGCAAAATGCAATTCCTTCCATCACGGATGTTTCCGGGAACTTGCTGGTGGATCACCAGGACAAAGCTGCTGCTTTTTGGTCTTGTTTCAAAAACAGAATGGGTGTCTCTTGTCCACCTGTTATTACTACTGATTTGTCTCAATTCTTGCATGTGGTTGATGGATTAGAGGACTTTGCTAATCCTTTTTCTATTGAGGAAATTGAAGGGGTTGTAAAACATCTCAAACCAGCTCGAGCGCCTGGTCCAGATTGCTTCACTGGTCTCTTCATTAAGCACTGTTGGAGTATTTTAAAAGAGGATTTTATCAAACTCTGCAATGAATTTCATAGTGCTAAAATTTCTTTGGAAAGTATTAATGGTTCCTTCATTACTTTAATTCCAAAGACATATTCTCCTGAGACTGTGAATGACTTTAGGCCTATTTCTCTGACCAACACTTGTTTGAAATTCATCACTAAGATTCTGGCTAATAGATTCCAAGATAATTTTTTTGGATGCATCCATGCCAATCAATATGGGTTCATCAAGTACAGAACTATTCAAGATTGTCTGGCATGGTGTTTTGAGTACATTTTCCAGTGTAAGCAATCTAAACAGAAAGTGGTGGTTTTCAAGATTGAATTTGAGAAATCTTTTGATACCATTGGGCACAGTGCCATTCTCCAGATTTTGAGCTCTAAGGGGTTTCCTCCTTTAGTAATCAAATGGGTGAAGGAAATTCTATCCTCTGGATCATGTTCGGTACTTTTAAATGGAGTTCCTGGCAAACCTTTTGTCTACAAAAGATGCGTCAGGCAGGGTGATCCATTGTCACCTATCCTCTATGTGCTGGGTGGGTATTTGTTGCAAAGTATTGTTAATCTGGCTCTTCGGGAGGGAAGTCTTCGTTTACCAATTCCTATTGGAGGAGACTTTCCTATTGTTAAGTATGCTGATGACACTTTGGTGATCTTACCTGCTGATTCTGATCAACTATTGGCATTTAAAAATTTGCTCAACCTTTATGCTCAAATCACTGGGTTAAAGGTGAATTATGTAACATCCCAAGTATGAAAACCACCCCTAGAATGTTTGTTTTTGTTTAATTATTGTTTTGCATCATGGCATCTTAATCACTGCATTTGTTTTCCTTTTGTTTGCATCTGTTTTTCTTTGTTTTCACAATTGAAATTCAAACCAATTTTCAAACCTTTGTTTCATACTTGTTATGTTACAATCTCTCAAATAAAAAGTTCAAATAAAACATCAATTTGTTTCTATGAAAATGGAAAACTCAAACTAGTGATTTATTCCTTTTGATAGTTCACTTAAATTCCCTTTGCTTTCAATTTCAATTGCAAATTACAAACATCAACATTTGAAATTTATGGAAATTACCAAAACAATCCAATCACTTGTTTCAATTAAAAACTTGAATTTAAAATTTTAAGTTGATCAAGTTAAGTTAATCAATTAATATTACAATTCCATCAAATTTCAAACAAATTTTAAACAGCCACATAATTCAAATATTTTTGGAAATCTAAACTTGCTAGTTGTTGCTATTCCATAAATAAGCAATATAAAAAATTTACCTAATTTTTCTAACCCCAAATCTAGCCCTTTTTCTTCCTAATTCCTTGCAGCAAAAAAAACAGAGGAAAAAAATATAAAGCAAAAAAGAAACGCACAGGAGAGGGGGAGAGGCAGGCCCAGCCCACCAGGCTGCAGCCCGTTTCCATCTCCCCCAACCTCCGTCCGTACGCTGTCGTCAGCCATGGTGACAGCAACGTGCGTGCTGCCCCACATGCTCCACCCGATTCCCCTCCTATATCTACTCCTCCCCCCTCAGAAACCCTAACCCTAGCCCTAGCCATCCCTCCTCCCTCCTGTCTCCCACCTCTCCGCCGCCATCGAGGAGGACCCCGCCTCCGTTTCTGCTGCCTCCGGCCGCCGGCCGCCGGAGCTCGCCGCCGACGACTCCGCCTCCCCCCGGCCGTGCTGCTACCACCCCTGCGAAGAGGATAATCTCCTCTTTCCATTCCCTACCTCCCCTCTCGATTCCTTGCAGTATATGCATCAATTCCTTCCGTGCCAAGTCGCCATGGTTGCAGCCATCGCTGCCTGTTCGTCGTCAGAGATGAGCGCGTGTACGTGTACGTGTGCGCTTGCAGTTTCAGTTAACCTCGATTAATATGTTCAAAACCAAATAGATCCCGTATGCAATCAAACCAGCGCAGCAGCCCAGCTGGTTGCGTCCGCGCGCAGCGAGCTAGCAGCTCCCAGGGTCGAATCCCCAGCCCCCCACCCTTTTCTGCTTATTTTCCGAATTGGATACAGTGCGATTTCTGCACCTTAACCCCCTGCTAGCTGTTCCCTATCACCAACACAGCACTAGCCCATCCGGTTGTTCCCTTGTGCGCAGGAAGGAGGGCAGGGGTTCGAATCCCACCCCTGCCACTTCAAACCCATCTTTTTTCCATTTATTTTCCTAGATCCAGATCTATCCCAACTTGCTCACAGGTCCCTGCTAGTTTATCTAAGTCCCTGTTAAATTTCTTTCCAAGTCCCTGTATTCTTTTTTAGGTCCATAATTATTTCTATAAACCATAAAAATGCTTAAACTTGATAATTTAATAACTTTTGTTTGGAAACTCCAATTGCAAAACTTTAAACATGTAAATCACTCCATTTTTAAATTCTCTACCCAAATATAAAATTTGTTTACTGTTTTGAATATTTTAAATTGGTGAAATATTTGAATTTTTGTTTAATTTACTTAATTTTGCAAAATTCATAACTTGCACATAAAAATTCCAAATTCAACAAATAAAATATGTTTTCCATCCCATTTTTCATGTACTTTGCAAATATAAACTTTGTTTAATGTTTTGAATAATTATAATTGGTTAAATAATTTAAACCTTGTTTAAATCATTTAAAATTGCTAAATTTATAACTTGCCCAACTTAAATTATTTTTGAACATGCAAAATATGTTTTCAAACCAGAAAAACATAACCTTTCCAATTATGAATTTTATTTAATGTTTTGAACAAATAAAATTCAATTAATATTCATGCTTGAAGTTAATTCATTTAAATCTTGTTTGACTTGTTTAATTCATAATAAATTCATCCTAATTCCTTTTTCAATATTTGAAACATGTAATCCACCTAAAATTGTGTGTTCTATTCAAATATGAACTTTGTTATCTATTTTGAACAATTAAACTTGGTGAAAACAGCAAATGCTTGTGTAACACCTTTAAGAAACCAAAATTCCATAACTTAATAACTAAAATCCTAAACTTGGTAAACTTCCTTTCAAATTGTTTCTATTGTTGTTTTATTTCTGTTTTATTCATCCATGCATCATGCTAATTCACTTACACATGATGATTAGTTGTAGAACAATTAATTCAACCATAATTCATGGGCTTTCCATATGCAATCCAATTGCATATGGGTCCATTTAAACATGTTATCCTGTCAACTAGTTTATTTTGATGCATCCATTAAATTGACATGCATCATCCCATGATTGTGCACTATGCCATGATATTGATTGTTTATCTTTCTGCATTGTTTGTTTGCTTCTTCTCGGATAGACGACGACGTTGAGACAGACGATACTTACAGCACCCCTTCCGAGGATCTAGCTCAGTACCCGGCTGCTGAGTTTGCAGGCAAGTTATCACTCACATGAACCACTGTGTTCCTTTCAACATTAGTTACCGATACTTTCCGTTGTCTATTATGCTAGCCTTATGTATCGTTGCTTGTTCTCCGAACCTATTACATGTATCCTTTAACCCTGATATTGCCTCACCTCCACTCCTATAACCCCGTTGTGTGAGCCCGTGTCTTACTAGCATGCTTAGGGTTGTTTGTGCTCGAGTCTGCTGTCAGTTACTTTCTGTTACTATATTTCTATTATGTTCTGGGGCTCGATGTTAAACAATCAACCTGCTAAGTTTGGGTAATAATAATTTGCTGATAAGGCACCGGCAGGAGGCCCGGCGTGGTTTTGAGGCCTGCTAGTGTCGACCCTAATTAGGAAAAGGGTCTTGTCTACTGATCCATGATGAGCGCACTATCCGCATGTGGGAAGCGTGTATGGGCGCCCCCCTAAGTTTGATTCGATTCGCATCTCGTCCAAATCGCCTCATTTAGTTCGGGTTTTCCATTTGCCGCATGCATATGCAGGTGCGAACCCTTGGTACCAGGGTGGAACTTTTGTAGTCGGCATTTAGGGAGACACGTTCTTAGAGTGCTATGAGGGTCCCCTTTTCTTCGTGGGGCTTGATTAGCCGTGCGCTCACTGCACGGGGTTCTTTGGGCTTGATGCGAAGAAGAGTTGAGTTGTGTTGAGTGCCCCGCTTGGTGGGAGGCATTCCATCTGGCGGGTTATTCTTACGTGTACGACCAAATTGGTGCACCCCTGCAGGGATAAATCTTCTCGAGAAGCCGTGTTTTTCGTGGTTATGGTTAACTTGGTGAAAGTACTGGCTAACAAGTACTCAGAACAACTTACACCTAACTAATGATAACTTGACTAGTAATAGCCTTATTGACACAATAACTTGAACCATCATTAATCCAACTGTGTGAGTTATCCTCGGATTGCTTCTTTGGATAAGGGGCGAGATCCAGGATGGGTTTGTTTGGAGTTAGTTGTTAGTTGGTTCCGATACGCTATCTTATCCCCGTTCTGATAGCCGGAAGTTGTAGTATGTTTTGTAGTTGGTTAGAGCAGCCAGTTGCAGCATCTTTTGTATCCCCTTTCTTCCATTGATCCCAAGGCATTGGTGCTTGGTGTTGACGGGCTACACTTTGGTGAACTGTGAGTCTTGCTTGCCAGTACGTTTATGTACTGACCCCTTTGGGGTTGTGGTTTCCGCAGACTACGCTTACGAGGATCCCCGTGACGGCTACTACGTGGAGTTTGACGAGGCTGCTGACGAGTAGATAGCGGACCCGGGCAGGATTCGAGACTACGTGGATGGGCTCCGTTTTCTTTTCATTCCCGGCTTCTTAAGCCTATTTGGATTTGTCTGTACTCAGACCTTTTGAATGCTTCCGCTGTGATGTAATGATGTTATGTTGGGACATGTGTCCTCTGGATGATTGTATTTGCTATCTCTGCTCTAGTGAGAGCCATTTGCAACTTATTTCCATCTTTTGTGTCTTAGAGATATGTTGTGCTATCATTCTGTTACAAGCCGTTGACGTACCATGTGTGTATGGTATGAAGTACGTCAATGGTAGTATCCTGATTTCTATGGGATAGTTTACGCCGACGCTGAACAGATAGGGGTTGGTTGTCACACATACGTGTGTTGGCCTACTCGTAAGAGGACGCGGGTGCCGGTATGCCCCGTAATCCAATCTACTACTGTTCAACGGAACGGCGAGTATCCTTTAGAAGTCCGGGTGCGACAAATGGTATCAGAGCCTGTCTGCCTGTAGGATCCCTTTTACTGGTCGCAGTTGAGTCTAGAAACTATTTTGTAGGTATATAGGAAAAATGAAACGTGAGAGTAGGAATTCTGTTCTTTTTCTTCTTTCCCCACCCACCCTCCCTTTTCTGGTAAGGAAGTGCAACGTTGTTTTCTCTTCTCATCTAAACTTTCAAGTTAGGATTTCACGTATCCTGGTTTCTCTAGGATAGTTATATCTACTAGACCATAGGAATGGAGGTGGTTGTGACATGATTTATCATGTTGCCTACTCATGATTGAGAACGGAGGCATGTAAGCCCCGGAAGCAGATCCTCTATTCCTTAAGCAGTAGATATTGATCCTTTAGAAGCCCGGATGGGGTCTTCCGTAGTACCTCAGGAGTTTTTGGTCTCGTGTTTCCCGAATGTTGCTTCGATATCCTGTTCTTCTCAACATCCTTTTCGTCCGTTGAAACCTTGTGTTGCTTTCCACTTCAGTCTTCTACCGGCGTCTAATCAAAACTTCCCGATCATCTGCAGATGGATCTCAGGTTCTACCCACAGGTGGTTCGGATGACTCGTTGTGAGAGCACCGCCGGTTATCCGAAAATGCTGAGAGACATGGTCACTTATCTGGGGTTCCGTTGGGCACCAGAGTACCAGGTCTACGAGCACCAGCGAGAGTTTGAGCAGACCTACTACCAGGCTATCGTCTACATTCTGTCAGATGATGGCATGAGCGTAGCCCACCGCTACGAGGCAGTAGGTTCCACAGTGGATATGGCTGTGCAGCAGGCAGCTTATGTGAGTCTCACCGTCCTTCGTGCTGACTACTGGGGTTTTGACGATTCAATCTATCGCCACATCCCCCGTGGTTACATCACTTCAGAGGGAGCTCACTTCACTCTCTACGACAACTTGGATGTCTACGAGCATGATAAAACCAGGCTGCACACCACCGCTCAGTTTGTGAGGCACAGTGACGCAGTTGCCAGCACACTATCTCAGGAGTTGGCTTCAGTCAGGGAGCAGCTCTACCTTGCTTTGACTCGTCTGGCGACTTACACCATAGACTTTGTTGGAGACGAGCGCTTTGCACGTTTCGAGCAGCCAGTTGGTCGTCCTCTACCAGATGCTGGAGGTTACGAGCCGATCAGAGGTCCACTCCTCAACCTCGGTGCTGGTTACACAGGGATTCCACGCTTTGGAGCACAGGGAGTCGATGCTACGTACTTCACCACACCTAGAGTTGGGCTCAGACCACGTCATATCTATGTGGATCGTCGATCTACCTACTTTCGTGGGCGTCCTCCTCACCGTACCTCTCGTCGTACTACTCACCGCCGTCCTGCGTGATGAGCATGGGAGTACCGATGTATCCATTCCTAGCTATGTTTAGTTATCCTTTGGCATTCGAACCATTTATGGTGTGTTGGATATTCTGATGTATTTGAACATGTGATGATGTACCTGTTGGTTATCTATTCATGCGTCGGAATAATCTCTCTTTCGGTTACCAAGTCTATCCTTTTCTATTGTTGTGCTAAAATGCATTTCCATTCAGGATGCCGCCAACAAGGAACACCCCGCCTGAACCACCGCCGATCGCGGAGCTGTTGACTCAGATGACCCAAGTCATGACGCAGATGGCCCAGTTCCAGACTACTCAGCACAACAACCAGACCGCTCCACGAGTCAGTATCAAGGAGTTTCTCAGTCTGGGGCCGAGAGCTTTCGTGGCAACACGCGAGCCTCTGGATGCTGATGACTGGATCCGTGAGATAGCCAGGGCTCTGGACATTGCTCACGTTGCTGAGGAAGACAAGGTCAAGTATGCTTCCTATCTGCTGAAGGGTCAGGTAGCTACTTGGTGGGAAAACTACCAGACCATGAGAGCTGGCTATCCAATCACTTGGGGTTGTTTCAAGGAAGCCTTCCTGAAGCACCACATTCCAGATGGTCTCATGGAAAGGATGCGTGAAGAGTTTTGCTCTCTTAAGCAAGGCAAGCTGGATGTCATCGGCTATCAGAACGAGTTCAATCGTCTCGCTCGATACGCTGGAGACGAGGTGTCCACTGAGGCCAAGAAGATGGCAAGGTTCCGCAGAGGTTTTAACCCGGAGCTCAAGTATGCCCTCACGAATGTCAAGACCAAAGACTTCGAGGAGCTCGTTAACACCGCGCTCAATGAGGAAAATGGGCGCAAGGCGTTCGAGGAGTCTCGCAAGCACTCGCGTGAGGGTGGTTCCTCCTCCAACATGACCACCCCTCCGCAGAAGCGCCGCATCTGGGTGCCAAATAGTGCTGTCACTAGGGCTCCATATGCCCAAACTTCTCCAGGCTTCGCTCCCCGCCCACCCAACCCATCTCAGATGCATGGTCAGAGGTTTGCAATGGGGCAGCCAAGGCCAGATCCTCCTCGTGTCGTCACTTGCTACAAGTGCAAGCAGACGGGGCACTACGCTGACAAGTGCACTCAGAGGCAGCTACCTCCACCACCACCTCGCCCCAACACCAACCAGGCAATGGTGCGTGCTCCCCCGGCTAAAGCCTTCAACTCCAACAACAGGCCTGTCGGGAGGACCGCGAGGGTGAATCATATCAAGGCCGACAAAGCTGAGGAAGCTGCTGACGTCGTTCTGGTACATTCCCCGTAAACTTTATTCCAGCTAAAGTGTTGTTTGATACCGGGGCATCGCATTCTTTCGTGTCAAAGACTTTTGCCGCAACAAACAACTTAAGTGTGGTTCCACTAAGCAATCAAATCACTGTTCACTCTCCGGACTCTCAAATGTTGACTTCCAAGATAAGTAAGGATAATCAAATCCTAATTGGAGGCCACATATTCCTTGCTTCTCTCATGCTGCTGGGAAATTCTGACATTGATGTCATTCTTGGCATGGATTGGTTGAAGGCCAATAAAGCAAAAATTGACTGTGCTCAAAAGTCAATAACTCTGTTCCACCCTTCTGGCCAGATAGTCTATTCTCCAAATGAATCAAGTTCTACTCAGCTATGCACCCTGGATGCAAAACCTCTACCTCTACTTGAAAATGTTCCGGTGGTTTGTGAATTCCCTGACGTCTTTCCAGAAGAGTTGCCAGGGATGCCTCCGGACAGAGCAGTTGAGTTCGTGATCGAGCTTGAACCAGGTACTGCTCCAATCTCTAAGCATCCATACAAGATAGCTCCTCCTGAACTGAAATTGTTAAAGGAGAAAATCGATATGTACATGGAGAAAGGTTACATTCAACCTAGTTCCTCCGCTTGGGGTTGCCCAACTCTGTTCGTTGCAAAGAAGGATCAAACAAAGAGACTCGTGGTTGACTATCGTCCTCTCAACGAGAAAACCATCAAAAACAAGTATCCAATTCCTCGTATCGATGATCTTTTTGATCAACTTGCTGGAGCCTCAATATTCTCAAAGTTGGACTTGAGAATGGGTTACCATCAAATAAAGATCAGAACGGAAGATATTCCAAAGACAGCCTTCACCACTCGCTACGGTCTATATGAATACACCGTCATGTCCTTTGGTCTCACCAATGCACCGGCGACATTCTCTCGACTCATGAATTCTGTCTTCCATGAATACCTCGACAAATTCGTTGTGGTATATCTTGATGACATTCTTGTCTACTCCAAATCCGAGGAAGAGCATGGAGAACATCTTCGTCTCACTCTCATGAAACTTCGCGAGCATCGTCTATATGCCAAGTTCTCCAAATGTGAGTTCTGGATTCCAGAAGTTGCTTATCTTGGTCATATCATCTCTGCCAAGGGCATATCCATTGATCCAGAAAAGGTTAAAGCAATTGTTTATTGGAAACCTCCTAAGACGGTGAAGCAAGTCAGAAGTTTTCTTGGCTTAGCTAGCTATTGCCGTCGTTTTGTCCAAAACTTCTCCAAGATTGCCAAACCTCTCACTGATCTCACAAAGAAGGACAAGAAGTTCGTTTGGTCTCCACAATGTGATGAGAGTTTCAATCTCCTGAAGACTAAACTCACTTCTACCCTAGTTCTGGTTGGCCCAGATACTACCAAACCTTTCCAAATATTTTGCGATGCATCTCTCCAAGGTCTAGGTGCAGTTCTTATGCAAGAACGTCAAGTTGTGGCTTATGCTTCACGTCAGTTGAATGCACATGAGAAAAATTATCCCACACATGACCTTGAACTTGCAGCAGTTGTGTTTGCCCTCAAGAAATGGAGGCAATACTTGTTGGGTAATCGCACTGAAATCTTTTCCGATCATAAGAGTCTGAAATACATCTTCACTCAGCCAGATCTAAACCTCAGGCAAAGGAGATGGATTGAAAAGATTAAAGACTTTGATCTCACCATTTCTTACACTCCAGGCAAGGCTAATGTTATGGCTGATGCTCTCAGTCGCAAGTCGTATTGCAATAATCTCATGATCATGGAAAGCCAACCTCCACTTCATGAAGAATTCCAGAAGCTGAACCTTGGTCTTGTTCCTCAAGGTTATCTTGCAAACTTGACAGCCAGTCCAACTCTCGAGGACAAGATTCGTTCTGAACAACTTCGTGATGCTGAAATCAAGAAGATGGTGGAACACATCAAAGAAGGCAAGGAGAAATTCAAGTCCTTCTCAATTGATGACAGAGGAACTGTGTTCTTCGAAGGACGCATTGCAGTTCCTCAAATTCAAAGTCTCAAAGATGTCATTCTCAAGGAGGCTCATGAAACTCCTCTCTCCATCCACCCTGGAAGTACAAAGATGTACCAGGATCTCAAGACACTGTATTGGTGGCCTGGCATGAAACGTGAAATTGCTCAATACGTTTCTGAATGCGACGTTTGTCAACGTGTTAAGGCAGTCCATCAGAAAACAGCCGGTCTTCTCCAACCTCTGAAAATACCTGAGTGGAAGTGGGACATGATTGAAATGGACTTCGTCACTGGTTTTCCAAAGTCCAAGAAGGGCAACGATGCAATCTTCGTTGTTATTGATCGTCTCACTAAAGTAGCTCACTTCTTTGCTGTCAAAGAAACAATTTCAGCTAGCCAGTTAGCAGAGCTCTACACAGCAAAGATTGTTCCTCTTCATGGTGTTCCATTGGAAATAAGCTCAGACCGTGGAAGCATATTCACTTCTCATTTCTGGAAAAGCTTTCAAGAAGCATTGGGCACCAAACTTCTGTTCAGCACATCTTATCACCCTCAGTCTCAAGGGCAGGTCGAAAGAGTCAATCAGATTCTCGAGGATATGCTGAGAGCATGTGGTCTCTCTTTTGGCATGAAATGGGAGGATTGCCTTCCATATGCTGAATTCTCCTACAACAACAGCTTCCAGGCAAGCCTAGGCATGGCACCATTTGAAGCTCTCTATGGCCGCAGATGCAGGAGTCCAATCAATTGGTCTGGAGCTGGTGAACGTTCACTCTTAGGCCCTGACATTGTTAAGGAAGCCGAAGAGAAAGTTCGCATCATTCGTGACAATCTCAAGATTGCTCAGTCTCGTCAGAAAAGCTACTATGACAGCAAGCACAGGGACATGATATATGCACCTGGTGACAAAGCATATCTCCGTGTAACTCCCCTCAGAGGCACTCATCGTTTTGGTGTGAAAGGAAAACTTGCACCAAGATACATTGGTCCTTTCAACATTCTCTCAAGGCGTGCGGAAAATACCTATCGTCTTGAACTTCCAGAAAAACTATCCAAGGTGCACGATGTGTTTCACGTGTCACAGCTCAAGAGGTGTTTCAAAGATCCAGATCGTGCAGTTGATCATGATTTCATTGAACTGCAAGATGATCTCTCTTATGAGGAGCACCCTGTTCGTATTCTCGATGAGACCGAGCGTAAGACTCGCAACAAGAGCACCAAGTTCTTGAAAGTGCAGTGGTCTCATCATTCCGATAAAGAGGCAACGTGGGAGACCGAAGAGGATCTTTGCAAGAAGTATCCGGACCTTTTCCTTTCTCAGTAGGAATCTCGGGGCGCGATTCCTTCAAGGAGGGGCGTTTTGTAACATCCCAAGTATGAAAACCACCCCTAGAATGTTTGTTTTTGTTTAATTATTGTTTTGCATCATGGCATCTTAATCACTGCATTTGTTTTCCTTTTGTTTGCATCTGTTTTTCTTTGTTTTCACAATTGAAATTCAAACCAATTTTCAAACCTTTGTTTCATACTTGTTATGTTACAATCTCTCAAATAAAAAGTTCAAATAAAACATCAATTTGTTTCTATGAAAATGGAAAACTCAAACTAGTGATTTATTCCTTTTGATAGTTCCTTAAATTCCCTTTGCTTTCAATTTCAATTGCAAATTACAAACAGCAACATTTGAAATTTATGGAAATTACCAAAACAATCCAATCACTTGTTTCAATTAAAAACTTGAATTTAAAATTTTAAGTTGATCAAGTTAAGTTAATCAATTAATATTACAATTCCATCAAATTTCAAACAAATTTTAAACAACCACATAATTCAAATATTTTTGGAAATCTAAACTTGCTAGTTGTTGCTATTCCATAAATAAGCAATATAAAAAATTTTACCTAATTTTTCTAACCCCAAATCTAGCCCTTTTTCTTCCTAATTCCTTGCAGCAAAAAAAAACAGAGGAAAAAAAAAATAAAGCAAAAAAGAAACGCACATGAGAGGGGGAGAGGCAGGCCCAGCCCACCAGGCTGCAGCCCGTTTCCATCTCCCCCAACCTCCGTCCGTACGCTGTCGTCAGCCATGGTGACAACAACGTGTGTGCTGCCCCACATGCTCCACCCGATTCTCCCCCTCCTATATCTACTCCTCCCCCCTCAGAAACCCTAACCCTAGCCCTAGCCGCCCCTCCTCCCTCCTGTCTCCCACCTCTCCGCCGCCATCGAGGAGGACCCCGCCTCCGTTTCTGCTGCCTCCGGCCGCCGGCCGCCGGAGCTCGCCGCCGACGACTCCGCCTCCCCCCGGCCGTGCTGCTACCACCCCTGCGAAGAGGGTAATCTCCTCTTTCCATTCCCTACCTCCCCTCTCGATTCCTTACAGTATATGCATCAATTCCTTCCGTGCCAAGTCGCCATGGTTGCAGCCATCGCTGCCTGTTCGTCGTCAGAGATGAGCGCCTGTACGTGTACGTGTGCGCTTGCAGTTTCAGTTAACCTCGATTAATATGTTCAAAACCAAATAGATCCCGTATGCAATCAAACCAGCGCAGCAGCCCAGCTGGCTGCGTCCGCGCGCAGCGAGCCAGCAGCTCCCAGGGTCGAATCCCCAGCCCCCACCCTTTTCTGCTTATTTTCCGAATTGGATACAGTGCGATTTCTGCACCTTAACCCCCTGCTAGCTGTTCCCTATCACCAACACAGCACTAGCCCATCTGGTTGTTCCCTTGTGCGCAGGAAGGAGGGCAGGGGTTCGAATCCCACCCCTGCCACTTCAAACCCATCTTTTTTCCATTTATTTTCCTAGATCCAGATCTATCCCAAATTGCTCACTGGTCTTTGCTAGTTTATCTAAGTCCCTGTTAAATTTCTTTCCAAGTCCCTGTATTCTTTTCTAGGTCCATAATTATTTCTATAAACCATAAAAATGCTTAAACTTGATAATTTAATAACTTTTGTTTGGAAACTCCAATTGCAAAACTTTAAACATGTAAATCACTCCATTTTTAAATTCTCTACCCAAATATAAAATTTGTTTACTGTTTTGAATATTTTAAATTGGTGAAATATTTGAATTTTTGTTTAATTCACTTAATTTTGCAAAATTCATAACTTGAACATAAAAATTCCAAATTCAACAAATAAAATATGTTTTCCATCCCATTTTTCATGTACTTTGCAAATATAAACTTTGTTTAATGTTTTGAATAATTATAATTGGTTAAATAATTTAAACCTTGTTTAAATCATTTAAAATTGCTAAATTCATAACTTGCCCAACTTAAATTATTTTTAAACATGCAAAATATGTTTTCAAACCAGAAAAACATAACCTTTCCAAATATGAATTTTATTTAATGTTTCGAACAAATAAAATTCAATTAATATTCATGCTTGAATTTAATTCATTTAAATCTTGTTTGACTTGTTTAATTCATAATAAATTCATCCTAATTCCTTTTTCAATATTTGAAACATGTAATCCACCTAAAATTGTGTGTTCTATTCAAATATGAACTTTGTTATCTATTTTGAACAATTAAACTTGGTGAAAACAACAAATGCTTGTGTAACACCTTTAAGAAACCAAAATTCCATAACTTAATAACTAAAATCCTAAACTTGGTAAACTTCCTTTCAAATTGTTTCTATTGTTGTTTTCTTTCTGTTTTCTTCATCCATGCATCATGCTAATTCACTTACACATGATGATTAGTTGTAGAACAATTAATTCAACCATAATTCATGGGCTTTCCATATGCAATCCAATTGCATATGGGTCCATTTAAACATGTTATCCTGTCAACTAGTTTATTTTGATGCATCCATTAAATTGACATGCATCATCCCATGATTGTGCACTATGCCATGATATTGATTGTTTATCTTTCTGCATTGTTTGTTTGCTTCTTCTCGGATAGACGACGACGTTGAGACAGACGATACTTACAGCACCCCTTCCGAGGATCTAGCTCAGTACCAGGCTGCTGAGTTTGCAGGCAAGTTATCACTCACATGAACCACTGTGTTCCTTTCAACATTAGTTACCGATACTTTCCGTTGTCTATTATGCTAGCCTTATGTATCGTTTCTTGTTCTCCGAACCTATTACATGTATCCTTTAACCCTGATATTGCCTCACCTCCACTCCTATAACCCCGTTGTGTGAGCCCGTGTCTTACTAGCATGCTTAGGGTTGTTTGTGCTCGAGTCTGCTGTCAGTTACTTTCTGTTACTATATTTCTATTATGTTCTGGGGCTCGATGTTAAACAATCAACCTGCTAAGTTTGGGTAATAATAATTTGCTGATAAGGCACCGGCAGGAGGCCCGGCGTGGTTTTGAGGCCTGCTAGTGTCGACCCTAATTAGGAAAAGGATCTTGTCTACTGATCCATGATGAGCGCACTATCCGCATGTGGGAAGCGTGTATGGGCGCCCCCCTCAGTTTGATTCGATTCGCATCTCGTCCAAATCGCCACATTTAGTTCGGGTTTTCCATTTGCCGCATGCATATGCATACGGATGGCAATGGGGCCCCGAAACCCGCAAACCCGATGGGTACCCGCCTTAAATGGGGAGGGTTTGATAAATTGTTCGACCCGCCAAGTCTAATGGGGCGGGTATGGGGGTGGCAAACCCGTACCCGCATACCCGTAAACCCGCTCTAAGTACTAATCATATCCCTAATAATCCTATGACTAACCACACGTCCACGAGCTATGAACCACAAACCTCACACATCACATGGATGCGTTGGAATCTGAAATCCCGGAGACAACACACGTACACACGTGTCTATTCGCACCAACCTCGTCCTAATATTCCATTATTTTATTTTCCACATGTGTCGATGTCGCTCCTTAAATGGGTACCCGTTGGGCCCCGAACCCGACCGGGTCGTGGGTATGGTAAGAAATGAGACCCGACAAGTTAAATGGGGCGGGTATGGGGGGCGCCGACCCGGCCCCGAACCCGGTGGGTGCGATCCGGACATATGCAGGTGCGAACCCTTGGTACCAGGGTGGAACTTTTGTAGTCGGCATTTAGGGAGACACGTTCTTAGAGTGCTATGAGGGTCCCCTTTTCTTCGTGGGGCTTGATTAGCCGTGCGCTCACTGCACGGGGTTCTTTGGGCTTGATGCGAAGAAGAGTTGAGTTGTGTTGAGTGCCCCGCTTGGTGGGAGGCATTCCATCTGGCGGGTTATTCTTACGTGTACGGCCAAATTGGTGCACCCCTGCAGGGATAAATCTTCTCGAGAAGCCGTGTTTTCCGCGGTTATGGTTAACTTGGTGAAAGTACTGGCTAACAAGTACTCAGAACAACTTACACCTAACTAATGATAACTTGACTAGTAATAGCCTTATTGACACAATAACTTGAACCATCATTAATCCAACTGTGTGAGTTATCCTCGGATTGCTTCTTTGGATAAGGGGCGAGATCCAGGATGGGTTTGTTTGGAGTTAGTTGTTAGTTGGTTCCGATACGCTATCTTATCCCCGTTCTGATAGCCGGAAGTTGTAGTATGTTCTGTAGTTGGTTAGAGCAGCCAGTTGCAGCATCTTTTGTATCCCCTTTCTTCCGTTGAACCCAAGGCATTGGTGCTTGGTGTTGACGGGCTACACTTTGGTGAACTGTGAGTCTTGTTTGCCAGTATGTTTATGTACTGACCCCTTTGGGGCTGTGGTTTCCGCAGACTACGCTTACGAGGATCCCCGTGACGGCTACTACGTGGAGTTTGACGAGGCTGCTGACGAGTAGATAGCGGACCCGGGCAGGATCCGAGACTACGTGGATGGGCTCCGTTTTCTTTTCATTCCCGGCTTCTTAAGCCTATTTGGATTTGTCTGTACTCAGACCTTTTGAATGCTTCCGCTGTGTTGTAATGATGTTATGTTGGGACATGTTTCCTCTGGATGATTGTATTTGCTATCTCTGCTCTAGTGAGAGCCATTTGCAACTTATTTCCATCTTTTGTGTCTTAGAGATATGTTGTGCTATCATTCTGTTACAATCCGTTGACGTACCATGTGTGTATGGTATGAAGTACGTCAATGGTAGTATCCTGATTTCTATGGGATAGTTTACGTCGACGCTGAACAGATAGGGGTTGGTTGTCACACATACGTGTGTTGGCCTACTCGTAAGAGGACGCGGGTGCCGGTATGCCCCGTAATCCAATCTACTACTGTTCAACGGAACGGCGAGTATCCTTTAGAAGTCCGGGTGCGACAAATTACAACAAGTCTTCAATGATACCAATAAATGTATTGCATCAGGAAACTATTGATTTGGCATCTGTGTTGGATTGTAAAGTGGCTTCTATGCCCTTTGCTTATTTAGGCTTGCCTATGGGAACCAGTAAACCATCTATTAGAGATTTTGCTCCACTCATTGATAGAGTTGAGAGGAGACTTTCTGCTCCGGATAGCTTGGTTCTTGTGAATTCGGTTCTGTCCTCATTGCCCACATATTATATGTGCACATCAGTGATACCTAAGGGTGTCATTGATATTATTGATAAAACAAGAAGGAGGTGTTTATGGAGGAAAGACAAAAACAAGCAAAGAGTGAATTCTTTGGCTGCCTGGGATATGGTGTGTAAGCCAAAAAGTAAAGGTGGCTTAGGGGTCATTAATCTTCAGATCCAAAACAGGGCTTTGTGGCTTAAATTCCTAGCAAAATTCTATAACTCTGTGGATATTCCTTTGGTTCATCTAGTCAAGAATGCTTATTATTTTCAATCGGTTCCTCATGCTGTGACCTCTTGTGGATCCTTCTGGTGGAGGGGTGTTATGCAATTAGCTGATACCTGGTGTTCATTCTCTTCTTGCACAGTGGGGAATGGATATACTGGACTATTTTGAAAAAAATTCTTGGATGGGACAGCCTTTGTCATTAAAATTTCCAAGATTGTTCTCTTTTGCCAAGGATCAATTGACCTCAGTGAGAGATTTGAAATTTTTGACAGATCTTTGGGATGCTTTTCATTTGCCTCTTTCAAATGAAGCTTTCCTTGAATTTGCTGATCTGCAAGTCATCTTGGGAAATGTTCAGGACAATGATGATGTTTGGACCTGTAATTTTAATAAAGGGGTTTATACTTCCAGTAAATTCTATCAGTTGTAGTTTGCCCAGTTGCCATATGATAGGCCTGCCAAGTGGATCTGGAAATCCAAATGCATGTCAAAGCACAATTTTTTTGCTTGGCTGATCCTAAAAGATAGAATTAATACCAAGGACATTTGTCGTGGGATAATGACGGCAGACGTTACCGGGGGTAACTTATCTTGGGGCAAGACGACACGGGTGTTTGGGAGAGGGTTTAGCTCAGAGGAAAACATGATGATACTCGATCTGGTAGCCGGCGAGCAAATCGCCGAGTCTCCGATCTCGATATATTAGTCTCAACTCTCGTGTTACACTGGATGCTCGATATCTAGCGATATTGCTCGAACTCTTGGATCCCCCTAAACTAGACCTAGGGGCCGGTTTATAAAGCACCCGGACCCCCTGGCTTGCCCCCCAAGGCACACCCTGAATCCTACCAGGACACCGCATACAAAACCCTAACTTTCCTTACCGTAACCCACAATCCGGGTTACGAGGCCTACAGAATTGGGCCTTCTAGAAGTTCCTTTATCCTTAGCCGGGTCTTGCGCAGCGTCCTTTGGGCCGAGTTACACCTTGGCGTTGGCCTACCGGGTTGTCATCCCTCCATCAGTAGTCCCCAGAATAGCCTGGGCTTCACGAGACCCTCCTTGAAGCGCTTGCTATTCCCTGTAAAAAATACCAGACGTACAAGTCCATAGAGGCCGGGTTAAGGTGCTTTGATAAACAGCTAGGACTAACTCCAAGGTGGCCATATAGTAACCCGGCTTTCTCTAGGTCCTTCTTTACTTTTTCCGGATCAATATCCTGGTAAAAATGTCAAGGATCCGGCTTACTTCTCTCGATAACTGATCCTGATATAACGGAGATCTCCTTCTTATCTCTGTCCGGATATCTCGCCCAGTACTTAAAGCATATCTCAAAAAATCCGAGCAGGTATACGTTATCCCGAAATTTTCGGCTCTCGCCCGTTGGACTAGGTTTATCCGCCCGCACCCTTATAAATAGGTACTTAGGGGTTATCCTAACCCCAACGGCTCATTTCCCCCCTTTCCTTCTCCTCTTCATTTCCGCGCTCGAACTCGCAGAGCACCGCCACGGAGACCTCGCGCGTGTCGCCGGAGCCAATCCGCCGCCGGCTACGCTCCGCCATGATTCGCCCCACGCCGCCGCCGAGATCCGGCGCCGCGCCCTCAACCTGCCTGTCGGGAATCGCAAGGGGGCACAAAGACTGCGTCATCTGCCGCCGCCGCGCGCTGCTCCAATCTCCTTCAGTAAGTTTCTTGTATCCATTAATTCAACCCCGCAATTTTTCGATTCACTCTAGATTAGATCTAGGTCAATCCGCGAGCCATTTTTCTCGTCGCGCCGGATTAGGCCGCTTAGATGCTTGCTAATTCCTTCAACAGCTTGATCGATGGTCACATACCACTCTCCCCTCATCACTAATCATCAATTTCTCCGTAGAATCGTCCGCAACTTTTTTAATCTAGATCCATTTCGCCAAAATTTTCCGCGCCTGTCATTGATACCCGGAAAATCCTCTTCTTCCGGTTCTTTTGCTTGTAGTAGATACATGGGCAATCATCCGTCTTCCTCAAACACTTTTCAATACGTAAGTACCCCATAGTTTTCATAGTGATGCTTAATACCCGGATAACTTGTAACCTTGCTTCGTAGAGTGATATCCGGATAATTCTTAACTTCCGTATTTTCTTGATATCGCTCGCAAATACTCGGATAGCTCGTGTTTTCCGAGTCTTACTTCTTGTACCCTTTTGCCTTGCGTTTTGCAGGTTGATCCCATGGCTCCCAAGAAGTAGGGGAAGCAGTCGGCCAAGGCCACCAACTCCATATCCGCCAACTGGGCGCGATCCACAGTCACGAAGGCCAAGCTAGAAGAGTTGGCCGAGTTAGGGGTTCTCCCTTCTCAAAAAGATATCCATTGGAGGGTTCCGGGTGACGAAACCCGGCCCACGCCTACCAACGACGAGGTAATCTGCTTCGTCGAACACGTGACCCGGGGGTTCCGTCCTCCGGGTCACCCTTTCTTTCGTGAAGTTCTGAGCCATTATGGCCTCCGGGTATTCGACATAGGGCCTAACTCTATGTTGAATATAACCCATTTCATTGTTCTGTCCGAGTCATACTTGTGCACTCCGCCAAGTTTGGCTCTCTTTATTGAATTGTTTCAGTGCAAGCCGTGCCGCGAAAGCGGTGACGGAGCACTTCTTGCTTGCGGCGGGGTCTCTATCCAGCGCCGCAAGAATTCTCCAATGCCACCTCTCACACTTAACTCCCACGTCAAACACTGGCAACTCTCATACTTTTACTACCGAGACACCTCCCCACCCGGCGAAAAGAAACTGCCGGGTTACTCGGAGGGCCTCCTCGATATCTCCGAGACTTTCAATGCCTTCGCCCCTGACTCGGACAGGGAGGCAATCCAACCTTTGCTAGCTAGAATAGCCGTCCTCTCAGCCCAAGGTCTTCTTGGGCTCAATTTAGTGAAAACCTGGGTTGATTTCCGGATCCAACCCAATTCCATCCGCACCAAATTAATGTGCGAGTACTCCGGGCACACCACAGATGCACTCCGATATTCCACCAAGAGCTTTGCAGCCGGCGATACCAACAAAACCATCAAGGGTTTCTTGACGGAAAAGTTGGAAGTGATAAAGAACATCGCCGGGTTACCTCCGTTTACTCGGGAAAATCCGGCCCCAGCGGTAAGACCCGATATTTGTAAACTTATCTCCACACTTTGACCTGATACTGCTTCTAGTTCTCACTTTTATCTCTCTGTCTCAGGCTGATGACGCTTTCTGGAGAATTGAAACCTCCCCCTCTCCTGGAGACCCGGAAGAAGAAGACGAGCCGGCTGACAATGACGAAGGTATTTATCCGAGTCTTCTGCCAACTTTACTTCCATCCTTTCCCTCACTCATTTAACTTTTTCCATCGATACATACTCGGTTCACAGGGCTGGAGGACGAAGATGAGAAGGACGAGGATGACCCGGAGGCTACCGAGTCTGACCAAGAATTGACAGTCGGAACCAAAAGGAAGGCCAGAGGGGCAGTGTCCAAGGTTCCTTTCTCTTCTATGTCCTCATAACCCTACTCCTTTGATAACATGCGCCAACTCAACCATCAATTATTGAACTCATCATACTTGAAGGATCCTCTCCCGGCCAAGCGCAGAGTGACCCGGAGTTCTCCGGGTGACGATCCCCTTAACCCGGGCATCACCACCTCACCAAACCGCCGGGCCGGTACTCCTCCTCCTCGTCCCTCCAAATCTCTTCAGTGTCACCCCTCCCCCAACCATCCTTTGGCCGGGCAGTTCCGGGTTCCGCTATCCGCTCCTACGACAATCTCATCAGCTTCCAGCAGTGAACTCCCGCCGGATTTCGCTGTGAACACCGGGTAAGTCTCTGCTGTATGATATCCTTGCGCACTTAATTATTTTCATCCGCTGTTGTTGACTATTCCTCTCTTTTCCTTAGAGCCCAAGTCACAGTTAGTGACCCGGAGAACTTGGAAACAGATAACCGAGGGACGGAGGGGCCGACTGATGATGTAGACGCCGCGACTGGCGGCGAGGCTGAAGACGGCCAGGGACAAGGCCCTTGGAATGACCCGGCTCAGCAGGAAGCCGGATCTCCGAAGTCGTCCGAAGACGTGGACGAGGAGATTGAGATCCTGGAGACGAGGATGGGTTCCCCAAACCCGGATACCTAGACAGTCCGGGTCTCAACTCCCAAGTCGGGAAAAGTTCATCCGTCCAGTGAACAAGCTGCCGGCTCTTCTGGCGTTAGGCCCGAAGACATGACGTACCCCCAAATGCTTAGTGCTCTTCATACCTTGAGGGCCGATGAAGAGAATATCCTGGAAGCTTTGATAGCAAAACGCGAGATAAATCTGAATAACATTGCTTGTACCCTTATCCAGTCCCCAAGTTCCGAGTGAATTTCTTGATAATTTGCTTGGAACTTCGTAGTGCATCCGGCTAATCTTTCCTTGTATCCCTACTCAGGCTTTCGTGGCCCAATCTGAGAAGAAATTGGCAAAGGCCACCAAGCTTATTGAAAAGGAGGTGGCTCTGCGTGAGGCAGCTGAAGCTGAGGCTAGGAGGAGCGGGAAGATCACCAGGAAATATAGAAAAAGGGCCCATGCAACAGAAGATAAACTAACAAACCTTTATGTTCAGATTGCTGATACATATCGCGCTTTGATTGGTATGATTCTTAGCATAATATTCATAATCCGAGTTATCCTTCTGACAAATGGCCGGGTTTCCTTACTCGTGTTCTCATTTCTTTCTGCAGGTCCGGATGAAGTAATGCCGGACGAAGATGATATTGCCAGGCTGAAGACCATCAAGAGCGTTAT
The DNA here is from genome assembly GCA_028641055.1 of Alopecurus myosuroides. Lineage (NCBI taxonomy): Eukaryota > Viridiplantae > Streptophyta > Magnoliopsida > Poales > Poaceae > Alopecurus > Alopecurus myosuroides. The sequence continues at coordinate 111,395,831 of CM054058.1, read as the reverse complement.
CCGGCAGCTATGTGCCGGAACCAAATGGATCCTTCAAGAACTACGGTGGCCGGGTGTTGGGCACGTCGACCTGAAAAGAATGCTGGACGCCTGCTCCACTATTCCCGAGTGGATTTGGCATTGGAAGCGTTCATCCTGCCGGGTTGGGGTAACCCAGGCGCTTGCCCTGGCTAAAGCTTACTTTCCTAAGCTTGAGCCGCCCAAGCTGATGATCGGGTTTCCGGAATTCAACCGTGATGGGTCCATGTTTTCCGCAAAGGATTTCAAGGCCATCCAGAAGGGAGTCCGTTACCCGGCCAGCGTGATTGCTGACGGCTTAGATGTCAATTCCATTGTACCTGCATATGATGTTGATGGTGAAGCGGTTAAGTCGGATCTTCCCAAGCCGTACGATATGCTAGCCCGATGGAAGGAGGAAGCTGCCAAGTTGAGGGAGGAAGCCGCAAAGAAGAAGGCTGGAGCCGATTCTGCACCTGCTACCTCTACACCAGTCGTCCCTCCTCCTGCGCGAGCCGACACTGCTGCTGATCCGGGTGCTGCTGCTACCAAGAGTAATATCAAGGGCAAGGAGAGGATGGACGCCGCAGCCCAGAATGCCGAGTGATACCTGCTACCTGATGCCGTTTCGTATGCGTCAATCGGCCAATCGGTCGTTTAAACAATCATTTTTTGATGATGCGCCTGTGCACCTTTGATACTAGTACCGAAATTTGTAATGCACTTTAAGTTCTTGATACACCTTGTGCCTCTTCTGAACGTTTGGATGACTTTAAATTTATCTACTTTTGAGTCCACTTGTTCTTGATATCCGACTTTCTTTATGGTTCCTTTTGTGAGACTCGTTTTCCGAGTTTCATGGGTTTTGACAAGCGAACTTTTTTCTAAGTCCCCAAGTCCCCAAGGCTCGGATGTTTGGGTTTTTTGAGTTTTAGCAACTGAGCAAGTTTTTTTTTTCTTTTTCAGAATCCTCAGTCCCCAAGACCCGAAATTCCGAGTCTGGGATGTGTGGTCCTTCAAGAGAACAAGTTGTTTGTTGCTAAGCCCAAACCCAGAGCCGTTTCACATACGTATTGAAGTTATGCTTAATAAACGTTGAGTTTCCGGCTATTAGCCCTGTACTCTGCATAACTTGTGGTTTAGATGACCCTTTTGACTATCTTGTACTATAAGCCGACTTTCGCGTGGATATCATGTTGTTACGTCTATACGAAAACAGGGTCAGGCAAGTCCCGTTGGGTTTCATGGCTGATTGTAATCGTAAGCGAGCAAATCATGCCACGTTAGTGCGAGTCACATCGAGCTTAAGTAAGAAAAGTCAAGAAAATTTGGCTCCTTTGTCCGGTTATAAGATTGCAGCCATACTCGTTTGCGAGTAATCGGCCCTTATAACTCATAGGCATCAAGGCCGGGTCATTGAGTTTGTAACTGTACTATTCGAGCAATCAGCCCCCAAGACCTAAATATATGCAACATACTAAGAGTGAAGAACGTACGAATAACCACCTCTTTACTTGATATGAGAAAGTTAGGTCAGCAAGCCGCCTCATTAAAAACCCATCCAGTCCCCAAGGGTACCCTAGATAGGAAAAGAGTGCGTCTGAAACCTGCTGCCTTTTACATCGTGCAATTCCACTTGCCAATATAGTCTATACTAAGTATAGTAGGGACGTAGCTGAGCCACGTTCCATGGTTTGTCTCTTTCTTGCATAGATGAAGTGGTATGAGCGGTGTCGTTAACTGTGGCCGACTCTTCCCTTGCGTCTATCAAGTAATATGATCCGTTGTGCAGATTCCGACTTATGATAAATGGTCCTTCCCATGGAGGTGATAACTTGTGTTTTCCTTTGTTTGACTGTACCAGGCGTAGAACCAGGTCTCCTTCCTGAAAGACCCGGGTTTTCACGCGCCGGCTATGATATCTCCGTAAATCTTGCTGATATATGGCTGACCTTTCTAGTGCTTGTTCCCTTTGTTCTTCTAACATATCTACGACGTCCTGCCGGGTCTTCTCGTTCTCCACCTCGACGTAAGCTGATACTCGAGGTGAGTCATGAATAATATCACTCGGCAACACCGCTTCCGCACCATAAACCATGAAGAACAGTGTCATCTGAGTGGATCTGTTAGGTGTAGTGTTGATACCCCAAACCACGGAAGGTAGTTCTTCAACCCATGCACCAGCAGCTCTGATGCATGGGACTCGTAGTCGTGGCTTTAGTCCACGAAGCAACTCCTGATTTGCCCTCTCCACTTGTCCATTGGCCTGTGGATGGGCCACTGATGCTACGTCAAGACGGATTCCATTGTTTCCACAGAACTTCTCCATCTCACCAAGGGACATGTTGGTTCCATTGTCGGTAATTATGCTGTGGGGATAGCCGAACCGATAGATAATTCTTTTCAGGAACTTAACTGCTGTAACAGCTTCACAATTGGTAACTGGCATAACCTCAACCCATTTGGTAAACTTATCAATAGCCACCAAAAGATGTGTCTTCTTGCAAGGTGACATGTGAAAGGGGTCAACCATATCCATACCCCAAACAGCGAACGGCCAAGTTAACGGAATAGTCCGTAATTCCATAGCCGGTACGTGGGTTTGGCGAGCGTACCTTTGACATCCGTCACACCTTGCCACCAAACGCTCCGCATCTGCTAGGGCCGTGAGCCAGAAGAATCCATGTCGATAAGCTTTGGCCACAAGGGATCTTGTGGATGCATGATGCCCACAATCGCCTTCGTGAATCTCCTTGAGAATCTGTCGGCCTTCTTCTGGTGCTACACAGCGCAAAAACACTCCTGCTGCACTTCTCTTGTATAACTCCCCATTGATGACAGAATAACCTTTTGCTCGCCTCAAAACTTGTCTTGCTAGTACCTCCTGCTGTGGTAACTCGCCCCATGATAGGTAGGCCAAGAACGGCTCTGTCCACTCGGGAACAGCGCGCACTGTGGCCACGAGCTCCAAATCCGGGTCTTGATTTGCCAGTTCTTCCTCGGACTCGGTTTTAACTGATGGTCGCCACAGTTCATCCAGGAAAACATTGGGTGGGACCGGCTCTCTGCGCGAGCCGAGTCTGGCGAGTGCATCTGCTGCCTCATTTTTTCTTCTGTCTATGTGCTCCACTTCATACCCGGAAAAACATCCGGCAACTCTATCAACTTCTCTGCGGTATGCTGCCATAGTTGCATCTTTTCTATCCCATGTTCCTGAGACCTGCTGTACCACAAGGTCCGAATCTCCGAAGCATCGTATCCTCTTAATGTGCATCTCCTTGGCTACCCTCAAGCCATGCAATAGGGCCTCATACTCGGCCACGTTGTTGGAACAATCAAAGTGAATCTGTAGCACGTAACTCAGTTTGTCTCCTTTGGGTGATGTTAGCACCACTCCAGCTCCTGATCCCCCGTATTGCTTGGATCCATCGAAGTGCATGATCCAAGACTCGGAGTTTGGAACCATGTTGGTCATGCCTGTGTGCATCCAATCGTTAACGAAATCAACCAGAGCCTGAGATTTGATTGCTGACCTGGGCTCGTAGTTGATGTGATAATCCCCCATTTCTATCGCCCATTTGGCTATTCTTCCTGTTGCGTCCGAGTTTCTGATGATATCCGACATCGGTATCGAACTAACCACTGTTATGGGGTGTTCCTGGAAATACGGCTTTAGTTTCCGGCTGGCCATAAAGACTCCGAAAACCAGCTTTTGCCAATGCGGATAGCGCTACTTTGCCTCTGATAATACCTCGCTGACATAATAGACCGGTCTCTGAACCGGGTAACCTTTCCCATCCTCTTTACGTTCCACAACAACTACCGCGCTAACGGCTCGAGGTCCAGCTGCTACATATAGCAACATAGGCTCTTTAGGACCCGGGGCCGCTAGGACTGGTGCTTCAGATAACTGCTTCTTTAGTGCCTCGAACGCCTCATCCGCCTCCTGATCCCACACAAATTTATCGGACTTCTTCAAAAGCCGGTACAAGGGTATTGCTTTTTCTCCGAGTCTGGATATAAATCGGCTCAAGGCTGCTACACAGCCCGTGAGCTTTTCAACATGCTTCAAATTTTCCGGCTTTTTCAGACTTTGGATAGCTTTGATTTTATCCAGGTTTGCCTCAATTCCTCTCTCGGAAACAATAAAGGCGAGTAATTTCCCAGCTGGAACTCCGAACACGCACTTTGTCGGGTTAAGCTTCATCTGATACCTCCTCAAGTTCTTGAACGTTTTCTTTAGATCATCGATAAATGTCTCGGCCTTCCTAGTCTTGATAACCACATCATCCACATAAGCGTGGACGTTGCGTCCAATTTGGTCCTCGAAGCACTTCTGAATACACCGTTGATAAGTTGCGCCAGCATTCTTCAACCCAAACGTCGTGGTCTTGTAACAGAAGGCCCCAAAAGGGGTTATAAATGATGTTTTCTCCCAATCCTCCCTCTTGAGCTTGATCTGATGATACCCGGAATATGCGTCCAGAAAGCATAATAGGTCACTTCCAGCCACTGCGTCTATGATATGATCTATCCTCGGTAGCGCGAACGGATCCTTTGGGCAATTCTTGTTAAGACTCGTGTAATCGATGCACATCCTCCACTCATTGGTCTTTTTCATTACGAGAACCGGATTCGCTAACCAGTCCGGATGAAATACTTCCATGATAAAGCCGGCTGTTAGCAGCCGAGCAATTTCTTCTCCTATAGCTTTCCTTCTTTCCTCATTCATCTTCCTCAAGCCCTGCTTTGCAGGCCTGGACCTGGGATCTACGTGTAAACTGTGCTCTCCCAATTCTGTAGGGATACCCGGCATGTCGCTAGGCGTCCAGGCGAACACATCCGCGTTTGAACGAATAAACTCCACAAGCGCCTTCTCCTGCTCGCTGTCCAAGTTAGACCCAATAGCGAACTGTTTAGAGGAATCACCTTCAACAAAAGCTACCATCTTGGTGTCCTGTGCTGTCTTGAATTTTGCTCTCTCATCTTCAGTATTCGGCCTTTTCAATGCTGTTCTGTCATCCGGGTCTATTTGAGACCGGTAATACTTGAGTTCCTCTTTTCTGCAAGCCTGCTCAGCTATTACTGAATCTCCTTCATCGCACTCAGCCGCTATATCCCGGCTTCCATGTACGGTGATGGTCTGCTTAGGGCCCGGGATTTTTAGCTGTAGATACACATAACACGGCCTAGCCATAAATTTAGCATAAGCCGGCCTTCCGAACAGCGCGTGATAAGGACTGCGCAACTTGACCACCTCGAAGGTGAGCCACTCAACTCGATAATTGTCCTTTGACTCTCCAAAAGCTACCTCCAATGCGATCTTTCCCTCGGGGCACGCTGAATGACCCGGCACTATCCCATGAAAAATTGTTGAACTTTTCTGCAGCTGAGACTCCTTAAGACCCATACGTAGAAAGGTTTCCCAATACAAGATATTGATGCTACTTCCACCGTCCATCAGGACCTTTTTCAGCTCATACCCATTGACCTGCGGTGCAACTACCAATGCTAAGACTCCCGGGTGTTCTATCCTTTCCGGGTGATCTCTTCTGCTCCATGTTACATCCTGCTCTGACCATCTCAGGTATCTCGGAACAGTCGAGGAAACCGAGTTTACCGCTTGTTTCAGTATCGTTTGTCCCTGTTAGAAGTACCTGTAGTATGCACATGATATTGTCCTTTTGAACCAGAAGTACGTACCATGCCGATAAAGACGCTGATCTGGCTGATTGTCACGATAGATCCGGATTCAAGGTGATCCGACTCTGGCCCCCAGCCAGAATCGTCCACCATCTTCTCTCCTTCGCGGTCGATGTAGATCTCGCCGATGACAAGATTCTCCATGTTCTTCCGAGCTTCTCCCGTGATGTAAACACCTTTGGACGCAGGCCCCACGGTGGGCGCCAACTGTCGTGGGATAATCACGGCAGACGTTACCGGGGGTAACTTATCTTGGGGCAAGACGACACGGGTGTTTGGGAGAGGGTTTAGCTCAGAGGAAAACATGATGATACTCGATCTGGTAGCCGGCAAGCAAATCGCCGAGTCTCCGTCTCGATATATTAGTCTCAACTCTCGTGTTACACTGGATGCTCGATATCTAGCGATATTGCTCGAACTCTTGGATCCCCCTAAACTAGACCTAGGGGGCCGGTTTATAAAGCACCCGGACCCCCTGGCTTGCCCCCCAAGGCACACCCTGAATCCTACCAGGACACCGCATACAAAACCCTAACTTTCCTTACCGTAACCCACAATCCGGGTTACGTGGCCTACAGACTTGGGCCTTCTAGAAGTTCCTTTATCCTTAGCCGGGTCTTGCGCAGTGTCCTTTGGGCCGAGTTACACCTTGGCGTTGGCCTACCGGGTTGTCATCCCTCCATCAACATTATTAAGAGAAGGAACTAGAAGATTGAGGGGACTGACTACTGTGTTTTTTGCAGTAATTTTTGTCACGAGGACTGGATTCATTTGTTCTTCCAGTGTGTTTTCAGCTCACGGATTTGGAATTACTTGCAAATCAACTGGAGTGATAACACAGTCATGCATAATGTCTTCAATGCAAAAAAGGTTTCCAAAGGCCCTTGTTTCACCGAGATAGTGATTCTTCCCTGTTGGAACATGTGGAAACAAAGGAATGGAGTTATTTTCAAATCTAAAAGACATTCCTCTATGGGTTGGAAAGTTGGCTTCTTTTTAGACCTCCTTATGCTTAAGCATAGGTTGAGTGCTTCTTTGGCTGCGGATTTATCATCATGGATTAAGACTCTCCCTTAGATAGTGATAGACTGCCTTAGTCTATTCTTTTGTGTATATTTGTAAATATCTGTAACACTCTTTTGATGGCAATAAAGGGCCGTGGGGGACTCCCCTGCAGTAGAAAATGTTTCAAAAAAAAGAAACATATTTTCTTGGAGTAATTAGTTGTCTTCACCACAAGGGTGAGACAGTTGAAAATAGAATCCAAGAGCTGATCTTACTTACAAGTGATAAAGGCAGTATGCGAAGACAAGTGGTAATGAGAGACAAGAACATCAAGCAACAGAAGTCAACAAGGAGAACCACTGCCTCAGTAAGGGAGCATAAGTAATTACCCAGTGAATCATTAGGTAATATATATATCTATAATCTCTATTCCTTGGCAAGCTCATCAAATATATGGAATACATGATAATCTCTTTAAGGGAAACAATTATCAAGTATGAAATATTAACAAGCCATTGCATCAACACGTATGTGATATGTGGAGGTTTATGGTAACAAGCTTAACACATTGTTTTCCAGATCATTCTCGTCCATTAGACAAATGTATAATAACAAAAATTCATCTATACATAATCATGCAACCGTTTACATGTTATAAAACCAACAGAGCCTAATAGCCATACTCGAAACCTATGTGGAAACTAACAAGATTCCAAAGCCACACATGTTTCCATTTAATTATTACCTAATAATTAAGTCATTAAGGCTTCCCTGGTTGGTTGGTTTGTTGGTCGGTCCGTCATCGAAATTGCTATCCAAATAGACAAAAATTACCCACCCTACCACCTCTTAAATCGTACCGGTTCGTATTTTATACGTCCTTTCGGGTCCATCGTTGTCACATGTTTCCTCGGTTAGGGTCGCTGTCGTGGGATAATCACGGCAGATGTTACCTGGGGTAACTGATCCTGGGGCAAGACGACACAGGCGTTTAGGAGAGGGTTTAGCTCAGAGGAAAACATGGTGCAATTCGATCTGGCAGCCGGCAATCAAAGTCGCCGAGTCTCCGATCTTGATATAATAACTCAACTCTGGAATTACACTTGATGCTCAATATCACCCGATCTTGCTAGGGTTCTTAGATCTCTATCTAAAACTAGACCTGGGAGTCGGTTTATAAAGCACCCGTACCCCTGGCTTATTCCCCAAGGCGCACCCTGGTTCCTACCCGGATACGGCACACAAACCCTAACTTTCCTTTACAACAACCCACAACCCGGGTCACCGGGCCTACAAACTTGGGCCTTCACAGGTTTCCTTATCCTTAGCCGGATCCTGCGCAGTGTCCTTTGGGCCGGGTTATTCCTTGGTGTATGGCCTACCGGGTTATCGTCCCCCCGTCAGTAGTCCCCAGAATAGCCTGGGCTTCATGGATCCTACTTGAAGCGCTTGCTATTCCCTGCAAAGATATCAAACATACGGGCATATAGAGGCCGGGTTAAGATGTTTTGATATTCAGCCAGGCCTCACTCCACGGTGGCCATATAATAACCTGGGTTTTTCCTCCGAACACTTTGACTCAAATTTCCAGGTCCAAATCATAATAAAAATCCCAGGATCCCATGCTCGATAATCAATCCTGATATCCCGGGGTTAACCTCCTTTTTTCTTTTATCCAGATGCCCTGCTCAATATTTGGCGCATATCTCGCAAAATCCACGTGAACAACCGTCACCCCATGATTTCCGGCTTCTGGCCATCGGGATAAGCTCACCCTTACTCTATAAATAACACTCAGAGGGTAACCCTAAATTCGTCACCACGCCACAACTTCCCCTTTCTCTCCTTACTCCTCGCTTCCTCGCAGCACCGCCGCCAGGGGCTCGCGCACATCATCAAAGCGAAATTGCTTCCAGCCGCGCTCGCCCTCAAGCCGTCCCGCGCCGCCGCCAAGTTCCGCCATCACACCTTCATTCCTCTCGCCAAGAATCGTGAAGGGGCATTCGAGCCACGCCGCCCAACACCGTCGCTTCCAAACCTCAATCTCTTCAGTAAGCCTCTTATATCTGCCTAACTTATCCTTGCAATTTTTCCAATTTCAACCAGGATCGAATCTAGGTCAACCCGCGAACCACTCTTCTGATTACATCAAATTAGATCGATTCGACATCCACCAACTCTTTTAACCGCCTGCTATATAGTCGCAACTCATCCCCTACCAATATTAACCATCAAAACTCCTGTAGGATCGCTCGCAAACTTTCCCATCTAGATCTGTTCCTCCTCGATTTTCCGCTCTCTGCATTAACACCCGGAAAATCCTCTTTTTCCAGCTACTTTACTTGCAATAGATACATGGGCAACCACCCATCGACCCCAAATGCCTTTCCATACGTAAGTGACCTATAATTTCCACAGTTGCATTCAACACCCGGATACTTTATAATTTCCGCTCCATAGCATGATACCCGGATAATTCTCAGCTTCATACTTTCTTGACACCTTACACTCGGATACTTCAACACTCCCGGGTCTTATTTCATACGCCTATTTTCTTTTGCTTTGCAGGTTGATCCCATGGCTCCCAAGCGACAAGGAAAACAACCGACTCAGGCGAGAAATACCCAAACCATATCCGCCAACTGGGGACGTTCCACAACTACGAAAGCCAAGTTGGAGGAGCTAGCCGAATTAGGAACTCTCCCTTCTCAGAAGGACATTCACTGGAGGGCGCCGGGCAACGAGACCCGGCCCACACCCACAGACAGCGAGGTAATCTGCTTCGTAGAGCACGTGACCCGGGGATTCCGTCCTCCGGGTCACCCTTTCTTTAGGGAGGTCTTAGATCACTATGGACTCCGAATGTTCGACATAGGGCCTAACTCTATGTTGAACATCACCCACTTCATCGTTCTCTCTGAGTCGTACTTGTGCATGCCGCCGAGTTTAACTCTCTTCGTTGAGTTATTCCAATGCAAGCCATGCCGCGAAAGCGGCGACGGAGCGCTCCTAATCTGTGGCGGGGTATCCATCCAGCGCCGCATGAATTCTCTGATGCCAGCCCTCAACCTACACTCCCACGTCAAACACTGGCAACTGTCCTTCTTTTATTGCCGCGACACCTCCCCTGACAGTGAAAAGAAGCTGCCGGGTTACTCAGAGACTCCCCTCGAGCCCTCCGAGTCTTTCAGTGCCTTTGCATCAGATTCGGACAGGGAGACAATCCTTCCCTTGCTAACCAAGATAGCCATTCTCTCAGCCCAAGGCCTCCTCGGGCTCAATTTAATAAAAACATGGGTTGATTTCCGGATCCAACCCAACTCCGTTCGCACCAAACTGATGTGCGAGTACTCGGGGCACACCACAGATACGCTCCGATACTCCACCAAAAGCTTTGCAGCCGGCGATACTAACAAGACCATCAAGGGCTTCTTAACGGAGAAGCTGGAGGTGATAAAGGGCATCACCGGGTTACCCCCGTTTACTCGGGACAACCCGGCTCCAGCGGTAATACCTGATATCCATAACTTACTTCCGTATCTTGACTCGATACAGCTTCTAACCCTTAGTCTCATTCCTTTGTCTTAGGCTGATGACCCTTTCTGGAGAGTTGAACCCTTCCCCCCTTCCAGAGACCCGGAAGACGAGGACGAGCCGGCTGATGGTAGTGAAGGTATTTGCACAGGATCTGTATATTTTTACTTGTATCTTTTCTCCAACTAACACACACCCGATTCGCAGGACTGGAGGACGAAGGTGAGGCCAACGAGGATGACCCGGAGGCAACTGAATCAGACCAAGAAACAACAGTCGGAGCCAAAAGGAAAACCAGAGGAGCCGTGTCCAAGGTTCCTTTTTCCTCGTTATCCTCTGAACCTTATTCCTTTGACGACATGCGACGACTTAACCATCAATTATCAAATTCGTCGTGCTTGAAGGACTCCTCCCCAGCCAAACGCAGAGTAACTCGGAGCTCCCCGGGTGAAGATCCCCTTAACCCGGGCATCTCTATTTCCTCGGTTCCTCGTGGCGGCGCTCCTCCGCCTCGTCCTTCCGACTCTCCTCAACGCCACCCTTCTCCTAACCATCCACGTGCCGGGCAATTCCGGGTCCCGTTGGTAGTTCCCGTGGCGACCTCATCTGCTTCCAGCGGCGAGCTCCCGCCTGATTATACCGTGAACGCCGGGTAAGTTTATGCTACATGATTTCCTTTTATGCTTAACAAGTTTCCACTCAATCCACCATCATCACTAATAACCGCTTTTTCTCATCTTTCTTTTAGCGCTCAAGCCATCGTCAGTGACCCGGAAAATATAGAAGCAGATAACCATCAGGCGGAGAAACCGACTGACCATGCGGACGCCGCGACTGGCGATGATACAGCGAATAACCAGGAACAAGGCCCTCTGAACAACCCACTTCCCCGAGCTGCCGGATCTCCTTCCTCATCGGAACCAGTAGACGAGGAGATCGAAGTTCTAGATACAAGGATGGGTTCTCCCAACCCGGCCACCCAAACTGTCCGGGTCTCAACTCCAAGGGCGGGGAGAGCCCCCCCACCAAACGACCAAGCTGCCGGCTCTTCCGGTGCTCGATCCGAGGAACTGACCTTTACCCAGATGCTAGAAACCCTTCGCACTTTAAGGTCTAATGAAGAGAACATCTTGGGAGCTTTGATAGCCAAACACGAGGTAAATCCGACTAATATTGCTTATACCTTTATCCAGTCCCCAAGTTCCGAGTGAATTGATTCATAATTTACTTGGGACTTTATTATACAAGCGACTGATAACTTATTCCTCTACCCAACTGATCCTTTGTTTGCATGCATGCAGGCTTTCGTAACTCAATCCGAGGAAAAACTGGCGGGCGCCACCAAGCTCATCGAAAAGGAGGTAGCTTTACGTGAGGCGGCCGAGGCCGAGTCTAGGACGAATAAGTTGATAATGAGAAAATATAGGAAAAGGGCTCACCGAGCAGAAGATGACCTAACAAGCCTTTCCGTCCAAATATCGGACACATATCGTGCTTTACTTGGTACGTTTCCTCCTCCGGTTTATCTTTTTGATAGATAGCAACAGTTTCCCGACTTATGTCTCCATTTCCTCAGGCCCGGACGAAACCATGCCGGAAGAGGATGACATAGCCAAGCTGAAAACCATGAATAGCGCTATCCGGCAACTATGTGCCGGAACCAGATGGATCCTTGATGAGTTGCGGTGGCCGGGCAGAGGACATGTTGATCTGAAGAGGATGCTGGACGCCTTATCCACTGTTCCCGAGTGGATTCGGCACTGGAAGCGCTCGTCTTGCCGGGTTGGAGTGACCCGGGGGCTTGCACTTGCCAAAGCTTATCTCCCCAAGCTCGAGCTAGCGAGGATTATGGGCGGCTTCCCAGAGTTCAAGCTTGACGGATCCAAGTTTTCGGTAAAGGATTTTCAGGCCGTCCAGAAGGAGGTCCGTTACCCGGCCAGCGTGATTGCTGATGAACTGGACGTTAATATACTTGTTCCAGCATATGATTCTGCCGGTAAAGTAATTAAGTCGGATCTTCCTGAGCCGTATGACATGCTGGCTCGGTGGAAGGAGGAAGCTGCTGCGATAAGGGCGGAGGCTGCCAAGAAGCAAGCTGAAGCCTGCTCTGCTCCTGCTACCTCAACACCAGTCGCTCCGCCCCCTGCAGGGGCTGGTACTGCTGACCCGGGTGCTGCTGCTACCACCAATGATGGCAAGGGTAAGGCCAAGATGAACGCCGAGTGATATATGGTTTCTAATGCCTCTTCTTAAGCGCTAGTCGGTCAACATACTTTGTGAAACAGTTATATTTTGGGTGGTGCACCTGTGCACCTTTGATATTTTTTCACCAGGATTTTTGTAATGCACGCTAAGGCCTTGATATACTCGATGCCTGTTCCGGCCTTTTTAAGTTTATCCATTATCAAGCTCATCTGTTCTCGATATCTGGTTTTATTTATTGTTCCTTTTGTGAAAACTCAATTTCCGGGTTTCATGGGTATTGACAAGCGGATTTTGCTTCGAAGTCCCCAAGTCCCCAAGACTCGGATATTTGGGTTTTTGCAATTATACAAGTAAGCCACTTTTTCTCTTTTCAAGATTTCAAGCCACCGAGCCCGGATCGCCGAGTCTAGGACACTTGATCTTGAAAAGGGAACAAACTGCCTACTGCTAATTTCACAAAGATCCCTGAGTTGTTTCACATAGGTTTTGAAGTTATGCTTAATAGTCGTTGAGTTTCCAGCTATTCAGCCTTGTACTCTGCATAACTTGTGGTTTAGATGACCCTTTTGACTATCTTGTACTGTAAGCCGGCTTTCGCGTGGATACCATGTTGTTACATCCATACGAAGACGTAGCCAGCCAATCCCCGTCGGGTTTCATGACTAACTGCCATCGTAAGCGAACAAATCATGCCACTTTAATGCGAGTCACATCGAGCTTAAGTAAGAATAGCCAAGAAATTTGGACTTCTTTGTCCGGTTATAAGATTGTAGCCGTACTCGTTTGCAAGTAATCGGCCCTTATAACTCATAGGCATCATGGCCGGGTCTTTGAGTTTGTAACTGTGCTATTCAAGCGACCAGCCCCCAAGACCTAGATATACGCATCGTTCTGAGAGTACATAACCTGATAACAACCATCTCTTTTCTTGATAACCATCTCTTTACTTGATATGAAAAATCTAGGTCAGCAAGCCGCCTCATTAAAAACCCGTCCAGTCCCCAAAGGTACCCTGGATAGGAAAAGAGTACGTCTGAAAACCTGCTGCCTATTACATCGTGCAATTCCACTTGCCAATATAGTCTTTACTAAGTATAATATGGACGTAGCTGAGCCACGTTCCATGGTCTATCTCTTTCTTGCATAGATGAAGTGGTGTGTGCGGTGTCGTTGACTGTAGCCGACTCTTCCCTTGCATCTATCAAGTAATATGATCCGTTATGCAGATTCCGGCTTATGATAAATGGTCCTTCCCATGGTGGTGATAATTTGTGTTTTCCTTCGCTTGACTGTACCAGGCGCAGAACGAAGTCTCCTTCCTGGAATACCCGGGTTTTCACGCGCCGGCTATGATACCTCCGTAGATCTTGCTGATATATGGCTGATCTTTCCAGTGCTTGTTCTCTTTGCTCTTCTAACATATCTACGGCGTCCTGCCGGGTTTTTTCGTTCTCTATTTCGACGTAAGCTGATACTCGCGGTGAATCGTGAATAATGTCACTTGGTAACACTGCTTCCGCACCGTAGACCATGAAGAAGGGTGTCATCTGAGTTGATCTGTTAGGTGTAGTGTTGATACCCCAAACCACAGAAGGAAGTTCTTCGACCCATGCACCAGCAGCCCTGACACAGGGAACTCGCAATCGTGGTTTTAATCCGCGAAGCAATTCTTGGTTTGCCCTCTCCACTTGTCCATTGGCCTGCGGATGAGCCACCGATGCAACATCGAGCCGGATTCCATTGTTGCCACAGAACTTCTCCATCTCACCAAGGGACATGTTGGTTCCATTGTCGGTAATTATGCTGTGGGGATACCCGAACCGGTAGATAATCCTTTTCAGGAACTTGACTGCTGTAGCTGCTTCGCAATTAGTAACTGGCATAACCTCAACCCACTTGGTAAACTTATCAATAGCCACCAAAAGATGTGTCTTCTTGCACGGTGACATATGAAAGGGGCCAACCATGTCCATACCCCAGACAGCAAACGGCCAAGTTAACGGGATAGTCCGCAACTCCATAGCCGGCACATGGGTTTGGAGAGCGTACCTTTGACATCCGTCACACCTTGCTACCAACCGTTCCGCATCCGCTAGGGCCGTGAGCCAGAAAAACCCGTGTCGATAAGCTTTAGCCACAAGAGACCTTGTGGACGCATGATGTCCACAGTCGCCTTCATGGATTTCCTTGAGAATCTGTCTGCCTTCTTCCGGCGCTACGCAGCGCAAAAAGACTCCTGCTGCGCTTCTCTTGTACAATTCCCCATTGATGATAGAATATCCCTTTGCTCGCCTCAAAATTTGCCTTGCTAATACCTCCTGTTGTGGTAACTCGCCTCGTGACAGGTAGGCCAAAAACGGTTCTGTCCACTCGGGAATAGTGCGTACAGTGGCCACGAATCCTGAATCCGGGTCTTGATTTGCCAATTCCTCCTCTGACTCGATTTTAACTGATGGTCGCCATAATTCGTCCAGGAAAACGTTAGGCGGAACCGGCTCTCTGCGCGAGCCGAGTCTGGCGAGGGCGTCGGCTGCCTCATTCTTTCTTCTGTCTATATGCTCCACCTCATACCCGGAAAAACATCCTGCAACCCTATCAACTTCCCTGCGGTATGCTGCCATAGTTGCGTCCTTTCTATCCCACGTTCCTGACACCTGCTGTACCACAAGGTCCGAATCTCCGAAGCATCGTATCCTCTTGATGTTCATCTCTTTGGCTACCTTTAAGCCATGCAATAGGGCCTCATACTCGGCCACGTTGTTGGAACAGTCGAAGTGAATTTGTAGTACGTAACTCAATTTGTCTCCTTTGGGTGATGTTAGCACCATCCCAGCTCCTGATCCCTCGTACTGCTTTGATCCATCGAAGTGCATGATCCATGACTCGGAATTTGGAACCGTTGTAGTCATGCCTGTATGTGTCCAGTCGTTAACGAAATCAATTAAAGCTTGAGATTTGATTGCTGACCTGGGTTCGTAGTTGATGTGATAATCCCCCATCTCTATCGCCCATTTGGCTATTCTTCCCGTCGCGTCCGAGTTTCTGATGATATCCGACATTGGTATTGAACTAACCACTGTTATGGGATGTTCTTGGAAATACGTCTTCAGCTTCCGGCTGGCCATAAAGACCCCGAACACCAACTTTTGCCAATGTGGATAGCGCTGCTTTGCTTCTGATAATACCTCGCTGACGTAATAAACCGGCCTCTGAACCGGGTATCCTTTCCCATCCTCTTGGGGTTCCACAACAACTACTGCGCTGACGGCTCGGGGGCCAGCTGCCACATATAGTAACATAGGCTCTTTAGGACCCGGCGCCGCTAGTACTGGTGCTTCAGATAACTGCTTCTTTAGTGCCTCAAATGCCTCGTCCGCCTCTTGATCCCACACGAACTTATCTGATTTCCGCAAGAGCCGGTACAAGGGTATTGCTTTTTCTCCGAGTCTGGATATGAATCGGCTCAAGGCTGCTACGCAGCCCGTGAGCTTTTGAACATGCTTCAAATTTTCCGGTTTTTTCAGACTCTGGATGGCCTTGATTTTATCCGGGTTTGCCTCGATTCCTCTCTCGGAGACTATGAAGCCGAGTAATTTCCCAGCTGGAACTCCAAACACGCACTTTGTCGGGTTAAGCTTCATCTGGTACCTCCTCAAGTTTTTGAACGTCTCCTTTAGATCATCGATAAATGTCTCCGCCTTCCTGGTCTTGATGACCACATCATCCACATAGGCATGGACGTTACGTCCGATTTGGTCCTCGAAGCACTTTTGAATACACCGTTGGTAAGTTGCGCCAGCGTTCTTCAACCCAAACGTCATAGTTTTATAACAAAAGGCCCCAAAAGGGGTTATGAATGATGTTTTCTCCCAATCTTCCCTTTTGAGCTTAATCTGATGATACCCGGAATATGCGTCCAGGAAGCATAACAGATCGCTTCCAGCTACTGCGTCTATAATCTGATCTATCCTTGGTAGCGCGAACGGATCCTTTGGGCAATGTTTGTTGAGACTCGTAAAATCAATGCACATCCTCCACTCATTGGTCTTTTTCATCACTAGAACCGGGTTAGCCAACCAATCCGGGTGAAATACTTCCATGATAAAGCCGGCTGCCAATAGCCGAGCGATCTCTTCGCCTATAGCCTTCCTTCTTTCCTCATTCATTTTCCTCAAACCTTGCTTCACGGGCCTGGACTTGGGATCCACATGCAAACTGTGCTCAGCCAGTTCTGTAGGGATACCCGGCATGTCGCTAGGTGTCCAGGCAAACACATCTGCATTCGAACGAATAAACTCCACGAGCGCTTCCTCCTGCTCTTTTCCCAAGTTAGACCCTATGGTAAACTGTTTAGTGGAATCCCCTTCGACAAAATCTATCTTCTTGGTGTCTTGCGCTGCCTTGAATTTTGCTCTCTCATCCTCGGTATTCGGCTTTTTCAAGGCTGTTCTATCGTCCGGATTTACTTGAGACCGGTAATATTCGAGTTCTTCCTTTCTGCATGCTTGCTCGGCCATAACCGAATCTCCTTCGTCGCACTCGGCCGCTATATCCCGGTTCCCATGTATGGTGATGGTCCGTTTAGGACCCGGGATTTTCAGCTGCAAATACACGTAGCACGGCCTAGCCATGAATTGGGCGTAAGCCGGCCTCCCAAACAGCGCGTGGTAAGGACTGCGCAATTTGACCACCTCGAACGTGAGCCACTCAACTCGATAATTATCCGTCGATTCTCCAAAAGCAACTTCCAAGGTGATCCTTCCCTCGGGGCTCGCCGAGTGACCTGGCACGATCCCATGAAAGATTGTCGAACTTTTTTGTAACTGAGACTCTTTGAGACTCATCCGTAAGAAGGTTTCCCAATAAAGGATGTTGATGCTGCTTCCACCGTCCATCAGGACCCTCTTCAATTCGTAACCATTAACCTGTGGAGCAACCACCAATGCCAAGACTCCTGGACGCTCTACTTTCTCCGGATGGTCTTTTCTACTCCACGTTACCTCTTGTTCCGCCCATCTGAGATATCCCGGCGCGGCCAACGAAACCGAGTTTGCCGCTTGCTTTAATGTCTCCTTGTTCCTGCTGGAAGTTCCTGTAGTATGCACATGATATTGTCCTCTTAAATTAGTCGTTCGTACCGTGCCGATGAAGATGTTGATCCGGCCGATCGTTACGACGGATCCGGTTTCGAGGTGATCCGACTCCGGCCCCCAGCCGGAATCGTCCACCATCTTTTCTCCTTCGTGGTCGATGCAGATTTCGCCGGTGACAAGATTCTCCATGCCCTTCCGAGCTTCTCCCGTGATGTAAACACCTTTAGACGCAGGCCCCACGGTGTGCGCCAACTGTCGTGGGATAATCACGGCAGATGTTACCTGGGGTAACTGATCCTGGGGCAAGACGACACAGGCGTTTGGGAGAGGGTTTAGCTCAGAGGAAAACATGGTGCAATTCGATCTGGCAGCCGGCAATCAAAGTCGCCGAGTCTCCGATCTTGATATAATAACTCAACTCTGGAATTACACTTGATGCTCAATATCACCCGATCTTGCTAGGGTTCTTAGATCTCTATCTAAAACTAGACCTGGGAGTCGGTTTATAAAGCACCCGTACCCCTGGCTTATTCCCCAAGGCGCACCCTGGTTCCTACCCGGATACGGCACACAAACCCTAACTTTCCTTTACAACAACCCACAACCCGGGTCACCGGGCCTACAAACTTGGGCCTTCACAGGTTTCCTTATCCTTAGCCGGATCCTGCGCAGTGTCCTTTGGGCCGGGTTATTCCTTGGTGTATGGCCTACCGGGTTATCGTCCCCCCGTCAGTCGCTCCGGTTCAAAAAGAGAGTCCATGAGGCTCCCGTCGTCGTTTCCTTGGGCGTACAGTTTCCTTCCTCCGCTTGTTCGTATGTATCCCGATCGGTTTAGGCTATCATCAAATAAACCAGCTCCAGCTCCATCGGGTTTGATTTCTAATGGAGGCTTTTAGCCAAACTGCCTCCCTCTCGTACCCTCTATACATATGGGATCGATGAGATGAGATCAACCATATTGGCGACTCACGCTCGATTCTTCCTCGTCTTTCAATTCCTCCCGGTCTCGCCGTCTCAACAACCCTAGACGGCTAGACCTTTACCATGGAAGTTTATAGCTGGATCAGTGTTGGATGCCGACGAGCACGATTAATCTGGGTCGTGTTTGGTGTTGGGGAATCCATGGATGCCGGTGTCATTGTATTTGACGATTTTTTGTGTACACCGACGAGCAACTCGTCGTGGCAGCCGACGCACCATGCAGTCACCCTATGCCAATAAAGCGGATCTGAATCGTGGTTGATCTCTTACCCTGATGCAAGGCTCCAAAACTCTCAGATCAGGCATGTGGATTCTTTTCATCTGTTGTCGTTGGTGTTGTGTTTCCAGTTGCCATGACGGTATAGCCCTCCCTCTCAGGATCTGTGGCCGCCTTTGATCAAGACAAGGCAAGGCCACATGTGATGTGACAGAGCTGGTGGGCGGTTGAGTCATACTCGTGGCCACAACTTCAACACGTTGGCGCGGCAAAGCGGCTCAAGGTCGCCAAGGCGTGACGCTGAACGCGGTGACATACACTGTTGGGAGAATAGGTGAGGGGGAGACTCACCAACGACTCATATAAACCGGAATCTACTTGATCCGGCTCAGAGTATTGGGTCCGGTTCATGCCAACAAAAACCGTACTATGATGATTGCTCGGCAGAGAGAAGACTCGGGTTACCATGTGCGTAACTCGGAGAAGACTAAGGGCCCAAGGCCTGAAGACCAGCCCAAGGCCGGACAGAGGCGACCAGGTCACAGGGAGAACCAGATAGGACAACCCGGAGCCGGATCTAGCTAGACTCCGACAACGGGTATAACCCAGATCCCTTGTAACCCCGGGAACTTAGACACTATATAAGGCGAGACCCTGGGATGTAGACAGACAAGTTCAAAGTTAATAGCAAGGTAGCTCGAGACATCGAGAGCCGGAATCGCCCTTTGTAATCGAGACTTTGTTCCCCAATAGTAAGAAGGCAGGAGTAGGTTTTACCCTCAATCGAGGGGCCGAACCTGGGTAAAGTCGCGTCTCTCGTTTCCGCTCTAACCCTTTCAAAGTTTTTCTTAGAAGCAATGGCCTCGCAATCTAGTTCTCGCATGAGGACACTTGTCGTGACAACAGCACGACAGTTGGCGCCCACCGTGGGGCCTTCTCGCGGAAGCACCGTCTTTTCGGAAGGAGCCTTACCTTGGATCGAGAAGCTCGTGATAGGCCGGATCAGGACGAGTCGGCGTGGGAACAATTACAACCACGACACATGGGGTCCCGAGTTTGCCTTCGTGGAGTCAGGATTTCACGTCCCCTTTGGAAAGAGCCATGTGTTCATTCAGTACGTCGGAACAACAATCTCAGAACCGGACCAACTGTCAGATTCGGTATCTGAGGAAACTATGGTGATGCATTCTGATGGAGAGTCCTCAGTTGCAAACAATGACAATCGTGACGAAACAGGTTCTATCCACCAACTCTTTGGATACCGGTTAGGAGGAGACCTCGAGTTGGATCTGCAGAGTTTCACAGAGGCAACTTATCATGCCACCGTTTACATGGCTAGGTCAACACGACCTACGGAGCCTAGGTATGTTGTGGAAGGAAATTTAGTCACAAATGACGTTTCAACTTCAAATTCGGTTCTAGGAGCACCAAGCGTCACAGTGACATCACCTACTGGGACAACAGTAGCCCCAGTCGGACCAACGACAGCACCTCCGACAGGACCTGGGCCGACGAGCTCTAGGACAACGGAAGAAGTGATCGACTTGACAGGACCTGCGTCATATAACCCGAGGCCTGAGCTGATGGCCGCGATGGATTCATTAAATGAGATCTTGGCAACTCTGATCTCCCCGGAAAACCTGGTGTAGCGTAATGCAGAGATAGGGAGGCTTCGACAAGAAATAATTCGTGCCCGTCGGGAGATCAAGAAGGAGGCAACATGCATAAACAAATCTCGGTCATAGGTTTTGGAGGAAGCAACACGTCTGGAAAGAGAAGGAATTCATCTAAGTTTCAGGCGGAGGGGGTTACCTTCGATAAAGAATAGACGTTATCATACTTGGTTGAACTACGAGTTTGGGGCAGGACTTGGACCAACCAACCTTCAGGATTTATTTGCATCCCCAGTTGGGACCCCCGGAGTACCTAACCCGGCTGGCCCGGTTCACCCTATGAACCCGACGTTTGCTCCTGTTTCAGTTCACCCTACATGTTTCCAGCCGCCTATCCAGCTACATGGCAACCCGAATCCTGCTCCAGTTCCAGAGCAGCCCCTACAAGAAAGGTTCCATACGCCACCGGGTCACTTCAACAATGGATAACATTTGGGTAGCAATAAATAGTCTGGCACGGATTCCAGTCAACCCCAACGATTCTATTGGAATTAAAGCTCGGAGGGCCATCAAGATTTTACAAACAGCAGTGGTCCAGCAGATGAATTACAGTAACCAGGACAGGATACACTCAGCTCCCTATAATAGCAGGAGCGCTTTGCCAAGAAGTCACCATGGAAATTCACCAGCCCCGGCAGGGTCTAGCAACATGAACCGGCAACAACCTATCCCATCCAGACAGACTGTGTTCTACGCACCTGGAGTTGTAAATATAGGACATAGAGTTGCGGAACCAGAAAACAGAAATCCGGGGCATGTTCAAAACCCAGTTCAAAACATAATTTCAAACCCAGTCCCGACTGGGTTTCGTAGAATTGGAATTCAATGTTTTGCTCCTGCAATCAGGAATGAGAGAATACCGGCTGATTTTAAAGGACCTCGCAGAGTTGTGAACTATACGCCGGACATGGAGCCTGCAGATTGGATAGAGGGATATGAGATCACCATGGAGATATTGGAAGTAAGCGACGCAGTATGCGCATGATACTTAAGCATGATGCTAGAAGGGCCTGTGAAGTGTTGGTTAAAAACCCTACCCGCGAATTCAATTAAATAGCTGGCAGGAGTTGAAAGACCAGTTCATCAAAAAATTCAAGGAACATGCAAGCGGCCGACGACTATTACAGACCTGGAGAACTGCATTCAGAAGGAAGGGGAGTCTTCCCAGAACTGGTCTCGGCGCATCGCGGAAGTTATACATTCATCTGTCGGACTCACCGCTTAGCAGGCAGCCATAGCATTGGAAAGGAATTGCAGATTTGACCCGCTGAAACATAAGCTGGGACGCATCAAGCGATATGTGAATGATATGAGCGAGTTGATGGATGCAGTGAACAAGTATGCGGAATCTGACAAAACAAAGGACGCAGACTCAGATGATGAGAAGTTTGCAAAGGGAAAGAAAACTGGGACCAAGGGTAGCCAGAACCCGAATCTGAGCAACAGCAACCCCCAAAACCAGAATATTAACACGCGCAAAAAACGGGGAAGGGACCTCGTATCTAGTGGCAAACACAAGTACGGGTTACAGAAACCAGCGTTAGGGCAACAATTTCAGAGGAAATTAAAATTTTCAACCAAACAACTTTGCACAAGCTCAACAGGCTCTGAAAGGACGATGTCCCTGACACGGCAAAAACGGAAAGTTAGCAAATCATTCCTGGGAAAATTGTTTCGTTACGCAGAGCTTTAGGCCTAGTGGAAATAATAACAATGGACCAGGAAACAATGGAGGAGGTAACCCAAGCAACATTAGAGGTGGACACCCAGGACCTGACAATTCTGGACCTGGAAATCATAATTCGGGTCATCCTGGTCAGGGTAACCAGGGAAGTAGCCAAGGTGGCGGTCACCAAGGAGGACATTCTGGTTTTCAAACAAATCTGAAGCATTTAAGTTCATGCCAATATTATGTGTTAACTACGAGTTCATGGAGGAGAGAACGAAAGTGAAGGGTTCGTTGCATAGAAAACAAAAATTTTCCTACGCGAGAGACACCCGAAAGGCCAAGATCTAATCTAGGAGACGAAGTGCAACGGGCAACGAGAGGGTTAAGGAGAACACATACCCTCGAAGACTCAAAGTGGTACGAGATCAAATCTCGTTGTTGGCGTAGTCGTACTCACACCGATCCCGATAGCGAGAAGATGAGCACCGCAATCCGGCGGTGCATCCGTGATCGGTCACACGTACGGTTGATGACGACCTCCGTTCCCTCGTTCCAGCGGGGCGCGGAAGTAGAGGATCCCTCGGAACTCCAGCAGCACGACGGCGTGGTGGTGAAGAAGAATCCCACGGTCAGGGCTTCGCCAAGACGGAGACCATGAAATGGAGCAGCGGGTGGAGGGAAAGGGAAGTGGCCAAGTGTGTGAATGAGGAGGAGCCCTCACCCTCCTTTTATAGGGAGAGGGAGGCAACCCAAAAGTGGGGTGCGGCCAGCCATGGTGCTGCCCCCACCTCTTCCCTCTTCATGTGAGTGGAGCACTCACACCCACTCATGCTCCCATAACTTCCCACTTGGAAAATCCAAAGGTTTTCTTTTAATAAATAAATAAAACCTTTTTATTTCTTTATTTCAGCATTTGTTAATTCTATTAACAAACTTTTGCATATAGCACCTCGAATCATTTGTTAATTCTATTAACAACCATTCGATGAAAAACCCCTTGAACTATTTCAATTTTCCCTGAAACAATCTCGGTGCTGTCCAAAATATTCTTCGATATTCCGTATCCTCTCAAACGCGTCATCGAACCTTAAGTGTGTCACCCTACGGTTCGCGAATAAGATAGACATGATCGAGACTCCTCTCCGATCAATAATCAACAGCGGGATCTGGAGATCCGTGATGACTCCTATATATTCAACGATGACTCTCGTGATCGTGTGAACCAACAACGCCGTGAACTATTCCCTTTGTCTCGCGATATTTTACTTGTCCGAGATTCGATCATTGGTATCAACCATACCTTGTTCAATCTCGTTACAGACAAGTACTCTTTTCTCGTTCCCGTGATATAACATCCTTTGTGATCATATCACGTGCTTGCAAGCGGTTTTGATGTGATATCACCGAGAGGGCCCAGAGTATATCTCTCCGTCATTTGGATGGACAAATCCCACTCTTGATCCATGATCCTCAACTAATACTTTCCGAATACTTAACGACACCTTTATAGTCACCCTGTTACGGTGTGACGTTTGATGCCATCAAAGCACTCTTCCGGTATCAGCGATTGACATGATCTCATGGTCTAAGGAATAAGTTACTTCGTATGTTTGATATAACAATGTAAACTAAATGACTTGATCGCATTGCTATATCCTCTTTGGGTATATGTTCATCACATCATTCTTCTAATGACATGACCCCGTTATTAATAACATCCAATGTTCATGATCAGGAAACCTTGATCATCTATTAATCAACGAGCTAGTTAAAAGAGAGTCTTTACTAGGAACCATTGTTTGTTTATTAAGCATACATGTATCAACGTTTCCGGTGAATACAATTCTAGCATGAGAAATAAACATTCATCATAAACAAGGAATAAGATAATAACCATTTTATTATTGCCTCTCGGGCATATTCCCTTCAGTCTCCCACTTGCACTAGAGTCAATAATCTAGTCTGTAAGCAGTTTAACACATATGGCGTACCAGTGTTATCACCATGCTTCGCATGCGGTAAACATCATCAAAAAGATCTGAACTGTTCAGGTCCTATTGTATTTGCATGTTCTTTGCGTCTACACGCATCACTCATTCTCTAATGAGATGGCTTTGTATATATATGGTCAATTGGTGGAAACTTAATTCCTCAGCTTAAACTGATGTCACTAACATCGTGAAAATGTAGCTTCATAGTGTTAGCATTCTTGGAAACTCGCCAAGTTCCGGTGATACCTTAATTCCTCAGCTTAAACTGATGTTACTAACATTGTGAAAATGTAGCTTCATAGTTTCAGCATTCTTGGAAATTCACCAAGTTCAATAAAGAACTCCTTGACACAAAATACGCTTATTATCAGTTGTCAACACAACGATATACTTTAGCCTTTGTTGTAGTATCTGTCACAATATTTTAATTTTGAAACTCTTTCAAATCCAGCATGGAACTTTCTTCCATCCTATTGTGCTACCCTTCATCACATATTTTAATTGAGATAAAATTTCTTGAATAAATGACAAGACTATTAGTGTAACATATTACAACTAATATTTTGTCATTACTACATAAAAACATATCCTTAGCATTTCTAAAATGACACAAGGATCTCTCCCACTGTTGTCTAATCATCATATGAATTATCCTACTATAACATTTTATAGCATAGGACTCATCTGGTTGTGTACATAGCATGGAAACATGACTTAGAAATCTCAATTTCAATGATGCTCATCATGTGTCAAAACACATGAATCTTGCTCAATTATTTTCCATGTGACAAGAACTCCTTCTTGTCATTTTCATATTGACTTACTTCAATATTTCATCTATGTAATTTGGCTTCAATCATATCAGGTGCGTCAATCCATCTTTTATAGATATCGATGCCCAATATCTTCTAAGCCTTTCATCAATATGAAAATCTTAACCGTGTTAATTTAAAATACATATTTTCCAATCAACCATATGTCATCTACATAAAGTATTGGAAATATGTCATAGCGCTCCCACTTAATTTCTTGTAACTCTACAAGCATCTTTATCGTTCATGATGGAATCAAACTCTTTTGATAACTTCATTAAGGTAAAGATTTCAACTTCGTTATGCTCACTTCAACCATTGAAGTGCGCATGCCTTTCTAGCAACCTTTTGAATTTTACAAAACTCTCAGACTGTGTCAAGTACACATCCTTGATAAAACTTCCTTGAGAGGAGAGTTGGTTTTGTTATTCAACTGCCATATCATAATATGTAACCTTTTGCTAGAACTATCCGCAAAGACTAAAGCATCACTACGGAAGATCAAAATCTTGTAGTAGTTAACTCTTTGAACTTCGTCGAAAACAACTTTTCGATAAGTACAATTTTAATAAGATGTAAAATCCATGTCTTTGTCGCTATATAGACCCTTTTGCTATCGCTAGGCATCATGCCTATCGAAAGGACTACCAAGTCATATACTTGATATTCATACAAGGATACTATGGCGGATATAATGACTCATAGTCAATTTTACGAAGTCAGGGCCCATCATTTGCTTCTTTTATAAGGTCCAGGTCCTTTTGTTGTCAAAACAACACTTTACACTTAAACCACAAGTTGTTCTAAGTACAAAGTTTTTGGACTTTTCGGGTACAGTTCGCAAACTCATTTGAAGTATCTACAACATTTGTAGTGTCTTCTAGTTAGTCAAAATAGTAAACCCCGGAACAACTTCCAGTGCTGCGCTACTCTTGACATGATAACGAAGATTCTCTAATCTCGTTGAGTTTGTACTGTGCTCCCACTCACTTGTTTCGCAAGAACTACTTTCTCGAGAAATCAACCCTTTCTGACAAACAACATTTGTCTTTTGGTTCGGTGATAGGAGAAATACCCAATGTTTTATTTGGGATAACCTTATAAACATACATTTATCCTATTTTGGTTGTAAACATTTACACATGCTATGCATACCAAAACTTAAGAAAAATGACAATTCGGGTCACTACCCAAACCATATCTTATATGTTGTCAATTTCAACGGATCATGATGGTGCTCTTTTCAGTGTAAAAGCGGTTGTCCTTAATGTATAAACTACAAAATTTTAATGGCAATTTTATTAATCTTACCATGTCAAACAGGGTTTGATTTTGTCTTTTGAATACTCCAATCTAATGTGGGGTATTCGAGAAGTATAAGTTGTAGAACAATTCTGCAACTTCTCAGATGTTTCGCTAAACTTGTAACTCAAACTTTATCCTTTATGATCCACTCATAAATACTTGATTATCTTGTTACATTGATTTTAACTTCATTTTAACAACCTTTTTGAACCAATTCAAAATGTCAAACTCCGTTCTTTTAAATAGATATACTCACATATCTACTCAAATCATTGACAGAATTTTATGAAGGAAAAATTAATCCACCATACATGACTACACATAATGGACTATATACATCAATATGTATAATCTCCACTAAATTAGTCGTCCATTCTACTTTGGCCTATGAACGGAATTATATTCATCTTTTGGAAGAGGTCTCACAAGTGTCAATTTATTCAAAATAAAATGGCTCCGGAAGTCCATCAATATGGAATTCCTTCATGTTTTCCTTTCCGATATGAACAAAAATGGTGGTGTCACAATTTAAGTGAAACTCTTCTACGTCTTGCAACGTTTAGCATTTAGTCTTATAGATGTTTACTTTACCAACATGATTTATATTAACATATCCATCAATTATGGAATATGGTCATAGTTTGAACAATCTCATTTGTTCTCACAAAAGACTAGAACAAAATAACAAATTATTAAGTTCTTCAAATAAATCTTGACTGTTTGGTTCGATACGACAATGAACACAATAACACTTTATTTATGTTCTTGTCATAATCGATTCCACATCTATTACTAGTTCCTTTTAGGCCCTTGTATTTCTTGCATTGCGTTGCTTTGTATGAAAACTCATACCAACCAATGTGGTATCAAAATACCCAAAAATACTTTGTTAACTAGTAATACATCTATAACTTGTATATCAAGCATATACTCCTGAGCTGGACTTTCCAGTTATCTTCTTTTTCTGCCATATATCTTTTTGTAATTCTATTTTCAATATTCCCTTTCCTTTATAGAAGAATCATTCAACATCAAACAATGCTAGTCTTACTAGCTCATTTTCTTTGGCGTGTTAGTCATATACTATCACCCATTGAGTCATACTTTGAGTTTGATTGTTCTACTAATATCACCATATTAATAGCATTCTTCTAGATTCCACTCTTAGCAATTTCCAAGTAAGGTAAACTACTTTACCCATACTTCTAATCCATCCCATCATAACAATTTTATGATTGAGCTACTGTAGCTCGAAGGAAGGGATTTAGAGGATAATTTTTAGCGCCCAACTTCTTGGAATATTCAAACGCCTAGCGTCTTCAATCATTGCATATATTCAAATAATATAAGCATACATTGTCACGCTAAATTTGCATATATTCAGATAATATAAGCAAACATTGTCACGCTAAATTATACTCAGCCATGTTGCCACAAATAAGTTTCTAGATATCAATATATCTTTCACTTGATTGTTTCTGAAAATAACTCTTTTCAGTTCCAAAATCACCTTGATCAACAAAACATTCTTTTGAAGATAAAGTAATATGAAAGCAACGATGACTCTGGATTCTAAGTAGGAATTATTTGCTCTCTAGATTAATCAATCATTAACCATATGGAGCTTGGTAGGAAATACCAAAAATCTACAATAGGACTCAATTTTAAATTTCACTAATACGGTACGAATCTTAAATGGTATTTACCAGATCATAACAGTTATATCTCAATTAACAATCTAAGTGTAAGGTAATTATAGATGCCAATGAATACTACAATTTGTGCAAATTCACTTTGATTTGTTGTTCATGATAAATAAGTTCAAGTTAATTCAAAAATTAAACCATGAACTCCCACTCAAAAACAACATCCCTCTTAGTCGTCTTTAGTGATTACACGAACCAAATTCACTACACCAAAACCGATCATCACGTGAGATGATGTAGCTTCAAAGGCGAACATCGACATGTTCATCATATCATCCATATGACTCATGCTTTACCTTTCGGTTACGTGTTCCGAGGCCATGTCTGTACATGCTAGGCTCGCCAAGTAGAACCGTAGTATTGCGTGTGTTTCAAGGCCATGTCTGTACATGCTAGGCTTGAAAACACCCGTTGTATGCGAACGTTGAGTCTATCACACCCGATCAATACGTGGTGTCTCGAAAACGACGAACTTTCTTAACGGTGCATACTTAAGGAAGAACACATTATTATCTTGATATTAAGTGAGAGGGATCATCTTATAATGCTACCGTCGCTATCTAAGCAAAACAAGATGCATAAAAGGATTAACATCACAAACATCACATGTAAGGATAACATGATATGATATGGTCCTACTTGCACTTGATCTCCATCATGTGCATCATGGTATGATCTCCATCATTCCACCGGCGTGGTACCAAGTACCATGGCACCCAATCTTGATTGTCCATCAATAAGAAGACAATCATATGGATACCTTCCGGTATATCAAT
Organism: Alopecurus myosuroides; assembly: GCA_028641055.1. Classification (NCBI taxonomy): domain Eukaryota; kingdom Viridiplantae; phylum Streptophyta; class Magnoliopsida; order Poales; family Poaceae; genus Alopecurus; species Alopecurus myosuroides. The sequence goes on along the minus strand of CM054058.1, from coordinate 111,367,164 downwards.
AATTTACAAAATAGATCATCTCATAATCAAATTTGTAATATTGACCATGTCACATCACATGCCCAGCAAAAAACTAGTTAGACGCCTCTAATTTATTTTTGCATATTTTACGTGGCTTAGGGCTTTCGATGATAGAACCGTTCATACCTACGAACATCAACCACAACATTGATAAACACATTTTTAACAACCCTTCGTAGATTAGATCTTAACTATAGTAGGAGAAACAGACACCCGCAAGCCACTTATGCAATACAAGTTGCATGTCAGTTGCGGAACAAGTCTCATGTACGTGGACATGTAAGGTTAGTCCGGGCCGCTTCATCCCACTATGCCACTAAGATCATAAAATAATCAAGGAGGTAATAACATGATCATCAACGCCCACATACACCTATGTGTTCTACCCGTACAAAACATCTACGCATAGATCCGGCTCTGATACCACTGAAGGGTTCGTTGCATAGAAAACAAAAAATTTCCTACGCGAGAGACACCCGAAAGGCCAAGATCTAATCTAGGAGACGAAGTGCAACGGGCAACGAGAGGGTTAAGGAGAACACATACCCTCGAAGACTCAAAGTGGTACGAGATCAAATCTCGTTGTTGGCGTAGTCGTACTCACACCGATCCCGATAGCGAGAAGATGAGCACCGCAATCCGGCGGTGCATCCGTGATCGGTCACACGTACGGTTGATGACGACCTCCGTTCCCTCGTTCCAGCGGGGCGCGGAAGTAGAGGATCCCTCGGAACTCCAGCAGCACGACGGCGTGGTGGTGAAGAAGAATCCCACGGTCAGGGCTTCGCCAAGCCGGAGACCATGAAATGGAGCAGCGGGTGGAGGGAAAGGGAAGTGGCCAAGTGTGTGAATGAGGAGGAGCCCTCACCCTCCTTTTATAGGGAGAGGGAGGCAACCCAAAAGTGGGGTGCGGCCAGCCATGGTGCTGCCCCCACCTCTTCCCTCTTCATGTGAGTGGAGCACTCACACCCACTCATGCTCCCATAACTTCCCACTTGGAAAATCCAAAGGTTTTCTTTTAATAAATAAATAAAACCTTTTTATTTCTTTATTTCAGCATTTGTTAATTCTGTTAACAAACTTTTGCATATAGCACCTCGAATCATTTGTTAATTCTATTAACAACCATTCGACGAAAACCCCTTGAACTATTTCAATTTTCCCCGAAACAATCTCGGTGCTGTCCAAAATATTCTTCGATATTCCGTATCCTCTCAAACGCGTCATCGAACCTTAAGTGTGTCACCCTACGGTTCGCGAATAAGATAGACATGATCGAGACTCCTCTCCGATCAATAATCAACAGCGGGATCTGGAGATCCGTGATGACTCCTATATATTCAACGATGACTCTCGTGATCGTGTGAACCAACAACGCCGTGAACTATTCCCTTTGTCTCGCGATATTTTACTTGTCCGAGATTCGATCATTGGTATCAACCATACCTTGTTCAATCTCGTTACAGACAAGTACTCTTTTCTCGTTCCCGTGATATAACATCCTTTGTGATCATATCACGTGCTTGCAAGCGGTTTCGATGTGATATCACCGAGAGGGCCCAGAGTATATCTCTCCGTCATTTGGATGGACAAATCCCACTCTTGATCCATGATCCTCAACTAATACTTTCCGAATACTTAACGACACCTTTATAGTCACCCTGTTACGGTGTGACGTTTGATTCCATCAAAGCACTCTTCCGGTATCAGCGATTGACATGATCTCATGGTCTAAGGAATAAGTTACTTCGTATGTTTGATATAACAATGTAAACTAAATGACTTGATCGCATTGCTATATCCTCTTTGGGTATATGTTCATCACATCATTCTTCTAATGACATGACCCCGTTATTAATAACATCCAATGTTCATGATCAGGAAACCTTGATCATCTATTAATCAACGAGCTAGTTAAAAGAGAGTCTTTACTAGGAACCATTATTTCTTTATTAAGCACACATGTATCAACGTTTCCGGTTAATACAATTCTAGCATGAGAAATAAACATTCATCATAAACAAGGAATAAGATAATAACCATTTTATTATTGCCTCTCGGGCATATTCCCTTCAGAAAGGTGCAGAAGCATGCAGTCAATACGGTAGCTCCTGCTACCCCTAGGTGGCTCAATTGGTCAGAACAACCCATAACCTGGAGTCGGGCAGATCATCCTCCCCGAGTTGATAATCCAGGAAGCGTGGCTCTGGTTGTGGCTCCACAAGTTGGAGGTTATAAGTTGGACAAAGTATTGATGGATGGAGGAAGCAGCATAAACATACTTTATTATGACATGTTCAAAAGGATAAACCTGTAGGAGAAACAACTCCAGCCATCATCAACTGTGTTTCATGGGATTGTACCTAGTAAGTCTACACGACCTATCGGGAAAATATACCTTGAAGTTGCTTTTGGAGTATCTGAAAATTACAGGACAAAGATGTTAGCATTTGAGGTGGTCAAATTCAAAAGTCCATACCATGCTTTATTCGGACGGCCGGCTTATGCCAAGTTCATGGCAAGACCTTGCTATGTTTACCACAAACTGAAGATGCCAGGACCCAACGGAAACATTACTGTCGACGACAACAGAGACATAGCTTTGGAATGCGAGGGAGGTGATGCAACATATGCAGAAACTGCTTGTGCAGAAGAGGATTTGAAATTGTATAAGTTGCAAGTTGATCCAGAAGACACGACCTCGCTCAAAAAACCATCAGCCGACTCCAAGTTAAAGTTTAAATCTGCTCAAGACACCAACCTCGTGGACTTCACCCCTGGTGACTCATCTAAGCAGTTCAACGTCGGGGCTCACATGACACAAAAACAGGAAAGCACGCTCATCAAGTTCCTCCGTGAGAATTGGGACATATTCGCATGGAAACCTTCTGACATGCCCGGTGTCCCAAGGGAACTTGTTGAGCATAGTCTAAGTGTGGATCCTAAATTAAAACCTATTCGTCGGTTCCTCCGTCGTTTCAATGACGACAGAAGAAAGACAATTGGAGAAGAGATAGCTAGGCTACTCGCAGCAGGGTTCATAGTAGAGGTATTACACCCAAAGTGGTTAGCCAACCCAGTTCTAGTACTAAATAAACACGAAACTTTGAGAATGTGTATTGATTACACATATCTGAACAAAACATGTCCTAAAGACCCGTTCGCTTTACCTCGTATCGATCAGATTACAGACTCTACGGCTGGTTGCGAATTTCTCTGTTTCCTGGATGCATACTCAGGTTATCACCAAATCAAAATGAAGGAAGAGGACCGGGAGAAGACCTCATTCATTACACCCTTTGGAGCTTTTTGTTATACATCAATTCATTTCGGGTTGAAAAATGCAAGGGCAACTTATCAAAGGTGTATCCAAAATTTCTTTCAAAGTCAGATTGGGCGAAACATGCATGCTTATGTGGATGACATAGTGGTCAAATCCCAAAAAGGTGACACTTTGATATCATACCTAGAAGAGACATTTGCCAGTTTACACAAGTACTAGATGAAGCTCAATCCAAAAAAAAATATGTTTTTGGGGTACCAGCTGGGAAGTTACTGGGTTTCATCATTTCAGAGAGAGGCATCGAAGCAAACCCGGGAAAATTCAGGCCATAGATAACCTAAAAAAAACGTTTTGCCTGAAGGACGTTCAGAAGCTCACAGGTTCTGTTGTTGCCTTGAGCCGGTTTATAAGCAGACTAGGAGAAAAGTCTATACCTTTATACTGACTCTTGAAGAAAACTGACACCTTTGTATGGAATCAAGAAGCCGGTGAGGCATTGGAGGCCCTGAAAAAACAACTTTCCAACGCACCTATATTGGATGCGCCTAAGAAAAAAGAGCCCATGTTACTATACATAGCGATAAATAACAGGGCAGTCAGTGCAGTGGTAGTTGTGGAACGTAAGATGGAAAGAAAAGAAGGCCTCGTCCAGTGGCCGGTTTACTATGTCAGCGAGGTCTTGACAGAGTCTAAACAACGTTACCCACATTGGCAGAAGTTGGTTTTGAAGGTTTTTATGGCTAGTCGTAAGCTGAAACACTACTCTCAGGAACATCCTATTACTGTGGTTAGTTCAACACCTTTGTCCGATATTATTCAGAACAGAGAAGCGACATGGAGAGTTGCAAAGTGGGCTATTGAGATGGAGCCATATCACATCAAATACGAGCCAAGAACTGCAATAAAGTCTCAAGCCCCGATCGAGTTCATAAATGACTGGACACAATTACAGATTTCACCGGATAAACCAGATACTAAATATTGGACTATGCACTTCGATGGGTCTAGACAACTGGAAGGTTCGGGAGCTGGTGTGGTGTTAACATCCCCAAGAGGAGATAAGTTTCGCTATGTTTTACAAATTTCATTCAAATGCACTAATAATGCAACAGAGTATGAAGCTTTGCTCCATGGGCTTCGAATTGCAAAAGAGATGCGCATAACACGGATTCGATGTTTGGGTGATTCTGACCTTGTTTCTCAACAAGTTACAGGAACCTGGGATTCTAAAGACCCATTCATGGTAGTCTATAGGCGAGCGGCTACCCAGCTGGCTGGATATTTTTCAAGCATATCAGGTTGATCATATCGATCGACATCTCAACGAAGCAGCTGATGCATTGGAATGTCTAGGTTCCCAGAAAAAACAGGTTCCACCCAACATTTTCGGGGTGAAATCCATAGCCCGTCGGTTAAAATTCCAACAGAGGAAGACCTAGCAAACCCAGATCCAGAGTCGGAACTGGTAGCAGCACTGCATACAATCCCAGAGTGGACTGAACCATACCTGGTGTACCTTACGAGGGACAAGCTTCCGCGGAACGAGGTTACTGCTTGACAGGTTATCAGAAGGTCAAAGTCATATACAATTATCAATGGTGAGTTATATTAGAGAAGTGCGACTAGAATCTTTTAGAGATGTGTTTCTCTAGAATAGGGATGTTAGATCTTGAGGGAAATTCACTCAGGAGATTGCGGCCATCACGCAAGTTCCAGATCTTTGGTCAATAAGGCTTTCAGACATGGATTATTTTGGCTTACTACAAATGCTGATGTAGAACAAATAGTGAGAACTTGCGAAGGATGCCAGAGATATGGAAGGCAGGATCACATGCCAGCTCAGGATCTATGTATGATCCCCATAACTTTTCCTTTCACAGTTTGGGGACTGGATATGGTAGGACCTTTCAAAAGGTCGTCTGATGAAAAGACTCATCTTTTGGTGGCTGTTGATAAGTTTACAAAGTGGGTAGAAGCAGAACCAATCAGTAAATGTGACGCGGTTACAACAGTCAAGTTTTTTTAAAAAGCTGATTTTCATATTTGGTAACCCACATAGCATTATAATAGACAATGGGACAAATTTCTCAGAGGGGGAGATGCAGAAGTTCTGTGAACTAAACCATATACGGCTTGACCTTGCTTCAGTAGCACATCCACAGTCCAACGGACAGGTAGAGCGAGCTAATCAGGAGTTACTCAAAGGTATCAAACATAGGCTTTAGGTCCCACTGTTGGGTCGAAGAGTTACCTGTTGTCTTATGGAGCATAAGAACTACCCTGAACATATCAACAAGTTACACACCGTTTTTTCTGGTTTATGGGGCTGAGGAAGTTTTGCCAAGTGATATTTGTCATGATTCACCACGAGTGGCTGCTTATGTGGAAACCCAGAATGAGATAGCTCGCCAAGCTCGCTTGATGCTTTAGAAGAAGCACGCGACCTTGCAGCATCCAGGTCAGCCATATATCAGCAGGACCTGCGTTTCTATCATAGCCGCGGGGTTAAAACTCGAAGTTTTCAGGAAGGGGACTTGGTGCTACGCCTGATCCAGAAGAAGGATGGGATGCACAAGCTAAGTCCTCCATGGGAAGGACCGTTTGTAGTAAGTAAGAAACTACATAATGGGTCATATTACCTCATTGATATGCGTGATGCTGATAAATCACGAACACCTGAGTAAGAAACTGGAAGACCATGGAACATAGCCCATTTGAGGCCATATTATATATAGGATCATTGTAATCACTATGTTATATTGGCAATAAAAGGCAAACTTGATAAAATCTGAGTTATTAAGATTTGTTTCAAGCAACTATCATTATGGCAGAAAGTCAAACTTTTTTCACATATGATTACTTGGGGACTGATGGTAGAGAACGGTATATATCTCAATAATCTGGCATACGCCAAAATATATTGGTTATACTTGCCTGCCAGTCAGTGGTTACACGCAATTTTATGACCTAGATGTTTAAACCTGGTTGAGTCAATCATGTTATAACCCGGCAAAACCGAGTTACTATGACCCTGAACTCACCAGAGTTGTACACACTAGAATATATCATAGGAAAAACCAGCTGAGCTAGAAAGCAAAGACAAACCAACTCAAGAAAAACGTCACGTGCAAATAACAAGTGTTGCAAAAATATATAACCCGGAAATATTTTGCATAACATTGAAGAGAAACCGAGTTATTACATACCATATTGTAGCATAAGTGCACATGCACACTTTCAAAAATAGAGCTATAAATAAAGCAGTTCATCTATCCTATTACAGACCCATCAGGGTCAAATTATTGTTTTTCGCAGAAATCAAATGTTAATCCGCAACGGATTTTCCTTTCTGCTGGGCAGCATCTTGAGTCTCTGGGTCTTAAGGTTCTGGGTCTTGAGCTTTCAGGTTATCCTTAGTGGTCACTTGGATGCCCTCTTTTCCTCCAACTTCATCGGCAGGAACTTATTTCCACTCCAGCTGAGCCAGAGCATCATGGATGTTCTCCGGTTCATATAAAGGGCAAGGTGGAGCAGAAATGGAAGGAGTAACGGATTGACGCGCACCATATGAAGAGGCTATAGAAATACTTCTTTTCTGCGGGGCTTGGCGGACATCATCTACAACTTGAGGAGAAAATGGCATCTTACGTTCACCCGGAGAAACATAACTCGGACATAGATCCTTCAGCTTAACTTTCTCCGCAATGGTGCAAGCCTGGAACCGGCACTCCTTCTCGATCCTGTCGAAGTCTTTTCTATCATACTTGGACATGTCCGCTTTATACTCTAGGAAGCCCTTCACAAGAAGATCCGGATTCAATTCCGATGATAAGCTTTGGCCAGGGACACAACCTTGATGGCTCCACGACGGCAGGATGACATTTTGTGCTCTCCTATCCATTGAGGGACCCGATTTAGCTCCACAAGCATGTCACTAAGCCTCTTAGGGGGGTTGTCCCAATTCCTGGCGGCCTTAATACACTCTCCACCTCCAACATACAGCTGTCGGATCAAGGTGAACAAAGCCTTCAGTTTCAGGTCAAGAAGTTGGAGGTTATTGCCATGCATTCTGCCTACAAGTTACAATAACATTTTATGATCAGAACCAAGCTATTTGGTAACAACGGAAAGGAGACAATGAACCGGAAAAACTTACCAAACACACTTCTGGTGATATCTCTTAGCAGATCCTTAACATTGGTGAAGCTGGTCCGGGTTTCCTCCAAGTACTTCTCAGCTTTTTCTGCTCTGGTAATAAGAGCCTTTTCCCGATTCTCAAAGTCATGCTGGAGAATAGACCAAGTTTTGGCTGTCTCAGTTATTTGATCTTCTAGCTCCTTCTGTCGGGTCCTGATGTCTTCAGTCTTCCTGGCTTCATGTACGAGCAGGTTCTTCAAATTTGAAACCTCCTTTTGCAAGGAAGATTCAAGACTCTACACATTTATTGGTTACACCAGAACAAACTTATCAACAGGTTACAGTCATAACTTGAGGAAATTCCGGCTTATAATAACATAACCCGGAAACTTGCGAACTTAGAGCATATTCCAGGATAAGGTTAAAGTCCCGAGTAGCCGCAGGCTGGCAAACCCCGAAACTTGGGGGCTACATCATTTCAGGTTCAAACATTGGATTATGAGTTATGACTAAGTCCCAATCAACTGCAGGCTCGCAATCCGACACTTGGGGCTACACTATTTCAGTCTAAATTCCGGTGGTTAAAAACAAAAAGCACAACAAGTCCCGGTTTGCAATTATATTATAAACCGACACTTGGGGGCTACAGCTATTCAGTTTAAAACATTCAATGGTAAATCTTAAGTATATATTACAAATATAAACTAGAAGATTGAGGGCTACATGTTATGAATATCAAGATTACCTCATATTTCTGCTTCAGAAATTCTATAATGCCATCGGCGCGGTGCCGGTTCTCGGAAAGTTTCTTCCGGTTTCACCTTCAGATCTTCGGTGACTTTAGAGAGCAAAGTGGAAGTCCCAATAACCTGGGCATCTTGAGACCCAGGTTATAACTACATCAGGATCAGAAACATGTACATCTTCAATCGTAGGATCATTAGCGGGCGCATCATCAACCGGATTCACCTCCTCTTCAATCATAGCATCAGCATGACCCGGCGATCGAGCAGCCGGCTCTTCTTCTTCTTCTTCTCCAAAAACCCTCCCCTCGAGGTTTGCAGCAGGAGCAGCAGACGAAATAGGCTTAGCCTTTAGCAGAGCTTGGGCTCTGCAATAAAAATAGAATTATAAACTGTTTGAATGACTAAGGATTAGTGAGTGATGTGCAAAACGTAAAAAGGTTAGCTCCAGAGTTAATGGAAAAATGACTAGCCCCGCTGAAGTGGGATGAGTCGGAGTTTGGAGGATCTGAATGAAAAGGACGACTAAGCTCAGGCCTGATTTTTCCGGCCAAGGGATGTGAAGCACTAGGTCAAAGTTGAGCCTTCGAAACCCGGCGGAGAGGAGTTTTCTCAGGCAAACCTGCTGCTAGTTCACTTGACCTGGAGCTTCGGGTCCTTCTTCTTTTGCTACCTTCTTCATCGTCCTGCGTTTTCTCTATGTGTGGGGATGGGTTCAAGGGATTTTTTGACAGTCTAGAGATAGGCACCTTTGAAAGAGCTTTCCGGGTCCTCTTTTGACCAGCGAGAGACTCCTTATAAGCCACCATATTGGAACCGGTGATGGGAGTAGATGGGTTGAGATCTGGAGTAACTTGATCGGGAGCTTCTAGACCCAACGTTTCTTCACTGGCAAGTCCTTGACCTAACGCGGCACCCTCTTGTTCTGCCGGTTCATCCTGCGAGTAATCAGCGTCAGCAAATCGATTGTGCAAGTGACCGAGGGAATCAAATTCATAAACCTCATCCTCTTCGTCACTTTGATCCTCTGATTCATCGTCCTCAGGAGGAGAAGTTGGCTCTTCCGTGGTAACGCAAAAGGGGTCTGTGACCTGTGAACCGGACCAAATCAAAGTTAGAATGAGCACAGTCTTAAAGAATGAAAGTTGCTTATAAAAGTATATAGAAACTTACAGGAGGAGCTGGGTTAGAAGCGCAAAAGGGCAGGCCAACATCAAAGAACCTGTCTTGCTTTATTCCAACCAGGAGCTTGAGGGAAGTCACCATATCAGACTTAGATACTGGAGACTCAGAATATCGCATGGGATCTAATAAACCGGCGTATTCATGAAACAACCGATTCCTGATGCTAAGGGGTTGGATGCGCCAATCTACCCAAGTTTTGGTTAAGTCTAGACCAGTAAGCCCGTGAACTATCAAGGAAGTTACGCGCTTCAAGAGAGGTCGGGTTTTAACTCGATCAGAAGGTTTGGCGTAGGAGTTCATGGTACTGGTGTAAACTAAACGCTCTGGGCGAAAACCTGGAAGAGCCGGTTCACCTTTGGGAGAAGTGTATTTTATATAGAATAATGATTTTTGCCACAACTTAGGATGACTGGCAAGGGGAATGCCCGGATAGGCGATGTCCTTCCGCCTCTGAAAGGAGACGCCTCCGCTGTGAATGAGCTCACCCCCGGCCACCTCTGGGTGTTTGTTGCAATAAAAATACTCAAGAAAGAGATCTAAGTTAGGCTCTACTTGAAGGTAATCTTCGCAGAGAACTACAAAGTTATTAACATTTAGGATAGAGTTTGGTGTGAGGTCCTGAAGGTGGAGACCATAATAGCCGAGGAGCCGGTGGAAAAAATGAGATACGGGAGGTCGAACCCCACGGAGGATTTGGGCTTCGAAGACGATTACCTCGTCTGGCCCAGGTTCAGGCCGGGTCTTGCTTCCTGGGGATCTCCAAGACAAGTTCTTTGGGAAAAAGTCGGCATCCTCCATTACAGTCAACCGGCCTTGAGTCATTTCTGAATTGCACCAGTTAACTTGCATCACAGACCGGCCAGGCCTAGCCATGGCAGAACCGGAAGCGCCTCCGTCCTTCCTCTTTTTTCCGGTCCCTCTAGGTTTGGATGCCTGGCTTTTCTCCTTCACCATGATCGCGGCGAACGCCGGCGATGCTCCGGCTGTGATGGCGCGGGGAGAAGAATAAAGCTCTCGAGCTTTTGTTTGGAGGAGGAAGATGAAGTGGAGGCTCGGGGGGCGAATGATCCCTAGGGACCGTACGGGGGAGTATCTATAGGCGGAGGCCTAATCCCTAGGGTTAGGCTGTAATTTTGCGTGAAGGACCCTCAGGATTAATCTTTTTGCAAGAAAAACACGGACATATTGGATCTACAGGAGAAGATTTTTCGGAGAAAAATGCATTAATTGTATGGAGAAAAATTCGTATTAAGTTAAGATATTTTCTTGTTTCGGAGATCTGGGAGATGAAGACGCAGGAGTTATCTTTTCAAGGAATGGAAAGATATGATCCTGAAGATGAAGAACTAAACCCGGGAAATCCGGTACGGATATTTTTGAAGGTTATCTTATGAAGACAAATTATTTTTACTGGATTATGCTCCAAGTAGCTTAACGTGAACATCGTAAGTTTTGGTTTAAGTGTTCGCGTTAACCTAGGGGCTAATGTTGGGGTAATAGGTGAGGGGGAGCCTCACCAACGGCTCATATAAACCGGAATCTACTTCATCTGGCTCAGAGTATTGGGTCCAGTTCATGTCTAGAAAAACCAGAATGTGATGATTGCCATGTGTGTAACCCGGAGAAGACCAAGGAACCGGTCGGGGGCCTCGGTTGGGAGACGTAAGGGCCCAAGGCCTAAAGACCAGCCCAAGGCCGGACAGAGACGACCGGGTCACGGGGAGAACCGGACGGGACAACCCGAAGCCAGATCTAGCTAGGACTCCGACAATGGGTATAACCCGGCTCCCTTGTAACCCGGGGAACTTAGCCACTATATAAGTCGAGACCCTAGGACGTAGACAGACAAGTTCAAAGTTAATAGCAAGGTAGCTCGAGACATCGAGAGCCGGAAACGCCATTTGTAATCAAGACCTTGTTCCCCGATAGTAAGAAGGCAGGAGTAGGTTTTAGCCTCAATCGAGGGGCCGAACCTGGGTGTCAAGACATTGTAGTAGAATTCATAGACGGGGGTGCCATGAAACTACCGATAGAGAAGTGGGGGGACGTGATCGTATGATGAACAATGACACAGGGTTTTACCCAGGTTCGGTACGTCGCGGTGATGCGGCGTTTCTACTCCTGCAATCTCACTATTCAGGACTAAAGGTTGGAGTAAACAGAGTACAATGTGAGGTTAGGTTTAGATACTCGTCAAGGATCCACCTCTCGGCGAGTTAGCCTCTAGATTCTTGTCTATCTTTCTTATCTTCCGTCCGGCTTTATATAATAGCCGTGTTAGGGCTTACAGAAAAGGAAACCTAGAAGAATACGGTAAGTGCTAACTTGGAAAACAAGGAATCCGCCTTCTACTCCAAGTCGTATCATGTGGGCCGTGATCCGGGTTCTTCTAGAATCCGGCTTCCGTGCGTCAGGTTACTGGGCCGCCCAATGAACCATGATCCATTACCATTTAGGCCACCCTGGTAATCCGGCACTTTAGACCACTATCTGATATACCCCTAATTGGTATATATCCGACATTGGATAAACTCGCGTCTCTCGTTTCCGCCTTCGAAGTTTCGCTAAGAAGTAATAGCCTCACAATCTAGTTCTCGCATGAGGACACTTGCCGTGAAAACACCACGACATACACCCTGCTGAAGCGGCCTCTGCGACGCCGTAGGCGTGACCACTGACGACGCCAATAAGATGGTGTTCTACATGGAGTACAAGGCTGCCAGACCGAGGAGATGAACTAATGCGTGCTCATGAGTGCTTACGCCCGGGGCGGCGCTACGCGACGCCGTCGGGGGCTGCTGTCCGGCATGCACAGGTGCAGGCTCAAGCACGATAACATGAGATACAACTTCCTGATCAGGTGACTGAGACATCGCGGTAGATTGACCGGCGACGCTGGTCGAGATGCAGCTCAAAGACAGCGCGATGTCGAGCATGGCGACATACGACCTCCTAGCTGATGGGTGATGCAGAGCTGGCGACTTCGGGCAGGTCTGCATGTGCTGGTGAGCAAGCATCACCCTCTGGCTCACACCTTCTGGCACCTAGGGAGAGGGCGTGACGACGGCAAAACGTGGGAGGCTTTTGCTTCATGTGGGAGAAGATGGTTGAGCTAAACCTCCTCGGCGAGCTAGCATTGTCATCTTAAAGATCATTCTCTAAAATCATTATGATGCACTAAAGAGAGCTAGCGCAGTTGCATCTTAAAATTTTCCATGTTATACCGGCTAAGTCGAATTGTTATCCCCTAAAAAAAAGGAGTTGTGATTTGGTGGAAACAGTGTTGTTAGTTAAAGATTTTTGGATCTTAGTTCTTATTCATGAACTCCCGACCATGTAAAAAGCATGCAATTTCTACACTTCTGTCAACGAAGCTCCATTGCATACTGTATGTTGAAAGATTCGTGATGAATATCATTTCTCAGTTGGCTGATGAAAGGCAGTACTCGACTGAATTACCGGATGTCCTACATTGCTGCCCTGGGCGATCAATGCAGGTGCGGCCAAACGCGGCGGCACTGGTGGACGCGTTCGACCATTCCTCTGTCTAGGTTCGGTCCTGGGGAAGTATTCCTTTACGAAGAGGCGTGCGACGACCCTATGAATCTGCCAGACAGTTACCAGGAGCACCTCCGCCCTGCTTTAAGCAGCAGCTCAAGCTCTCGATGCAATGAATAATACCGAGGCTATGAAACAAGAATTATCAAGGAGAGGTGACTGATTGTTCACTTGGCAAAGCAGCAACAACGACACTGATGCTAGAATAAAAAAGCCATTGTACTGGTAAGCTAACCGGTGAGAACAGATGTGGTCAAGAATTGATAGAACCCTGCAAATATAAATATCGTACTCCTCTGATTCGAATTAGTGGTCGCAGCTTGCCGTATGTCCAGTCTAAATCCGCGTCCATTAAATGGGGTCGGAGGGGGTACCGAAGTTAGCTCCCAAATCGTTCAAAAGATCGATCGGTGAAGAGCGATGAAGAATAAACAAAGCCCATCCCACAAATCCAAGATTTTAGCCTTTTCAATGCCACAACAAATAAGACAGGTGCTTGACAGAGTTGTATCAGAAAATTGCACAAGTAATGGTACAGAACCGATACGTGGTTAGCAACCTAAAATTTTATAAATTGAGTTCAATATGAGTCCTAATTTGACTCACCATTTGGTACATGCCATGTATATATACAATCGGCAATTCATGAATATTCTTTGCAATGCCATCTAGGATAGTTGATGAGTCGCCGGAGAGAGAAACTATAAAAAAGTTTGGTTTCTCTTAACTAAGAGATTATTTTTAGTAACAATTGTCTCAGCACATATTTATGATATCTGATTATTAGAGATAAGGCTAAAAAAATAACCTATTATACTACATGTTTTCTCATGTCGAAATTACATGGCGGGATGAAGATAAACCCGTCTTCTCAACCAATTGTAAATACCCTTATATAAGACGTTTGGTAGGCTATTTCAGAGTGGACTACAAATAACGAGGGATTGCAATATCACGAAAACATGTTTCTTTTTTATTTGCACCCAAGTTAGTGGATTGCACCAAAAGAAATAAAAAGGTAATCTCCACAACAAACTAGAAACTTGTAGAAAAAATGTATTTTGAATTTGATTTTTGTGCCTCACCCATTGCAACGCACAGGCATATTTACTATCAAGTACTAAAAACACCAACCTTGGGTTACACACACCTAAGTAAAATGTCAACCAAAAATGGCTAAGAGTTACAACTATGAAAATAACAAAGACTCGTAGAGAGAAAATAAGTCCATTTATTAACCAACAACATTTAGTATGGCATGAAATAAAATTTCATGTTGGATGATTTTCATTACAGTACATAAAAACATTACCAAGTAGTTTTACCAAATTCTATTCTATAAATATTTGGATATAAAATTGTCCCATTAAAATCCATCACTTTGTTAACCACATGTTTGTTATGTGCTCATGTTAATCATGTCTATGATAATCATAAAGACATTTTATAAATTAATTGAGTAAAAACAACAAAATCACTTAAATTGAATACCCTAAGAGAAAATACAAATGTTGTTCAATTTTACCAAAACTTGCTAGGGAGGATAAGCACACCACACCGATGCCGTAGTCCTATTCTCATCTCCCTCTTGCTCACTCTCTATATCTCTGCACAACAGAGCCCCGCAACCGAAACCCTAACTTTTCCAGGATCCGTCCCCGCCGTCGACTCCGGCCGCGCCGAAAAGAATTAACTTCATCACGAGGTGCGCCTGGTCCTCCTAGATCTACTCAAGCTCGCGTATGGATGGAGATGTCCCTAGCGCCGAGAATTTGTCCTATGTTTCTGAGGCGGGACGCCGCTGTTTCTTCCTCTCCGCCGGCGAACAAGACCTCACCGCACTTCCCCGACACGCCCATGAGAATCAGGGTGAGCTACCTGTTCTCCGGGACCATTTTCCCCTCTGGATTGCACTCAGTTTCATAGTCGTCGTCGTCGTACGTCGTCGTTGCCGCCGCGGAAATTGGATGCCGGCGAGCTTCCGGTGGCCAATAGGGGACGCCGCTGCCATCATAAGGTTCCGCGCGAGCCCCTGCATCGATTGGTGCAATCCTCTCGGTCCAATTCGAGCACATCGTGGAAGAAATTGCTCACCGTGGCCATTGCTGACATCATGCTCACGTCAACATTACATCACAAAGCTTTTTCCTTTTCTTTTATTTTATTTTAAACTAAAAAAATCGAATATGACATGTGGGCCCCACCTATCAATTTAAAAGGCCAGAAATTGAATAAATCTTATTTTGCAATAACTTCTAATTTACATATCAGAAAAATGTAAATAAAATATATTAGTGTTCAGAAAAATAAAACCTATCTATTTATTAAATTTTCAAAATGTTTGATAAAGTTTAAAATTAAAAGTTTTCTTTAATTAATTAAATAATTTAAAATTGAGAAAAATAATAAATAATTCAAAAATTTAGAAAAATACAAGTTATATACCAAATTGCTCAAAATGAAAAATGCACCTCATCTATGATGTTTTCAAACTCATTTGACAAAGTTTTCATGTGTGAATATTTTGCGTAGTCATTTAATTCATTTAAAATTAATAACTTATTCAAACCTTTTCAGAAAACTTCAAATGATATACCAAATTAAAGAGAAAAACATTATAAACTCAAATAGGTCAAACAAAAAACATCTTTTTTTAACTTATATACTTGTTTCTATTGGTATACTATAATTCTATAATGTTCCATTATAACAAAAAATAAATACCACAATATTATTTTCCTTATTAATAAAACCCTCATGTTTTCACACCTACTAAACCTATCATCACAAGTCATTAGCAAGTATTGTGATGATAGAGTTAGTTGTAGTAGTTCCTTATTTTCAATTAAACTCTTTGTCATTAGCTCAACACTTTGAAACATAAAATATGATGTGTTTGTTATGTTTTGAAAGTTGTTTTCATGGAATCTTGTTTTCCTTGTCTAGCCATGTGATAACATTTCTAACTGAACATGGTAACAATTGCTTGTTAAATAAAAGTGAAACACACATAAGTCTAAAAGAAGTAACAACATCATCACCACAAGTAATGAAACAACTATAATTCACCTAAAACAATTGTGATCTTAGTATCGTATCGATCGTGGATTACACTTGTACGCCGGGGTATTTTCAGGGTATTTTGTGATGCATCTCATTACTATGCATGTATCATTTTGCCGGTGTTTTCTGTAGTCCTTATCGGGACTACTTTGCTATCTTTCAGATCTCGGGATTTCTCTACGCGACCCTCGAACCCGAAGACATGGATTATTGTTATTATTTCTATCTCAGGCAAGTTCATCACTTGCTCATATCCTTTGCAGTATTTCATAACGAACTATTTGCAAAAACGCTATCATATTACCACCTATTCTGAAAATAATGCATGATCATATTTTTATAATAATATGACTACTTGAATGACTACCCGAGTGGTAGTGTTCTGTTTGGTGGGCGGATGGAACCATGGTAAGATGAATAGGTCAAAGGAAGGTTCCATATGCATGGGAAAGTATTACATAGGAATTAACAACAAATATCGTCAGGATTCGTGCGCCGTAAATACCGCGTTAACCGTGGGTCTTGTATGGGGCGAGTAAGTCGGTTGTGATCTTCTCTCGTTCGCATGTCAACGGGCTGCCAGAGACGTACGATGTAGGTCTTGCGGGACTACATGCACAATGGTGGGATCCCTTAATTCCCACGGACTCTAGGGTCTATGATGGTTTGCCAGGGGCGCCTAGATATCTATCGTGAGGGGTAGAATCAGGGGTTCAACCTGCTGGTAGAAATGGGTGGGCATGTGTTCTGCGGAGAAGCATGGTTTGGATTGGGTCAACAACCGGGCCCCAGACCTAAGCTGTCATGGACATGAACGTAAGCCTGGTTATGCAACATGGTCTTGATTTCCCATGGGTAAAGTAACGCACCTCTGCAGAGTGTAAAAGGATGTGGCATGTTACCCCCTGTTCCGGGAAGGAGCTGTGAACGCCCCAGGAAAGGCAACTCCATGAAGTTTTAATCCTGTGAAGATCTGGTGGGCATAGTCTTCCAAATTAAAAGCAACCTCTTGAAGAAAGATTTTTCAAAAACCTTGCATTAGCTTATGACTCTTTTGAGTCTAAATCTGTAGTTAGTGCATCAAACTACCCACTGTATTTCATGAACTTGTTGAGTAACGCTCGTTACTCATTCGTTACCGTTTGACCCCCTGCTTACAGTTGAAGCCTTATGGAAGTCGTCATCGTGAAGCCTTCGCTACCGCATGAAGATAGGTGGACGTGTATCTTACTTAGCCAGTGAGGCATCGTCATCAACAATGCCGGTGGAGGAGAAGCTATCAAGGTGAAGGTGGACTCCATTGGTGGAAATAGGTTCTTACATGCCATAGATTAGGGATGACATCAGCCGTAGTGGATTAGGTTTTGAGCTAGAGTTATTCTCCAGCTTGGAGCTTCGAATTGCTTCTTCTGATCTTTCATTTGCATGAGATCTTCTTTGATTCATCAAAGATATTATCGAGATTTTGTAATCAAGTTTGTATCATATAGCTTTTCTTGGACCTGCTGTGTTTCTGTTGTACCACTCTGAGGGATGTAATATTCACGGATAAGTCCTTTTATGAGTATTATGTCAACGACTTGCGCACTACACATGTAGAGGTGTGCTGGGTCTCCACACCGATGAATGAGGAATGTTATGTCTTTCGATTGTCAATATATCATGTTATGTTCATGCATATGTTATTATGATCTTGTGTGCTCTTCGTTATTAGTAGATGCTCTGGCCAAATAGATGCTAGTAACTCCAAGAGGGAGTATTTATGCTCGATAGTGGGTTCATGCCTCCTTTGCATCTGTGCTCGAGTAACAGAAACGTGACAGATGGAGGATGTGTTGTTGCCATTAGGGAGAAAACAACAATGCTTTGCTAAGGATGAGTTTATTGTTTACATTACACACTTTGCTTAATGAAATTATCTGTTGCTTGCAACTTAATACCCAACGTTTGTTCGGATGATATTCAGAGGGTGGATTTTTAGTCATAGATGCAGTTGGATGACGGTCTATGTATTTTGTTGTAATGCCTGCATGAATCACATAGTAATCTTTATGTCTTGCATATGCACTACGGTGCAGCCTTCATTTCTGTCAATTGCCTAGCTGTAATTTGTTCACCACACATGTTATTTATCTTTCACAGAGAGACACCACTAGTGAACGGTGGACCCGGGTCCATTTTCCTCATACTAATAAAACACATACTGCTTTCATACTATTCCTACTGTTTTCCACACCATACGTTTAACCTCTTTGTGTTCAGCAAAACCGGTGAGATTGACAACCTCACTGCTTCGTTGGGGCAAAGTAATTTGATTGTGTTGTGTAGGTTCCACGTTGTTGCTGAACCGGTAGTGCGCCCTACCACCTCAGCTGCATCAAACTTAAGAGATTTATTTTCCTCCTACTGGTCGATTCAACCTTTGTTTCTTTTCTGAGGGAAAACTTATGGCTGCACTCTTCACACCTTGCGCTTGGGATCTCCCAACGAGTGTGTGTCCACACTCCATCATACCCCCTGGCGGCGCCTGGGGTGGTGTGGGGCCCTCGGGCGCCCACAGCCATCGCTCTTTCGCCTATTTATTCCCCTCGACATATCAACCCTAGAAATATACCACTTTTCCCCGAGAAACACCTGAGGCCGTTGTCATCGTCATCCCGAGATCGGGAGGGTTCTAGAGCGAGGGAAATTCATCAAGTGAGGGGTCTACACCATGATGCCCTCCTCCGAAGTGATGTGTGAGTAGTTCATCCCTGGGCTACGGGTCCATGGCAGTAGCTAGATGGTTGTCTCTTCCACTTTTTTTTGAATTTTGAAACCGTAGGGGTAGGCCCTGCGGTGTTTTATAAATAATGAGAGATTAAACCAATGGGTGACCCAAGAGTTACATGTGAAGAGCACAAATAAGGGGGGTTTGAAGGAGAAAAGATGAAACATCTAGGACAAAAGGCTAGAGGTCCAAGATAGCCATCTAGCAACAATACATGTTTTGAGCCTATAATGGTGAAGCTCCAAATCAGTTCTGAATCTTGTACTCCAGCGGTCCCAAGATGGCTCTATGTTTTGGAAGATGAAATCATTCCTAGTCTTCCATATATTACACGTGGCACATGCAAAGATCTCAAGGAAAAAAGGCTCAGCGAAAGACACCCTGGCCTTTTGGACACGATCCAAACATTGCTTGCGAGGATCCATGTTAAATCCAACGAGGCGCCGACATCGGGAAGCAAAAGCACATTCAAAGAAGAGGTGATCCCTCGTTTCACGTGAACCAGCAGAACAAAGGACACAGATCGTGTCAGAGTTGTCTCTCCACTTTAGGCCTCATGTTTAGATCTCGTGAGTTTCCCTACATGATCGAGATCATCTTTATGTAATTCTACATGTTGTGTTTGCTGGGATCTGATGAATTTTGAATGATGTGTCTTCTGATTATAAATCTATCATGTTATCTTCATGCATATTTTATTTATGATCTTGCGTGGTCTCCGTTATTAGTAGATGCTATGGCCAAGTAGATGCTAGTAACTTCAAGAGGGAGTATTTATGCTCGATAGTGGGTTCATGCCTCCTTTTCATCTATGCTCGAGTGACAGAAACGTGACGGATGGAGTATGTGATCTTGTCATTAGGGAGAAAACAACGATGTTTACTTTGTTTACATTACACGCTTGGCTTACTGCGATTATATGTTGCTTGCAACTTAATACCCAACTTTTGTTTGGATGATATTCGGAGGGTGGATTACTAGTCATAGATGCAGTTGGATGACGGTCTATGTATCTTGTTGTAATGCCCGCATGAATCACATAGTAATTTTTATGTCTTGCATATGCACTACGGTGAATCCTTCATTTCTGTCAATTGCCCAACTGTAATTTGTTCACCACACATGTTGTTTATCTTTCACACAGAGACACCACTAGTGAACTGTGGACCTTTTTCCATTTTCCTCATACTGATAATGCACACACTGTTTCCACTGCTTTCACACTGCTGCTACGGTTTTCATACTGTCCTCATATTGTTTTCCACACCATACATTTAACCTCTTTGTTTTCGGAAAAACCGGTAAGATTGACAACCTAACTGCTTCGTTGGGGCAAAGTGATTTGATTGTGTTGTGCAGTTTCCACGCTGCTGCTGAACCGTTAGGGCGCCCTGCCATCTCAGCTGCATTAACCTTCTGAAGTTACTCCTTCCTCCTACTGGTTGATTCAACCTTGGTTTCTCTTCTGGGGGAAAACTTGCTGATGCACTCTTCACACCTTGCACTTGGGGTCTCCCAACGAGCGTGTGTCCACACTCCATCAAGAATTTCTCAAGCCGTTGCCGGGGAGGAAGAGAATTTTTGCAATGAGAGGTTCTCACATCCAATCATTTTCAGTTTGTTATTGTTTTGCTTTTTACTTTCTTTATCATGCTTGTTATCAACGGGTGATTTATTTGGGTTCATGGAAGAACAACAAAAATAATATAATAACCACCGCTTGTCACAAAAAGAGAAACACTTATGGGAACAAATTAATAAATTGCATGACTATGCTAGAAACTTGTGCTCTACTTATAATGTTACTTACTTCTTTGATAAAACTCCTTGTTGTAGGAGGTATAAATACCTCCCTTTTCAATGTGAGTATAATGATTATGTTACCATATATTCTTATGTTAAGGGAAATTATGAATTTTATGATGTGGGACAAATTGAGTAATTTATTGCTTGCAAGGGTGCATTTGAAACAGCCTATTTACTTGAAAGTATTGACGATGCACCTTATAAATATGACATTTATGCTATACTTGAATATTGCTTTGATAATTACAACGATTCTAATTACTACATAATGGAATATCTTAATAAATGCTCTCAACCTAAGGAAGAGATTAATGCCTTGCAAGAACCTATGGAAGAATAAATTGCTGAAACTGGAAGCTCATTGGATGAAAAACAGGAGGAGAGTGATGATCAAGAGGAGGAAGAATGGAGCTACCCATGTCTACCTCCCAATGATAGTAACTCTTTAACTCATAATTTTGATGATCCTATTGATTCTTCTGAAATATCCCTTTTTGATGAAGTTGATACTTTCTATACTTGTCACCTTGATAATACTATGAATGAAACTTGTGAGAATGATATTGCTACTGTTATTTATGATAATCCATGCTACTTTGATAAATCCTATGAGAATCCTCGATTTTTTCCAACTATTGATATGCATGATAATGAGAAAGTTTGTTTAGAAAATTTATATGATAATGCTCTAGATGATGGTCATATGTTACTTGATGTTATAAATTATAATGCTACTGAAAATAGGATTGCTATAATTTGTACTATACCTTTTATGAGTAATCAATCATCTCGATTTGATATTTCTAAAAGTGGGAAAAAGAGGAGCTGATTTTAAATTTTGATCCCACTGTTTTGGAGCTTGATATGACTGGTGTGATTTTAGACCATGACAAACATGCTTTATGTGATAATTATTTTGTTGATTTTTTTCATGATGCTACTGAAAAATTTCTATGAGAGAGGAAAATATGGTTGCAGGAATTTTCATGTTACGAAAACACCTCTCTTTTTGTTGAATTTTTTTAAGTTGCTCTTGTTCTACCTTCCCATGATTCCTAGTTTTAGCTTCTTTAATTTATTTCTTTACAAGATTCCTATGCATAGGAAGTTGGTTGGACTTCAAATTTTTATACTTTCTTCTTGATGCTCTCTTTTGCTTAATTCATATTGCTTATGTGATCATCTTCTTGATTTCTGTGCCTAGCTGAAAAGCGTTAAAGAAAAGCACTTCTTGGGAGATAACCCATGGTTTTATTTTTGCTTTTTTATCTTTTTTGTTTGAGTCAAGGGGTCGTATACTTATGTATCAACTCCTTTGTATCTTTATTTTCATGTATTAGTTGTGCCAAGTAAAGTTTCTAACGAAAGTTGGAGTTGGTTTTGGATTTCCGCGCAGGAAACAGATTTCTGGTGTCCACCGTAAAAAAATCGTGAAAAATCCAGAAATGTCAGAATGACCTGGATTTGTTTGCGCTTATTCCTCAGATAATCCCGCAACTTCTTTGCTCTTTAAGTTTTTGGATTTGAGTAGTGTAAGTGCCCCGAAAAAATTCTTCTTTACAGACTTCTCTGTTTTTGGCAGATTCTGCCGTTTTTCTTACATTTGCTCTTTTATGAAGTCAAGTGGATTTCTTTTCTTCACGAAACATCAGTGGTTGTAGCTAATGTTTAAAATTATCAATAGCACTTGTTCTCATGCATAACCCATGGATTTTTTATTCTTGCACTAACCCTCTAATGTGAATTACTCTTTGATTGTGGTGTGAAGGAAGTTTTCAAGGGTCAAAAGAAGAGGGTGATACATGTGATCAAGAAGAGTGCACGGTCAAAGCTTGGGGATGCCTCCTTGGTTCATCCCAGAAAATTCTAAGGACACTCAAGCATCTAAGGTTAGGGATGCCCAAGGCATGCCCTTCTTCATCAACAATTTATCATGTCACTTCTAGTGAAACTGTATTTTTATTCGGTCACATCATATGAATTTACTTGGAGAGTTTGTTATTTTTTCGTTCTGTTTTCTTTTGTTTTACTTGTTGCAATAATGTCGTTGGAACCTAGAATCCTTGTTTGGGAGACAGACAGGCTTTGTTTTTTCGTTTGAATACTCGTTATGCTCGTATTCTTAATTTTTCTTCTAGCTGCTGCAAAAATTCCTGTTTAGCTCTTGTTTTCACTGCATCTCTTATTCAGAGCTGTTAGTTTTAGTAGTGTTATGTTAGTACTCTCATGATTTCTTTCTGTATCATTTAGAGAGTTTTTGTTAAAACAAATTTTGTATGGTACTTGTTGGGAAAAGAAACTGTTGCATTTGGTGGAATTATAAACGATGCAAATAGACGCTTGTATAGACTGTCGCTAGAATTTTTCATATCATGCTAGATGTTATTTTAATTCTAAAGCCTAGTGGTTATTTATGATTTTCCTAAAATATCGGAGAGTGTTTAATGTGACATTGAAAGAATCATGAGTTGTTCTTGTCATATTGAAGCATAAATTAATGGTGTTCTCCTTTGAATATTTTATTTGGTTGACTTGGCACATGCTCACACCATGTTTATGACTACAAACCAGTCACGAATAGCCTCTATGATCATTTAGTTTTTGAACTTGTTTTACCACTTATGCTTTGATTAATGATGTTTATGTCTCTATGCATGATTATGGCCATTACCGCTCTCTTGATTTGTCGCTCCCAGTCTTTTGCTAGCCTCCACCTGTATTGAGTATGAGATCTACTCATGCAATCCAACTCCAAAAAACCAAAGTATGCCAAATGTGTCCACCATGCCTACCTACATGTGGTATTTAACTACCGCTCCAAAGTAAATTGCTCATATGTTACCTTTAATACCTTCAAAATTACTCATGTTTCGTGTTCCTGTTTTAGCTCATGAGGATGTAAATAGAGAATCTTCATCTCACTTCTTGATTGGACTTTCACACCCTGGACTAGTGGCTTCATCCCATTATCCAATTGATAGAAGAGTTGGTAGCAGGGTGCCCAGCCCCAAATTAATACAAACAAATTCTCTTCACTATTTTTGCCCTTGATTTATCAGTCAAAACATAATTGTGTAAACAAAAGAGAAAGAGGGATGACCTTCTACACCGGGTGCGTCCTTCAATGGGAGCCACTCTTCTGAAGTCTAGTTGGCTTGTGATGTACTGTATTTTTGTTTACCATTTGTTGACATAAGCATACACCTTTCTAAAAAAATGTTTTTAATACCTTTGTTTAATAAAATAAAAGCTCTAGCACATGAGTGATCCATGCTTCCCTCTCTGAAGGGTCTGTCTTTTACCTTTTATGTTGAGTCTCCATCTTCTAACTTTATGCACAGTTGAGAGAGCATAGTTGCCATTCTGAGTTTAATGTGCATTTCTCCCAGAAACATTATTAATTGATTCATGATGTGGTATTGCTTGCTCTCAAATTATTTGTTCTAGTCTTCCTCATGAACTTTGAAGGTGTCCTGGCATTTATGTTTTGCCCCACTCTTAAGAACTAGCGAAATATCACTTTGCCATGCTTTCTCTATACTAGAAACAAACGTATAACTTTGATGCATTGTTATTCATGATCTTTTATTTGTGTTACTTCTCATGATGCAAGGTGATTGCTATGCTTTATTGTTAAAATTTTATTTATCGTGCTTGTGTTCAAGTTCTATGATCTCAGCTTACATATGATTTTACATTATTGATGATCAAGTTTATGTTGGTAGATGCAGTTGGATGACGGTCTATATATCTTGTTATAATGCCTGCATGAATAACATAGTAATCTTTATGTCTTGCATATACACTACGGTGCATCCTTCATTTCTGTCAATTTCCCAGCTGTAATTTGTTCACCACACATGTTATTTATCTTTACGGAGAGACACCACTAGTGAACTGCGGACCCCAGGCCATTTTCCTCATACTAATAATACACACATTGTTTCCACTGCTTTCACACTGTTGCTACTGTTTTCATACTGTCCTCATATTGTTTTCCACACCATACGTTTAACCTCTTTGTGTTCAGCAAAATCGGTGAGATTGACAACCTCGCTGCTTCGTTGGGGCAAAGTGATTTGATTATGTTGTGTAGGTTCCACGTTGCTGCTGAACTGGTAGTGCGCCCTGGAATCTCAGGTGCAATAACCTTCTGAAGTTACTCCTTCCTCCTGCTAGCCGATTCAACCTTGGTTTCTTTTTTGAGGGAAAACTTGCTGCTGCACTCTTCACACCTTTGGCTTGGGGTCTCCCAACGGAGCGTGTGTCCACAGTCCATGATTTTGCAAGCTAAATATGTTGGTCCCATTGAGGGTTACATTGATTACACTATTTGGGTTCCAAAGACCCTTGTTGCTAACATTAGAGGACCCTCCTCGGGTCCTAACTCAATTCAATGATTCCTTGTTGGGATCCCGTGGGTCAAAATGGATACATTATAGTGGGTGTACAAGTAATATGACCGGAAGCAAGGAGCTAATGACGGAGGTGAAACCAAATATAAATCAAGAAGTCGTCACTTATGGAGATAAGTCAAAATCTGAGGTAAAGGGTTTCGGCAAGGTGGTTGTTGCTCCAAACATTACCCTTGTAAATGGCATGCTTGTCGAATCCGTTGGTTTCAATTTGATTTTAGTTTGTGCTTTAGGGGAGATAAGCTTTTCTGTATTCTTTGCTCCTGGTAAGGTGATCATCATGTGGAGCAAGTCTCTTGATGTTGCTTACGTTGGATATGCCGAAAATGAGTTGTATGTGGTGGACTTTTTGGAGTCCACCAACTCTCAAACAATGTGTCTCTTCCGAAGGCCTACGTGGGGTGGTTGTGGCATTGCCTCTTATCTCATGTCAACATGAGAACTTTGGAACGTCTTCACAAGAATGGTCACATCCTCAGACTAAAAGAAAATGTTTCCTTTTCCAAATATCATGTGTGTAGGGATTGTGTTGAAGAAAAGATGCATGATGCCTCCCATAAAAGCAAGACTATGATTTCATCAAAGAGGATCTTAGAGCTTCTCCATGTTGATCTCTTTGATGCCATGCCCGAGGCAAGTATTGGAGGCAAGAAGTATTTCTTGGTGATAGTGGATGAATATTCAAGATACACATGGGTATATTTCTTAAAGTTGAAGAGTGATACCCAACAAACCTTCATTGACTTCTCCAATCAACTGCAACATCAACAAAATCTTCCTATCTTGGCTATTCGGAGTGATAATGGCCTCGGGTTCAAGAACTACACCCTTAATGAGTTACTAAGTGAAGAGGGTATTCATTGCTGTATATACCCCTGATACGTGTATTTTATATCATCATTTACGCCCTCCATATAGGCATTATTGGGATGTTTTATCAATGTTATGTCATTGTTTTGCATGTTTTAGATGATTTTATGGGACTTTCCTACAAAGTCCCTATTTTTGGTATTTAATTTCTAGGTGTCAGAAAACACCTGTTTTCATGTTTTTGATGTTTCAGGAGCTACAGGTATCCAAATTGCGAAAGGAAAGAAACCCTGTCAGTTTTTCTTCGGGAGAAAGGCCGTGGGCACAAGACACAAAGGAGGAGGGCCAGGAGGCCCAAAAGGGGGTAGCCCACCCGGCCAGATTCCCTAGCCGCGTGTGGGGCGCCCAAATGGGCCCACAACACCTCCTCCCCGAGGTCTTTTTGCTGACGACTCCGTCTTCCCCAAAAACGAACACCCTAATTTTCCCGAGACGAGACGGAGCCGTCAGGGCGGCGAAACTCTCGAAACTCTCCGTGGGGGAGACAGATCCTGCTGCTCCGGAGCTCCGGAGAAGGGGGAAATCATCCCCATCTTCATCCCCATATCCTCCTTGGCGTGGGAGGAGGCATCTCCATCACCATCCTCACCAGCACCTGCATCTCCACCATCACCATCACCGTGATCCTCTCCGTTCCCCTCATAGTTTGATCATTGCTACACCCTAGATACGTGTTATTGTACTCCGTTGCATGTTTGGGATTGAGTACTTGTCATTATTTGGTGGTGGATCCATTGTTTCAGATTGTGTTGTACCACATATGTCACCATACATGATCATGTTTGCACGTTGTGAGTAGTTCCCGCATGTTCCTGAGGGCATAGGATGAATTGGCAATGATTTGTTACATAAGATGAGTTGTTATTTGGTCTAGTATTTATCTTTTATGTGATTCTATGATGGTGTTGTACGAACGTCGACTGTACAACACTTCACCTACATGGGCTCATAGGAGAACACCGTACTGTAGTGACGTGATGATGTCTTTAGGTGACAGGAACTTGAGACAGAGTCGTTGAATTGCATTATGAGGGTACTTGTATCGGGGACCTTAGAGCATAAGGCTATGGTGGGACATCATGTCTTAATAATTCTCGTGCTGTCATTTAATTGTCCACATGATCCATCATAAGGGGTGATAGTTTATTTATTTAGATATTCCTATTTGTGGCTCCGTCCGAAGAAGATTAAAACTAGACAAGATATACAAACATGTTATGCAATGAATCACTATGCCAGCTAAATCCGTGCAGCCCTCGGGAACGTTTTCCACATATAAGACACAAACACACACTTGACCTTGTCCTCTTGCGCATTAGAGGATTGGGATTTGTCTCTCATTGAGACCTACTACTTGCTGCAATTTACTTTCCGCATTTTACTTACTTGCACTACACAATTAAAACACAAAAACACCTGTTGCTTTTATTATTCCTTTGCTATTCTAGTTACCAGTTCCTTCTGCTCCTCGTGGGTTCGACAACCTTTGTAATTCGAAAAGTACTACAATTGATCTCCTGCACTTGGGAGCCATCAAGACACTTTTTTGGCGCCGTTGCCGGGGAGCGTAGCGCTATTGGTAAGAAGTTTGGTAAGGAAACTTGAAAGCTGAATTTTACTTGTTGTTGCATCCTGTTATTATTATGGCTTTTATGAGAGATGCTTCGCTGAAACTTGCTTTATATGAGAGTGCTTATGCTATTAAACCTAAAGTTGTTGAAAAAGCACCTCATGATGATGGTTATATTATTCCCCTTGAATTTGTTAAAGCTGTTAGGAATGAGTATTTTGCAGGGGATGGAACAAAGGATGCAAGTGATCACATACGGGCTATTGAGGATATATGTGGGCTAATTAGGCTCAAGGCTATTTCTGAGGAGGAGGTAAAATGCAAGTTATTGTACCAGTCCTTAACTGGTGATGCTCGAAAATGGTATATGTCCCTGGATGAAGAAATTACACATAATTGGGATACTTTTATGAAGGTTTTCTTTCTTAAATATTTTACTCCTAAAGAGGCTTATGAGAACCGTTGCTTTATATTTAATTTTTGGCCACACCTTGGAGAGAGTATTACTCAAGCTTGGGGGAGGCTTAAGGACCTCCTTCGTAAGAATCCTTGTCATGATCTCACAAATAAACTTATATTGATAAACTTTTATGTGATACTACCTGATAGGCTAAAGCAATATTTGGATGGTTCATCTGGTGGAAGCTTTACAAATAATACTGCAGAAGAAGCTTGGAATTTATTGGAAATTATTTCGAAGAACTCTGAATATTGGGACCTAGACGAAGGTAATGAAGCTTATTTTGATTATGGATATTCATGTGTAGAAAGTTTCTCTAGTTCTATTTTGTTCAAGAATGTTATTAAAGATGTTGGTCTTGATCCATATGTTGCAATTGAAATAGCTAAGAAATTTGCTGAGCACATTTGAATTCCTAAAAGTGGCTTTGATCATTATGTTGAACCTGTTAAATCTTCTATTGTTGTCCCTAAATTTATTAAAGAAACACCGGTGTCATCTGTAGTAATAGAAGAATATATTGAACCACCTCCCTATCCTGAAAAAGTTAAAGAGAATTTGCTTATTGCTGTTGCTGACAAAAGTAGAAAGAGATGTTCTCAACCTAAAGAACAGGTGGAAGTCAAGAACCAAGTCTCTATTATTAAGCAATTAAATGAAGAAGATCTTGTTGATGTTTATTTATGTGAAGATGCTACCAAAGTTATTAAAGGGAATTCATCCAAAGTTGGTAAGCCAATTATATCATGCTCTATTGGGACTTCTTGTTATGATGGTTTATGTGATATTGGAGCAAGCATTAGTGTCATTCCATATTCTCTCTATCAAGAAATTAAGCCTGATATTGATCCTATCACCATGGAAGAAACAGGTATGACCATTCAACTTGCTAATAAAGATTATATTAGTACCTTTGGAATTGTTAGAGATGTTGAAGTATTGGTAGGTAAAATAAAATATCCTACTGATTTTATTGTGCTTGGTTGTCCACAATATTCTTTCTGTCCTATTATATTTGGTAGACCTTTATTACATATACTGTTGGTGCTGAAATTGATTTGCCTAGATAAAGGGTGTTTATTGAATGTGCTGGAGAGAAACTTGAATTTAATTTTTCTAAATTTGCTGATAAACCTGCTAAGAAAGAACCAAAATCTAAAGATATAATTGAAACTCTTGCTCATATAGCTGTAGCTTCATCAGACGTGGTGGAACGTTATATGCTTAATCAGGAAGAGCCATTTAATGATGCAGAAAAAGAAGCTTTAGAACAAATATTATGGCAGCAACCTCCACAATTACAATTGCATATCCCACCTGATAATCTAGGAGTACTCCCACCTCCTAAAAGATATCCTAGTTTTGAATTAAAGCCTTTGCCTGAAAATCTGAAATATGCATACTTGGATAAGGAAAATATATATCCTGTTATTATTAGTGCTAACCTTTCAGCTGAGGAAGAAGAGAAATTAATTGATGTGTTTAAAGCTCACCGTAAGGCTATTGGTTATTCTCTTGATGATCTTAAGGGCATAATTCCAGCTCTATGTATGCATAAAATTAATTTGGAAGAAGATGATAAACCTGTTGTTGATTTCCAACGCCGTCTACATCCAAAAATGAAGGAAGTGGTAAGAAAGGAGGTAATTCGACTCATAGAGGCTGGTATTATTTATCCTATAGCTGATAGTAAATGGTTTAGTCCTGTTCATTGTGTTCCTAAGAAAGGTGGAATTACTGTGGTTCCTAATAAAGATGATGAACTTGTTGCTCAACGTACTGTTGTTGGTTATAGAATGTGCATTGATTATAGAAAATTAAATAAAGAAACTTGTAAGGACCATTATCCATTGCCCTTTATTGATCAAATGCTAGAGATATTATCTAAACATTCTCACTTTTGTTATTTAGATGGGTATTCAGGCTTCTCTCAAATTCCAGTTCATAGTGATGATCAGGAAAAGACCACTTTTACTTGCCCATATGGTACATTTGCTTATAGGAGAATGCCTTTTGGTTTATGTAATGCGCCTGCTACTTTTCAGAGATGCATGAATGCTATATTTTCTGATTATATTGAAAAGATAGTGGAAGTCTTTATGGATGATTTTTCGGTGTATGGTACTTCTTTCGATAATTGCTTGTTCAACCTTAACAAAGTTTTGCAGCGTTGTGAAGACCAACACCTTGTTCTTAATTGGGAGAAGTGTCACTTTATGGTAACAGAGGGAATTTTTCTTGGGCATCGTATTTCTGGAAGAGGAATAGAAGTTGACCCAGAAAAATTGAAGCTATTGAGAAATTACCATATCCAAGAGACATCAAAGGTATAAGAAGTTTTCTCGGTCATGCAGATTTTTATCGTAGGTTCATTAAAGATTTCTCTAAAATATCAAAGCCTCTAACCAATCTTTTGCAAAAGGATGTTCCGTTTTCTTTTAATGATGATTGCATAGAATCCTTTAATGTTTTAAAGACATCCTTAATAACTGCAACTATTATTCAACCTCCTGATTGGAACTTGCCCTTTGAAATTATGTGTGATGCTAGTGATTATGCAGTTGGAGCTGTTTTAGTCCAAAGGGTTGATAAGAAATTGAATGTTATTTACTATGCTAGTAAAACACTAGATGGTGCTCAAAGAAATTATGCTACAACTGAAAAAGAATTTTTAGCGGTAATATTTGCATGTGAGAAATTTAGATCTTACATAATTGATTCAAAAGTCACTGTGCACTCTGATCATTCTGCTATTAAATATTTTATGAAGAAGAAAGATGCAAAGCCTAGGCTAATAAGATGGCTACTTTTGTTGCAAGAATTTGATTTACACATAGTAGATAGGAAAGGAGAAGATAATCTCGTAGCTGATCATCTTTCTATAATGGAAAATATACCCGATGATCCTATTCCTATTAATGATAGTTTTGCTAATGAACAACTTGCCCTTGTTAGTGTTTCTAGTGCTAAAGTTGCATCTCCTTGGTTTGCTAATTATGCAAATTTTATTGTTGGGAAAGTTATGCCACCACAATTTACTTACCAGCAAAGAAAGAAATTCTTTTATGACCTTAGACATTATTTTTGGGATGATCCATTCTTGCATAAGAAAAGTGTTGATGGCATTATTAGATGTTGTGTACCTGAGCATGAACAGCAGGCTATTATAAGAGATTGTCATGACAGTCCCTATGGAGGACATCATGCAGGAGATCGTACTGCAGCAAAGGTATTACAATGTGTTTTTTATTGGCCTAATCTATTCAAGGATTGTGTTGAATATATTAAAACTTGTGATAAATGTCAAAGAGTAGGAAACATTGGTAGAAGGAATGAAATGCCTATGAACTATACATTACCACTTGAACCATTTGATGTTTGGGGTTTTGACTTTATGGGACCATTTCCTGCATCTAGTACAAAACATACTCACATTTTGGTTGCTGTTGATTATGTTACAAAATGGGTAGAAGCAATTCCTACTAAGAGTGCAGACCATGCCACAGCCATGCAAATTCTTAAAGAAATTATTTTCCCTATATTTGGTGTTCCTAGATTTTTAATTACTGATGGTGGATCTAATTTTATGCATGGTGTTCTTAGAAAAACATTGGCAAAATATAATGTTAATCATAGAATTGCATCACCCTATCATCCTCAAACTAGTGGACAAGTTGAATTAAGTAATAGGGAAATTAAACTTATTTTAGAGAAAACAGTAAACAGAGCTAGATTCGATTGGCCACTTAAAATTAATGATGCATTGTGGGCTTATAGAACTGCTTATAAAAATTCTATGGGTATGCCTCCTTATAAAATGGTTTATGGAAAAGCATGTCATTTACCCGTTTAATTAGAACATAAAGCTAGATGGGCTATTAAGAAATTAAATTTTGATTTAAAAACAGCGGGGGAGAAGAGATTGCTTGACCTAAATCTATTAGATGAATGGAGGAATGAAGCATATGAAAGTGCAAAATTTTTTAAAGAGAAAGTTAAAATTTGGCATGACAAGAAAATTAAAAGAAAGGAATTTAAAGTAGGTGATCAAGTCCTATTGTACAACTCTCGTTTTAAGTTTTCTGCAGGGAAATTAGCTTCAAAATGGCAGGGTCCATTGGTAGTACAGGAGGTATACCGTTCGGGGGCCATTCGTCTTCACGGTGATATGAAAGGTAAACCTCATGTGGTCAATGGACAACGCCTAAAACATTATATTGCAGGAAAGAGCTTCATAGGAATCATCGAGGAGATAAAGTTAATGACACCGGAGGAGGTAATTGTAAGGGATCCTGCAGTTTCAGAAACCCAAATTCAATAATTTACATTTATTGTGTTTGGAGGTTTCTCGGAATTGCGTGAAAACTTACGAAACTCATTTTTTATGGAAATTAACGTGTGGGACAAGAAAATTGGAAGGAATTGGACCTCGAGGGGGAAAAGAGGACCCCACACACGGCCAGATTCCTTGGCCGCGTGGAGGTACCCCTTTTCCACCTCGGAGTCCCGTTCCGTATCGTTTTCGACTCCGACACTTCGTCAATATATACCCCCTTTTGTCGATCTAATCCCGCACCAAGAGTTCTCGCGTGATCTTTGTTTCTGCTGTTTCTGTCTGCCAGGGTTTAGCCATGTCAAGCTCCGGATACAACCTAGGGGGGGAAGATCCACCCAAGGGAGGCATTGTGAACCATTACCTCAACTCCGTGATGACCCCCATGAAAAACCTGACCTTGAAGGATGGTGTGTTTCTCATGGAGGAGGTGAAGGCTCCCAAGACCGAAGGCACGCTGGAGGAGAGGCTGGAGGCTCTGGAACAAACAGTTTTCAGGTATAACTCTATTGTTGAACGCAAACTTGATGCCCACCACTTCATGAATCTGGAGCTGGAGAAGAAGATAGAGGAGTACGTGGAGAGGATCAAGGACCTGGGGACTAGGTATCTGCGTGTCATATCAGAGATGGATAGGTACCAAGCTCTGATGTGGGACATGGAGAACCAGAACTGTGAGTATGAAGAACGTTTCAAGAAGATTGCAGAAGCTGCCACTCTCAGGTACAATGATCCACCCATGTCCTTCCATACTGGAAGGCCTTTTCCATGGAAGCAGGAAGAGTGGAAGGAAGATTACGACAAGAAGAAGTAAGAGTGGTGGGCTGAGTACGAGAAGAAGGGAGAATGAAGAAATTACCGCAACCATCTAAGCTTGGGGGAGTTTCACCTATCCCCCGTCTTTTATCAGCTTTATCATGTCTATCTAGTTTTGGTGTGTCTTGCTTTTATTATCTAGTATCATTTTCGTTTCGGCTTGAGTGAGCTCATTGAGCATTATCATGCATCCCCGTCTTATGGTTTATCAATGAATAATAAAGTATGGTGTCATCCATGATTCCCTTGTTTTGGGGATTTATGGGTAACACTCATGCAAATTAGCATGGCATATTTAGAGGTTTCAATCACATCTTGCCTTGAAATTAATTAACTTGATGTGTTGTACAATTGTAGATTTATCTCAATATGACATAAATCCACTATCTATCTATTAGCTTAATGGTATTCCGAGCATGTTCACCATGTTATAGTTTCATTTATGCTCTAAATTAAGATGCTTATGTTATTAATTGGCATGGGCTGAATTTGGGAAAAGACTCTCACGAACTTTTGAATGCACACATTTATTTCTATTGCACTTAACAAACATGACCCATTAATGGGAGCTAAAAGTTTTGTGCTTGACAAGGATTTTGGTTGGGAGTTGGCTAACACGTGCATCACGTGAAAAGCTTTCAACATTGCACAAAGAAATTTTATATTTAGTTGATGTCATGTGCTTTTGTTTTTTGGACTCCTGCCATGCCGAAATGAAATAGAGGAATAGTAAGTTTTGATGAGTAAGTATATATGACTAGAGAAATTGCATTGGGCCGCTAACCCAAGCCATGCTTGATCATGGTGGAAATTTACTTACAGCTAGAGTGGACTCTACAAACGGATCCTACAATAAAATAAGAAGCTATGCATATAGTGAATGAAATAAAAAAGGATGATGAGTCTACTCCGTTTGTTCATCTTGTTATTGTAACATGGGCTGGTTTCTATGTCATGGGGCAAGAGGTACCTCTTTGCAATTCTCTATGATGTCATTAATACTTATTATGATTGTACAAAGCTTATTAGGAATCTTAATTTGAGTAATCATGGAGTAGGTTTTCACACTCACGGGGCACGAGACATTCAACCAACACCTTGTCAACCACATTACTTCAACATTCATAAATTAAGATGCTAATGATAAAGGGGCAATGAGAGTCTTAGCCCAATGGATGCCACATTACAATTAGTAATTTAAGCTGAATAGTTTGGAAACTAAATGAGACTTGATCATGTTTTACCTCTACTCATTTATCTTTCTCCGAATTAAAGAGTATAATTCGATTGTCCAACATACAATGGTTATTTGCTTTCAAAAGTATGGGGTGTTTGCTAGAGATTCGAATATGTTATCCTTATGTGTATGAGTTCTATTCATTCATCTTGCATTATAACTGAACATGATGATGATACAATGCCCGTATTTATTTATCAACCATAATTCCATTGATGCATGTAATGATCTATGTCCTTATTTACTCGGGGACGAGCAAAGGTTTAAGCTTGGGGGAGTTGATACGTGCATTTTATATCATCATTTATACCCTCCATATAGGCATTATTGGGATGTTTTATCAATGTTATGTCATTGTTTTGCATGTTTTGGATGATTTTATGGGACTTTCCTACAAAGTCCCTATTTTTGGTATTTAATTTCTGGGTGTCAGAAAACACCTGTTTTCATGTTTTTGATGTTTCAGGAGCTACAGGTATACAAATTGTGAAAGGAAAGTAACCCTGTCAGTTTTTCTTCGGGAGAAAGGCCGTGGGCACAAGACACAAGGGAGGAGGGCTAGGAGGCCCAAAAGGGGGTAGCCCACGCGGCCAGATTCCCTGGCCGCGTGTGGGGCGCCCAAATGGGCCCACAACACCTCCTCCCCGAGGTCTTTTTGCTGACGACTCCGTCTTCCCCAAAAACGAACAGCCTAATTTTCCCGAGACGAGACGGAGCCGCCAGGGCGGCGAAACTCTCGAAACTCTCCGTGGGGGAGACAGATCCTGCTGCTCCGGGGCTCCGGAGAAGGGGGAAATCATCCCCATCTCCTCCTTGGCGTGGGAGGAGGCATCTCCATCACCATCCTCACCAGCACCTGCATCTCCACCATCACCATCACTGTGATCCACTCTGTTCCCCTCATAGTTTGATCATTGCTACACCCTAGATACGTGTTATTGTACTCCGTTGCATGTTTGGGATTGAGTACTTGTCATTATTTGGTGGTGGATCCATTGTTTCAGATTGTGTTGTACCACATATGTCACCATACATGATCATGTTTGCACGTTGTGAGTAGTTCCCGCATGTTCCTGAGGGCATAGGATGAATTGGCAATGATTTGTTACATAAGATGAGTTGTTATTTGGTCTAGTATTTATCTTTTATGTGATTCTATGATGGTGTTGTACGAACGTCGACTGTACAACACTTCACCTACATGGGCTCATAGGAGAACACTGTAGTGTAGTGACGTGATGATGTCTTTAGGTGACAGGAACTTGAGACAGAGTCGTTGAATTGCATTATGAGGGTAATTGTATCGGGGACCTTAGAGCATAAGGCTATGGTGGGACATCATGTCTTAATAATTCTCGTGCTGTCATTTAATTGGCCACGTGATCCATCATAAGGGGTCATAGTTTATTTATTTAGCTATTCCTATTTGTGGCTCCGTCCGAAGAAGATTAAAACTAGACAAGATATACAAACATGTTATGCAATGAATCACTATGCCAGCTAAATCCGTGCAGCCCTCGGGAACGTTTTCCACATATAAGACACAAACACACACTTGAGCTTGTCCTCATGCGCATTAGAGGATTGGGCTTTGTCTCTCATTGAGACCTACTACTTGCTGCAATTTACTTTCCGCATTTTACTTTACTTGCACTACACAATTAAAACACAAAAACACCTGTTGCTTTTATTATTCCTTTGTTATTCTACTTACCAGTTCCTTCTGCTCCTCGTGGGTTCGACAACCTTTCTAATTCGAAAAGTACTACAATTGATCTCATGCACTTGGGAGCCATCAACCCCTCAACAAAATGGTGTAGCCAAGAGGAAGAACGGGAATTTATTGGATATGGCTAGGACCATGTCGGCGAAGTTTGATTCTCCCTAATATCTTTGTGCCAAATCCATCTGCATCGCTTGTCATTCATCCAACCGACTCTACATTCGCAACGGCTTAGTGAAGACTCCATATGAGATTCTCACCAGCAACAAACCCAACATATCCTACTTCCGTGCCTTCGGTTGTAAGTGTTTCTATTTGATCAAAGGTGTTCATTTGTCTACATTCCAAGATAAATCTCTTGAGGGTAAATTTGTTGGTTATGGTGCCGAATCCCACACTTATAGAGTCTTTGACAAGGCCTCACAGATTTTCGTTGAGTCTTGTAGTGTGGTGTTCGAAGAAAATGATGGCTCCAAGTTGGGAAATTTCGTGTTTCCAATGTAGATGTTGTACCTCAAGAAGCCATAGGAAGAATGGGTGTGGGATTTATTCGCCCCATTGAGGGACACCTTGTGGCTACTTAGGAAGAATTATGCTCTACTCAAGTGGAGCCCTCGTCTGCATTTTAAGATCAAGCCAAGGGAGCAAGTGATGCACCAACCCAAGCACAAGTTCAATACCCTCCCAATTTTGACCAAGTTGCTATGCAAGAACCAACCCTTCCTATCATTCAAGATAGCCAAGGTGAAGGCCAAGATCAACCTTCGTCATCTCAAATTAAAGCCAATCATGATGATGATGATGATCAAGGACAACATTCCGGTCAAGACGGGGACCCAAATGATCAAGATGATCAAGTGATTCCTCCTCGCAATAATGAGGAGATCGAAGCCCGTCGTGCTAGAAGGATTGCAAAACCTTAAGAATATTGATGCGTCCAATAATAAGATGTTGAATGATGTGAAAAACAATAGATACACAAGAGCTAAATGGTCAATATGTAGTGATCATCAAGCTCACATATCATGGTGGAACCAAAGAAAGTGTATGAAGCTCTTGAATATTCGGGTTGGTTGGAATCTATGCATGATGAGCTTAATAACTTTGAGTGTAATGAAGTTTGGAAGCTAGTTGATAAGACTAAAGACTTCCACAATGTTACTGGCACTAAGTTGATATTCAAGAAGAAGAAAGACGAGCATGTTATTGTTGTGAGGAACAAAGCAAGATTGGTGTCTGAAGGCTACACTCAAGTGGAAGGCATTGACTTTGATGAAACCTTTGCTCCCGCGGCTCGTCTTGAGTCCATCTGTATCCTCCTTGCATATGCATCTTCTCATAACTTTAAATTGCAACAAATGGATGTCAAAAGTGTTTTTATAAATGGTCCATTGAAATAGGAGGTATATGTTAAGCAACCTTCGGGTTTCGAGAACCCAAACTTCCCTAACCATGTCTACAAGCCCTCTAAGGCACTCTATGGACTTAAACAAGCTCCACGTGCATGGTATTAGCACCTTAGAGAGTTGTTTCTGGACCGTGGGTTTGAAGTGGGGAAAATCGATCCCACCCTTTTCACAAAGAGGGTAAAACGAGAGATTTTAATATGCCAACTCTACGTGGATGATATTATCTTTGGCTCAACTAAACAAGCTTTCAATAATGAGTTCTCAAAGCGTATGAATGACAGGTTTGAGATGTCTATGATAGGAGAGCTTAAATTATTCCTTGGCTTTAAAGCAAGCAATTGTATCGTGGGACTTTCATCTCTCAAGCCAAGTATACCCGAGACATGCTCAAGAGGTTTAACTTCCAAGGTGAAAAAGAGAAGGTCTCTCCAATGCAAGTCAAATGCCACCTCAAGCGCAATCCGGATGGTAAAGATGTGGACCAAAATTTCTATCGTTATATTATTGGTTCTTTGCTTTACCTTTGTGTTGAGTGTAGGAGTGTGTGCAAGGTATCAAGTGACTCCTAAGGAAAGTCACTTGGTGGTGGTCCATAGGATCTTTCGGTATATGGTTCATACCTCAAGGTTTGTTTGTGGTACCCAAAGGGCTTGCCAATTCCTTGGTAGGTCTTTGGTGAGTTGGTCTTGCAAGAAGTAAATTTTATATCTCCCTCCACCGTCGAAGCCGGGTATGTGGAGGCCGCTAGTGCTTGCACCCAATCACTATGGATGATGCAAACTCTCAAAGAGTATGATGTTCACTTGGAGAAGGTTCCACTCTTGTGTGACAATGAGAGTGCCATCAAGATCGCCTACAACCCCGTGCGACACACAAGGACGAATCATATTGAGTTTCGTCATCATTTCATCCGGGATCATGTGGCAAGATGTGATATTGAGCTAGCATGTGTCCCAACCAAGGATAATCTCCGGACATCTTCACTAAGCCTCTCGATGATTCAAGATTCATGTTTTTGAGGAATGAGCTAAATATCGTAGATTCAAGGAGTTTGTCTTGAGGATCTTGCAACACATGCCTATGGTTGACTATGTGTTTGGGTTTAGGTGTAGGCATGGACATAGGGGGAGTGCTATCCTAACACATTGGGGTCTCCCTCCCCCTATTATGCCCAAAGCAAAAATTCACTGTTACCTCCCTATTTCTAACATTGAATTGTGCTTCAATGTCGAGAATTAGCAAAGCACCCAAGATATATCTTTGCAGTGTCATACCTTGATGTCTTACATGGTGGCTTAGGCCACCAAACTCTTCTCTTGAAGAGTTGGTTCTTATTTGGTTGATATTTGGATTTCATTTGCCTTTATTATCTATTTTTGAGTTAGTTGGTTTTCGTGGGAAACACAATCAAATTTTGGGTTTATTTGTTTGGATATTGCAAACTTTGAGTGTAAAGTACCATCTCTATTTGGTATTTCTAATCCCAAGCCAAACAGTCCATAAAAGCCAAGTTTTATAGACACATGCATGTCCTACACATAATATGGGTGTTTATGGAGTTTTGGGGCCGGAGACTCTGGTGTAAAACACAAGAGACTCCGGTCTGGAAAAGTCTCCGCCCTAATCATGGAGACTCGGGTACACCGGAGACTCCATCCTGGCGGTTTCCGCAGTGTAAAAAAGGGATCAGGGTGGAGGGTTTCGGATACGTCCAAAACGTATCTCCTTTTCTCAACACTTTCATTCTTGTTTTCTTCCAAACTTGTGAGTTTTGGATGCGACTAACACGGACTAACGCTGTTTTCACCGGAAATACCCTGGTGTCTCGTTTTTGTGCAAAAAAATCAACTTTCGGGAAAATGCCCAGAAAAGATGACAATGACCTTATATCACCCGAAGACCCCCGGAGCTAGAAGGATTCTCGGAGGGGAGGCCAGGAGGGGCCCACACCACCCCTCGACGTGCCCCCCTAGGCCGCGTCTCCTAGTGGTGTGGTGCCCCAGACATCCCCTCGGGCTCCCCTTTTGGCTACAAAACGCCTTCAACCCTAAAACAACAGGGGGGTCGTCATATTCCAGAGAAATACACTCGAGCGCCGCGCCACCTCGAAACCCAATTGAGGGATCAGAAGTTCCTGTTCTGGCACCCCGCCGTGACGGGGATTTGAAGTAGATCATCACCATCGTCACCGCCACCACTTCTCCATCAACCACCCACTATTCCCCCGTCCATGTGTGAGTAATCCCCGATGTAGTCTGAGAGGGGTGGAAGGGATTGGATGAGATCGGTCATGTAATAATGCAAGATTGTTAGGTCAGAGCGCCTAGTATCCGTTGTTAGTACTTTTTACCGTTGTTGAAACTTGTTATTCTTAATGCTTGTCACTAGGGCCCGAGTGCCATGATCTCAGACTGAACATGTTATTGTTTCATGAGTATAATAATGTTTCTTGATCGTATCTGTAAGTTGTTTACACATTTCGTTGTCCGGAACCCGAGGCCCGAAAGTGAAAGCAATTGGGACAACCGGAGGGGATGGTTGCGATGTGAGGATCACATGTGTTCACGGAGTGTTAATGCTTTGCTCCAGTGCTTTATTAAAAGGAGCACCTTAATTACCAGTAGTTTCCCTTGAGGCCCTGATACGTCGAAAACGTATCTCCTTTTCCGAACACTTTTCCTATTGTTTTCCTCTAAACTAGTGTGTTTTGAATGCAACTAACATGGACTAATGCTGTTTTCAGCAAAATTACCTTGGTGTCTCGGTTTTGTGCAGAAAAATCAACTTTCGGGAAATTTCCCAGAAAAGACCTTATTGGTCTTAAAACACCGGAAGACCCCGGGAGACAGAAGGAGGCCAGGAGAAGAACCAGAGGGGGGCCACATCACCCCCAGACGCCCCCTAGGCCGCGTCACCTGGTGGTGTGGGCCACCCACAGACCCCCTTGGGTTCTCCTTTTGACTATATATCGCCTTCAACCCTAAAACCCGAGGGGGTTTGATAGTTTTCCAAAAAGAAGCCCGTAGCTCTGCCGCCATCGCGAATCCTTTTTCGGGGTTCAGAAACTCCGTTCTGGCACCCTGCCGGGACGGGGAATTGGAGGAGATCATCTCCATCGTCATCACCAACGCCTCTTGATCGACCATCCATGTTTCCCCCATCCATGTGTGAGTAATTCCCCCGCTGTAGGCTGAAGGTGATGGTAGGGATTGGATGAGATCGTTCATGTAATAATGTCGTGATTGTTATGGCGTAGTGTCTAGTATCTTCTATTAGTGCTATTGACATTGTTGCAACTTGTTATGCTTAATGCTTGCCACTTTGGGACCGAGTGGCATGATCTCAGATCTGAACATGTTATTGAATCATGATGATAATTATTTTTTCTTGATCATACATGAAAGTTGTTTACACATATTGTTATCCGAAACCAGAGGCCCCGAAGTGACAGAAATTGGGACAACCAGAGGGATGGTTGTGATGTGAGGATCACATGTGTTCACGGAGTGTTAATGCTTTGCTCTGGTGTTCTATTAAAAGGAACACCTTAATTACTAGTAGTTACCTTGAGGCCCCGCTGAAAACGGGCTAGTAGGACAAAAGATGTTGTGCAAGTTCTCATTGTGAGCACGTACGACTATTTACGAAACACATGCCTATGGTTACTTAGTGCTTGGATGATTTATCTTATTTATCTGCAATGCACATGTCTTGATTATTATATGAACTATCTTATCCATGCAACTCCCATTCATCTATCCCTATGCCTACAGTATTTAATTCCGCTGTTTACTTCAAACACTAATGTTGCTATTTTCATACCACTATTTCTATTATTTCACTACTGCTGCTACTATAAAACTGTTACTACTGATAAACAACTGTGAACAAGTACACTTTCAGGTGCATGTGAATTGAACTCACTTGTTAAGGCTCACAAATATTCTTTGGCTCCCCTTGTGTCGAGTCAATAAATTTGGGTTTTACTTCCCTCGAAGACTGTTGCGATCCCCTGTATTTGTGGGTCATCAAGACTATTTTTTAGCACCGTTGCCAGGGAGCATAGGTTTATTGGCGAGCTCACCAGAGGGTACTATTATCTACTGCCAATCATTCATCATGGGTAAGACTCGTGATGGAAGGGTTCATATATTACCATCCACTACAAGAAGAGGTACAACTCTGAACACCTCTGTTGCTCTTGATTCACCGTCTGTTATGAGTAAGCTACTTACACCACCACATACACATGCTACACATGCTACTTCTGCTGAATCTGAAAATACTTCAGGGATGTCAATGACAGTGCCATTTATGCTCAAATTTGAAAAAGTAAGGTGACCCTTAGGATTAAGGTGTTTGCTTGGCTACTGGTAAGTGATCGTTTAAATACTAGAGACATGTTGAAACGCAGGCATTGGAATGTCACAAATTTAACACATTGTGAGTTGTGCCCCACTAGAGCTTTGGAGGATTGGATGCACCTTTTTTTCCTTTGCAATTTCAGCTCAACAATTTGGACCTATTTATAAATCAATTGGGAGCGTGGTGACACCTTTGAGCAAATTTTCAGTGCATCTTCAAAAAAGTCCAGTAAACCTTTCTTTACTGAAGTGGTTATTTTGTCTCTATGGCACATTTGGAAGCAAAGAAATGATGTTATATTCAATCATGTTTAGCCTTCTTTTAGATCATGGAAGAGGAATTTTATTCATGATGCCACCATGCATGTGCATAGGGTGAAGGATCCAAATGTTCAAAGTTTTTCAAGATGGATTGAAAATCTACATTAGTTTGTAATAGTTTAGTTTTATTTTAGCCCCACTCCATTCACCACCACCACCCCCACACACTTATGTTTGTATATATGTTACTGCTGGTTTCTTTGTTTTCAATAAAATGTTGTGGGGTGTAAGCACTACAGTCCTTATATTCAAAAAAAAATCGGAAAATACTTCTGATACTTTTGATGATGCTTCTACTGTGCTTGATGAGAGTGGTTCTCTCGGTCCTTTCTTAGACGCTACTATTGTTAAAGCTAAAAATATTGCAAACACTGAAACTCCTGACAAAAATCATGTTACTCCTGCCGTTTCACCTGAGTTTAGAGAGAATCCTAGTGATGATTTTGATGATTCCTATATTGAACTTAATGATGATTTTATTGATGAAATACATGCTATGAAGGATAAAGATGATGTTATAAGTCTTATTGAAAGTCGTGTTGTTAAATATAAATTATCTTCTGATGCTAGTGTTTGCCACCTCTCCTATTAATATTAGGGATAAGGATTATGATTTCTCTCTTGATTTATCTTATATATCTATTGTTGAGAAAGAACATGTTTGTGGTACTGAAAATGAAAGTGCTATGAAACATATGAATGAGCTCTCATCTTTGAGTAGTTTATTCTCTAATGATCTTAAGAAAGGTAGCTACTTTGTTACTAAAATATTCCATTTCTCATTGAAAGATGAAGCTAAAACTTGGTTTAATAATTTGTATCCGGGATCTATTGACAGTCCTATTGGTTTGGTTAATGATTTCTTTCAGAAATATTTTCCTGCTAGTGCTCAACATGCTGCTTTACAAAATATATTTAATTTCAAGAAATTGGAAGGAGAGAAATTGCATGTATCTTGGGCAAGGTTCTTTTATTTAGTTAGGGATACACCCGGGCATAAGCTAGAAGATAATAAACTTCTTGATATATTCTAATGACCTAACTGTTGAATTTAGGACACCAAGGAACCTGAAAGGCAAACTAAAAATACAAAGTACACTAAGGAAGATTTTATTGCTAATAAACATGGTAATGAGAGAGAACCTTGGGTACAAAAACCAATTCCTTATCCTAATAAGAAACACAAATCAAAAGAAGAAGAACACTATAACAAAAAAATTGAATGGATGAAACCTGTTATCTTGCAAATTCCTTTAATTGATTCTATTAAATTGCCTCTTTATGCAAAATATATGAAAGATATTGTCTCTAACAAAAGGAAGATTCATAATGAAGAAATATACACTATGATTGCTAATTACTCTTTTAATGGCAAGGTTCCTAAGAAACTTGGAGATCCTGGTATACCAACTATTCCCTGTTCTATTAAAAATAATTATGTTAGAACTGCTTTGTGTGATTTGGGAGCTGGAGTTAGTGTCATTCCTTTTACTCTCTATAAAAGAATCCTCCTAGAAAAAATGATACCAACTGATATATCTTTGCAAATGGCTGATAAGTCTACTGCTATTCCTGTGGGTATGTGTGAGGATGTTCCTGTTCAAGTTTCTAAT
The DNA here is from genome assembly GCA_028641055.1 of Alopecurus myosuroides. NCBI lineage: Eukaryota > Viridiplantae > Streptophyta > Magnoliopsida > Poales > Poaceae > Alopecurus > Alopecurus myosuroides. The sequence goes on along the minus strand of CM054058.1, from coordinate 111,323,467 downwards.
AATTGTTTGATATTAAATGACTTTGTTGTGTTGGAAATGCCTGAAGATGATAATATGTCTATTATTCTTGGAAGATATTTTATTAATACTGCAGGGGATGTTATTGATGCAATCAAGGAAAATTTAGTTTTAATGTTAATGATAAAGAGCACACTATTTATTTTTCCCAACAAGATTGATATGAAATATGGTCTAAATTCAATTGAAAATATTGAGACCATCAAGATTGGAGAATTTTATTGTCCCATTCCAGTACCTACAAAGGAATATGAAATTATTATGATTGGGAATATGCCTATAGAGGTTGAGGTAACATAATTATTTTGTGATTAGCAAAGTTTTTCTTCATATGAAAATTATTCTCGTAACAAGACTTGATCAACCTTGTTAATAAAATGATTTTGAATGAAGAGGGCAATGTTTTCACTATGCTTTCACCTTCCCCATTATGTTTTAACCATGTTTACTTCTGTTATAACATTGCTACTTGAGTAAAATCATGTTTTCCACCATCCTTATGCATGTTTTCCTGATGTTTTCACTCTGATTTTTGAGGTTATGCATGTTTTCACCATAAATACTTTTGTTTTCACCACTACCACCTTTGTTTTCTCTGGATATTCTTCCATTAAAGTGTCATAGAACCTTTGTAGTGCTGGCATTGGTTTTGTTTTCCACCTTTTCACTTTTGTTTTTCCATAAAAAATATTATTTATTAAAATTCTAAAAAAGTCCGAAAAATAAAGTTTCTCGAAAAATTCCAGAAAAATTATAATGAATTTTTACGTTAAAAATGAGGCAAAAGGCCACATGGGAGGCCTCAGGGGGGCCCACCAGTCAGGCACACCATAGGGTGGCGTGACCAGCCCCTAGTGGCGCCAGCACATGGCGTGGGGCCCCCTGGCCCCCACTAACTCTCTCCCCTGCCAAAGTCTTCTCTCTCACCTCACAAACCGAAAACATTTCCTGGACCATGTTCTTGTTGTTCTCCCTCTGGATTTTCGATCTCCTTCTTAGGCCCATCATTTGTGCTGATACTTGTTGTGTTTGATCTCCGGTATGTGACTCCTCCGATGATTCAAGTAGAATTTTGTTTAGTGAAGTATTTCTTAAGTATTTTGGTATTGTAGGTGACAGCTTATGTGAGTTTGCATGCTTGATTTGAGTAGAAATAATGTATTTGTGATGTATGTTTAGCTCTCATATAAGTCCCTATGGTAGTCTCCACCTTATAGTTGCTTGAAATTAATTTTTGTGACGATTGTTGAAAATTTCAGAGATGGAGCACAATGCTTATCAACTAAACCAGCATGAGTTGCAGTTGCATGATGTTATGCACCGAAAAGAGATAGTGTTCCCATCAATCGATCTGTGCCGGGAATTTATGCGGATTACAGGAATTTTACAGGATTTCAAAACTCTTGTGCGGAATGCAAGCTTGGACCGTTTGATTGAGGATGAACCTATCCAACATGTGAAACTAACTATGTTTGTGGTGCAGGATTTTCGTTTCAAGTGGTCCTCAACTAACCCAATGGTCCATTATAAAATTTAAAATAAAGTTGTGAGCCTGCCTTTCAGTGTTTTTTGTGCAGCTATTAAGGTACCAGAGTGGGGTTCTTGTGAGAAGATAAGTGTGCAGCCTAAACCACTGCTGGATTTATATGAAGAGATTTTCCAAGGTAGAAGCTTCACAGGGGAGAGTGGTAAAATTCGAGAAATCCAACTCCCTAGCATTCGATACTTCGCCTATTTTATTTCTAAATGTGTGTTAGCTAGAAAAACTGTCAGCAAGCTATCTGTCTATGATTTGGCGTTTATTGCAGCTGCCTTAAGATGTGATAGGTTTTATAACTTTGGCGCTTTGATTGCTTACCGTCTCTCACATAACCGTGAGAAGGGCGGAGTTTGTGGAGGCCTTACTGCCTCACGCTTGCTAGCTTTGCATGGTTTGGAGCCACAGCCTCTAGACGTGCAGTTTCCTATAGAGAGGCTTAATCTTGTTTCATGGTTCAACATAAGTTTCTTTATACTCATGCGCACGTGCACAACTTATCTTTTGAAATAACTTTCTCCAAACAATCTAGGTGGAGAGTTACTAAAACTATTAGGGAAGTACTTTTGCATGCACCCCCTTTGTTTGATCTTAATGGCAGGCAAGGATGGGAACTTTCTGAGAGTGAGCTGGACACATACCTTGAGCATCATCTCCAGCAAGGGGAGGACGCCGGAGAACGGGACGATAATGATTTCGTCCAGACCTACGATGCCACGGGAATTCCATATCAGCACCTCGGCTATGACTATGCGCCTGATGCATCATCTTCCTCTTATGCGCCCGAGTACGACCATGCGAGGGATGACCCACCACAGTGGGGATACTTCACGCGCCATGATTGATCTCCACTTAGGCCAAAATCCTAAGTTTGGGGGGAGGTATACCGACATCACACTCATTTATATATCATGTTCTATCGGTTCTATGTATATCCATATTTTCTTTTCTTTCGCTTCTTTTCGTTTCTTTCGTTTGTTTTCGTTTCTTTCATTTCTTTTGTTTTTATCGTTTTGTTTTCGCTTTCCAAAACACAAAAAGACCAAAAACATTTATGGTGTTTCTATCTATTTGTTTCTTTAGTTGGTTTGCTTTATCCTTTAGTTGCATTTTAATATTCAAAAACCCAAAAATATTTTGTTCTGTTTGTTTGCTTGTTTTTCTTTTACTCTTGTTTCATTTCGAAAAAACCAAAAAGATTTTTCTTTGTTCACTTGTTCTCTTTTGCTCGTTCTTTCATTGAAAAATCCCCAAAAATATTTTTTGTTCTTCTTTTATCTTGTAAAGTTTGCTGCAAAGTTCAACAGTCGTCCGTGATTTCATTGGAGCTTGGTTTTCATTATATATATTATTCGGGCCATGAGTGAAGAGCAATAATGACGATCTACGACAATTCAAGTCTGGTGAGAGGCGGTATGAACTCTATTTGCTTTCATTTTTGTACATATATACATCAATGTGAGCATGCTTAGTTTGTTCGTATAAGATATATGTGACTTAATGGTTGCTTAATATTTTGTGCTCTCTTATGTTTTGTTCCAATTTATTAATAGTAAATGACCTGTCGTATAAACATTACTTCGCATTGTTCTATTCGTAGAAGGGTATGACATTGTGGTAGCCTCCTCTGACTATTTTTCATTTGAATCGACTTGGCACATGCTCACGCATGCTAAGACTGAAAACAAAAAAGTCAATAAGCCTCGATGATTTATTTTGCCTCAGAGTTCTAGTATCAATTTTATGCCTCGTTTAATTTTACTTTGTCGCAAACATGATTATGATAGTTGTTGCTCTCTTGATTGTCGCTCCCTGTATATTGCTAGCCTTCACCTGTACTGAGTATGAGCTCTACTCGTGCATCCAACTCCCAAAAACCAAAGTTTGCCAAGTTTGTCCACCATACCTACCTATATGTGGTATTTAACTGCCACTCCAAGTAAATTGCTCATGTGCTACCTTTAAAACTTTCTAAAAATATTCCTTTTGTGTGCCCCTCTTTTAGCTCATGAGGACGTAAATAGAGAATCTTTATCTCACTTGTTGATTGGATTTCACACCCTGGACTAATGGCTTCATCCGCTTATCCACTGATAGAAGATCTGGCAGCAGGGTGCCGAGACCCAAATTAATAACACAAATTCTCTTCACTATGTTTGCCCCTGATTTATCATTCAAAGCTTAATTGTGTAAACAAAAGAGAAGTAGGGATGACCTTCTACCTAGTTGCGTCCCTTACATGGGAGCCGCTCTTGTGAATCCAGTTGTCTTGTGACGTACTGTATTTTTTGTTTACCATTCGTTGACATAAGCATACACCTCTCTTAAAAATGTTTTCAATACCTTTGTTTAATAAAATAAAAGCTATAGCACATGAGTGATCCATGCTTCCCTCTACGAAGGGACTTTCTTCTACTTTTATGTTGAGTGTCCATCATATTCTTTTAGCACTTTCTTGAGAGCATAATTTTCATTCTTAGTGTAATGTGTTTGTCCCAAAGCACGGTTGATTGTGGTATAATCTTGATACTTGCATCTTTTATATTTTTACTTCTAGTCTTCCCTTGAACTTCAGAGGTGCCCTGGCATTTATGTTTTTCCCTAGACATAACGGAAAGCGAGATACCACTTTATCAGATCTTATTATGAATATTACAATCTTGCAAATAGTTATGCTTCATGTTGTTTATTATTAATATGTTGTTATCTCTTGATGGTTTGCATAGCTATTAAGTGACAGTATCTTGCATGTATCTTATCATGAGCATAATTAAGTATTTGAGCATATAGTTAGTATATTTACATCATATGAAACAAATGTGTTCGTAAAAGTCTTTTATCGCACTCCGTTTTCACTGAATTGCTTGAGGACAAGCAATAAGCTAAGCTTGGGGGAGTTGATACATCGAAAACGTATCTCCTTTTCCGAACACTTTTCCTATTGTTTTCCTCTAAACTTGTGTGTTTTGAATGCAACTAACACGGACTAACGTTTTTTTCATCAGAATTACCTTGGTGTATCGTTTTTGTGCAGAAAAATCAACTTTCGGGAAAATTCTCATAAAAGACCCCATTGGTCTTAAAACACCGGAAGACCCCGGGAGCCAGAAGGGGGCTAGGAGAAGAGCCAGAGGGGGCCACACCACCCCCTGGCGCCCCCTAGGACGCGCCACCTGGTGGTGTGGGCCACCCACAGACCCCCTCAGGCTCTCCTTTCGACTATATATCGCCTTCAACCCTAAAACCCGAGGGGGTTCGATAGTTTTCCAAAAAGAAGTCTGTTGCTCCGCCGCCATCACGAATCCTTTTTAGGGGTTCAGAAACTCCGTTATGGCACCCTCCGGGACGGGTAATTGGATAAGATCATCGCCATCGTCATCACCAACGCCTCTCCATCGACCATCCATGTTTCCCCATCCATGTGTGAGTAATTCCCCCGCTGTGGGTTGAAGGGGATGGTAGGGATTGGATGAGATCGTTCATGTAATAATGTCGTGATTGTTAGGGCATAGTGCCTAGTATCTTCTATTAGTGCTATTGACATTGTTGCAGCTTGTTATGCTTAATGCTTGCCACTTTGCGCCCGAGTGCCATGATCTCATATATGAACATGTTATTGAATCATGATGATAATTATTGTTTCTTGATCATACCTGCAAGTTGTTTACACATATTGTTGTCCGGAACTCGAGGCCCCGAAGTGACAAAAATTGGGACAACCGGAGGGGATGGCTGTGATGTGAGGATCACATGTGTTCATGGAGTGTTAATGCTTTGCTCCGGTGTTTTATTAAAAGGAACAACTTAATTACCAGTAGTTCCCTTGAGGCCCCGCTGAAAACGGGCTGGTAGGAGAAAAGATGTTGTGCAAGTTCTCATTGCGAGCACGTACGACTATTTACGGAACACATGCCTATGGTTACTTAGTGTTTGGATGCTTTATCTTATTTATCCGCAATGCCCAAGTCTTGATTATTATATGACCTATCTTATCCATGGAACGCCCGTTCATTTATCCCTCTGCCTACACTATTTAATCTCGTTGTTTACTTCAAACACTATTGCTGTTGTTTTCATACCACTACTGTTATTATTTCACTACTGCTACTACTATAAAACTGTTATTACTGATAAACCACTGCGAACAAGTCCACTTTCAGGTGCAGGTGAATTGACAACTCACTTGTTAAGGCTCACAAATATTCTTTGGCTCCCCTTGTGTCAAATCAATAAATTGTGGTTTTACTTCCCTCGAAGACTGTTGCGATTCCCTATACTTGTGGGTATGATACGTCTCCAACGTATCTATAATTTCTGATGTTCTATGATGATATTATGCCAATTTCTACATGTTTTCTCCCTTATTTATAGCATTTTTACACGTTTTTTGGAACTAACCTATTAACAAGATGCCACAGAGCCAGTTCCCTGTTTTCTGTTGTTTTTAGTGTCAAAAAAGTTGTTCTGGAAATATTCTCGGAATTGGAAAATTCAAAAGCCAGAAGTCTTAGAAGTCATGGAAGCTTCCCGAAGTCCCGAAGAGCATTGGAGGGGGGGCCACAGGGTGGCCACACCATGGGGTGGCGCGGGTCCCCCCTAGTTGCACCACCTAGGGGTGTGCCCCCCTTGGCCACCCCCCGGCATCGCCCTTTCGCCTATTTATACTCCCCCGAGGAAAAACCCTAAATACATTGACCTTTTCCACAAAATACATATGTAGCTCCGTCGCCGCCACCGACAAGTTTCGGGGGACACATCTCTATTCTGGCACCCTGCCGGGACGGGGAAGTGCCCCCCGGAACCCATCTCCATCGACTCCACTGCCATCTCCATCATCGTTGTTGTCTCCTGTGATGAAGAGGGAGTAGTTTTCCCCCGAGGCTGAGGGCTCTACCGGTAGCTATGTGGTTCATCTCTCTCTCCCATGGTGTGATCTATATGTGATCATGAGCTTTGTAATCTATTTGAATTCGTAGATGTTACTCTTCATCTTTTGCTACTCAAGTGCTTTATTAATATGAACTATGGAGTCACCTTGTATCATGGTGTGAAGGTAACAGTGTGCACATCGTGTATGTCTCCTCTGTGAATTGTGGTGTTTGTCTAGTACCTTCTGGGGCGCTCATAGTGACAGCGTGGGGTTAACTATACATGGGAATGCTTACTTTAAGGAATGCCTTTTGCAGCCCTACGCAATGATTAGTGTTCATTATCCAACCGGAGAGGGTTAAGAGTAGCATAGTGAGACAAGATATCTAGTTATTCATTTATGTGATCATTGTTGAGAGTGTCCTCTAGCGAAAGTAGGAGCCCTAGGCCTTATTTCCAAACATGAAACACCGTTTTCCACCTGTTCTGCTACATGTTTGCTTGCTGCCATTTTTATTTCAGGTTGCTATTATCACTTATTATCATCCATATTACTTGCATTTTACTCTATCTTCGCCGAACTAGTGCACCTATACAACTGAAAATTATATTAGGTGTGTTGGGGACACAAGAGACTTCTTGTATCTTGATTGAATGGTTGCTTGAGAGGGATATCTTTGACCTCTACCTCCCTGGGTTCGATAAACCTTGGGTGATCCACTTAAGGGAAACTTATTGTTGTTCTACAAACCTCTGCACTTGGAGGCCCAACACTGGCTACAAGAATGGAAGCGTTCGTAGACATCAGGTCATCAGGCCCCGCTGCAAACGGGATGGTAGGATAAAAGATGTTATGGAAGGTTCTCATTGCGAGCACGTATGACTATACTCGAACACATGCCCATGGATTGTCTAGAACTTGGATGGTTTATTATTATCATCTGCAATGCCCACCTTATTATTACATGAACTATCTTATCCATGCAACGCCCGTTCATCCATTCGCTATGACAATGATACTTTCATCCTGTTGTTTTCAATTGTTACTCTTGTTTTCATAATTGCTATTGTTGTTAATATTTTACTCATGCTGCTATTTCACTACTGCTAATGCTATAAAACTGTTACCACTCATAAATTGTTGCGAGCAAGTCTACTTTTAGATGCAGCTGAATTAACAACTCATCTGTTAAGGCTTATAAATATTATTTTTCTCCCCTTGTGTTGAATCAATAAATTTGGGTTTTACTTCCCTTGAAGACGGTTGCGATCCCCTATACTTGTGGGTCATCAAGACTATTTTCTTGCGCCGTTGCCGGGGAGAATAGCTTTATTTATATGCTCACTTGATTGTGATATTGTTCGCTGCAAGCTTTTGTTCATGGGAAAAACTCGTGATAGGAAGGTCCCCATATTACCATCCAATACAAGGAGAGGTACAACTCTGAACACCTCTGTTGCTCTTGATTCGCCATCTGTTATGAGTAAGCTTATTACACCACCACATGCTACACACACTGTTACTTCTGTTGAGTCTAAAAATGCTTCGGATACTTTTGATGGTGCTTCTACTGTGCTTGATGATACTTGTTCACTATGTCCTTTCCTAGATGCTACAATTGCTAAATCCAAACAAATTAAAACTGCTGAAATTCCTGTTGAAAATGCTAGTACACCTGTTAATTCACCTAATTCTATTGATGATCTTGATGAAACCTATATTGAACTTCATGATGACTTTATTGAAGAAGTTCAACCTACTACTAGTGCACGATTGTTGAAGCGCCAGACAAGAAGAAACCTATTGAGAGACTTCAAAGTCCTACTGGATTGATCACCCCGATTCCTTAACTAGGGGAAATTTTCCGCTGGACTACATCATACCTTCCTCTTCGGGTCTCCCAACGGGTGTGAGATTTCACGCTATCAAGTTATATTTCTGGTGTCGTTTGCAAGGACTTAAAGATTTCAGCTAGGGGAGTTGCACACTTCGATATTCTCTCTTTTTCTTTGTTCTTGCTTAGGTTACTTTTATTTAGCTTTGTTTAAAAATAAAAATAAAATATTTTCTAGTTTCTAATCTTCTACTTGCTTTGTTAATTTTCTTTTATCTTTGTTTTATTAGTATGTCTAGCTATACTCCTTTTGTTATTTCACCTGAATCTGAGGTCCTCACCTTCAAACAAAGAGGTGGGGAGAATATTAAAGATGCTTAGGAAAGAATCTCTATTTCTCATAAAAAAAATACAACCTGTGTTAGTTTTGAATATATTGCTTAGATGCTTTGATGTTGGCCTCTTTGGTTGGTGCAAGCATGCTTTAGACCTGATTGTAGGAGGAAAGTTTTTAAATTGTAAGGACATGAAAGCTCTTAATGCTATAAATGGGTTAGTAAGTTTTTTGATGGAAGATATCGCTATGAGTACTATAAATGATAATTGGATAAAATTGTGAAGAAAATGGACGATTTATGCTTAAAGAAAATAGAAAGACCTCTACAAGATGGACAAGTCCTCACTGAATCAGAAAATGATTGGGAATCATATATTAAAATTTGGAGTGATAATAAAATCTTTATTGCCTATTGTGATATTGTTTCCATGATATCTACTATGCCTAAAATTCTATATGACTTCTTAAAATATGAAAGCATGATTAACTACCCACTCTATCACCCACATGCTAATGGTAATAACTCTAAGATCGTGGGATTAGTTAAAGATGTGGAAGTTTCTATTCGTAATAGAGTTACCCCTTTGGATTTCATGATTATGGATAAAGGAGATCAACATAACATAGTGCTAGGAAGATCTTTTCTAAAAGTTGTGGATGCATAATAAATGTTAGATTCAGTTTCATAGACTTTTATGGTCCCATTAGGGGTAAATTTGCTTTCCCTAAATGAATTAAGGATGTTATTTTTGAAAAATAAAATGGTCTTGATGTTGGTTTTAAAGGAGAAAATACCTAATTCTTGTTTAATACCTAGCTAAAAGGCGTTAAAAAAATCGCCTGTGGGAGGCAACCCACCTTGTTTTCTTTATGTTTTTTATTTGAATTATGAAAGTTGTTACCTTTGCAGAAACCTCTCATTATCCTTTTTATTTTAGTTTTGTGCCAAGAGTAGCCTCTATTTGAAAGGAAGTGCAATTTGTTGTTTTTTGTCCAGATTTTTATGCTTCACCAACAAAATCTGCATCTCTCATCGAGAGCGCAATAAAAATCCAAAACAAATCAGGCACCCGACTCACGTTATTATCTAACTTTCATTACTTTATCATTTTTTATTTGATCTACGGAAGTGCCTTGGGAAAATTCGTCTTTACATTCAGTTCTGCTTTGACAAATTTTTGCCTTTGTTTGTATTTTCCTCTTAATCTTTTTTTTGTGTTCTCTTAAGGCGGAGCTTTAAAAGAATTTATGACAGTAGCTAATTTTGAAATTGAGTGTTTTTCTTGTGTTAAAACTGAACCAAGTGGATTTATTTGTTTGATGCACTAACCCCGCTAATAAAAAAAATACAAAGTTTTTGCGGAGGAAGTTTTTCAAATGTACGGAGAGGAGGATGATATGAGAAGACGAAGGATGGAAAAAAGCTCAAGTTTGGGGATGTCCATTTTACCAGCAAGAAATTGCCAATAAGTACACGCGTCAAAATATGTGGGTTTCCAAGGCATCCCCTTCTTCATCAACACAATTAGTTGGTCACCTTTCAAGACACTATGTTTGTATTGATTCACATACTATGTGTTATTCTTGGAGCGTCATTTTATTTTGCTTCAATTTTGTTTTGTTTGGTTGCTGGTCATAATTGGTTGGATCATATAATTCTTGTTTGGAGAGGAACACTCTCCACTATATTGTTTAGAACACTCTAGTTTTCACTCTTATTGTTTATGAGTGTTCAGTTTTTGCTACTGATGTTTTTTCCTCTTGTTTTCCTTGCTTATTTTGTTCAGATCTTATTAGTTTGCTATATTTATATATGATAAGCTCTCTGGTATTCAATCAATACTTGTTAAGAGAGTTGTTTCAAATAAGTTGATTGGTGTTGGTTGGGAGAAAAATATTTCACGCTTATAGTGGTGCAAAGGAAGCTTGTTTAGTCTATGACTAGGCTTTGACGTGTAATGTTATATATTATTTTAAATGTGTTCTTAGTAATTTATGATGCATCATGACTAGTCTTAAATAATTTAGAGTGTTTTATGTGCTATTGAAATTAAATCATGTGTTGTTCTTGATCATAATGAAGCATGTTATTGTGGTATTCACCTTTAAAAATTTATTTGGATCGACTTGGCACATGCTCACACCACGTTATGACTATAAAAAGTCATATTTATCCTTTATGATCATTTATTTTTAGACTCGTAATATCATTTTATGCTTTGATCAATGATGTTTTGTCGCTATGCATGATTATGGCCATTATTGGTCTCTTAGTTGGTCGCTCCCGTCTCTTGCTAACATTCATTTATACTGGGTATGATCTCTTCTCGTGCATCCAACTTATTTAAACCAAAGTTATTCCAACGTGTACACCATACCTATCTATGCATGTATTTTATAGCCATTCCAAGTAAATTGATCGTGTGTTACCTTTAAAATTTTCAAAATTATTAAACCTTGTTTTGTGTTCCTGTTTTAGCTCATGAGGAATTATTAAATGCTTTATTATTTATCCATGTTGGATGGATTCACCTCTTGACTTGCATGCATAATTTTCTTGTACCAATTAAGAGAGCATAGTTGTTATTCTGAGTATAATATGCATAGTCCCAAAATTTATTATTGATTAGAATATGATTATGGTATTGCTTGTCTGAAATTATTTATATTTAGTCACCACTTGAATTTGAAAGTGTCCTAGAATTTATGTTTTGCTATTCCACGAAGTACAAGCGGGATACCACTCTATCATGTTTTTCATTATGATCGAATAAATGTATCACTTTCAATGCATTATTTCTCATCGTCAATTATTTTTGCTACTTTTCATGTGCAACATAGTTGTGAAGTTTTCATTGTTCAAATAAAATGTATCACGCCTTTGTTAAAGTTCTTTGATCTAAGCTTACAATTCTTTTACATAATGATTGATCAAGTTGTGTTGGTTGCATGTCACCTTAAAAATTATCTTTGGTATCACTTACCTACTTGAGGATGAGCCGGAGTTAAGCTTAGGGATGCTAATACATCCCAAATATATCTATTATTCTTGATGCTCCATGCTTGTTTTCTACATGTTATTCCATGTTTTCCTTCGTTTTCCGAATGATTTCATGGACTAACCTATTAACAAGATGCCCAGAGCCAGTTCCTATTTTTTCCGTTTTTGTATTTTGGAACATCTCTCAAGAAAATATTGGCCAAAAGTCCTCAAAATTTACAGAGACTATTTTTTGCGTGAAATGAAAACATAGTACAAAGGAGATACGGAGGGGTGCCAGGCGCAACCCCTAGGCCGCGCCGTGGGGTTACCTCGTGGCCCTGGGCACGACCACATGATACTTTGCAAACGTATCTACTTTTCCAACCACTTTTCTCGTGGTTTCTCCTCACATTTGCATGATTTGTATCAAACTTACACGGACTAACGCGGTTTTTAGTAGAATTACTCTTGGTGTCTAGTTTTGTGCATAAATTCAATTTCCTTAGAAAATTTCAGAAAATTGTTTTTCCCCGGAAGACTACCGGAGCCCAAAGAACAGCTGGAGGAGGGCGCCAGCAGCGTCCCCCTCTAGCCGTGCCTGGTGGGCCCATGGCATAAAGACTCCTTCATCCCCTAAATGTGGGAGCCTCGAAGGATTTTCCCGAAAATGATCCGTAGCTCCACCGACACCCGAAACCCTAGTTCGGGAGACAAAAGTTTCTGTTTTGGCACTTTGTCGGGACGGTGGTTGGAGGGAGATCGTTGCCATCATTATCGTCGTCACCTCTCCATCAACTCTCCATGATTCCCCCTTCAATGTGTAAGTAATTCCCTGTTGTAGGCAGAGGGATGGTAGGGATTGGATGAGATTAGTCGTGTAATAGATCACGAGATTGTTGCCAAGTATTCACTATTGTTGTTTAATATCATTGTCGCAACTTGGAGTGCTTAATGCTTGTCACTTAGGCCCGAGTGCCACGATTTCATAACTGAACATGCTAAGTTTTCACGAGTATAATTCTTGTTTTGGATCATATCTACTAGTTGTATACACTTATTATTGTCCGGAACCCGAGACCCCAAGGTGACATGTTTAGGATATCGGAGGGGATGGACTCTAGTTCGAGGATTACATGTTTCCACCGTATGTTAATGCTTTGTTTCGGTGCTTGGTAGAACAAGTACCTTAATTACCATTAGTTCCTTTTTGTCCCCGCAGCAACGGGGCGGTAGGACAAAAGATGTCGTGCAAGTTCTTATTGCAAGCATGTACGACAATTTTTGGGAAACATGACTATGATAGTTTGTGACTTGGATACTCTCTTATATATTTGTTTTTCCCTTTGTTACCTCTATTACATAGTTAATCTCATTCATGCAACACTCATATATCCATCCCTATGCCTACGGTGTTTTTAGCACTACTTCTCAATCTGTTTACTTTGGTGTTATTATTGCTACTACTGTTTTGTTGCTATTGTTACTATTAAACCGTCGCTGCCATTATATCACCATTACTACTAATAAATTGTGTGAAACAAGATACTTTTCAGAATTGACAACTCCATTGTCAAGGCTTATAAATATTCTTTGGCTCCCCTTGTGTCAAATCAATAAAGTGGGCTCTATTTACCCTTGAAGACTGTTGCGACGCCCTACATTTGTGGGCCATCAAGACTATTTTCTCGCGCAATTGCCGGGGAGCGTAGCTTTATTTGTAAGCTCACTTGAGAATAATATTGTTCACTTCTATTTATTATCCATCATGGTAAATACTAATCATACCAAGGTTTCAATATTACCTTCCACCACAACGGAAGGTACAACTCTGAACACCCTGTTGCACTCGATTCACCTTCTGTTTTAGGTAATATTGTTACCCCCATCGCATGCTTCGCGTGATATTACTGCTGAGTCTGATACTATGCCTGATGAGTTTTATGATGCTTATATTGTGCATGATACCTATGGTTCTGTAGGTTCCTTTTTAGACACACAAATTTCTAGAGCTAAAGAAATTTAACATGTTGAATTTTTTTATACTGTTATCTACCCTGAACAATCACCTGAACGACCTGATCTTAATAATGATAAGAGTGATTATTTAGAGGATACTTATACACTTGACTATGAGTTCTTTAAATAGTATATGAGTTATGAAAGTGCTCCTTATCCTGAGACCTTTAAGAAGATGGTTGAGAAACATTCCATGAAAAACAAGTTTACTCCTGATCCCCATTTTGCTAAATCTCTTGTGGACATTAAAGATGAGAAGTTTAATTTCTCTATTGGTCTTTCACTTATTCCTATGGTTAAAACTGAACCCTTTGATGGTATAGAAAATAATGATGTTGTAAACCACTTGAATAAATTGTTTGAGATTGGCATGTTGTTTTCTGATCAAAATTTGATAAGAGGCTATTATGTTGTTAAGTTGTTCCCGTTCTCGTTAAAATGGCATGATAAAGTTGTTATGATGATTTTCCCTATTCACCCCCCCCCCCTCTAGGTGCCCATACTTTACTTTCAATAGGCCCTTCGCAGAGGGAAGCATGGATCACTCATGTGCTAAAGCTTTTATTTTTTTAAAAAGAGGTATAAAGTGTTTGAGACTCGTCCTAACCATCTTACACAAACCATGGCTAACCGAATCCTCGGGTGCCTTCCAACAATCACATACCATGGAGGAGTGTCTAATTTTGAGAGGTGTGTATGTCTATGTCAATGAATGGTAAACAGAAAATACAGTATGTCACAAGCCAACTAGACTTCACAAGAGCGGCTCCCATAAAAGGACGCAACTGGTGTATAAGGTCATCCCTCCTTCTCTTTTGTTTACACAATTATGCTTTGACTGATAAATCAGGGGCAAAAATAGTGAAGAGAATTTGTTGTATTAGTTTGGGGCTGGGCACCCTCCTAACAGCTCTTCTAGCATTTGGATAAGCGGATGAATCCACTAGTTCAGGTGTGTGAAGTCCAATCAACAAGTAAGATACAGATTCTATATTTGCATCCTCATGAGCTAAAACAGGAACACAAAACAAGTATAATTTTGAAGGTTTTAACGGTAGCACACAAGAAATTTACTTGGAGTGGTAGTTAAATACCACATATAGGTAGGTATGGTGGACACAAATGGCATGGTTTTGGGTTCATTGTTTGGATGCACGAGAAGCATTCCCTCTCTCTACATGTTTTTGGCTAGCAAGGTTGGGTAGCAAGCATAAGAGTTGAGGGAAAACAAACAACCACATATATGATAAAACCAATCATGAAATCTTCCTTGAGAAGTACAAACAATCTTACTTGAGAATACTAAGCTTATGGTCTAGCAAGAAAGAAAGATCATGGAACAATATATCTACATGAAAAATCCCTCTTTTCTACTTAAGTATTAAAGTATTATTGCTACTAAATAATGCTAAGTTTGCCAAAACTAACTAGATTAACTTGATGCTCCAATATTGATATCAATACTAATAACAAGATCAACTAAATAACAGAAATTGCAAGCTAAAATAAAGTGTAGAAGATGACGAAACTTCTCATTAATATTTCGACTCAAACCAAAGGATACAACGATAACCAACTAAAGAGTGATAATTACATACTGCAAACCATACTGTATGATATTTCCTCTACTCATGATATGTGTCGAGACATCGTAGTAGAATTCATAGACGGGGGTGCCATGAGACTACTGATAGAGATATGGGGGGACGTGATTGTGCGAAGGACAATGACACAGAGTTTTTACCCATGTTCGGTACGACGCGGTAATGCGACGTTCCTACTCCTGCAATCTCACTATTCAGGACTAAAGCTTGTGTATACAGAGTACAATGTGTGGTTCTATTAGGTTCTCGTCAAGGATCAACCTCTCGGCGAGTTAGCCTGTCGCTTCTTGTCTATCTATCATATCTCCCGTCCGGCTTTATATAATAGCCGGATTAGGGCATACAGAATAGGAAACCTAGAAGACTACGGTAACTATTAACTTGGAAAGTAAGGAATCCGCCTTCTACTCCAAGCCAGATCACGTGGGCCGTGATCCGGGTTCTTCTAGAATCCGGCTTCTGTGCGTCAGCTTACTGGGCCGCCCAATGGACCGTAATCCACTACCACGTGGGCCACCCGGGTAATCCGGCACTTTAGACTACCATCTGATATACCCCTATTCGGTATATATCTGACAGTAGCCCCCAAGAAGGATTAAGACTCTGATTCGCCGTCTTTCGCCAAATGCGTATTTTCCGAGAAAAATTGGCCTGCGGTCTTGATTCTTCTTTTTCTCCTCAAAGGATGTTATAACGCAAAACTCAGAATCCAGAAAATCCGGCTTTTCTTACACGATCCTTCGTGAAGAAGGAACTTCCTACGTCAACGCTTTAATCCTGCTGACGTAAGGGACGTTTGGGTTTCAGGCGGGAAACCTAGAAACATATCTCTGACAGATTCTCGCGGGAAACGAGGCGATAGAAATAATCACCCGTCGTTTCATTTCCCGGAATTTCCGGCGAGTGACACGCGTTGATCATCCAACGGTCAAAAGAGCCGTTAGCACGCATCGTGACGAGATTCCTACTATAAATAGCCGCCTACGTCCTCCGTGGAAACCTTCCGCTCTCACCTCACAGCACCATTCCAGCGCCCAAGTTCTCGCAGAGCAACTCCCGAGCGCACGAATGCACCCGAGACCTCACCGGAGCAACCGCGCGCCGCCCATCGATGGCATCTCCGAGCTCCTCACCACCCCGTTCCATCGCAAAGGACATCGACGAAATCATCGATACGATGGATCCACAACTGGATTCACCGGTGCACGCCTCCGGCGACGAGCCGGCGAAGGCCACTGGCGGTGCGGCGGGCGAGGAAATCCGTCCCGCCGCCGCAGATCTTGCGGGGTCTTCTTCCGCGCCTCCTCCGCCGTTCGCGCCCGAGACGGTGGAAGAGAAAATCGCTCTCGTCGGAGACAAGCTCGCGACCGCGGAGGCCGCAGCGTCCGCCGCCATCGGAGCAGAAGACGAGGCGGAAACTGCCGGCAACTGGAGTGCCAGCAGTATTCCGCCATCCCTCCTTCCGACAATGGAGAAGGAGGGGCTTGTGCTAAAAGGGAAATGGCGAATCCCGGAGGACGAGACTGAACCCGCGCCAAAGGACGAGGAAAGCGTCCTCCTCTCCTCCCATATACTAAGAGGTATGGGTCTTCCACCATCCGCCTTTTTCCTCCAGATCTTAGCCCACTACAACATCCAACCCCACAATCTACCACCCAACTCCATCCTCTACCTAGCCGGATTTCAGGCCCTTTTCGAGGGATATCTAGGTATAGCACCTAGGTTAGATTTCTGGCTTTACTGCTTTGGGGTTAAGCGGAACTCTTCGGAGAGCGCACTCCCAACTTGTGGGACCATTTCCTTTACCCTGCGTAGATTCAGGGAGGATTGGTTCCCCAAGATTAAAACATCGGAATCCGTCAAATTCTGGACGGGTTCCTTCTTTTATCATCCCGACGTTCCCTTCCTTGGGAAAACCATCGGGGTTCCACCTTTCTTGAACACCGCCGTTGTTCCCCAAGAAAATTGGGGAACTGAAGCAGTTCAGACCCTGCCGCCGGATCTTCTCAGGATCAAGCGGCGCATCGCAAAGCTCGTCGCTTCTGATCCGCCTTTAACTGGCATGGACGCAGTCCTTTGCTGGCTAGAAAGGCGGATTTAGCCTTTGGCAAATCACGGCGCTCGCCTTCTCTGCGAGTACTCGGGAACCGGCGATGCTATGCGGACAACCAGCAAGGATTGGTCGGCAAAAAATTTGCGTAAACACGCAAGTCAATTGGTCGCATCCCGCGACCAATATGAAGAAAGCCGGCCAATGTACACGGCCGAGCATCCGGCTCCCAAGGTACAATTCTTCGCCTTTTGGGGTTTAAATCCTTTTCGTTTACTCAGTTTTCGTGTTTTTATCTCAGCTTTTACCTTCTTAACAGATTGCCGAACTTCCTGAGTCGGAACTTGCTTCCGATGCCGAGCTGGAGGCATTGCGTGCCACCTTTGCCGGTGGGCGTAAGCGCAAGAAGATTTCCGCCTCCCAGGAAGTCATTGATCTTGACGGGGTCCCCGTCGTCACCTCCAGGTTCGAACATCTGGGTTGTTTTATTTTGTCGGAATTTTCTTCCTTTATCTCGGAGTTTAACTTTCCGGATTTTCTCCTTTTTATCCTGCCTCCCTCTACTCTGAAGCCAAAAAATCTGAAGAGGCACAAGGTTGTGGCCAGCAGAGGCCCACATCCTTCTGCTGCTACCGCTCCAGATACACCGATCGCAGCAACAGAAGAGCATGCTACAGCCCCCAACATCGAATCCCTGCAGACCAGCCAGCCCATTGTGCCGAAAACGGACACGAGGGAAAGGGTGTTCCCTGAGGTGGGAGGTCCTTCTCGGATAACTGAAGAGGAGATTCCCACCTTTGATAAGGATTTCAAGAATATCAGCGATGGCCTTAGCGTGGCCGGGACTCTTTTTGCTGAGTACGCAAAAGAGTTCACCGAAAACTTGGCAGGTTTATAGCGGATAAGCCAGGTATTATCTCTAGCCCCCAAGCAATAAGTTAAAATGTCTACTTTTCACTTAGTGCTTTCATAGTCATGCTTGTTTATAACTTAAACACGATGTTTCACTTCCCTGTTTCAGCAAACCGCTGAAACTATAAACCTGGAAGTTTTCAACAAGCTTACGGTCAAGAATAAGGAGGTTAGAAACCTTCTATCTATTCTTGACGTTAAGGAAGCAGAGCTGGCATCGTCTCAGCTACGGCTAGATGAAACAACAGGTATATTTTAGTTCTCTGTAGTCCCTTGTCCATAATTTTTTCTAAGTACTTTTCCGAGTTTTCGTAACCCAGAATTTTGTTCCTTGCTTTCCAGCTGCTTTGGCGAAAGCCAAGCAAGTTGCTGAAGATGCCGACAACACCGAGAATCTCTGCCGGGAGAACTTGGACCTTCATAAGGAGCTTATGAAGGTTCAGAAGGATCTGGAGGCCAGCAATCTGGCTCTTGGGATTGCTCAATCCAAGGCCTCCCAACAAGCCGACAAGGACAAGGCCACTATCCAAGATTTGGAAAACGCCTTGAACCTGCGCCTGGAGGAAGCTCCGAGATGGACAAGATCCTCGGTAAGTTATCAACTTTTACCGGATTTTCCATGTCTTAACTTCTTTCTCTGCATTTTCACTAACCCTTCGGTTGTTTGTCTGAAAAACAGGAGATGACCCAGATCTTACTCGGATTCAAAAAATCCGAGCTTTTGGGAAAGTATTCACTGCGATCAGAGCTGCAGGCATGCAGCTGGTCAACAAGTACCTTCCCGCAAGAACTGGGGAATTCTCGGAAGTTGAGAAACTTCCGGAAGCTACCCTGGAGGTGGCGGAATCCAAGGAATCCAACTTGCGCTCCGCAGCACGGGGTGGTGCACGCATGGCTTTAGGCCTTATACGTATGCATTACCCCAGTGGCAAATCTTGGCGCGTGGCGTCCGGTATCCCTCTTGGGTATTCGGAGACCCAGCGGACCACCATTTTTGATGAAATCAAGGGTCACGCCACCAAGATCGCCTCTATGGTGAATATCTCCATCGCCTATCCAGAAGAAGAAATTCCAGAAGCCCCCGAGGATGACAGCAGCGAGGAAGACTCGGATGCTTGAAGAATTCTCCTTGTCCTGGATGGTGGAAATAGGAAATAGGAGCATTACTGTATTTTACAATGTAATTTTTATTGTAATGCTTCTATTCTTTTGTATGAACAAGTACTCCGCCTTTTGCAGTTAACTTTTATGAAATCCTTTGCAAGTTTTCTGGGTTTTATATTCCTTTATCTTCTAAGTTCTCTTGTTTATGTACTTTAACTGTCCTTAGTGTTTGAAATGGCTCAGTAGTACTTTAATCTTCATGCCAAGTTACTGGGTAAAACCAATCAGTTTAAACTCGGAAACATGGATCATACTAAAGGCATTTTTACTTACTAGCTCCAGTGACCCGGCACATAAACAATCAGATAGTGCTTAGAGAATAGTAAGGAATTTTTTGAATGAAGCTCGGGCACGCATGAAGGGGAATGTAGCATAGAAAACAAAAAATTTCCTACGCGCAATAACCCGATGGCCAAGATCTAATCTATGAGATGAAAGGCAACAGGGAGAAAGAGAGTCTAGAGATAACATACCCTCGAAGACTCAAAGTGGTACGAGAAAAGATCTCGTTGTTGGCGTAGTCGTTCTCACGCCGATCCCGAGCGAGAAGAAGAGCACCGCAATCTGGCGGTGCCTCCGTAATCGGTCACACGTTCAGCTCGATGAAGACTTCCGTTCCCTCATTCCAGCGGGTTGCGGAAGTAGAGGATCCCTCCGGAATTCCAGCAGCACGACGACGTGGTGGTGGTGAAGAATCCCACGGTCAGGGCTTCGCCAAGCCAAAGACCATGGAATGGAGCAGCGGGTGGAAGGGAAAATGTGTGGGCAAGTGTGTAGAGAAGATAGAGCCCTCACCCTCCTTTTATAGGGGAGGGGAGGCAGCCCAAAGGGGGGTGCGGCCAGCCATGGGTGCCCCCACCCCTTCCTCTCTTCATGTGAGTGTAAGCTCCACTCAAACCCACTCAAAATTCCTTAATTTCCCACTTGGAAAATCCAAAGGTTTTTCTTTAATAAATAAATAAAACATTTTTATTTCTTTATTTATATTTGTTAATTCCATTAACAAACATTTGCATGCAGCACCTTGAACCATTTGTTAATTCCATTAACAACCATTCGACGAAAAACCCCTTGAACTATTTCAATTTTCCCCGAAACAATTTCGGAGCTGCCCAAAATATTCTTCGGCATTCCGTATCCTCTCTAACGCTTCATCGAACCTTAAGTGTGTCTCCCTACGGTTCGTGAATATTATAGACATGATCGAGACTCCTCTCCGATCAATAATCAACAACGGGATCTGGAAATCCGTGATGACTCCTATATATTCAACGATGACTCTCGTGATCGTGTGAACCTTTCAACGTCGTAACGATTTCCCTTTGTCTCGCGATATATTACTTGTCCGAGACCCGATCATCGGTATCCACTATACCTTGTTCGATCTCGTTATCCGACAAGTACTCTTTTCTCGTTCTCGTGATATAACATCCTAGTGATCATATCACTTGCTTGTAAGCGGTGTCCATGTGATATCACCGAGAGGGCCCTGAGTATATCTATCCGTCATATTGGATGGACAAATCCCATTCTCGATCCATGAGCTTCAACTAACACTTTCCAAATATCCAATTCCACCTTTATAGTCACCCTTTCACGGTGTGACGTTTGATGTCATCAAAGTATTCTTTCGGTATTAGTGATTAACATGATCTCATGGTCTAAGGAATAATGTTACTCCGAATGTAAGACATATCAACAAAACTAAATGACTTGATCGTATTGTTATACTTAGTTAGGGTTTAAGTTCATCATGTCATTCTCCTAATGACATGACCCCGTTATCAACAACATCCAATGTTCATGATCATGAAACCTTGATCATATGTTTAATCAACGGGCTAGTTAAAAGAGAGGCTTCACTAGGAACGTCGGTTTGTTTATTAATCACGCATGCATCAACGTTTCCGGTTAATACAATTCTAGCATGAGAAATAAACATCTATCATAAACAAGGAATAACATAATAAACACTTTATTATTGCCTCTCGGGCATATCCCCTTCAGTCTCCCACTTGCACTAGGGGCAATAATCTATATTACATAGTGATGAATCTAACACCCGTTGAGTTATGGTGTTTATCATGTTTTGCCCTTGAGAGAGTTTTAGTCAACGGATCTGCCACATTCAGATCCGTATGTACTTTGCAAATCTTTACATCCCCACCTGCGACATGCTCACGGATGGAGTGAAAACGGCGCTTGATATGCTTGGAATTCTTGTGAGACCTTGGTTCCTTAGCATTGGCTATGGCACCATTGTTGTCACAATAGATAACCATTGGATCCAACGCACTCGAAACCACGCCTAGTTTGGATATGAACTCCTTCATCCAAACTGCTTCATGTGTTGCCTCCGAGGCAGCAACATATTCCTCTTATGTTGATGATCCCGCCACCACGGATTGCTTGGAACTCCTCCAGCTTACAGCTCCTCCATTCATAACAAATATGTACCCGGACTGAGACTTAGAGTCATCCGGATCAGTGTCGAAGCTAGCATCGACGTAACATCTTGCAACGAGCTCTTCTTCACCGCCATATACGAGAAACATATCCTTAGTTCTTCTTAAGTACTTTAGGATATTCTTGACCGCAGTCCAGTGTTCCAAACCTGGATTGGATTGGTACCTACTAGTCAAACTAATAGCATGTGTCACATCTGGTCTTGTACATAGCATAGCATACATGATAGAACCTATGGCTGAAGCATAGGGAGTCTTATTCATCTTTTCTCTATCTTCTGTTGTAGCTGGACATTGAGTCTTACTCAACGTCTTGCCTTGAAACATAGGTAGGAACCCTTTCCTACTATCTTCCATTTTGAACTTCTTCAAAATCTTGTCAAGGTATGTACTTTGCAAAAGTCCAATTAAGCGTCTTGATCTATCCCTGTAGATTTTGATGCCTAATATATAAGCTGCTTCACCGAGGTCTTTCATCGAAAAACTACTGTTCAAATAACCTTTTACGCTTTTTAAAAGTTCTATATCATTTCCAATCAACAATATGTCATCTACATATAGTACTAGAAATGCTACAGAGCTCCCACTCACTTTCTTGTAAATACAAGCTTCTCAGTATGTTTGGATAAATCCAAAACCTTTGATCACCTTATCAAAACGGAGGTTCCAACTCCGGGATGCTTGCTTCAGTCCATAAATGGAACGTTGAAGCTTACACACCTTGTCAGCATCCTTAGGATCAACAAAACCTTTGGGTTGCGTCATATACAACTCTTCCTCAATGTCACCATTAAGGAACGCCGTTTTGACATCCATCTGCCATATTTCATAATCGAAAAATGCAGCAACTGCTAACATAATCCTAACTGACTTAAGCATCGCTACTGGTGAGAAAGTCTCATCATAGTCAACTCCTTGAATTTGTCGGAAACCTTTTGCGACAAGTCGAGCTTTATAGACGGTCACATTACCATCAGCGTCAGTTTTCCTTTTAAAGATCCATTTGTTCTCAACGGCCTTGTGGTCATTGGGTAAATCCACCAAAGTCCAAACTTGGTTTTCGTACATGGATCCTATTTCGGATTTCATGGCTTCAAGCCATTTGTTGGAATATGGGCTCATCATCGCTTCCTCATATGTTGCAGGGTCATCACCTCCATCTACCATGAAGTTTAATACGGGATCTCCGTATAGTTCAGGAGCTGTACGCTCCCTAGTTGACCTGCGAGGTGCGGCAATTTCCTCTACTGGAGTTTCATGATCTTGATCATTATCTCTCTCTTCAACTGACGGGGTCGGCTCCGGAACAACTTCCAGCGTTGCGCTACTCGCCATTCCAAGAAGAGAAGGTTCAATAACCTCGTCGAGTTCTACCTTCCTACTATTCACACCTTTCGAGAGAAACTCCTTCTCCAAAAAGGATCCATTCTTGGCAACGAAAATCTTGCCTTCGGATCTGTGATAGAAGGTGTACCCTATTGTTTCTTTAGGGTATCCTATGAAGACGTATTTTTCCACTTTGGGTTCAAGTTTATCAGGTTGAAGCTTCTTCACATAAACATCGCATCCCCAAACTTTTAGAAATGACAGCTTAGGTTTGTTTCCAAACCATAATTCATACGGTGTCGTTTCAACGGATTTAGATGGTGCCCTGTTTAAAGTGAATGCAGCGGTCTCTAGTGCATAACCCCAAAACGATAGTGGCAAATCTGTAAGAGACATCATAGATTGAACCATATCTAATAAAGTACGATTACGACGTTCGGAAACACCATTACGCTGTGGTGTTCCGGCAGGTGTGAGTTGTGAAACTATTCCACATTGTTTCATATGCATGCCAAACTCGTAACTTAGATATTCACCTCCACGATCAGACCGCAGAAATTTAATCTTTCTGTTACGATGATTTTCAACTTCACTCTAAAATTCTTTGAGCTTTTCAAACGTTTCAGAGTTTCATTAAGTAAATATACCCATATCTACTCAAATCATCTGTGAAAGTGACAAAATAACGATATCCACCGCGCGCCGATACACTCATTGGTCCACATACATCAGTATGTATGATTTCCAGTAAGTCTGTTGCCCGTTCCATAGATCCAGAAAACGGGGTTCTAGTCATCTTGCCCATAAGGCATGGTTCACATGTTTCAAATGATTCATAATCAAGTGATTCTAAGAGTCCATCAGAATGGAGCTTCTTCATGCGTTTAACACCAATATGACCTAAGCGGCAATGCCACATATAAGTAGCAATATCATCATTTAACTTAATTATTTTGGCATTCACATTATGAATATGTGTATCAACATTATCAAGATTCAAAAGAAATAAACCATTCTTCTCAGGTGCATGACCATAAAATATATTATTCATATAAATCGAACAACCATTGTTCTCGGACTTAAAGGAATAACCATCCCGCATTAAGCAAGATCCAGAAACGATATTCATGCTTAATGCGGGCACCAAATAACATTTATTGAGGTTTATAACTAATCCCGATGGTAGACATAGAGGTAGCATCCCGATGGAGATCACGTCAACTCTTGATCCATTGCCGACGCGCATCGTCACCTCATCCTTTGCTAGTGGTCGCTTATTCTGCAGCTCCTGTTTCGAGTTACATATGTGAGCAACCGAACCGGTATCAAATACCCAGGTGCTACTGCGAGTACTAGTAAGGTACACATCAATAACAAGTATATCATATATACCTTTGTTCACTTTGCCGGCCTTCTTATCTGCCAGATACTTGGGGCAATTGCGCTTCCAGTGGCCAGTACCCTTGCAATAGAAACACTCAGTCTCACGCTTAGGGCCATGCCTGGTTTTCTTCTCAGCAGTAGCAACAGATTTGCCACCCTTCTTGAAGTTTACCCTTGGCTTACCTTTCTTGCCTTTCTTGAAACTAGTGGTCTTATTGATCATCAACACTTGATGCTCTTTCTCGATCTCCACTTCAGCAGTTTTAAGCATCGAGAGAAGCTCAGGAAGAGACTTCTTCATGCTCTGCATATTATAGTTCATCACGAAGTTCTTGTAACTAGGTGGCAGAGATTGGAGAACACGATGTATCCCTAGCTCAATGGGAATCGATATTCCCAAGGCTATGAGCTTATCAGCGTACGCAGACATTTTGAGTACGTGCTCACTAACGGAGTTGTTCTCTTCCATCATGCAGCTAAAGAACTTTTCTGAAGCGTCATAACTCTCAACCGCGGCATGGGTATCAAAAATCATTTTCAGTTCTCCCATTGTGGCATAAGCAGTGTTGTTCTCGAAACGTTTTCGCAGCTCTGGCTCTAATCCATAGAGGATGCCGCAGTGAACTATACTGTGGTCTTCTTGTTGAGTCAGATAAACATTTTTATCCTCATCAGAAGCATCATCAGCGGGCTGGTCACCTAGAGGTGCATCAAGCACATAGAGCTTCTTGCAAGCGGTGAGGAGAATCCTCAGGTTAAGTGCCCAGTTGGTAAAGTTGCTTCCATTGTTCGCTAATTTCTCTTTCTCCATGAACATATTGAAATTGAAGGTAGGTGGTGCCATGATCTACAACATATTTGCAAAGACTATTTAGACTATGTTTATGATAAATGAAGTTCAAGTTAATTCTTAAAATTATCCCATGAACTCCCACTCAAAAACAACATCCCTCTTAGTTGTCTTTAGTGATTACACGAATCTAATTCACTACACCGAAACCGATCATCACGTGAGACGGTGCAGTTGCAAAGGCGAACATCAACATGTTCATCATATCATTCATATGACTCATGCTTTACCTTTCGGTTACGTGTTCCGAGGCCATGTCTGTAGATGCTAGGATCGCCAAGTAGAACCGTTGTATTGCATGTGTTTCAAGGCCATGTCTGTACATGCTAGGCTTGAAAACACCCGTTGTATGCGAACGTTGAGTCTATCACACTCGAACGTCACGTGGTGTCTCGAAACGACGAACTTTCTTAACGGTGCATACTTAAGGAAGAACACATTATTATCTTGATATTAAGTGAGAGGGATCATCTTATAATGCTACCGTCGCGATCTAAGCAAAATAAGATGCATACAAGGATAAACATCACATGCATGGATAATGTGATATGATATGGTCCTTCTTGCACTTGATCTCCATCTTGTGCATCATGGTATGATCTTCATCATTCCACCGGCGTGGCACCAAGGTCTGTGGCACCTCCATCTTGATTGTCCATTACAACATATCACATGGATATGATATATATAGCACGCAGGCCAAAAATAAGACAACCATATGGCTCCAGCCGGTATGTCAATAATTTACAAAAGATATCATATCATACATAACGTTTGTAACATTGACCATATCACATCACATGCCCTGCAAAAACAAGTTAGACGCCTCTAATTTATTTTTGCATATTTTACGTGGCTTTGGGCTTACGAGGATAGAACCGTTCATACCTACGTACAAGAACCACAACATTGATAAAACATATTTTTAACAACCCTTTGTAGATTAGATCTTAACTATAGTAGGAGAAACGGACACCCCCTCAGTCACAAGTGAGACAATTCTCGCGTACAGAGTACACGTAAACTTAGTCTGGGGCAGCTTCATCCTACTATGCAACTAAGATCATAAAATACTCAAAGAGACAAAAACATGATCATCAACGCCCACATACTCCTATGTGTTCTACCCGTACAAATCATCTACGCATAGATCCGGCTCTGATACCACTGAAGGGGAACGTAGCATAGAAAACAAAAAAATTCCTACGCGCGATAAACCCGAATGGCCAAGATCTAATCTATGAGATGAAAGGCAACGGGGAGAAAGAGAGTCTTGAGATAACATACCCTCGAAGACTCAAAGTGGTACGAGAAAAGATCTCGTTGTTGGCGTAGTCGTTCTCACGTTCAGCTCGATGAAGACTTTCGTTCCCTCGTTCCAGCGGGTTGCGGAAGTAGAGGATCCCTCCGGAATTCCAGCAGCACGACGGCGTGGTGGTGGTGAAGAATCCCACGGTCAGGGCTTCGCCAAGCCGGAGACCATGGAATGGAGCAGCGGGTGGAAGGGAAAATGTGTGGGCAAGTGTGTAGAGAAGAGAGAGCCCTCACCCTCCTTTCATAGGGGAGGGGGAGGCAGCCCAAAGGGGGGGTGCGGCCAGCCATGGCTGCCCCCACCCCTTCCTCTCTTCATGTGAGTGGAAGCTCCACTCAAACCCACTCAAAATTCCTTAATTTCCCACTTGGAAAATCCAAAGGTTTTTCTTTAATAAATAAATAAAACATTTTTATTCTTTATTTATATTTATTAATTCCATTAACAAACATTTGCATGCAGCACCTCGAACCATTTGTTAATTCCATTAACAACCATTCGACGAAAAACCCCTTGAACTATTTCAATTTTCCCCGAAACAATTCCGGAGCTGCCCAAAATATTCTTCGGCATTCCGTATCCTCTCTAACGCTTCATCGAACCTTAAGTGTGTCTCCCTACCGTTCGCGAATATTATAGACATGATCGAGACTCCTCTCCGATCAATAATCAACAGCGGGATTTGGAAATCCGTGATGACTCCTATATATTCAACGATGACTCTCGTGATCGTGTGAACCTTTCAACGTCGCAACGATTTCCCTTTGTCTCGCGATATATTACTTGTCCGAGACCCGATCATCGGTATCCACTATACCTTGTTCGATCTCGTTATCCGACAAGTACTCTTTTCTCGTTCCCGTGATATACCATCCTAGTGATCATATCACTTGCTTGCAAGCGGTGTCCATGTGATATCACCGAGAGGGCCCTGAGTATATCTATCTGTCATATTGGATGGACAAATTCCATTCTCGATCCATGAGCTTCAACTAACACTTTCCAAATATCCAATTCCACCTTTATAGTCACCCTTTCATGGTGTGACGTTTGATGTCATCAAAGTATTCTTTCGGTATTAGTGATTAACATGATCTCATGGTCTAAGGAATAATGTTACTCCGAATGTAAGACATAACAAAAAAACTAAATGACTTGATCGTATTGTTATACTTAGTTAGGGTTTAAGTTCATCATGTCATTCTCCTAATGACATGACCCTGTTATCAACAACATCCAATGTTCATGATCAGGAAACCTTGATCATCTGTTTAATCAACAGGCTAGTTAAAAGAGAGGCTTCACTAGGAACGTCGGTTTGTTTATTAATCACACATGTATCAACGTTTCCGGTTAATACAATTCTAGCATGAGAAATAAACATCTATCATAAACAAGGAATAACATAATAAACACTTTATTATTGCCTCTCGGGCATATCCCCTTCAACGGAGGCACAATCCAAGTTTCCTTTAACCTTTAATAGGCTGAAAATCATTCAGTTTTTAAACAACGACCACGCAGGCACAATTCGGGTTAACATTGAGTATTTTGAAAGATAATTGGGAAATAGATAAGGAGGAATCATGCTTTGCACTATAATAAACTTGTAATAACATGGATGTAAGAATTCCGACAACTTTATTTCATGATCTCAAAGATGTTTACATAGAAATTGAACTAAGTATAGAAGGGACGTAACTGCTGGATACTCCAGGGCCTCTTTGTTTCTCCTAGTTCAGCATCTATCTTTCTCTTTCTTTTGCGATTTGGCTTGTCAGGATGGTCCTCCATATCCTAAATATCTACAAGGTAGTATGATCCATTTTTCATAGCTTTGCTGATGACGAATGGTCCTTCCCAAACTGGGGCCAATTTGTGCTTTCTTTGCTGCACCAACCTTAGAACTAGGTCACCTTCTTTAAAAGAACGATGCCTGATTTTCCGACTACGGTAACGTCGTAAACCTTGCTGGTAAATGGCGGATATTTGAAGCACAAGCTCTCGTTCCTCTTTTAAGAGATCGACGGCATCCTGTCATGCTTTTTCGGCATCTGAGTCGTCGAAATCCTGCACTCTTGGGCTATCATGGATCATGTCCGTTGGAAGAATTGCTTCAGCACCGTAAACTAGGAAAACGGGGTTTTCCCAGTTGACCTGTTTGGTGTTGTTCGAATACTCCAAAGCACGGAAGGTAGCTCTTCTACCCATGCTCCAGCTGCTCTATTTAGAGGAGATTCGAGTCTTGGGCGTATTCCTTGTAATATTGAGCTATTCATTCTTTTAACCTGCCCGTTGGATTGCGGGTGTGCCACAGATGCGAGATCTAGGCGAATTCCCGTTTGTTGGCAATATTTTGCCAACTCCCCAATGGAGAAATTTGTCCCGTTGTCGGTTATTATGCTGTGTGGAACGCCGTATCTCATGACTATGTCAATGATGAAGTTTCTGGCAGTTACACCGTCAAGCTTTTTGATGGGTTTAGCCTCCACCCACTTGGTATATTTATCCGCAGCTACTAATAGATGTGTGAGTCCGCCTCGTGCAGTTTTGAATGGTCCCATCATATCTAGCCGCCAGACCGCAAATGGCCATGTAATGGGGATAGTTTTGAGTGCTTGGGCTCGCATATTGGTCTGCTTGGCGTAATACTGATACCCTGCACACGTATTTACTATGTGCTCAGCGTCTGTCTTGGCTGTTAGCCAGAAAAACCCGGTGCTGAATGCTTTTTTGACTATGCTTTTTGATTGAGCATGATGTCCGCAATCTCCGGCATGGATTTCTTGCAGGATTTCTCGTCCTTCTTCTGGTGAAATACATCGCAGAAAAATTCCGGAAGTACTGTGCTTATACAGGCAATTGTTAATTACTGTGTATCCTTTGCATCGACGCTGAATCTGTCTTTGCAAGACTTTGTCTGCTCCATCCGGGTACTTTTGATCAACTAAGAAGTTTAAATATGGGATTGTCCAATCCGGGTTAACGAGCATGACTTCAATTGACTCGGAAGCCAGAGGATAATCAACATCTCCACCTTTTATCGATGGTTCGTACAAATGTTGGACGAACACACCTGGTGGTAGGATTATTACCCTTTCTGATCCCATGCGGGCTAATACATCCGCGTTCCAATTTTCCTCCCTTTTAACATGGAGTACTTCGAATCCGAAGAAACATATGGCAAACTCGTCCACCGTTCTCCGGTATTCGGCCATTAAGGCTTTTAGCATCCCAAGTTTGGTTGAGCTGGCGATGTACCAAATCTGAGTCGCCATAGCATAAAATGCGCTTGACACCTATTTCCTTTGCGATATGCAAGCCGTGAAGCAGAGCTTCGTATTCTGCCACATTGTTGCTGGCATTGAAGTATATTTGTAATACATACTCCATTGTATCTCCTTTAGGGGATTTTAGGACTACACCAGCTCCATCGCCCTCCTTCATCTTGGATCCGTCAAAGTGCATGATCCAGTACTCGGACTCCGACATTGGTGTTTTTTCCATTGCTTCCGTCCAGTCAGCAATAAAATCTGCCAGAACCTGGGATTTTATTGCTGTCCTAGGCTGATACTTAATGTCGAATGCTGCTAGCTCGATGCCCCATTTGGCTACTCGGCCAGTCGCCTCCGCATTGTTTATGGTATCCCCTAGTGGCGCTTTGCATACCACTGTTATGGAATGTCCTTGGAAGTAATGGCGAAGTTCTCTAGATGCGAAAAATACGCCATATGCCAGTTTTTGGTAGTGCGGATATCTTTGTTTGGACTCGGAGAAAACTTCGCTTATATAATATACCGGATGCTGATCGGGTATGCTCTGTTCTTCTTTCTTCCTTTCCACAACAATTATTGCGCTAATAACCCGGTTTGTAGCCGTGAGGTACAATAGCATAGGTTCTTCGTCTTTTGGGGATGCCAAAATCAGAGCTTTCATCAAAGTTTCCTTCAACTGGGTTAATGATGCATCTGCCTCTTCTGTCCACTCGAATTTGTCGGATTTTTCAATAACTTGTACAGTGGCAAGGCTTTATCTCCCAGCCAGCTAATGAACCTGCTGACGGCCGCAGCGGAACCCGTCAATCTTTGTACATCTTTTACACACGTAGGCTTGGAGATGTTTAATATTGCTTTGATCTTTTCTGGGTTTACTTCTATTCCTCAGTGAGAAACGATGAAACCCAGAAGTTTTCCTGAGGGAACCCCGAATACGCACTTTAATGGGTTTAACTTCATTTTATAAGTGCGCAAATTTTCGAAGGTTTCTCGCAGATCCTCAAGGAGTGTTTCTTTTTCCTTGGAAACGACAACAATGTCGTTCACGTAAACATGGACATTTTTGCCAATCTGACTATGCAAACATCGTTGCATGCAACGCTGGTAGGTTGCACTTGTGTTCTTCAGGCCAAATGGCATGGTTATGTAATAGTACGTCCCATACGGGGTTATGAATGAAGTTTTGATTTGATCTTCCTTGTTCATGCGTATTTGATGATACCCGGAATATGCATCCAAAAAGCATAAAAGCTCAGATCCTGCAGTGGCATCTATTATTTGATCGATTCGCGGTAATACAAACCTATCTTTTGGACACAGTTTATTCAAGCCGTTGTAATCTATGCACATCCTAAGGGTAGTAGTGTCTTTCTTCGGGACTAATACTGGATTTGCTGACCATTCAGTATGTATAACTTCCCGGATAAAATCTGCTGCCAAAAGCCGGATAATCTCCTTGCCAATAGCCTTCCGTCTTCTTCCGTCAAATCGACGGAGACCTTGCTTGACGGGTTTGGATCCTGGGATCACCTTGAGTTGATGCTCAGCAAGTACCCTGGGTACGCTTGGCATGTCGGCTGGACACCAAGAAAAAATATCCCAGTTCTCACGGAGGACCTTGATGAGCTCGCTTTCCTATTTGTCGGTCATCCCAGTTCCCACTATGACAAATTTTGTCGGATCTTTGGGATCTAGGATTACCTGTCTTGTGTTCTCGAAAGCCTTGAAGCTATCTGCTGGCTTCCGGCTTTCTTTGCCTGCCGGCATTTCTGTCGGCGATACCTCTCTGGCCAACTCTTTCAACTCTTCATTTGCTATGATTTTCTCAGCACAAAGGGCGTTTTCTTTTTCCAGCTCGTTTGCCAACTTGAAGTCTCCAAATATCATGATTACTCCTCCTTTTGGCCCCGGCATCTTCAGCTTGTTATAGATATAACATGATCTTGCCATGAATTTGGCTAAAGCTGGACGTCCGAGTATCGCGTGGTACACGCTTTCGAACGGCACCACTTCGAAGGATACTTTTTCCTGACGGAAGTGATCCTTTTTTCCGAAAGTGACATCTAGGGAAATTTCTCCTAGGGAACGTGCTTGTCTGCCAGGAACGATGCCGTGAAAATGTATGTTGCTGTGGTTGAGCTGGGTCTCGGAAATTTTCAGATGCTTCAGTGTATCCAGGTATATTATGTTGATACTGGATCCTCCATCCATCAGCACTCTTTTTAGCCTAGTATTTTGGACAATAGGGCTTACAACAAGAGCTTGTGTGCCGGGTTCAGGGATGTTTCCAGGATGATCAAACTGATCCCAGGTGATTGGTGTATTTGAATACTTCAAGAATTTCGGGGTTGCCGGAACAACCGCGTTTATTTCTCGAAGCGTTCTCTTTGCCACCTTTGCTGAGGGAGTTGCTAGGAAAGTTAGGTTACATTCTCCATCAACTCTCGGAAACTTGGGATCGCCTTTTCGCTGTTGTTCCTGTATTTTTTCGTCAGTGTCCGATTCACTGTCTTCTTTCTCAGCTTCTGGCATTTGCTTGGAAAATTTCCTCTTGGAATTCTTCCCTTTGTTTTCGGATCCTGCACTGCCTTTCATATGCTTGTTCAGCCGGCATTGTGCATTAGTGTGGGTGGGTTTCCCGAATTGCGAGTGGTGGACGCAGTTTTCCGACTTAATCTTTTCCCACTCTTCCTTGGTGTAATTGATCGGTTTTGTACTGCGTCCTTTCCACTTGTTCCCATTTTCTCTTCCAAAGGCTATGTTAACTTATTTGGGATTTTGTGTTGCATCTGGAGTTCCTTTTTTCTCAGGGCGAGGGTTCTTTTTGGCCTGTATCAGTGTATCGATATTGCCTCCTCTTGCCCTGATGTCGTCCTCGGCTGCAGCGTGTTCATTGGCAGTTGTAAGCATAGA
Source organism: Alopecurus myosuroides (assembly GCA_028641055.1). NCBI lineage: Eukaryota > Viridiplantae > Streptophyta > Magnoliopsida > Poales > Poaceae > Alopecurus > Alopecurus myosuroides. The sequence goes on along the minus strand of CM054058.1, from coordinate 111,290,618 downwards.
TGCGAGATCTTTGTGCTTTTTGGAACCAATCATGAATGGTACAAGTCCGGGTTTTAGGCCATTGACGAAAGCATGCATTGCTTGGACGTCAGTTACTCCAGAGAAACTATTCTTCATTGCCGTCCATCTTGAGATGAAATCAACATATGGTTCGTCCTTGTCGCACCCTGACTTCTAGAGGATACTCACCGGGCCGAACTGGATAGTAGATGATTGGATTACGGGGCTTACCGGCACCCGCATCCTCTTACGAGTAGGCAAACACTTATGTGTGACAACCAAACTCCACTATCCACCGTTGATGTAAACTATCCCATAGAAATCAAGATACTACCATTGACGTACTTCATACCATACACACATGGTACGTCAACGGCTTGTAACAGAATGATAGCACAACATATCTCTAAGACACAAAAGATGGAAATAAGTTGCAAATGGCTCTCACTAGAGCAGAGATAGCAAATACAATTATCCAGAGGGCACATGTCCCAACATAACATCATTACAACACAGCGGAAGCATTCAAAAGGTCTGAGTACAGACAAATCCAAATAGGCTTAAGAAGCCGGGAAATGAAAGGAAAACGGAGCCCATCCACGTAGTCTCGGATCCTGCCCGGGTCCGCTATCTACTCGTCAGCAGCCTCGTCAAACTCCACGTAGTAGTCATCACGGGGATCCTCGTAAGCGTAGTCTGCGGAAACCACAGCCCCAAAGGGGTCAGTACATAACCGTACTGGCAAGCAAGACTCACAGTTCACCAAAGTGTAACCCGTCAACACCAAGCACAGATGCCTTGGGTTCAACGGAAGAAAGGGGGATACAAAAGATGCGGCAGCTGGCTGCACTAACCAACTACAGAAAACAACTACAACTTCCGGCTAACAGAAAAGGAGATAAGATAGCGTATCGTAACCAACTACGACTAACTCCAAACAAACCCATCCTGGATCTCGCCCCTTATCCAAAGAAGCAATCCGAGGATAACTCACACAGTTGGATTAATGATGGTTCAAGTTATTGTGTCAATAAGACTATTACTAGTCAAGTTATCATTAGTTAAGTGTAAGTTGTTCTGAGTACTTGTTAGCCAGTACTTTCACCAAGTCAACCATAACCACGGAAAACACGGCTTCTCGAGAAGATTTATCCCTGCAGGGGTGCACCAATTTGGCCGTACACGTAAGAATATCCCGCCAGACGGGAATCAGACCCACCAAGCGAGGCACTCAACACAACTCAACTCTTCTTCGCATCAAGCCCAAAGCACCACGTGCTGTGCGTGCGCGGCTAATCGAGCCCCACGAAGAAAAGGGGACCCTCATAGCACTCTAAGACCACGCCGCCCTAAATGCCGACTACAAAAGTTCCACCATGGCCTCGGGTTCGTACCTGCATATGCGTGCATCAAATGGAAAGCCCAAACTAAGTGTGGCGATTTGGACGAGATGTGAATCGAATCAAATTGAGGGGGGCGCCCATACACGCTTCCCACATGCGGATAGTGCGCTCATCATGGATCAGTAGACAAGACCCTTTTCCTAATTAGGGTCGACACTAGCAGGCCTCAAAACCACGCCGGGCCTCCTGCCGGTGCCTTATCAGCAAATTATTATTATCCACAAACTTAGCAGGTTGATTGTTTAACATCGAGCCCCAGAACATAATGAAAATATAGTAACAGAAAGTAACTGACAACAGACTCGAGCAGAAACAACCCTAAGCATGCTAGTAAGACACGGGCAACAAGCAACGGGGTTATAGGTGTGGAGGTGAGGCTATATCAGGGTTAAGGATAACATGTGATAGGTTCGTAACAGAGAAACTATTCAAAGGCTAGCAGAATAGACAACGGAAAGTATCGGTATCCAATGTTGAAAGGAACACAATGGTTCATGTGAGTGAATACTTGCCTGCAAACTCAGCAGCCTGGTACTGAGCTAGATCCTCAGAAGGGGTGTCGTAAGTATCGTCTGTCTCAACGTCGTCGTCTATCCGAGAAGAAGCAAACAAACAACGCAGAGAGACAAACAATCAATAACATGGTATAGTGCACAATCATGGGATGATGCCTGACCATTTAATTGATGCATAGAAATAAACTAGTTGACATGGTAACATAATTAAATGGACCCACATGCAATTTGGATTGCATATGTAAAGCCCAAGAATTAAGGTTGAAACAATTGTTTTACAACTAACCAACAGGTGAAAGTGGTTTAGTATGAAGCATGGATGAGGAAAATAGCAAAATAACAACAATAGAAACAAGTAGAAATAAGGTTTACCAAGTTGGGAAATTTGTTTATTAAGTTTTGGTATTTTGGTTACTTAAAGGTGTCACACAAGCATTTGTTATTTTCATCAAGTTAAATTGTTCAAAACAGATAACAAAGTTCATAGTTGAAAAGGTCACAAAATTTTAGGTGGATTACATGTTCCAAATATTGAAAAAGGAATTACAATGATTTAATTATGAATTAAACAAGTTTAAACAAGAGTTAATTGAATTTAATTCAAGTATGAATATTATTTGAATTTTATTTGTTCAAAACATAAATTCAAATTCATATTTGAAAAGTTTATGTTTCTCTGGTTTGAAAACATATTTTACATGTTCAAAAATAATTTAAATTGAGCAAGTTATGAATTTAGCAAATTTAAATGATTTAAACAAGGTTTAAATTATTTAAGCAATTTTAATTATTCAAAACATGAAAAAAAAATTATATTTGAAAAGGTGGTTCAAAATAGCATGGAAAACATATTTAATTTGTGTTATTTGGATTAAGTTTGAATTAGTTATGCAATTAATCAAATTTTAAATGAATTGTTTGAATTTGAAATTTGAATGCATTTGAATTATTCAAAACAGAAAACAAATGATGGAATCATGTAGAGAATTAAATTTGGTGCAGTGTACATTTTTATTTGCATTATTTGGATTCAGGAAATAAAAGTTATTAGCAATTTAGTTGCAGGGACCAAACTGTAAAAGATTAGGACTTGGTTTTAAAAAGAAAAGGGGCAGAAAATGTTTTCTACCTCGCAGTGGCTAGCCCTAGCCACTGACGAGGGGGCCATGGGCACTGTGGCCCGCGTGTGTGCACGCGTGGCAGCACATGCCACTGGCAGGTGGCCCCTGCCTGTCAGTTGCTCGCGCAAAAATTTGGGGTTTTAATCGCGAGCACAGGGCTCGAACCCGCGTCTGCTGCGCGCGCGTGCAGTGTGCTACCACTGCTCCGAATGTGTTCTTGTCAGTATAGGGGATGCGGACAGGATTAGGTTCAGTTCGGGCTCGCTAACTGAAACTGACGAAAACATGCGCCTTTCTGAAACTGACGGAAAACAAATCGCCGGTGGACGGCGGCTTGCCGTGGTTGTGCTGCTCGGGTCGTGATGCTGGTGCGTGGATTCGTGCAGCGCGTGCTCGCGGACATGATGCAGAGAGGAGGAAGGAGAGAGATGTGTAGCTCACTGTGAGGGAACGGAGGGGAAGCAGGCGCGGGGCAGAGGTGGTCGCCGGCGACTGTTGCGAGGATGGCGGCGGAGATGCAGAGCTTCCTCGAGGCTGCTGGGGTGTCGATGAGCTCGGGGAGGCTACAGTGGTCCGATTCCCGTGGTCAGCCAGGGATGAGAAGCGGCGGATACGCGGCGATCGCCATGGATTCAGACGACGGTGGTCGGAGGTGAGATACAGAGGGGTGGAGGTGAGCAGAGAGAGAGGAAAATGACGGCGCAGCTCGAGGGAGAAGGGAGGTAGGGGTCTAGGGCTGCTCGGGGAACCCTAGGGGGTAGTTTATAGGCTAGAGGGGCGCGCGGTGGCCGTTGCTGCGCGACGCCGTCGACGTGGGTAGGCGCGATGGCGCGCCGTACAGGGAGAAGAAGACCCCGAAGGGGTATCGGGCCGTGGAGATGGGCTGGGCCGCGCTGCTCCCCTCCTCTGTGAGTTTTCTTTTCTTATTTGTTTTGTGTCCCTTTTTTTTGCTGAATAGAAATAGGGAATAAAAGCTAGGGTTTTGGGGTAGAAAAATTAGGGAAAATTTTGGTATTGATTAATTATGTAACAACAACCACTTGCCAAGTTTTGTTTTCCAAGAAGTTCAAAATAAAATGCTGTTTGTGATTTGATTGAAATTTGAATGAATTTTGAGATTAAGTGATTTAATGAAAACAAGATTTAAATGGTTTGAACCTTAAAGTTTAATTGAAACAAAAGTATTAGAATTGTTTTGTAATTCTCATAAGTTCAAATTGGGTGCTGTTTGTAATTTGCAATTGAATTTAAAAATCATTTGAATTAAGTGAATTAATAAAGCCATAATTTTGAATAGTTTGAACCTTATGTTTAATGGAAACAATTGGTTGTTTTGATTGAACTTTTTAGTTGGAACAATTGTAACAGAGCAAGTATGAAACAAAACATTTGAATATTGTTTGAACTTGAAATAGAAAACAATTGAAAACAGAAGCAAGACAAATGCAAACAAAAGCAATGAGTATGATGACATGATGCAAAACAATAATAAAACAAGAAACAAACATTCTAGGGGTGGTTTTCATACTTGGGATGTTACAAAACGCCCCCCCTTGAAGGAATCGCGCCCCGAGATTCCTACTGAGAAGAGAAAAGGTCCGGATACTTCTTGCGAAGATCCTCTTCGGTCTCCCATGTTGCCTCTTTATTGGAATAATGAGACCACTGCACTTTTAAGAACTTGGTTCTCTTGTTGCGAGTCTTACGCTCGGTCTCATCGAGAATTCGAACAGGGTGCTCCTCATAAGAGAGATCATCTTGCAGTTCAATGGAATCATGATCAACTGCACGATCTGGATCTTTGAAACACTTCTTGAGCTGTGACACATGAAACACATCGTGCACCTTGGATAGTTTTTCTGGAAGTTCAAGACGATAGGGTTTTTCTGCACGCCTTGAGAGAATGTTGAAAGGACCAATGTATCTTGGTGCAAGCTTTCCTTTCACACCAAAACGATGAGTGCCTCTGAGGGGAGTTACACGGAGATATGCTTTGTCACCAGGTGCATAGATCATATCCCTGTGCTTGCTGTCATAGTAGCTTTTCTGACGAGACTGAGCAATCTTGAGATTGTCATGAATGATGCGAACTTTCTCTTCGGCTTCCTTAACAATGTCAGGGCCTAAGAGTGAACGTTCACCTGCTCCAGACCAATTGATTGGACTCCTGCATCTGCGGCCATAGAGTGCTTCAAATGGTGCCATGCCTAGGCTTGCCTGGAAGCTGTTGTTGTAGGAGAATTCAGCATATGGAAGGCAATCCTCCCATTTCATGCCAAAGGAGAGACCATATGCTCTGAGCATATCCTCGAGAATCTGATTGACTCTTTCGACTTGCCCCTGAGACTGAGGGTGGTAAGCTGTGCTGAACAGAAGTTTGGTGCCCAACGCTTCTTGAAAGCTTTTCCAGAAATGAGAAGTGAAGATACTTCCACGGTCTGAGCTTATTTCCAATGGAACACCATGAAGAGGAACAATCTTTGTTGTGTAGAGTTCTGCTAACTGGCTAGCTGAGATTGTTTCTTTGACAGCAAAGAAGTGAGCTACTTTAGTGAGACGATCAATAACAACGAAGATTGCATCGTTGCCCTTCTTGGACTTTGGAAAACCAGTGACGAAGTCCATTTCAATCATGTCCCACTTCCACTCAGGAATTTTCAGAGGTTGGAGAAGACCGGCTGTTTTCTGATGAACTGCCTTAACACGTTGACAAAAACGTCGCATTCAGAAACGTATTGAGCAATTTCACGTTTCATGCCAGGCAACCAATACAGTGTTTTGAGATCCTGGTACATCTTTGTACTTCCAGGGTGGATGGAGAGAGGAGTTTCATGAGCCTCCTTGATAATGACATCTTTGAGACTTTGAACTTGAGGAACTGCAATGCGTCCTTCGAAGAACACAGTTCCTTTGTCATCAATTGAGAAGGACTTAAATTTCTCCTTGCCTTCTTTGATGTGTTCTACCATCTTCTTGATTTCAGCATCACGAAGTTGTTCAGAACGAATCTTTTCCTCGAGAGTTGGACTGGCTGTCAAGCTAGCAAGATAACCTTGAGGAACAAGACCAAGGTTGAGCTTCTGGAATTCTTCATGAAGTGGAGGTTGGCTTTCCGTGATCATGAGATTATTGCAATACGACTTGCGACTGAGGGCATCGGCCATAACATTAGCCTTGCCTGGAGTGTAAGAAATGGTGAGATCAAAGTCTTTAATCTTTTCAATCCATCTCCTTTGCCTGAGGTTTAGATCTGGCTGAGTGAAGATGTATTTCAGACTCTTATGATAGGAGAAGATTTCAGTTCGATTACCCAACAAGTATTGTCTCCATTTTTTGAGGGCAAACACAACTGCTGCAAGTTCGAGGTCATGAGTGGGATAATTTTGCTCATGTGCGTTCAACTGACGTGAAGCATAAGCGACAACTTGACGTTCTTGCATAAGAACTGCACCTAGACCTTGGAGAGAAGCGTCATAGAATATCTGGAAAGGTTTGGTAGTATCTGGGCCAACCAGAACTGGTGTAGAAGTGAGTTTAGTCTTGAGGAGATTGAAACTTTCATCACATTGTGGAGACCAAACGAACATCTTGTCCTTCTTTGTGAGATCAGTGAGAGGTTTGGCAATCTTGGAGAAGTTTTGGATGAAACAACGGCAATAGCTAGCCAAGCCCAGAAAACTTCTTACTTGCTTCACCGTCTTAGGAGGTTTCCAATCAACAATTGCCTTAACCTTTTCTGGATCAATGGTTATGCCCTTGGCAGAGATGATATGACCAAGATAAGCAACTTCTGAAATCCAGAACTCACATTTGGAGAACTTGGCATACAGACGATGCTCGCGGAGTTTCATGAGAGTGAGACGAAGATGTTCTTCATGCTCTTCCTCGGATTTTGAGTAGACAAGAATGTCATCAAGATATACCACAACGAACTTGTCGAGGTATTCATGGAAGACAGAATTCATGAGTCGAGAGAATGTCGCCGGTGCATTGGTGAGACCAAAGGACATGACGGTGTATTCATATAGACCGTAGCGAGTGGTGAAGGCTGTCTTTGGAATATCTTCCTTTCTGATCTTTATTTGATGGTAACCCATTCTCAAGTCCAACTTGGAGAATATTGATGCTCCAGCAAGTTGATCAAAAAGATCATCGATACGAGGAATTGGATACTTGTTTTTGATGGTTTTCTCGTTAAGAGGACGATGGTCAACAACGAGTCTCTTTGTTTGATCCTTCTTTGCAACGAACAGAGTTGGGCAACCCCATGCCGAGGAACTAGGTTGAATGTAACCTTTCTCCATGTACATATCGATTTGCTCCTTTAACAATTTCAGTTCAGGAGGAGCTATCTTGTATGGATGCTTAGAGATTGGAGCAGTACATGGTTCAAGCTCGATCACGAACTCAACTGCTCTGTCCGGAGGCATCCTTGGCAACTCTTCTGGAAAGACGTCAGGGAATTCACAAACCACCGGAACATTTTCGAGTAGAGGTAGAGGTTTTGCATCGAGCGTGTACAGCTGAACAGAACTTGATTCATTTGGAGAATAGACTATCTGGCCAGAAGGGTGGAACAGAGTTATTGACTTTTGAGCACAGTCAATCGTAGCTTTATTGGCCTTCAACCAATCCATGCCAAGAATGACATCAATGTCAGAATTGCCAAGCAATATGAGAGAAGCAAGGAATATGTGACCTCCAATTAGGATATGATTTTCATGACTGATCTTGGAAGTTTGCATAGTTGCTCCAGGGGAGTTTACCACTAACGGGGAACCCAAACCAACAAAGGGGAGTTTAACTGTTGTCGCAAAGATCTTTGACACGAAAGAATGCGATGCTCCGGTATCAAACAACACTTTAGCTGGGTTAGAGTTTACGGGGAATGTACCGAGAACGACGTCAGTAGTTTCCTCAGCTTTGTCGGCCTTGATATGATTCACCCTCGCGGTCCTCCCGACAGGCCTGTTGTTGGAGTTGAAGGCTTTAGCCGGGGGAGCACGCACCATTGCCTGGTTGGTGTTGGGGCGAGGTGGTGGTGGAGGTAGCTGCCTCTGCGTGCACTTGTCAGCGTAGTGCCCCGTCTGCTTGCACTTGTAGCAAGTGACGACACGAGGAGTATCTGGCCTTGGCTGCCCCATTGAAAACCTCTGACCATGCATCTGAGCTGGGTTGGGTGGGCGGGGAGCGAAGCCTGGGGAAGCTTGGGCGTATGGAGCCCTAGTGACAGCACTATTTGGCACCCAGATGCGGCGCTTCTGCGGAGGGGTGGTCATGTTGGAGGAGGAACCACCCTCACGCGAGTGCTTGCGAGACTCCTCGAACGCCTTGCGCCCATTTTCTTCATTGAGCGCGGTGTTAACGAGCTCCTCGAAGTCTTTGGTCTTGACATTCGTGAGGGCATACTTGAGCTCCGGGTTAAAACCTCTGCGGAACCTTGCCATCTTCTTGGCCTCAGTGGACACCTCGTCTCCAGCGTATCGAGCGAGATGATTGAACTCATTCTGATAACCGATGACGTCCAGCTTGCCTTGCTTAAGAGAGCAAAACTCTTCACGCATCCTTTCCATGAGACCATCTGGAATGTGGTGCTTCAGGAAGGCTTCCTTGAAACAACCCCAGGTGATTGGATAGCCAGCTCTCATGGTCTGGTAGTTTTCCTACCAAGTGGCTGCCTGACCCTTCAGCAAATAGGATGCATACTTGACCTTGTCTTCCTCCGCAACGTGAGCAATGTACAGAGCCCTGGCTATCTCACGGATCCAGTCGTCAGCATCCAGAGGCTCGCGTGTTGCCACGAAAGCTCTCGGCCCCAGACTGAGAAACTCCTTGATACTGACTCGTGGAGCGGTCTGGTTGTTGTGCTGAGTAGTCTGGAACTGGGCCATCTGCGTCATGACTTGGGTCATCTGAGTCAACAGCTCCGCGATCGGCGGTGGCTCAGGCGGGGTGTTCCTTGTTGGCGGCATCCTGAATGGAAATGCATTTTAGCACAACAATAGAAAAGGATAGACTTGGTAACCGAAAGAGAGATTATTCCGACGCATGAATAGATAACCAACAGGTACATCATTACATGTTCAAATACATCAGAATATCCAACACACCATAAATGGTTCGAATGCCAAAGGATAACTAAACATAGCTAGGAATGGACACATCGGTACTCTCATGCTCATCACGCAGGACGGCAGTGAGTAGTACGGCGAGAGGTACGGTGAGGAGGACGCCCATGAAAGTAGGTAGATCGACGATACACATAGATCTGACGTGGTCTGAGCCCAACTCTAGGTGTGGTGAAGTACGTAGCATCGACTCCCTGTGCTCCAAAGCGGGGAATCCCAGTGTAACCAGCACCAAGGTTGAGAAGTGGATCTCTGATCGGCTCGTAACCTCTAGCATCTGGTAGAGGACGACCAACTGGCTGCTCGAAACGTGCAAAGCGCTCGTCTCCAACAAAGTCTGTGGTGTAAGTCGCCAGACGAGTCAAAGCAAGGTAGAGCTGCTCTCTGACTGAAGCCAACTCCTGAGATAGTGTGCTGGCAACTACGTCACTGTGCCTCACAAACTGAGCGGTGGTGTGCAGCCTGGTGTTATCATGCTCGTAGACATCCAAGTTGTCGTAGAGAGTGAAGTGAGATCCCTCTGAAGTGATGTAACCACGGGGGATGTGGCGATAGATGGAATCGTCAAACCCCCAGTAGTCAGCACGAAGGACGGTGAGACTCACATAAGCTGTCTGCTGCACAGCCATATCCACTGTGGAACCTACTGCCTCGTAGCGGTGGGCTACGCTCATGCCATCATCTGACAGGATATAGACGATAGCCTGGTAGTAGGTCTGGTCAAACACTCGCTGGTGCTCGTAGACCTGGTACTCTGGTGCCCAACGGAACCCCAGATAAGTGACCATGTCTCTCAGCATCTCGGGATAACCGGCAGTGCTCTCACAACGAGTCATCCGAACCACCTGCGGGTAGAACCTGAGATCCATCTGCAGATGATTTGGGAAGTTTTGATTAGACGCCGGTAGAAGAACTGAAGTGGAAAGCAACAACAAGGTTTCAACGGACGAAAAAGATGGTGAGAAGAACAGGATATCGAAGCAACATTCGGGAAACACGAGACCAAAAACTCCTGAGGTACTACAGAAAAACCCACCCGAGCTTCTAAAGGATCAATATCTACTGCTTAAGGAATAGAGGATCTGCTTCCGGGGCTTACACGCCTCCGTTCTCAATCGTGAGTAGGCAACATGATAAATCATGTCACAACCACCTCCATTCCTATGGTCTAGTAGATATAACTATCCTAGAGAAACCAGGATACGTGAAATCCTAACTTGAAAGTTTAGATGAGAAGAGAAAAACAACGTTGCACTTCCTTACCAGAAAAAGAGAGGGTGGGTGGGGAAAGAAGAAAAAGAACAGAGTTCCTACTCTCACGTTTCATTTTTCCTATATAGCTACAAAATAGTTTCTAGACTCAACTGCGACCAGTAAAAGGGATCCTATAGGTAGACAGGCTCTGATACCATTTGTCGCACCCTGACTTCTAGAGGATACTCACCGGGCCGAACTGGATAGTAGATGATTGGATTACGGGGCTTACCGGCACCCGCATCCTCTTACGAGTAGGCCAACACTTATGTGTGACAACCAAACTCTACTATCCACCGTCGATGTAAACTATCCCATAGAAATCAAGATACTACCATTGACGTACTTCATACCATACACACATGGTACGTCAACGGCTTGTAACAGAATGATAGCACAACATATCTCTAAGACACAAAAGATGGAAATAAGTTGCAAATGGCTCTCACTAGAGCAGAGATAGCAAATACAATCATCCAGAGGGCACATGTCCCAACATAACATCATTACAACACAGCGGAAGCATTCAAAAGGTCTGAGTACAGACAAATCCAAATAGGCTTAAGAAGCCGGGAAATGAAAGGAAAACGGAGCCCATCCACGTAGTCTCGGATCCTGCCCGGGTCCGCTATCTACTCGTCAGCAGCCTCGTCAAACTCCACGTAGTAGCCATCACGGGGATCCTCGTAAGCGTAGTCTGCGGAAACCACAGCTCCAAAGGGGTCAGTACATAACCGTACTGGCAAGCAAGACTCACAGTTCACCAAAGTGTAACCCGTCAACACCAAGCACAGATGCCTTGGGTTCAACGGAAGAAAGGGGGATACAAAAGATGCGGCAGCTGGCTGCACTAACCAACTACAGAAAACAACTACAACTTCCGGCTAACAGAAAAGGAGATAAGATAGCGTATCATAACCAACTACGACTAACTCCAAACAAACCCATCCTGGATCTCGCCCCTTATCCAAAGAAGCAATCCGAGGATAACTCACACAGTTGGATTAATGATGGTTCAAGTTATTGTGTCAATAAGACTATTACTAGTCAAGTTATCATTAGTTAGGTGTAAGTTGTTCTGAGTACTTGTTAGCCAGTACTTTCACCAAATCAACCATAACCGCGGAAAACACGGCTTCTCGAGAAGATTTATCCCTGCAGGGGTGCACCAATTTGGCCGTACACGTAAGAATATCCCGCCAGACGGGAATCAAACCCACCAAGCGAGGCACTCAACACAACTCAACTCTTCTTCGCATCAAGCCCAAAGCACCACGTGATGTGCGTGCGCGGCTAATCGAGCCCCACGAAGAAAAGGGGACCCTCATAGCACTCTAAGACCACGCCGCCCTAAATGCCGACTACAAAAGTTCCACCCTGGCCTCGGGTTCGTACCTGCATATGCGTGCATCAAATGGAAAGCCCGAACTAAGTGTGGCGATTTGGACGAGATGCGAATCGAATCAAATTGAGGGGGGCGCCCATACACGCTTCCCACATGCGGATAGTGCGCTCATCATGGATCAGTAGACAAGACCCTTTTCCTAATTAGGGTCGACACTAGCAGGCCTCAAAACCACGCCGGGCCTCCTGCCGGTGCCTTATCAGCAAATTATTATTATCCACAAACTTAGCAGGTTGATTGTTTAACATCGAGCCCCAGAACATAATGAAAATATAGTAACAGAAAGTAACGGACAACAGACTCGAGTAGAAACAACCCTAAGCATGCTAGTAAGACACGGGCAACAAGCAACGGGGTTATAGGTGTGGAGGTGAGGCTATATCAGGGTTAAGGATAACATGTGATAGGTTCGTAACAGAGCAACTATTCAAAGGCTAGCAGAATAGACAACAGAAAGTATCGGTATCCAATGTTGAAAGGCACACAATGGTTCATGTGAGTGAATACTTGCCTGCAAACTCAGCAGCCTGGTACTGAGCTAGATCCTCAGAAGGGGTGTCGTAAGTATCGTCTGTCTCAACATCGTCTATCCGAGAAGAAGCAAACAAACAACGCAGAGAGACAAACAATCAATAACATGGTATAGTGCACAATCATAGGATGATGCCTGACCATTTAATTGATGCATAGAAATAAACTAGTTGACATGGTAACATAATTAAATGGACCCACATGCAATTTGGATTGCATATGTAAAGCCCAAGAATTAAGGTTGAAACAATTGTTTTACAACTAACCAACAGGTGAAAGTGGTTTAGTATGATGCATGGATGAGGAAAACAGCAAAATAACAACAATAGAAACAAGTAGAAATAAGGTTTACCAAGTTGGGAAATTTGTTTATTAAGTTTTGGTATTTTGGTTACTTAAAGGTGTCACACAAGCATTTGTTATTTTCATCAAGTTAAATTGTTCAAAACAGATAACAAAGTTCATAGTTGAAAAGGTCACAAAATTTTAGGTGGATTACATGTTCCAAATATTGAAAAAGGAATTACAATGATTTAATTATGAATTAAACAAGTTTAAACAAGAGTTAATTGAATTTAATTCAAGTATGAATATTGTTTGAATTTTATTTGTTCAAAACATAAATTCAAATTCATATTTGAAAATTTATGTTTCTCTGGTTTGAAAACATATTTTACATGTTCAAAAATAATTTAAATTGAGCAAGTTATGAATTTAGCAAATTTAAATGATTTAAACAAGGTTTAAATTATTTAAGCAATTTTAGTTATTCAAAACATGAAACAAAATTTATATTTGAAAAGGTGGTTCAAAATAGCATGGAAAACATATTTAATTTGTGTTATTTGGATTAAGTTTGAATTAGTTATGCAATTAATCAAATTTTAAATGAATTGTTTGAATTTGAAATTTGAATGCATTTGAATTATTCAAAACAGAAAACAAATGATGGAATCATGTAGAGAATTAAATTTGGTGCAGTGTACATATTTTATTTGCATTATTTGGATTTAGGAAATAAAAGTTATTAGCAATTTAGTTGTAGGGACCAAACTGTAAAAGATTAGGACTTGGTTTTAAAAAGAAAAGGGGCAGAAAATGTTTTCTACCTCGCAGTGGCTAGCCCTAGCCACTGACGAGGGGGCCCTGGGCACTGTGGCCCGCGTGTGTGCACGCGTGGCAGCACAGGCCACTGGCAGGTGGCCCCTGCCTATCAGTTGCTCGCGCAAAAATTTGGGGTTTTAATCGCGAGCACAGGGCTCGAACCCGCGTCTGCTGCGCGCGCGTGCAGTGTGCTACCACTGCGCTGCGAATGTGTTCTTGTCAGTATAGGGGATGCGGACAGGATTAGGTTCAGTTCGGGCTCGCTAACTGAAACTGACGAAAACATGCGCCTTTCTGAACCTGACGGAAAACAAATCGCCGGCGGACGGCGGCTTGCCGTGGTTGTGCTGCTCGGGCCGTGATGCTGGTGCGTGGATTCGTGCAGCGCGTGCTCGCGGACATGATGCAGAGAGGAGGAAGGAGAGAGATGTGTAGCTCACTGTGAGGGAACAGAGGGGAAGCAGGCGCGGGGCAGAGGTGGTCGCCGGCGACTGCTGCGAGGATGGCGGCAGAGATGCAGAGCTTCCTCGGGGCTGCTGAGGTGTCGATGAGCTCGGGGAGGCTACGGTGGTCCGATTCCCGTGGTCAGCCAGGGATGAGAAGCGGCGGATACGCAGCGATCGCCATGGATTCAGACGACGATGGTCGGAGGTGAGATACAGAGGGGTGGAGGTGAGCAGAGAGAGAGGAAAATGACGGCGCAGCTCGAGGGAGAAGGGAGGTAGGGGTCTAGGGCTGCTCGGGGAACCCTAGGGGGTAGTTTATAGGCTAGAGGGGCGCGCGGTGGCCGTTGCTGTGCGACGGCGTCGACGTGGATAGGCGCGATGGCGCGCCGTACAGGGAGAAGAAGACCCCGAAGGGGTATCGGGCCGTGGAGATGGGCTAGGCCGCGCTGCTCCCCTCCTCTGTGAGTTTTCTTTTCTTATTTGTTTTGTGTCCCTTTTTTTTACTGAATAGAAATAGGGAATAAAAGCTAGGGTTTTGGGGTAGAAAAATTAGGAAAATTTTTGGTATTGATTAATTATGTAACAGCAACCACTTGCCAAGTTTTGTTTTCCAAGAAGTTCAAAATAAAATGCTGTTTGTGATTTGATTGAAATTTGAATGAATTTTGAGATTAAGTGATTTAATGAAAACAAGATTTAAATGGTTTGAACCTTAAAGTTTAATTGAAACAAAAGTATTAGAATTGTTTTGTAATTCTCATAAGTTCAAATTGGGTGCTGTTTGTAATTTGCAATTGAATTTAAAAATCATTTGAATTAAGTGAATTAATAAAGCCATAATTTTGAATAGTTTGAACCTTATGTTTAATGGAAACAATTGGTTGTTTTGATTGAACTTTTTAGTTGGAACAATTGTAACAGAGCAAGTATGAAACAAAACATTTGAATATTGTTTGAACTTGAAATAGAAAACAATTGAAAACAGAAGCAAGACAAATGCAAACAAAAGCAATGAGTATGCTGACATGATGCAAAACAATAATAAAACAAGAAACAAACATTCTAGGGGTGGTTTTCATACTTGGGATGTTACAGTCCTCAAACTGAGTGCAACAGTTTAGCTGGTTGATGCTATTCGGGCGTTTGTAGGTTCCCCGGAAATGCTGAGTAAATACTCGAGCCATATCATCCCAGCTGTCAACAGTTCTGGAGGGTAATCCATTGATCCAGTCTCTGGCTTCATCCAATAACATTAGGGGAAGAAACTTTACAGCTTCCAAGTCTGTCACGTTGTTGATCTGGACGGCTGTATAGTAGTCTGAGAGCCAGGTATCCGGGTTTGTACTACCGGTATATTTTTTCGTATGCTGGACCAACTTTGGCAAAGCCAGAGTGCAGTGTTACCATTCGGATCTTATTTTTGAAGCACTTAGGTCCAAAGTATAAGTCATCTCTTTCCGCTCTATCCATGTGTGCGGAGTACCTACCGGCTGAATGGAAAGAAGGGGATCTGCTCCTTTCTTTTCCATTGTGGCGCGAACGCGCTTTTCCGGGATCATCTCTATTTTGTCCGAGATCTTGCCCCTTTGGATAAGGTGGAGTTCTACTCCTGTGTCTTTCCTTATTCCTGGGGGTGTCCGGGATCTCTCACGCCTGTGAGGTTTATCTTGTCTTCCAGCTTTTTCAGTTGGGCGTCTCGGAGGCGACATTGCTTTTCCGTCATTCCGGTTCTTTTCTTCCCGATCACGAGGATTAGGTCCATCTTTCGGGAAGTGGGATCCGGTTCTAGACGCTTCATCCTTATTATCTGGATTTTTCTTGTCTTTTCTCGGATCTGCTTTGTTCTCTTTTGAATTGCTTGAATCTCCAGGTTCTTCCGGTCCAGGTGCTCCAGCGGCGCATGTAGCTGTTTTACATAGGGCTGAGTCGTCGTGCAACTTCCCTGATCGATGCTGCCCCTGCTGTTGTTGTTGCAATGCTTTTCCTAAGAAAACATACACCCCTTGAAGTTTTTCACCATTGGAGTACATATCATTGTTGAGGATGGCAAACGCTGCTTCCGCATTTTCTGCTACGGTTTTGTATATTGGTTCGCCTCTGGCATCTTTGTCGTTTACTTGTTGTTGCCAAGATGGGTTGTGAAACCTTTCTTTTGGCGGCAGTACTCCCGGTCTTACGATTCCTTGTAACCTTGTAGGTTTAATGCTAGATCTATTCTTTTTCTCGTATTCCTCGATTCCTTCCTTCATGAGCTTTATGTCATCCTGGGTTTTTTTGGAGGTGTTCACGAGTTCTGAATAGATGTTGCTGCTTCCTCTGGAGAGCTTGTCTCCTGGCTTCTAGCACTTCAGGGTGTTCGTGCAGTCCCACTGGTGTTTGCAGTAACTCTTGTTCTTCTTGTTCTGTCATTGGCGAAACAAGGATTTCTTTTGTTTTCTTCTCCGCAGGCTTTATTCCGCTTGCGTCTCCTACTTTCGGGCTTTCATTTGCTGGATCAGCCGATTTCTTCTTTCGGAGTTTGTACTGGAGCTTTTTAGCGGGCTTGTGCTTTTTCTTGGAAGAGGGAGGTTTTTTGTTTGGTTCATCCTCTGTCAGTTCTTTGACATCGTGGTATCTTGGAGAAGTTTCTCCGTCTTCTCTCTCTTCCTCTGGCGGAGGAGTTCTAGGGCTTTCCTGTCTGTCGGCATCTGTGTTTTCAGCCGGTTTTGCCATCAGCACTTCGTGGAATCCGTCTTGAAGAGATTTAACCTTTCTTTCGAAGGCGTCCTCGTCTTCGTCTTCGGAATCAAAGTTGTATGATCCGGTTTCTGACTCTAATCTCGCCTCAATGGTGGCTAACATGGAGTCAGCTTCCGAGTTTTTCGTTGTGTTGACGGATGTCGGATCTTCCACCTCAGTTGTGAGTTTGCTGTTTTCTGACTTCTGCACGGGATTGCCTTCATCCGTGTTTTCGGCGATCTCGGATTGCACCATACCGACAAAGTGTGATTCACTTGTGTGTCGGCGATATGAGCAAAACACGGTATCGTAGTCATCTTCGCCTGGGTATAGGGCGGGTGGGATAAATTTACTTCCACCACAAAACCCCATGGCCTCTGCAGTTAATCCGATAAAGATGTTTGCAGATCCAATCGATAACACGCAGGCACTTACCAGATGATTTTGCGCCGGTATGTAAGATCCATTGTCGAGGAAGCGTCCAACGTCGTTGTCGAATTCCAAGCTCCCAACAGTTATGGAACTGGCGATTCCGCCGAGTATCCCAGATCGAAACTTAACGCCTGACGTCGTGTGCCCCACGGTGGGCGCCAACTGTCGAGACATCGTAGTAGAATTCATAGACGGGGGTGCCATGAGACTACTGATAGAGATGTGGGGGGACGTGATTGTGCGAAGGACAATGACACAGAGTTTTTACCCAGGTTCGGTACGACGCAGTAATGCGACGTTCCTACTCCTGCAATCTCATTATTCAGGACTAAAGCCTGTGTATACAGAGTACAATGTGAGGTTCTATTAGCTTCTCGTCAAGGATCAACCTCTCGGCGAGTTAGCCTCTCGCTTCTTGTCTATCTATCATATCTCCCGTCCGGCTTTATATAATAGCCGGATTAGGGCATACAGAATAGGAAACCTAGAAGACTACGGTAAGTATTAACTTGAAAAGTAAGGAATCTGCCTTCTACTCCAAGCCAGATCATGTGGGCCGCGATCCGGGTTCTTCTAGAATCCGGCTTCTGTGTGTCAGCTTACTGGGCCGCCCAATGGACTGTAATCCACTACCACGTGGGCCACCCGGGTAATCCGGCACTTTAGACTACCATCTGATATACCCTATTCGGTATATATCCGACAATATGACTCTACTAAAAAGGTAAAAAGGTGAAAGATATAAGTGTGATACCGCGGCACTCCCCCGAGTTTGGAATAAACCAAGGGGATGCCAATAGTCATGACGAATTAATTCTTCGGTGGTGGTGGTGAGTCCTTATCAATGAGCTTATCAATTGATTTCTTCAAATCTTCCATTGCGAACACAAGCATACACATCACCTCTGTATTGAGCTCAATATGGTTTGCGTGCTTGTTAGACGGTGAATCCCAGCCATAAAGATCTTCCTTCCACACTTCCTTGGGTTGAGAGCTTCCTTCTCCTGGGACTGGTGTCCTTGAAGCTAAACAGTGAGGTGGGCCCTTCCCTCCAGTGCTCATCCTCACCGTTTGCTTGAAAGATTTTACAACCACTCCAATGCTTGCGATGGTGACGCGTGGACACACGCGAGTCTTCTTCTACACCCCCGTCAACTCCACTATCAATCTCCTCCTTCGGCTTCCAGTCTTGGAGATTATCTTCCTTCGTGCCCTTCCCCTTGTTGTTGTTGGGGGATACCATGGTGCTTCTAAACCGAAAATAGCTCCTGGCAGAAACAAGTCGAAACAGAAACACGACGAGAAAACGATATACGGACCTCGGGGGGTCCGGGGGGTTATATAGCAAAAATATACATAACAAAAGGAAAGTCCATGTCGAAAACGAGTCGGGGAGGGGGTCCGGGGTGCCCAAACCATAGCCAGGCGCGGTCCAGGGTGCATGGTATGGTGTTCGCGGGCACAGTCTCCAACTCCTCTTCGGCCCGATATTTTCCATATTTTCCAAAAATCAATATTTATAACTCAAAAGGTATGTCGCGGACTTTTTCTTAACAGAACTGTTACCTATTCGAAAACGGAATTTGCAGATCCTGGAATTTTCTCTCTAATGAACTTCTCCGGAGTCATTACTTGAATAACATCAACATCTTCATCATAAGAATCACCAGAAATATAATGTTTGATTCTTTGCCCATTTACCACATGTGTAGTGTTATCTTTGAGGGAAGCAATTTTAATTGCACCCGAACGATACACTTCTTCAATAATATAAGGTCCTTCCCATCTGGAGAGTAATTTTCCTGCAAAAAATCTGAGACGAGACCGATACAATAGAACTTTCTCACCAACATGAAACTCTCTTTTGAGGATCATTTTATCATGCCATTTTTTAACTTTCTCTTTAAATAGTTTAGCATTTTCATAAGCTTCACACCTCCATTCATCTAAATGATTCAAATCAAGTATTCTTTTCTTACCAGCAAGTTTAAAATCTTTATTTAGTTCTTTCACTACCCAATAAGCTTTGTGTTCTAATTCTAAGGGCACGTGACAAGCTTTTCCATAAACCATTTTGTAAGGAGACATACCCATAGGATTTTTATAAGCAGTTCTATAAGCCCATAAGGCATCATTCAACTTATTAGACCAATTCTTTCCAGATTTATTAACATTCTTTTGCAAGATAGATTTAATTTCTCTATTTGATAATTCTACTTGCCCACTGGTTTGAGGATTATAAGTTGAAGCAATTCTATGATCACCATCATATTTAGCAAGGGTTTTTCTAAAACTACCATGAATAAAGTGAGAACCTCCATCAGTCATAAGATATCTAGGCACGCCAAACCTACGGAAAATAACATATTTAAGCATTTTTAACGAGGTTTCACCATCAACACTTTTAGTAGGTATAGCTTCTACCCATTTGGTAACATAATCAACAACAACAAGTATATGTGTATAGCCATTTGAAGAAGGAAAAATACCCATAAAGTCAAATCCCCAACAATCAAAAGGTTCATTAGAAGGAGAATAATTCATAGGAATTTCATTACGTCTAGAAATGTTACCAACTCTTTGACATTCGTCACAAGAAAAAATAAATTTACGTTCATCTTTAAAGAGAGTAGGCCAATACAAACCTGATTGTAGAACCTTTTGCGCGGTTCTATCTCTAGTGTGGTGTCCTACATAAGCACTACCATGGCACTTTTTCAATATTTCACATTGTTCATGATCCGGAACACATCTTCTCATAATACCATCCACTCCTTCTTTATATAAGTGTGGGTCATCCAAAAAATAATGCCTCAAATCATAGAAGAATTTCCTTCTTTGTTGAGCTATAAATGTTGGAGGAAAATACTTGGAAACAATAAACTTAGCATAATCAGCATACCATGGATTATCCTTGGATTTTACTTTTATTGCAGCTAGTTGTTCATTGGGAAAACTATCATTAAAATGAATAGGATAAAAACAATGTTCTCCAATCTAGACAAGTTATCAACAACAGGATTTTCAGCACCCTTATACGTCTCCAACGTATCTATAATTTCTGATGCTCCATGATCATATTATGCCAATTGCTACATGTTTTATCCCTTATTTACATCATTTTTATACGTTTTCCGGGACTAACCTATTAACAAGATGCCAAGTGCCAGTTCCATGTTTTCTGCTGTTTTTGGTTTCAGAAAAGTTGTTCTGTAAACATTCTCGTAATTGGACCCCACAAAGCCCGAAGTGCCTATTTTCCCCGGAAGCATCCAGAAGACCAAAGGAGGGTCGAAGACGGGCACAAGGGGGCACACCATAGGGTGGCGCGGCCCCTGGCCGCGCCAGCTATGGGTGTGGGACCCCCGGGCCTCCACCGCCTTTGACCTTTCGCCTATTTATTCCCCCCGGATGTAAAACCCTAAACACCTCATCAAAAATCCCTGAAAAGTCCCGTAGCCTCCGTCGTCTTCAACCCTAGATCAAGGGGTTCTGGAGCTGTCTCCTAGCACCCTGTCGGAGAGGAAATCATCACCAGAGGCCTCTACATCACCATGCCTGCCTCCGGAGTGATGCGTGAGTAGTTCATCCTTGGACTACGGGTCCATAGCAGTAGCTGGATGGTTGTCTTCTCCTCATATGCCTACATGTTTAGATCTCATGAGTTTCCTATCATGATCGAGATTGATCTTATCTAATTCTATATGTTGTGTTAGCTGGGATCCGATGAATATTGAACTTATGCCAAGTTGATTATAGTCTTTATTGCATATGCTAGTTGTGATCTTGCATGCTTTCCGTTGCTAGTGGTTGCTCTGACCAAGTAGTTGCTAGTGACTCCAAGAGGGAGTATTTATGCTAGATAGTGGGTTCATGCCTCCTTTTCGCCTGTGCTCGAGCTACAGAAACGTGACCGGGGAGGATGTGTTGTTGCCACTAGGGAGAAAACAGCGGTGTGAGTGCCCGCATGTACAATCATTGCTTACATTACACACATTGTTTAATGCAGTTATCTATTGCTTGCAACTTAATACCTAAGGGGGTTCGGATGATAACCTGAGGGTGGATTATTAGTCATAGATGCAGATGGATTTCGGCCTATGTATTTTTTTGTAATGCCCGCACTAAATATCATAGTAGTCATCATGTTATAATGTGCACTACGATGCAACCTTTATTTGTCAATTGCCCAGCTCTAGTTTGTTCACCCAACATGTTATCTTTATGGAGAGACACCACTAGTGAACTTATGAACCCCAGTCCATTTTCCACATTGTTAAACAAACCACAACAATTTCCTGCTTTCTTTACTTACTACAAGCATACACGTTTTTCCACACTATATGTCTAATCTTTGTTTTCAGCAAGACTGGTGAGATTGACAACCTCACTGTACCGTTGGGACAAAGTATTTTGGTTGTGTCGTGTGCAGGTTCCACGTTGTTGCTGACACCGGTGAGGCACCATCACCACCGTCAGTGGCATCAACCTTCCCGAGATCCTCTTCCTCCTACTGGATTGATAACCTTGGTTCTTAACTGAGGGAAATTCTTACCGCTTCCTCATCAAACCCTCCTCTTGGGGTTTCCAACACACCATCAAAGAGCATCACACCCTTCTTCCACAATATGCAAATCAAACTCTTGTATAAGCAACACCCATCTAATAAGACTAGGCTTATCATCTTTCTTTTTCATAAGGTATCTAATAGCAGCATGATCTGTATGAATAGTAACCTTTGAATCAACAATATAAGGTCTAAAGTTATCACATGCAAAAACTACAACTAAGAACTCTTTTTCAGTAGTAGCATAATTCTTTTGAGCAGCATCAAGAGTCTTACTAGCTTAATGAATAACATTCAATTTCTTATCTATACGATGTCCAAGAACAACACCTACAACAAAATCACTAGCATGACACTTAATTTCAAAAGGTAAATTCCAATCACGTGGTTGAACAATAGGAGCAGTAGTTAAAGTCTTCTTTAAACTTTCAAAATCTTCCATGCAATCATCATAAAAAAACAAAAGGTACAACTTTTTGAAGAAGATTAGTAAGAGGTTTTGATATTTTAGAGAAATATTTAATAAACCTCCTATAAAAACCAGCATGATCAAGAACACTACAGATACCTTTAACATCCCTAGGATAGGGCATTTTCTCTATTGCTTCAACTTTATCTCTGACAACTTCAATACCTCTTTCAGAAATTTTATGTCCAAGAACAATTCCTTCATTAACCATAAAGTGGCATTTCTCCAATTAAGAAACACATTAGTTTCTTCACATCTCTGCAAAACTTTATCAAGGTTGTGCAAACAATTATCAAAACAAGTTCCATAGATGGACAAATCGTCCATGAATACTTCCACAATCTCTTCACAAAAACCATGGAAAATAGCACACATGCATCTTTGAAAAGTAGCAGGAGCATTGCATAAACCAAAAGGCATACGTCTATAAGCATAAGTACCATAAGGACAAGTAAAGGTTGTTTTCTATTAATCTTGCGCCCTAACAACAATTTGAAAAACCCAGAATAACCATCAAGAAAGCAAAAATGAGTTTTCTTAGACAACCTCTCTAACATTTGATCAATAAAAGGCAAAGGATAATGATCTTTCTTAGTAACCTTATTAACTTTCCTAAAATCAATGCACATTCTATACCCAAGTACTACTATTTGTGGAATAAGCTCATTATTTTCATTAGGCACAACAGTCATTCCAGCTTTCTTAGGGACACAATGCACAGGGCTTACCCATTTACTATCAACAATAGGAAAAATAATACCAACATCAAAAAGTTTTGACACCTCATTTCTTACCACTTCCTTCATCTTAGGAATTAAGCGGCGTTGATGTTCAACAACTGGCTTTGCATCAGGTTCGATATTAATAGCATGCTGACATGTAGTAGGAGAAATCCCCTTCAAATCATCCAGAGTATAACCAATAGCTCCACGATGTTTCTTTAAAATTCCCAATAATCTTTCCTCTTCTTCACCTGAAAGTTTAGCATTAATAATAACAAGATATATTTTCTTATCCTCAATATAAGCACATTTAAGATCATCAAGCAAAGGTTTTAAATCAAAGACATGATCCTCCTTGGGTGGCACCGTGGTACTCAAATCTTCCACAGGTAAATTATGTTTCAGTATCACTGGTTGACGAAGAAGCATATCGTCTATCTCATTTCACTCTTTCATAAATACCTCACTTTTATGATCCTCCATATATTGTTGCAAAGCATTGTTATGAGCAAGATCAAGAGAAGAAAGTTGTTCAACTTTAAAATTCTCATCAGGTAATTTAGATTCATAAGGTGCTCTAGCAAATTTAGAGAAATTGAAATCATAAGATTTTCCATCAAATTTATTCAATATCTTCTCTCCCTTACAATCTATAATAGCACCACAAGTGTTCAAGAAAGGTCTACCAAAAATAATAGAACAAGTTTTACTAGCAGCCTCACCAAGTACTAGAAAATCACTCGAATATTTGGTTTTACCACATAAAAATTCCACATCCCTAACAATACCAATCGGAAAGACAATTTCTCTATTAGCAAGCTGAATAGCCACATCAATATCCTCAAGCTCACAAGAACCAATTTAATGCATAATTTCTTTATAAAGGTCATAAGGTATAGCACTAGAACTAGCACCAATGTCACATAAACCATAATAGCAATGATCACCAATCTTAACAAAAGCACATGAACACTAGTTTTCTTATGTCTATGAGGATGGGAAACAATATTTGAGGCATCCTCACAAAAGACAATGCGTTCATCCTCTACATTCCCACAAACAAGATCTTTTACTATTGCTTCTTCAGGTTCAATAGTTATTTGTTCATGAGGTTCAATAGATTTGTTAATGCTCTTATTAACCACACTAACTACCACAAAGTGTTCTTTCACTTTAGCAGGGAAAGGCATTTTCTTCAATATAGGGCTCAGGAACAACAGGATTAACAACATGCACTTCTATATTACTAGCAGGAACAATCCCGTTACAAGGTGCATGATATTTATGATATTCTTTATTAGGAATATCAATATAGGAGGAAAAAGCTTTAAGACAGTTTGCAAGGATTTGAGAATCAAGACCAAAAACTGCACTAACATTATAGAAATCATCGGTTCCCATAAAAGATTTAACGCATTTGTAATCATAATTTATACATGACTTTCTACCTTTGTCATTCTCCCATCCTTCATTGTTTTCTTGAATACGATCAAGAAGATCCCCTTTAGCTTCTTCCTTCATACGTGTGAATGATCCATGACAAGAAGCATCCAATAAATCCTTGTCATGAAGAGAAAGCCTTGCATAAAAATTATTGATAACAAAATTACGCGGGAGCTCATGAACGGGACATTTGAGAATTAATAACTCCATTCTCCCCCAAGCTTGGGCAATACTCTCTCCATCATGAGGCCAAAAATTATATATTTTATTCCGATCTTTATGAATCTCGCTAGGAGGATAGAATTTAGAATAAAAGAGAGGAACAATTTTTTCCCATCAAATGGATTCACCATTCTTCAGTAATTGGAACCATTCAGCGGTTCTTCCTTTCAGCGAGAAAGAGAACAATTTCCTTTTAACTTGATCCATAGTAATACCTGCACATCTGAATGACTCACATAATTCATGTATAAAGAGCAAATGGTCACCGGGATGGACAGTTCCATCTTCATAATAGCAGTTATCCATGACACGTCCAACAATTTTCATAGGTATTTTATAAGGATCTAATTCAGCAGATAACGGGTCACTTACTACCCTAGTAGTGATATTAGTAGTACCTCTAAACATGGAATCAAAAGTATTATCCATAATGAAATAAAAAAGTAGACAGAAATAAAATAGCACTCACAGTAAAAGTTTCTCTTACCAATTCCACTTACCAATAGCGCTTCGCTCTCCGGCAATGGTGCCATAAAATAGTCTTGATGACCCACAAGTATAGGGGGTTTATCATATTACTTTCGATAAATAAGAGTGTCGAGCCAGGTATTGACAAGTAGGTTGGATAGCGATTTCACTGTAAACACTAGCAAACGGGTTTTTGGTGGTTTTTGATATATCAGATAAATAAAGTGCGAGTAAAGAAAAGACAGTAAATAATTTTGCAGCGAGTTGCCCAATCATTTTGAGAGAAAAGGACAAGCCGGTTGTTCAACTTACAATTACCAAACATTCTCGAGGACATATGGGAATTTCGTCAAGTGCTTTCGCTTCATATCGTTGATTAATGTTTATGGGTTCGTTAAGTGTTGTGTGGGTGAACCTATGCTAACGCACGGCCCAACTAGGACTAATACATACTTGTGATTATACCCCTCGCAAGCATCCGCAAATACAAGAAAGTAATTAAAGATAAATCTAACCACATCCTTAAAACTCCGGGACCCAACACTCCCTCGTGCATTGGTTTCCTAGCGGGGGTTTAGGTTTCTATCACTTCGGAAACCCCACAATTAGTAGCCAAATACACAATGCATCCTCCTAGGACAATAAAGGTGAAGTATCATGTAGTCGATGTTCACATGACACCACTAGAAGAACAGCAACACAACTTAAATACCGAACCGAGATATATTACTTTAACATAACTTCAATACTAACATCATGAATTCTCCCATGTCCTCAATAACTAAATGAACTACTCACAAGACATCATATGCATCATAATCATAGGTGATATCATGGATGTCAACAATCTGGTCATAAAGTGTAAACACTGATAAATCTCACAAGCATCAAGTACTAACAAGTAATCCACACCGAGAGAGAGATCTGATGAAGAGAAACGATAAAGACCCCTAATTGTTATAGCGGGATGAAGGTGGACGGTGGCGGTGCTGGTGCTGGTGATGAGGATGATGCAGATGATGATCTCGATGAAGCCCGGAGTGATGACGGTGACGATGGCGACGATTTTCCCGACAGATTTCTCCCTGCCGGAGAGTTTTTCTCTCTCTGGTGTTTTTCGCCCCGAGGTGGCGGCGGAATAATTCTTCGACGATGTTCTGGGGCTTAGGGTTCCCTCGGGGTCAAGTACGCGAAAGGGGGCTCCCAAGAGTGGGCCAGGGGGGCAGACCACCCCCAGGCGCGACCAGGGGGCGCGCCGCCTGGTGGTGTGGACCCCAGGTGGCCCCCCTCCGGGTGCCCTTCTGGCTCACATCCTCCTCGGAACTTCTAAGACTCCTTCAGTATCCCCTCTCTTCTTCTGATCTTCTGAAATAGGGTATCTCGACGGTGCTTTTTCCATCAAATTTCTGGTTCTTGTGTTTCTTCTCCCACAATTACTAAACATGCAAAATAAGATGAAATAACATAAGTAATGTATCATAACATGAAATATATCGATGAATAACAGAAAACAACGATATAAAATAGTGATGCAAAATGGACGTATCAGTGTCCTTGTCCAAGTTGCTAATTTTTTAATATTAACTAACTTTGTTGTGATGGAAATGCTCGCGGATGAAAATATGTCTATTATTCTTGGAGGACCTTTTCTTAACACCGGAGGGTATGTTATTGATTGTAATAAAGGGAAGGTCACTTTCAGTGTCAATGATAAAGCACATATAGTTTATTTTCCAAAGAAGATTGATAAGAAATATGGTCTAAACTCAATTGAAAATATTGAGACCATAAATATTGGAGAATTCTATTGTCCCATTCTAGTGCCACAAAAAGATTATGAAATTATTAAGATTGGGACCATGTCTATCAAAATTGAGGTAACATGATTGTTGTAGTAAAGTGCAAAGTTTCTTCATATAAAATTGCTTTGGTGACAAGACTTTATCAACCTTGTTAGCAAATTGATTTTCAAGAATGAAACTATGTTTTCAATTTGTTTTATTATGTTTCCTCTTTGTTTTCCAACTTTGCCATCTTGTTTTCACATGTTTTCATCGTTCCCAGTCTTGTTTTCCTTTGTTTTAACCTTGTTTCTCTTGTTTTCACTTGTCATTTGCATTGTAGCATGTCTTAGAACTTTTGCATTTTTTCCATCACTTTGTAAACATTTTTCTGTGTTATAATCATTCATTGAAATGTTGGAATTGGCGAAAAATAAAGTTTCGCGAAAAATTCTAGAAAATCTATATTAAATTTGTATGCATAAAAGGGGCAGAGTGGCACCTGGGACAACCCAGGGGGCAGCAGGCGCGACCTAGGGGTCACCTAGGGGCCCCGCTATTTGAGTGCATGCCTCCCCATCTTTCCCTCTCCCGAGAAACACCTTTGCTCTAGGAAAATTTCAAGTTATTGATGTTCTTCCTAGGATTTCTTCGATCTCCTCATTTAGCCCACCATTTGTGCTGAAATTTGATACATCTCTTCTCTGGTATGTGACTCCTATGCCTGTATTTGTAGATTTTTGATTGGTGTTGTATATCTTGAGTATTTTGTTGCACTACGTGGGTGGTTGTTTGAGCTTGCATGCTTGTTTTGAGTTCATTTAAGTTGTTTTGATGCATGTATCATTTCTCCTAAGGTTGCTAGAATGGTTTGCTATAATATTTATCCTCATAGTTGATTTTTTATTATACTTGTTAAAAAATTACAGAATAAGAGTATGAGGACAGCAAGGGGCTGGCTTAGTAAATCCTTCAAAATCACATCAAATGAAATGCCTCCCCTTGACAAAGACGTTGCAGATTTACACTTGCTAAAATTTTACGGGATGAAGGATGATCGAGCATCCACATATCCTTGCGATGATCTTCTATCAGCCTTGGGCATTCACGAGTCATTCGATAAACTTGTTTCTAATGCAGGTTTGCTGGATTTCACGATGAAAGAAGTGGACAAATATAGAAGGCTGATGCTGACGTGATCACACGCTCGTTGGGAGACCCCAAGCGAAAGGTATGATGTAGTCCAACGGAGATTCCCCCCAATTAAGAAACCAGGGTTTATCGAACTAGTAGGACTTCGTAGTCTTGGAGAAGGATGCTTGTTGTCTAGTGCGTCAACAAGCGTGGAACCTGCACACAAACAAAAACTCTCTCTCGCCCCAACTTTCTAGAAGGTTTTCAATATTCCAGTCTTGCTGAAAACTAGAGAATTAAACGCATAGAGTCTTCAAAAGTAATAATCTTAAGAAGGGAACAACAAGGAAACAATTATGAAAGTGCTTAACAGAAGGTTGCAAATATGAGGAAAATAGGACCGAGGGTCATAGCACTAGTGGTGTCTCTCCAAAGAAAACAAACATGCTGGGTGAACAAATTACAGATGGGCAATTGACAACTCATGAACGTATAAGAATACTATTATGAAGAGATATAGTTCACTGGTTCTAACGCTGTAGGCATCACGTCAAGGCATATGGGTCGCTATCCTGCATGCATCCATATATAGAAGTCCACCTCAAGACAGTTATCCAACAAATCTCTCTGGTACTAAGTTCCAGCAACGAAGTGATTGCTCTGTGTGCAACAGACAAATGCATTAAGAACAAATACATAATGTAAGCACTGCTTCTCGTCCATATACAAGAGCACCGCAGTTTTCTCCCTAGTAGCAACATCACACCCCCATCTGTCACGTTTCTGTCACTTGAGCACGGATGTAAGGGAGGCATGAACCTACCATCTAGCATATAAACCCTCTCTTTGAGGTGAAAACAACTACGCGACTAAGGTAATCATAAACATAGGAGAGCATTACAAGACAAGATAAAAAATCTCTACGAATATAAGTGAAGCATGTCAGATTGACATGACCAAAATAATCATAATCTCATGGTTCATCGGATCTCAGCAAACATAACATGCACACTTACATAACGGTGGTCTCGATCATGTGAGGCAGCTCACGAGACTGTAAACATGGAGGCATAGGGGAGAGAACAACCATCTAGCTACTGCTATGGACCCGTAGTCCCGAGATGAACTACTCACGCATCTATCTGGAGGCGATCATGGCGATGTAGAGGCCTTCGATGACGATTCCTTTCTCCGGCAAGATGCCGGAACAGGGCCGCAGAAGCCCTAGATTATACTTTCAAGGTGACGACGCCTCTCTATGTGTTTCGTGAAGAATAACTCGGTCCTCGAACTTTTTAGGGTTAAGGGAAACTTATAGGCAAAGAGAGAACGAGAGGCGGTGGCCAGGGTCCCTAGGGGCCACCAGGGGCGGCCTAGGGTGGGGCCACGCCTGACACCCCTGCCCCCCTTCGGCTCTTCTTTGGACTCCGTCTTCGTTCCGGATAAAAAACGATCTCCCTGGATTTTCAGCCCTTTCCGAGAATATTTCTTTAAGAACTTTTCTGAAATAGAAAAACAAGAGAAAACAACAACTGGCCCGGGGCATCTTGTTAATAGGTTAGTCAATGAAAACATCCGGAAAACGAAAAAAACGTGTGAAAACATGTAGACAACATAAGTGCACCGGATGGAAAACAAGCATGGAGCATCAAAAATTGTAGATACGTTTGCAAGGTATCACTTTTCCATTGACATTATTCATATTTATTGTTCAGTTGCGACCAGTGATAGTCTTGAGGGTGATATTTTGCGGTAACTCCCCAAGTATGGCTGAAGGCGCCATGGACATGAAGCATCCCTAAACCAGGTGCGATCAACATATGTAGAAGTTGGGAGGAAACACCTATTCACGGAAATGACCTATAGTGTACTTCCTTTCTTACTACAAGTCAGATTGTTATTGTGCTATATGAGTGACTACGAAGAGTTGGCTTGCTATATCTTGGATGGGATAGAATATGAGAGCTGGCACTTGATGGGTATAGGTATGGCATTCTTACCAACCTCCCTTTGATTTTAGGTTATTAACTACCGAAGCAAAGAGAAGTTTGGATCAAGAAAGTGTGTGTGTGTGGGGGGGGGGGGGGGGTGCTCGTTCATTCGCTTGCTCATGAACTCGCTGCTTTGCTAAAGCAACTTGTCGGCTCCTCCCCCACGCCCACAGGTGAACATTATTCAACAAACATGCTAACTACAAGAGAAATTTTTGTGACTTCTTACTCACAATACAGGTTCAGTTCTGTCGAGACATCATAGTAGAATTCATAGACGGGGGTGCCATGAGACTACCGATAGAGAAGTGGGGGGACGTGATCGTACGATGAACCTTGACACGGGGTTTTACCCAGGTTTGGTACGTCGCAGTAATGCGGCGTTCCTACTCCTGCAATCTCACTATTCAGGACTAAAGCCTGGAGTAAACAGAGTACAATGTGAGGTTAGGTTTAGCTACTCGTCAAGGATCCACCTCTCGACGAGTTATCCTCTAGCTTCTTTTTTATCTTTCTTATCTCCCGTCCGGCTTTATATAATAGCCGGGTTAGGGCTTACAGAAAAGGAAACCTAGAAGACCACGGTATGTGCTAACTTGGAAAGCAAGGAATCCGCCTTCTACTCCAAGCCGTATCACGTGGGCCGTGATCCGAGTTCTACTAGAATCCGGCTTTTGTGCGTCAGCTTACTGGGCCGCCCAATGGACCGTGATCCATTACCATTTAGGCCACCCTCGTAACCCAACACTTTAGACTACCATCTGATATACCCCTAATTGGTATATATCCGACAGTAGCCCCCAAGAAGGATTAAGACTTTGATTCGCCGTCTTTCGTCAAATTTGCATTCTTTCCGAGAAATACTGGCTTTCTGTCTTGATTCTTCTTTTCCTTTAAACAATGATGTCACGCAAAACTCGGATTTCGGAAAATACGGCTTTTCTTCCTCAAGCCTTCGTGGAGAAGAAACTTCCTACGTCAGCGCTTTAATCATGCTGACGTCAGGGACGTTTGGGTTTCGAGCGGGAAACCCTGAAACGTATCTCTGACAGATTCTCGCGGGAAATGAGGAGATAGCAATAATCACCCGTCGTTTCATTTCCCGGAATTTCCGGCGAGTGACACGTGTTGATCATCCAACGGTCAAAAGAGCCGTTAGCATGTATCGCGACGGATTTCCGGCTATAAATAGCCATCTCCATCCCCTCCGGCAAACCTTCCACACCCCAGTTCTCATCGCCTCAAGCACTTAGCGCCCAAGCCACTGTGAGCAGAGCAAGACCTAAACGCGCGCTCGCAACAGCGCCATTCGCAAACCTCGCCGGAGTGCACGGATTCTTCCTCGCGCCGCTCGGGAATAGCATCTCCGAACGCTTCCCTAGACTGCTCCGTCGCGGCGGAGATAGACAACATCATCAAAACCATGGACCCCATGGTGGACTCGCCCCTTCGCGCCACCGGCGACGAGCCGGAAAAAACCACCAGCGGCCAGGCCAGCGGGGATCCGCCTCTCGCTGCCACGAATCTGGCTGCGTCCTCCTCCGCGCCGTCTCTGCCGTCGCGCCCAAGACAGCAGAGGAGAAGATACTTCTCGTCGGAGAAGAGCTTGATGCCGTGTCTGCCGCTGCGTCTGTTGCCGCCTGGGCTGAAGACGAAGGGGAAAATGCCGGCAACTCGAGCCAGAGTAGCATTCCTCCCTCCCTTCTTTCGACAATGGAGAAGGAGGGGTTACTGGTGAAGGGCAAATGGCGGAGCCCGGAAGAAGAGTCCGAGCTGTTGCCTAAAGCCGGGGAATGCGTTCTCCTAACTTCTCATATCTCTAGAGGTATGGGACTCCCGCCTTCGGCCTTTTTTCTCGAAATTCTCGACCATTACGGTATTCAGCCCCACAATATTCCAACGAACTCCATTCTATATCTAGCCGGCTTCCAATCCCTTTTCGAGGGTATTTAGGAATAGCACCTAGATTAGACTTTTGGCAATACTGCTTCGGAGTGAAGCGAAACCCTACATAGGGCGTTCTTCCCATCTGTGGGACCATTTCTTTCACTCTTCGAAGATTCAGGGAAGATTGGTACCCAAAAATAAAAACATCAGCATCCGTCAAGTTTTGGACGAGTTCTTTCTTTTACCACGAAGACATCCCATTTCCTAGAAAAGAAAACGGGGTTCCTCCATTCGTCAATTCCGCTGCCATCCCTCAAGATAGCTGGGCGGTCGAAGCAGTGCAAACCTTGCCGGATGATTTGCTGAAGATCAAGCGGCGCATCTCCAAACTTACCTCCTCAGAACCTCCCCTAACTGGAACAGACACAACTTTGTGTTGGTTCGGACGTCGTATTCAACCTCTTGCCCTCCGCCCCCGGCTTCTTTGTGAATACAAAGGTCCGGAAGACGAAATGAGAGGGACGGAGAAAGCCTTTACAAAGAGGGATTTTAAGAAGTGGGTCAACCAATTGGTTGCTACTCGCGACCAGTATGAAGAAAGCTTGGGGATGTATCACGAGGAAAACCCGGTTTCTAAGGTACTTTACTTTTCCCTGCTTGGTATTCTCTCGGATTTTTGTCTCTCCCGGATTTCCCTAACTTAGTCGGATCTTTTGCCATTTCCATAGTTCGATGCTCTTACGGGAAAAGACCTTGCGTCCGACGCCGAACTTGATGAATTGCATGCCAATTTTTATGGCGGTCGGAAGCGCAAGAGGCAAGTGACCACGGAGGAAGTGATAAATCTTGACGAAATTCCTATCGCCACGTCCAGGTATTTTTCTGGGGATTTCATATTTTTGCCTGATTTCTATCTCACACTCCGTTTTGGTTCCTCGAGGTATTTACTTCTCAAATTTTTGCTTCATCCTTTCCTTCTTTCAGCCTTGCGCCAGCTTATTTGAAATCAAAGAAACTGAAAAAGCATAAAGCTACTGTTGGCAAGGGAGTACCCTCTCCAGCTGCAGCTCCTCCCACTCCAGTTACTCTCGTTGGGGAGGATAAGACCGCGAAACCAGAGGAACAAACCCGGCCGACCAGCCAGCCTATTGCATCCAATGTGGATGCGAGGGAAAGGGCGGAGCCGGAGATGGGAGGTCCTTCTCAGACACCTGAAGAAGAGCCCATCACTGCTTTCGACAAGGGCTACAAGGTAAAGGAGGAACCTTTTGATGATCTCGGATACATTCTTCCGACAGCTAAGAAGTTCTTCGCTCCTGCTCCCCTGATCCGTCCTTGGCCACAAGGCGGACTAATTTTCCGAAATAACTTCGTGTTTTTGCCTCGTCAGGTCATCCAAGACGACCTGCACCATGTTGGAATTCTTTTTGCTCAATACGCAAAAGAATTCAACGATAACTTTCCAGGTTTGTAGCGGATGAGCCAGGTAATATCTCTAGCCCCAAAGAAATAAGTCAAATGCATGCTCTTAAGTTAATGCTTTCATCCTTATTATGCTTGCTACTAACTTGAGCCTTTTATTTTGTTTCCGTGTTTCAGCAAACCGCTGAGAGTATAAACCTGGAAGTTTTTGGCAAGCTTACCATCAAGAATAAGGAGGTTAGAAACCTTCTCTCTATTCTTGCCGTTAAGGAGGCTGAGCAGGCATCATCTCAGCATCAGCTGGAGGAAACGACACGTATTTAATTTCTCTATGGTTTCAATTTTATGCCTTTTTCTAAGTATTTCCCGAGTTTTTCTAACTTGGTATTTTTACTTGCTTTTCAGCTGCTTTGGCGAAAGCCAAGCAAATTGCTGAAGATGCCGGTAATGCCGAGAACCTCCGCCGGGAGAATCTAGACCTTCATAAGAAACTTATGAGGGTTCAGAAAGAACTGGAGGCCAGCCAGCTGGCTGTTGGCATTGCTCAATCCAATGCCTCCAACCAAGCCGAGAAGGACAAGGTAACTATCCGGGATCTGGAGAATGCCTTGACCCTTCGCCTAGAGGAGGGCTCCGAGGTGGATAAAATCCTCGGTAAGTATTCTATTTTTACCGGATTTTCAATGTTTTATAATCTTTCTCTGCTTTTTCCATAACACTTTTGTTTTTTGTCTGAAAAACAGGAGACGACCCAGCTCTTAGTCGGATTGAAAAGATCCGAGCCTTCGGGAAGGTCTTCACCGCGCTCAAAGCTGCGGGGATGTTGCTCATCAACAAGTTCCTTCCCGCAAAGACTAGGGAGTTCTCGGGAGTTGAGAAATTTCCGGGAGCTATCGTGGAGGTGGCGGAGTCCAAGGAATCCACCTTGCGCTCCGCGGCACGTGGTGGTGCACGCATGGCTTTAGGGCTCATGCGCATGCACTACCCCTCTGCCACATCTTGCCGCGTGGCGTCCGGCATCCCGCAAGGATATACACAAGCCCAGCGGACCAACATCTTTGACAAGATCAGAGGTCACGCAACCAATATCGCTTCCATGGTCAACGTCTCCATCTTCTATCCGAAGGAGGCAATCCCGGAAACTCCCGAGGAGTCCTCCAGCGAAGATGACTCGGATGCTTGAAGGAGAACTCCGGGTCCCGGGTAGAGAGGAAATAGGAGCATTACCGAGCTTATGTTGTAAACAATATTGTAATGCTTCTATTCTTTTGAATGAACAAGTACTCCACCTTTTGCAGCAATGTTATCTAACTATTTTGCAAGTTTTTCGGGTTGTTGTTCTTTTATCTTCTAAATTCTCTGTTTTTGTATGCTTTAACTGTCCTTAGTGCTTGAAATGGCTCGATAGCGTTTTAATCTTCATGCCGAGTGACTGGGTATGACCGATCAGTCTAAAACTCGGAGACATGGATAATGCTAAAGGCATTTTTGCTTACTAGCTCCAGTGACCCAGCATAAAAACAATCAGATAATATTTAGAGAACAGTAAGGAATTTTTGAATGAAACTCAGGCACGCGGGCACAATCTGGGTTTCCTTAAGCCCTTTTTAGGCTGAAAATCATTCAGTTTTATAACGCCGAGCACGCAGGCACAATTCGGGTTAACATTGAGTATTTTGAAAGATCATTGGGAAATAGATAAGGCGGAAATATGCTTTATACTATAATAAACATGTAAACATAGAAGTACGGATTCCGACAACTTTATTTCATGATCTCAAAGATGTTTACATAGAAATTGAACTAAGTATAGAAGGGACGTAACTGGTGGATACTCCAGGGCCTCTTTGTCTCTCCTAGTTCATCATCTATCTTTCTCTTTCTTTTGCGATTCGGCTTCTCGGGTTGATCTTTCGTATCTCAAATGTCTACAAGATAGTATGATCCATTTTTCATAGCTTTGCTAATGGCGAATGGTCCTTCCCATACTGGGGCCAATTTGTGATTTCTTTGTTGTACCAATCTTAGCACTAGGTCACCTTCTTTAAAAGAACGATGCCTGATTTTCCGACTATGACAACGTCGTAAACCTTGCTGATAAATGGCGGATCTTTGAAGCAACAACTCTCGTTCTTCTTCTAAGAGATCGACGGCATCCTATCATGTGCTTTCGGCATCTGAGTCATCGAAATCCTGCACTCTAGGGCTGTCATGGATCATGTCCGTTGGGAGGACTGCTTCCGCACCATAAACTAGGAAAAACGGGGTTTGCCCTGTTGACCTATTTGGCGTCGTTTGAATGCTCCAAAGCACAGAGGGTAATTATTCCACCCATGCTCCAGCTGATCTATGAAGAGGAGATTCGAGTCTTGGGCGTATTCCTTGCAGGATTGAGCTGTTCATTCTTTCAACCTGTCCATTGGATTGCGGGTGCGCCACAGATGCGAGATCTAGGCGAATTCTCGTTTGTCGGCAATATTTTTCCAACTCTCCAATGGAGAAATTTGTCCCGTTGTCAGTTATGATGCTGTGTGGAACATCATATCTCATGACTACGTCAATGATGAAATTTCTGGCAGTTACACCGTCAAGTTTTTTGATGGGTTTAGCCTCCACCCACTTGGTATATTTATCCACTGCGACGAGTAGATGTGTAAGTCCGCCTCTTGCAGTTTTGAATGGTCCCATCATATCTAGCCCCCAGACCACGAACAACCATGTAATAGGGATAGTTTTGAGTGCTTGGGCTGGCATATTTGTCTGTTTGGCGTAATACTGACATCCAGCACATGTATTCACTATGTGTTCAGCATCTGTCTTGGCTGTTAGCCAGAAAAACCCTGCACGGAATGCTTTTTAACTATGCTTTTAGATTGAGCATGATGTCCGCAATCTCCAGCATGGATTTCTTGCAGGATTTCTTGTCCTTATTCCGGCGAAATACATCGCAGAAAAATTCCGGTAGTACTGCGTTTATACAGGCAATCGTTGATTACCGTGTATCCTTTGCATCAACGCTGTATTTGTCTTTGCAAGACTTCGTCTGCTCCATCCGGGTACTTCTGATCAATTAAGAAGTTTAAATATGGAATTGTCCATTCCGGGTTAACGAGCATGACTTCGATTGACTCGGAAACCAGAGGATAGTCGACATCTCCACCTTTTATGGATGGTTCGTACAAATGCTGGACAAACACACCTGGTGGTAGGATTTTCACCCTTTCTGATCCCATGCGGGCTAATGCGTCCGCGTTCTAGTTTTCTTCCCTTTTGACGTGAAGCACTTCAAATCCTAGGAAACAGATTGCAAACTCGTCCACCGTTCTCCGATATTCGGCCATGATGGGACTTTTGGCGTCCCAAGTTTGGTTGAGCTGGTGTTGTACCAAATCTGAGTCGCCATAGCATAAGATGAGTTTAACACCTATTTCTTTTGCAATATGCAAGCCATGAAGCAGAGCTTCGTATTCTGCCACGTTATTACTGGCATTGAAGTGTATTTGTAATACATACTCCATTGTTTCTCCTCTAGGGGATTTTAGGACTACACCAGCTCTCGCGCCTTCCTTCATCTTGGATCCGTCAAAGTGCATGATCCAATATTCTGACTCCGGCATTGGTGTGTTTTCCATTGCTTCTGTCCAATCGGCGACGAAATCTGCCAACACCTCAGATTTTATTGCCGTTTGGGGTTGGTACTTAATGTCGAACGCTGCTAGCTCGATGCCCCATTTGGCTACTCGGCCTATTGCGTCTGCATTGTTTATTATATCCCCTAGTGCTGCTTTACATACCACTGTTATGGAATGTCCTTGAAAGTAATGACGAAGTTTCCGAGATGCGAAAAATACGCCATATGCCAGTTTTTGATAGTGTGGGTATCTTTGTTTAGACTCGGAGAAAATTTCACTTACATAGTATACCGGATGTTGATCTGGTATGCTTTGATCGTCTTTCTGCCTTTCCACAACTATTACTGCGTTGATAACCCGGTTTGTAGTTGCGAGGTACAATAACATGGGTTCTTCGTCTTTTGGGGACGCCAAAATCGGAGCTTTCATCAAAGTTTCTTTCAACTGGGTTAATGCTGCATCTGCTTCTTCTGTCCACACAAACTTGTCAGATTTTTTCAACAATTTGTATAATGGCAGAGCTTTGTCCCCTGGCCGGCTATTGAACCTGCTAACGGCTGCTGCAGAACCCTTCAATATGTGTACATCTTTTACACACGTGAGCTTTGAGATGTTTAAGATTGCTTTGATCTTTTCCGGGTTTACTTCTATTCCTCTATGAGAAACGATGAAACCCAGAAGTTTTCCTGAGGGAACCCCGAATACGCACTTTAAAGGATTCAACTTCATCTTATAAGTGCTTAGATTTTCGAAATTTTCTCGCAAATCTTCAAGGAGTGTGTCCTTTTCCTTGGAAACGACGGCAATGTCGTCCACGTAAACATGGACATTTTTGCCAATCTGGCTATGCAAACATCGTTGCATGCATTGCTGGTAAATTGCACCTGCATTCTTCAGGCCAAACGGCATGGTTATGTAGTAGTACGTTCCATATGGGGTTATGAAGGAAGTTTTGATTTGATCCTCTTCCTCCATGCGTATTTGATGATACCCGGAATATGCATCCAAAAATCATAAAAGCTCAGAGCCAGCAGTGGCATATATTATTTGATCGATTTGCGGTAACGCAAATCTATCTTTTGGACACAATTTGTTCAGGCCAGTATAATCTATACACATCCTAAGGACAGTACCGTCTTTCTTTGGGACTAATACTGGGTTTGCAGACCATTCAGTATGTATAACTTCCCGGATAAAATCTGCTGCCAAAAGCCGGATAATCTCCTTGCCAATGGCCTTCCGTCTTCTTCCGTCAAATCGACGGAGACTTTGTTTGACGGGTTTAGATCTTGGAATCACCTTAAGTTGATGATCAGCAAGTTCCCTCGGTACGCCTGGCATGTCCGCTGGACACCATGCGAAGATTTCCCAGTTCTCACGGAGGAACTTGATGAGCTCGCTTTCCTATTTGTCGTTCATCCCGGTTCCTACCACGACAAACTTTGTCGGATCTTTAGGATCTAGGATTACCTGTCTTGTATTCTCGGAAGCTTTGAAGCTATCTGCCGGCTTCCGGCTTTCTTTTTCTGCCGGCATTTCTGTCGGCGATACTTCTTTGGCCAGCTCCTTCAGTTCTTTCTTTGCTATCACTTTTTCTGCGCAAACGGCGTTTTCTTTTTCCAGCTCGTTTGCCAATTTGAAGTCTCCCATTATGGTGACTACTCCTCCTTTTGGCCCTGGCATCTTCATCTTGTTATAAATATAACATGACCTTGCCATAAATTTGGCGAAAGCTAGACGTCCGAGTATTGCGAGATACACGCTTTCTAACGGCACAACTTCGAAGGATACTTTTTCCTGACGAAAGTGATCTTTCTCTCCGAAGGTTACATCTAGGGAAATTTCTCCTAGGTATCGTGCTTGTCTGCCAGGGACGATGCCGTGAAAACGTATGTTGCTGTGATTGAGCTGGGTCTCGGAGATTCGCAGATGCTTTAGTGTATCTAGGTACATTATGGTAATGCTGGATCCTTCATCCATCAGCACTCTTTTTAGCCTAGTGTTTTGAACAATAGGGCTTACAATTAGAGCTTGCATGCCGGGTTCTAGGATATTTCCGGGATGATCAGACTGATCCCACGTAATTGGTGTATTTGAGTACTTCAAGAATTTCGGGGTTGCAGGAATAACCGCGTTTATTTCTCGGAGCATTCTCTTTGCCACCTTTGCTAAGGGAGTTGCCAGGAAAGTTAGGTTGCATTATCCGTCAACTCTTGGAAACTTAGGCTCGCCTTTTCGCTGTTGTTCCTGGATTTTTTCATCAGTGTACGATTCACTGTCTTCTTTTTCAGCTTCTGGCTTTTGCTTGGAGAATTTCCTCTTAGAGTTCTTCCCTTTGCTTCCGGATCCTGCACTGCCTTTCATATGCTTATTTATTCGGCATTGTGCGTTAGTATGGGTGGGTTTCCCAAATTGCGAGTGGTGGACACAGTTTTCCGACTTTATTTTTTCCCATTCTTCTTTGGTGTAGTTTATCGGTTCTGTTCTTCGTCCTTTCCACCTGCTCCCATTTTCTCTTCCAAAGGCTATGTTAACTTCTTTGGGTTTTTGTGTTGCATCAGGAGTTCCTTTTTTCTCAGGGCAAGGGGTCTTTTTGGCCTGGATTAAAGTATCGATATTGCCGCCTCTCGCTCTGATATCGTCTTCGGCCGCTGCATGCTCATTGGCGGTTGTAAGCATAGATCCGAGATCTTTGTGCTTTTTGGAACCGATCATGAACGGTATGAGTCCGGGTTTTAAACCATTGACGAAAGCATGCATTTCTTGTACATCAGTTACTCTAGAGCAACTATTCTTCATCGCAGTCCATCTTGAGATAAAATCCACATATGGTTCATCTTCAAACTGGGTGCAACAGTTTAGCTGCTTGATGTTGTTCGGGCGCTTGTAGGTTCCCCGGAAATGCTGAGTAAACACTCTAGCCATATCATCCCAGCTGTCGATAGTTCTTGATGGTAACCCATTAATCCAATCTCTGGCTCCATCCAGTAACATTAGGGGGAGAAATTTTACTGCCTCCAGGTCTGTCCCATTGTTAATCTGGACGGCTGTGTAATAGTCTGAGAGCCAGGTATCCGGGTTTGTGCTGCCGGTGTATTTTTGATACGTTGGACCAACTTTGGCAAAGCCAGAATGCAGATTTATCCTTTAGATCCTATCAGTGAAACACTTAGGTCCAAAGTATAAATCATCTCTTTCCGCTCTGTCAATGTGTGCGGAGTATCTGCCGGCTGAATGGACAAAAGGGGATATGCTCCTTTTTTTTCCATTGTGGCGTGAATGCGCTTTTCCGGGATTATCTCTATTTCCTCCATGATCGTGCCCTTTGGGATAAGGTGGAGTTCTACTCCTGTGTCTTTCCTTATTCCCGGGGGGCGTCCGGGATCTCTCACGCCTGTGAGGTATATCCTGTCTTCCAGCATTTTCAGCGGGGCGTCTCGGAGGCGGCATTGCTTTTCCATCCTTCTTTTTTTTCTCTTCCCGGTCACGGGGATTAGTTCCATCTTTCGGGAGATGGGATCCGGTTCTGGATGCTTCATCCTTGTTGTCGGGTTTATTTCTTGTCCTTTCTCGGATCTGATTTCTTCTCTTTCGATGTTTGAATCTCCAGGTTCTTCCTGTCCAGGTGCTCCAGCGCGCATGTAGCTGTTTTGCATAGGGCAGAGTCGTCGTGCAACTTCCCTGATCGCTCTTGCCCTCGCAGTTGTTGTTGCAATGCTTTTCCTAGGAAAGCATACACCCCTTGAAGTTTTTCACCATTGGAGTACATATCGTTGTTGAGGATGGCGAACGCTGCTTCCGCGTTTTCTGCTGCAGTTTTGTATATTGGCTCGCCTCTGGCATTTTTGCCGTTTACTTGCTTTTGCCAAGATGGGTTGTGAAACCTTTCTTTTGGCGGCAGTACTTCCGGTCTTGCGATTTCGGGTAACCGTGTAGGTTTAATGCCAGATCTATTCTTTCTCTCGCATTCCTCAATTTCTTCCTGCTTTAGCTTGATGTCAGCCTGAGTTTTTTGGAGGTGTTCTCGAGTTCGGAATAGATGTTGTTGTTGCCTTTGGAGAGCTCTCCTCCGGGCTTCCAGCACTTCAGGGGGCTCGTGTGGTCCCACTGGTGTTTGAAGTAATTCTTGTTCGTCCTGTTCTGTCATTGGCGGAACAGTGATTTCTTTCGTTTTCTTCTCCGCAGGTTTAACTCCGCTTCCACCTCCTACTTCCGGGCTTTCATTGGCTGGATCGGCCGATTTCTTCTTCCGGAGCTTGTACTGGAGTTTTTTGGCAGCTTTGTATTTTTTCTTGGAAGAGGGAGGTTTTTTTACAAGGTTCTTCCTCTGTCGGTTCTTTGACATCAGGATATGTTGGAGAGGTTTCTCCTTCTTCTCTCTCTTCCTCTGGTGGAGGCGTCCTAGGGCTTTCCTGACTGTCGGCATCCGTGTTTTCAGCCGGTTTTGCCATTAGTACTTCGTGGAATCCCTCTTGAAGAGATTTAACCTTTTTTTCGAAAGCATCCTCATCTTCATCTTCGGAATCAAAATTATCTGACCCGGTTTCTGATTCCAACCTCGCCTCTATGGCAGCTAACACGGAGTCAGCTTCCGAGTTCGTCGTCGAGTTGACGAATGTCGGATCTTCCACCTTTATTGTGGGATTGTTGTTTTCTGCCTCTTGCACGAGATTGCTTTCATCCGTGTTTTCGGCGATCTCGGATTGCACCATGCCGATAAAGTGCGATGCAGCAGTGTATCGACGATCTGAGCAAAATCCAGCGTCATAGTCGTCTTCGACTGGGTATAGGGCGGGTGGGATAAATTTGCTTCCACCACAGAATCCCATCGCTTCTGCAGTTAATCCGATAAAGATGTTTGCAGATCCAATCGGTAAAACGCAGGCACTTACCCGGTGATTCCGCGCCGGCATGTATGATCTATTGTCGAGGAAGCGCCCGACGCCCCGACGTCGTTGTCGAATTCCAAACTTCCGACAGTTATGGTACTGCCGATTCCGCCGAGTATCCCCGATCGAAACATAACGCCTGGCGTGGATGGCCCCATGGTGGGCGCCAACTGTCGAGACATCGTAGTAGAATTCATAGACGGGGGTGCCATGAGACTACCGATAGAGAAGTGGGGGGACGTGATCGTACGATGAACTATGACACGGGGTTTTACCCAGGTTCAGTACGTCGCAGTAATGCGGCGTTCCTACTCCTGCAATCTCATTATTCAGGACTAAACCCTGGAGTAAACAGAGTACAATGTGAGGTTAGTTTTAGCTACTCGTCAAGGATCCACCTCTCGGCGAGTTAGCCTCTAGCTTCTTGTTTATCTTTCTTATCTCCCGTCCGGCTTTATATAATACCCGGGTTAGGGCTTACAGAAAAGGAAACCTAGAAGATTACGGTATGTGCTAACTTGGAAAGCAAGGAATCCGCCTCTACTCCAAGCCGTATCACGTGGGCCGTGATCCGGGTTCTTCTAGAATCCGGTTTCCGTGCGTCAGCTTACTGGGTCGCCCAATGGACCGTGATCCATTACCATTTAGGCCACCCTATTAATCCGGCACTTTAGACTACCATCTGATATACCCCTAATTGGTATATACCCGACAAGTTCAAAAGGGTCAAATTGTCAACCTAAAAGGCAAATCGATTAGTCGCCTCCTCCCCCACGCCGACAAGTGAATATTATTCAACAAACATGCTAACTAGAAAAGAAAATTTTGTGACTTCTTACTCACAATAAATATTCAATTCGGGGCGGATAAATTGTCAACCTAAAAGACAAACGTATGCAAGCATATTGTTTGTAGCCATATGTACTTTCACATTGATATCATATCCCTTTTTCTATGACTTGTATGTTTATAAACATCTTATCATTATATAGCCCACCACCTTTTTATCTCCCAACAACTTATTGTTAGGAGGTGCATAAATACCATGAGGTATACAACCTCGTTGGCTCCTTGCTATTCATGGATACAAGTTTTGTTTTTTTGACATGGGTTATGGGTGCAAGCCAAGGTTAGACAAGTGTAATATGATAAAACCACACCTGATGAGTGAGGTCTGCTTGGAACCTCAACTACTTTTAAAACCCAAGATCTATACAATATTATTTCGGTGGTGCCCGATCAAGCAATAATTTAGTTTATCTCTTTTTTCACTTTTAGAAAAGCACCAACGTTTCAATACTTAAAAAAGAAACATATTTGAGGATACCATGGTTTTCAAAACTAAAATATTCATTAGAAGCAAACACCTCAAATTATGTCAAACCGTAGTATTTCTATAGGATGGTAATACCGCGCGGCAGCTTATGGCGCTGACCACTCATGAATCACCATTTGACAATGTGGTCTAGTTGTCATTCACCCATCACTTCCCGGATCCAATGACTGACAACTCGTTCTCTCCTTATAAATTTTCTTTTCATAAAACACAGACCATACTATTTTGAGAAAACTTTAAAAGTAGTCTGCTGCCAAAGGCTACCTCCCGAGTGAGTTGTCGCCGAGAAGAAACCAAACCACCAACCAGCCGCTTGCCACCAACACGAAGCGTGCGACAGCGACGACGCAACGGCAGCACACACAGAAGGAAGTCGCGAAAAAGAAAAGAAAAGAAAGATGGTCGGACTCCACAGAGACCGGCCACGAGGGCAGGCAGCACGAAGAAGCACGCACCAAAAATAAGAAGCCTGGGAAGCCGAGGAAGGCGAAGCCGAGGGCCCAAAAATATTTTGGGGGCCGAGCGGAAGCGCGAATCCCCCTCCCCGATCCCAATCCCGAATCCGACCCCGTCGCCAGATCTCGCCCCTCCCCCGGGCCCGATCGCTGCCGGCGCCGGCGGAGGCTGGACGGTCCGGCCGGCGGTTGGAGGAGATCTCGCCGAGATTTGGTCTGGGTTGGGTTGGGCTGGTGGGAGGAGCCGGGTTGGTGGCCATGGCGTCGGCGCAGGTGTCGTCCTCCACCGCCGTCCCGTCGTCGCGGGAGGCGAGTCGCCAGGCCGGGAAGAAAGCGGTAGGTTTGTCGCCTATTGCTTTGGGGCAGAAACGTAGCCGGATTATAGTTAATATGGACATCATTTTGGTCCGAGCACGTCTGTTTAGCACAGGAGAATCAGGTGTGACGCATTGGTTAGCAAGTTAGCACTGCAGTTGTAGCTCAATCAATCATTTTAGCTCAATTTAGAGAATCCAAATGGAACCGCATTCGCCTCCCATCATGCCGCACCCAGTTTGAATTTGTTGGAATTTAGTAGCTAATTAGGACCATGCTGCGGTGTCGGACTGGTCTTCAATGCTAGTCCAGCACAATTTTGAGTAGAAGTTGGCTTTAGAATGATACTGTCCTGTTTTCTGAACCAGCTAGAGGAGTTCCGTAAGAAGAAAAAGAAGGCGGCGAAGAAGGCCACCACCATTGTAGACCAGGCAGCGCCGGCTGCTCCCAGTGCACCGGAGAACCCCCTGCCAAATTCCAATAATGCTACCCCAGGAGAAGGTTTG
Organism: Alopecurus myosuroides; assembly: GCA_028641055.1. NCBI lineage: Eukaryota > Viridiplantae > Streptophyta > Magnoliopsida > Poales > Poaceae > Alopecurus > Alopecurus myosuroides. The sequence continues at coordinate 111,246,322 of CM054058.1, read as the reverse complement.
GTGTCTGATTTGGACTCCAACGCTCCAAGCACATCATCTGCGCCATCTGCTACCTATGAGAATGGCCCAACGAGTTCTTCCAGAGGCGAGGAATTTGTTTCAAATGGTCCTGCTGTCGCGAATGCATCAGCTAGTGTTACCCCCCTGCAAGATGCTGTTGGTGAAGGAGGGAGCAAGTTTTATGGAAACTTGAGCTACTCCGATCTAGTTAATGGGCATCATGATGATTGGAGAGGCGATGCTGCCCGCAAAAGGGTAGAGACCATTCCTGACAAAGATGCCCCTTTAACATCTAAATTGAGTGCATTTGGAGACACTTACAGTGGTTCTAATTCTGCTGAGGTCTTGCCGAATTCGGGAGGGAATTCTTTTTTGAGTCAAGTAAATGGTACTGAACAGTCTAGTTCATATTCACCCGGCAGCCTTTTTGGCAAGTCCGGAAGCACTTTCTCTCAGGATTACACCCCAGCAAATGATATCTTCGCCCGCTTCCGAGGTAAAGGTTTTAGTTTCATTTTTCTTCGTTACAGTGCCTCATGACTGCCTTGACTATGCAGATCTTCTAATCTTTGTTTTTTCCCCCCTATGCATCAGATTCCACACCTGCTAATTTTGATAAACAGGATCCTTTTATGTCAACTGATTATCCAACTGCCTACAATCGATCTCGGACGTCTTTTCTTGATTCTATTGGACTACAAAGAGCTCTGCCAACACAAACCCCAGACGCGGAGCCTCCAAAAGCCAATAATAAGCTATTTAGCAGTTCAAATTCTGAAAGTTTTTCTCTTCAGCAGCCAAATCAGCAATCCACACATAGCAATTTTGTGGATAATTCTGTTATGACAGGAAAGCAAGAATATACTAACGAAAAGATGCTATATGATAATTCTGTACCTCCTGATTCCTTACCTTCTAAAGATGAAAACAGTCCGCAGTATGGCAATCAAATGTTCCAAAATTTCACAGCTCATGAGAAAGATGATGGTTTTGCAACACTAGAGCAGGTGAGGAATACCAACCACTAACTTTTTGTTAACTTTACTTTCCTCTTGTCTTTTGTGGGGATCTGTGCATTCCTTAGGATATAGAATATTCATATTTGGACCAGAGTATTCCTAGCAAAATTTACAGCGGATAGGATATAAGTGTAGCACAAAAACAAATGTTTACTTAGTGCTGTTAGGTTTAATGCCAGCTACACCTAAAACTATGTACACATGAAACACCAAGTGTCGAGTTGTTGAATTGGTCGTATAGTTTCTGTTTGTAGTGAACCCAAAGGTTGCACGCCAGATTATCTTTCCACCAGTGATCTTTACAGAAGGTTCTCTTCGCTTCGCACATTTGATGCAATCACTTCTTTGTCTGCATCTTGTCATATCCTAATTTTTCGTTGGTATATTTCGGTAGTCCAGATTTCTGACACTCACATACCCATGTGCTGTGATAGGATATACAAATCTTGTTACGAGAATGCTAAATTTTGGACATGTACGTTTTGGCATATTTTAATTTTCTTTTGTGAAGTTTCTGGCATACCTATCATTCAGATGTTAATGACTTGATGCTTGTCCACTAGATAGAGTACTTCCTTTTCAATAACAATTCAGCATGCATATTTTGTTATTCATCCCCTTCAGCATAGTTCTCATAGCTGTTTTGGTTTGGTTGCCAGCTTATTGAGGATTTGACAACAGAGAAATTCTCCTTACAAAGGACTCTAGAGAAATCTCAGGAACTAGCGCAAAATTTGGCCACAGATAACTCGGCATTAACAGATAAATTTAACCAACAGGTATGTGCACGTTCAAAAGTTTCGGTGAAGGTTTTCTTGCAATAGGTGGAAGTTGGATATGTTGTGATTGCAAAAAACTATAACAGTGAGTTCGTTTTCACATAGTAATAAAAAATGGAAGTGCTAACATAATTCAGTTAATAGCTTGTGATAGGACATGATGAATTTAATGTTAAAATTTAGAATTGCGGTCCCAGTGTTCTACCACGTTCAGATATCTTAATTCCACTACCACAACTTGTCAGCAAAGTGGTTGCCTGCTAATTCTCATCTACTATATGATGAACTCCAAATGTAGTTTGATCCAGATCTGTATAGTAAAGTACTTGCACAAAGCTTAGCTTTAAATGGGACATAAGACATACTGTAAGCAAAAAAAATGGAGCCATATCCAGACATAGCTAGCATGAAATGTGATTGAAGTATGTAAGAAAAATAGTAGGTTCGAACCTAACTGTAGTCTACTACTTGATCAATGGATCACAGTTCTTAAATAAATGACAGTAACCATGGCATAAATACTTATTACTCCCTCCGTCCATTTTTATAAGTCCCACTTCTCACTATAGAAATGCTAAGAAGTGGGCCTTATAAAAGTGGACGGAGGGAGTATCATTTTTTGTCATTTTTTATTAGTGGATTTTATGCATTATTTTTCCATTTGCAAATATCAGGCACATGTGATCAGCCAGCTGACATCTGACATGGAGAGGTTGCAGGATGAAATTCAAGCTCAGCTGGTTAGGACTCTTCCATCATTTCTAGTATTTGAAAATAATTCTGCTTTTAAGGATTTTGCAGTCTAAACATCCTGCCATGCTAGTGTGCTGTTATTCTGCGTGTCCAAAGTAGTATGTGCTAATATTTGGAACAATTAGTTTCAATGGGAAGTGTAGTGCGCCCAAAAGTTTAAAGACTAACGTGAGCATGAAATCATGACGAGCTAGGGGAATGGTCGAAGGTTTCAATATTTTAAACATTGTTGGAGAATCAAGTTCAAGAGCGTTAATTGCTTCTATCACTGTTTCTATACAAGATGCATGATATGCTTGGATTTGGTGTTTGGCAGGCCGGCACGCTACATTATGCTGATGAATCGTTGTGATATTAGAATCATATTCGCTTGCTATGAACGTATTGTCACTAAACACATGCCGTTGCATTTGCTATATTTGACTTCTGATGGTCTCCGGTCGTGTAAGCATCGTCTATGTGCTCAATTTTAGTATAGTATATGCCAGTATTATATTCGTGATATGATGCTTTCTCTTCCCCTTTGAACCCTTAAGTTCCACTTACTACCTTAAGAATCCTTATTAATTTCTTTCTAACTCTACTTGTACAACAGCTGGCACTTGAGTCCATCAGAACGGAATATGCTAATGCCCAACTAGAATGCAATGCTGCAGATGAGAGGGGGAAAGTACTTGCAGCAGAGGTCATTCTATTGGAAGATAAGGTGCCTTGCTATCTCCTCATTTGCTTCCTGTGCATTACTATTTATTCTTGAAAGTTGATGTACCCTACTATGGTTGATGCTATTTGAGATCATGAATTGTTAGAGTATGTTAGGTCCCTACAATTCATTATTATCAGACATGTCGCGGGACAGATTCAAGTAATAAAAAGTATCCAATCCAGCTGGAGCACATCGCATATACCCACATCTGCAAGTCTTGGCCTTAGCAGCCAGGTTCATCCAATCTCACTAAGGAGTACATATCATTTTCTCGTAGCTCTGGAAATTTTTGCTAGCATGTCAGGCGCACACGTCACTGCATATGCTATCTGGCCCCAATATATCTGTTTAGTCTTGTGTTCATCGTAGCAAGGGTTTGCTTCCAGGACCTAGCCTGAATTGAACTGTTGTGTACCACGGTGCACAACAGGGTAGATACCACCGGGTGGATGGCCGGTTGGAGTCGGCTTGATAGTGGATGTAGCTAGATCATAGGTGGCATACATGAACTTGAGGATAATTAGATTGGTTTCTTGTTGCTTCAATAATTTGAACAAGTGCCTAGCCTACATATAGCCGGCTGGGTATAAGTTTAGAGATAGCAAACTCAATCTCTAATTGGTAACTTTCTAATGTATCTGTAACTACATGATAGCTAGACATGCTACTCTATAACTAATTGATAGGCGTGGCTGTTGCTTTCTGAGCTAGTGCCGACATCTTATGTGCTATCGGCTGGCCCAATGCCCAAGACCCACGTTCCCACCACAACATGAATATTGTTAACTTAAGTGCTTGTCAGTTTGATATATCTGTATGTTCTGTAGGCTCTTAAGCTGAGGTCAAATGAGTTGAAACTTGAAAAGGAAGTGGAGGGTTTAAATTCAGAGATTTCTTCATACAGGTGTGATTTTGAGCTAATTCGTTTTGCTAATCCGCATACTGCAACTTTATGAATGCACCTTCTTTCAAAGGATACAGAGTAGGGGAGTTCTCCTGTTTTTCATGATGACCTAAAGAAAAACATGGATGCTTCTGGAAATTGTTGTGTGAATAGATATGATAAGTATATGCTGACTTATTTTCTAGGAAAGGAGCACGCATGCCCCCAATTTTCATAAGCTGACTTGCCAAAGGATGGAGCTAGTTAAGGATACTGAGTAAATTTTTCTCTTGCTGAACACAGGCGCAAAGTTTCCAGTCTAGAGAAGGAACGTCAGCATCTTCAATCTACCGTCGAGGCTCTTCAAGAAGGTAGATAGCTGTTTACTGTAGTTTAAAACATACATACGCATTTTTTACTGGAATTTTTTTTTGGTCAACCTAGAAAATCACTAGGTACTTTCTATTTTAGCCTCATATACCCTTGTGTTACTTTCTTTTAATCTCTAATAATGAAAATTAAACTAGCTATTTGTGTGGCTGTAATAAGATAGGTAGTGTGTAGACATGACCTATATATGCAATTGTTGCCACACAATTTGACTTTACTATCAAAATACATTCGGACAGAAAAGAAGCTCCTGCACTCTAAGTTGAGGAACATTCCCGTGAGTGAGAAGGTAAATGTCGTAGAAAAACAACCAGTCGACAAAAGAGATGCATCAACCGCGACAGAGGATTTAGGTGTGGCATTACACTCCGTCTTTTTATGCCCATCCCATCTCTGCTAACTACTATTTCTGACAGACACAAAATATGTTTATTTGGATTCAGGGGAAAGCAGCTCTTTAGAAATACTGCCTAGTACCAATGACCAATTACAAGATGTTGGAACATCTATTTCGCGGTCCAGTAATATTTCTGATTTTCCTTCTTTTGAGGAGGTGTCTTCTAGCATTCCAGACGATCAGCTAAGAATGATTGACAACATCAACTCCTTGATGTCGGAGGTAACCTCTCAAGCTTTTAGGGCTAGTTTCTGGCATCAGTCAGTTGTTCAACTACCTTAGCTAACTTGACTTTGGTCTCAAAATGTCAATGTTCTTATAAAATAATCTTTTAAACTGCAGTTGGCAGTGGAGAGAGAAGAGCTACTGCGAGGACTGAGGATTGAGTCATCCAATTGCTCCAAGCTGAAGGTGTTGTCCGTTTTTTAATTCTTATTATGAGGCACATTTATTTCCATTATTTTCGGTTCTTCCAACCTCTATATTTATGAGATGCCTGTACCATATGAGGTACTAAACCCTAGGTACTTTTACACCAGGCCTATAGTTGAAACTCTTTTTACTGGTCGACGTGTCAATCAAAGATCCACCTGTAATCACAGTGCATCAATCTTATGCAAGTTATTCATTTTGTCTTAAAGGAGCTGAACAGGGATCTAACCCAAAAGCTGGAGACTCAGACACAGAGACTTGAACTATTGTCTTCCCAAATGATGGCTAATGAGAATGTCCTTGTAAGACCGATCGACGAACGCTCCATCAATGATGCAACAATGTATGCTGATGAAGGAGACGAGGTAATACAGTTTTATAATCGAACGTCTAACAGCAGAGCTGATAGTGGATCCTTGGGAGCTTTCTTATGTACTGTCACCTTGACCATAACACAATATCTACTACTACCTCCGATCCGTAAAATCTGTCATGAATAATGAACTACGTAGGCACAGGTCACAGTAATACCTTCAGGCAGATTTATCGGATCGGAGGTTGTAACATGTGTTCTAGGTGTTCTAGCTGTTACATTCAGTGTACTATACTTTCGTGTTATATCCAGAATCACCTGACATATAGTACTATCTAGGTTGTTGAACGGGTGCTCGGCTGGATTATGAAGCTATTCCCTGGAGGGCCAAAGCGCCGTACCAGCAAACTTCTCTAGTGGAAATGAAGTTTTAGAAATACCATAATGTCTCTTCATCTATATATTTTTCCTTTTGCCCAGTTTTGGTCATAGCATCGTGAGAAAAGCTGTATATTGGAGCCATTTGATGTAACCATTCTTTTGTCTACAGAAAATGAAATGAAAATGCTGGGAGCTAATACAACAATGTATTGACAGCAAGCAGAATAGCCTCCAGGAATCCTTTCCTCCCATCTTATATTTTGTCGTTATGGGTTTGGGGTGGATATGTAAAGCTGTAATTCAGTAAATGTTGTACTGCATTTTTTTCTTCTCCAAACTCACTATGTGTACATTTTTGTTTCGTGCTAGCTCTGTCTTCATCTTCGAGTCTCATTTGAACTTCCAAGGGTATGACATATACAGAGTACATAAGAAAGCACAAAGGATATTATTCTTTATTTCTCTTTGGGAGCTTAATACCATAGTACATAAGAAAGCACAAAGGATAATGCTATTTTTTATTTCTCTTTGGGAGCTTAATACCATAGTACAAATCATAAGCAAATGAAATTTCTGCATAGTTAAGACATTATTCACTTCTGTATCAACAAACAAACAAAAACAGAATTTATCAAAAGAACTTGACTTTCCGAAGTCAGTTCAAACGAAACCCTAAGACTTTGCTCTCTTCTATCTATAGAAAAGAAGGGCTAAAATAATATGTTGTGGCGGAGTGATTACTGGCTGGTCATTGCATATTCCGTAGTATCCACTAGCGTCTAATGTAGTGCTTCAATGGGGGCAAACAGAAGTGACGACACATGCTCAGGCCGGACTACATCTTGTTGTGGGTCGGAACACTGAGATAGAACTTTGTGTTCCTAAAATCATCAAGAAGTGGATTATAGCCATCTTTGGTCCTCGTCTTCAGTGGCAGCCCAAACTCCTCCATGAAGGCAGCCGAATCAAGCTGAATGAGAGACAAACGCCAAATAGCAAACTCACTTTTCAGTACCCAAGTTAGCCAGAGATGTAAACAAATAGCTGACATGAGCAGGCTTAACTTACTATGATTGTTCTCCTACTCTTCACTGGTTTAAAAGCGCCACGATTCATCTGCTCTTTTGAAAAGCCAGAGCAGTGATGGTCGATCTGCTCCAAAAGCCAGAAATTGGTCGGGAAGAAGATATCCGCATCGCCCTGGAAGAGTGGCAAGTAACATAGCTAAGCTTACTGGATTGTCTTCTTACGACATAATAGCACATAACCGATGCATGAATAAAACAAAAAAAAGGTAAACCTGCGCATCAAGATAGTTGTTATGATCCAAAGTTTTCCCATCCTTCTGCAAGAAGGAAACAAGATGAATGAGACACTCGGGAGTAAGGCCATGGCATTTCATATCTAAATGTGATGGTAATTGCATCAGCGTCACGTGTAAGGACACCAATATCAAGAACTAAGAAACATCGCGTTCTACCATTCTCAGGGCATATAAACTGACACCACTTACTGCCTTGTTAAAGAAATGCACCAAATTGTCAGAAAAGAGAAGGCATGTCACCTTTGAAGAAACCAATGGAGCTCTGTCGCCAGGTATGCTAACATCAGGAAGATAACTGAAGTCCGAAGCAATAAGAGACATGCCTGGCAAAGCTTCATGTAAAGTATCCAGTAGTTTCTGCATAATACAATAAAATCTGGCCATAAGCTGGCCACATATACCGGCATCTAACATCAACGGTAGAACCGTACTTTACAATCTAACTTAGCAGCACAGGGCCTGGAATACATACCAAGCATCCAGTTGGTAACCAAGCTCTCCGAGGCTTCGGAAAAACTTTTGAGATGACTCCTTTTGCAGCAAATGATAGTTTTTCTCTCAAAGATGGATTCTGTTCATTCATGCTAACAATCTCACTGCAGCGGACAACTAATGGGTCTTGTAATGGTTTGTAGACCTCACAGGCTTGTGAACTTTCTTAAGAAAAAAAAGTAAGAAAAATATTAATGAAAGTGATTTTAAGAGACAGTATCTACTAGCTAAATAATTTGCCATAATAGTGAACGCACATGGAAATTTACTAGTAACATACATGGAAAAGGCGACCCTGCAACAATAGCACCAACCAAAGTAATAAACTACACAATCTAAATAAAGTAAAAGATCACCATTCCGCAAGCAAGTTAAAATAATACAGTTGCTTAGTATATTTCACAATGAAACTTTCCTAGTTCAATCTGAGAAAGGAAAGCATATTAGCATAGAACTACATTTCGACCTCTATGAACAATTCATAGTGTATATTAGAATCAAGCAATAAGTAGCAAAATTCTTAAGCTAGTAGCAAACGAGAATTTTCAAAAAAAATATTAAACTGGTTTTATACATGAATCATTTAAAATATGAAAACTAGCAGGCAGCATAAGTTGATTGTTTTATAATGTCTTCCCAACTGTAGGATCTCATTCAACCATGGACTCATAAAACAGTGGATCTAAGAGCAAACAAAAGGAGAAGGAAGAAGATATTTCAGATTGTGTTTGCCAAGTCTAGGGATCCACATAACTGAATATAAAAGCAAACAAGATACTTCAAATATGGTAGAAACCAAAGGTTCTAACTATATCTTGAAAGGAATCAGAAAGTTGAAACACAAAATTACAAACCTGCCGTTTACTTTTTCAATCCACACTTCCATCCATGGGGAGACCTGATCTGGTGAATAGACAAGGTCATGAGGTAGATTGTCAAGTACCTGAAATTCCGCGAAAAGAAAGTTACTATTGGAACTGCTGTCGGTGTCTCCCTTAAGATAAGATCGCAAGACTAAAATTTCTACTCCCTCCACTCCTAAATATAAGATGTTTTAGCCTTTTTTCATATTCACATATATCTACAACATGAGCAATAGCTAGAACATCTTATATTTAGGAATGGAGGGAGTATATGATTAGCTTAGTTTTTTCAGAACCAGGATATATAAGCAATGCAAATAATATAGCAGCCAGAATTATAGCTCCAGTATGAAAATAATACAATGGCAAGCCTGACATGTCTGGTTATCGACTATTATATCATGTAATTAAAAAGAAACATTAGCGGTACGACAAATCTGTGAGTGCAATGTTCCTTTTGAATATCATGTCCAACTGAGATGTAGTTTGTGTCAGCTAGTCCTACAAACACCTCGCATTGTCAAACTCAAGAAGTTTGGCACTAAAAGGGCTCTCCTAGCGACTCTGAACCTATTGCTGACACACTGCATGAAAATGGTGATGCCATTTTGTTTGTTTGACTGAGCAAGTCCAAGCAGTACATACCTCAAGCATGAGCACCCAGCATGGTTGGGGATCCTTGGAGCCTGCAAAGGGGACAGGAAGATTGAGATCACAATATTTTTTTTTATTTTTTCGGGGAAAGGTTCCGAAGGACAAATGTGATGGCGGCACAGAGGTATAAGTAAGGAGTCCATGTGATCCACAATCAATTTACTAGATCTATCAGCACAGCATCAGAGTATTTCTAGCTTTAAGTACTTATATATAGTAGAATATGAGCTGTTGCAGGCTTGAAACAGTGTAAGATGGTAAGTGATCTGAGACAAGGATTATTGTAGAAAGTTCCTGCACTAATGGCCAGGCACAAGAATCCAGCTTACCCCATCCAGTTCCGTCAGTTGCATCACGATGCTCCACTGTAAACTTTGACAAATGGCTCTGTACTTCACCGACAGTTTCCAACTGCTTTTCAGCAAGGGAGGAGCTAATCTCTACTGAGCTAGCAAATGAAGATAAAAGGAAGGTCAAAGCATATTCAATCACAGAAAAGGAAAATGCTGGAATGGCGAAGGCAAGGCATTTCCGTAGAGTATTTGAATGTTGATATGGCACATGCCCGAAGCACGTTGTTCTGCCTTACCAAACAAATAGGACTCCGAACTGACAAAAGAGCTGCTTACATGTATTTCATATTATTGTAGACTCTTGGCGGAGCATTTAACATCATGTAATCAAGTATACCCTTGGCACATGTCCCAGATCCACCACCAATTTCATATATCTGACCAGTGCAGGAATCGATTTCAAATGGAAAGGAAAGTAAATATGATAATGTGCCGTGATATGACAAAGCACACAAGTGAATTTGGAGCTTTGTGAATCACGGTGGGAAGCTATACGAGAAAGAATATTGTCAATGCACCTTCAAAGGGACTGAAAGATTAGCTGTGCGCAGGATTGATGCAGCTATTGCGTGGGCATACCATGGCTGCACCAGAGAACCAAAACATGCATCAATAGCCGAAACTGGAAAGAAGTCACATCCTCCTCCATAACAGTTCAAGCACAAAAGGGCACCTTAAAAAGCTCCACTGGAGTGAACCAAGCGATATCGTGCTTCTTGTACAGCTTATCAAGATGCTTCATGTATGCACTCCTCCCTGCGTGAAATAACATGAAATTATTAGCACCAAATGTCTCATATAGTTAACACAGCATTGCACAGAATCAGCATCTAGAAAACATCAATGGGGTTCTAGCCTCCAGGAAAGAACATTCCAGGTCCCAAATGGTTCTACAAGCTTGAGCGAAAACTGTTCCACTTGGACGACACACACGCATATAAGATGCTCGTGGAAATGCCGCCCCAGCAAACAACTGATGAAATCCGATTCTCGCAATGCCGGAACTCAAAACTGAGACCTCGCGCATCAACTGAATCCAGCAAAGGAGCAGGAGGAGAGACAGAAGAAGCGGAGTCCAAGAATCCGAGAGCACGCACCGGCGAGCTGGTTGAAGCGGATGGCGTTGTCGAGCACGCCCACGGGCCCCGACCGCTTGGAGAAGTAGCCGTGGTCGGGATCGTACAGCGCCGACTTCACGAAATCCCGAACCTGCGAGGGAGGCTTCCCTGTCAAAGCAGCATCCCGCAGCAGGGGGATCTCTGAGTGCCCGGAAATGCCTCGACGCTTACCAGAACGGGCTTGTCGCCCGCGACGATGCCCGAAGAGAACAACGCCGCCGGGAGCCAGCCACGCCGCGCGCCGGAGCGCTGGGACGGTTGCCAGGTACGCCGGCGCCATGGCGGAGCCGCAGCGTGTCGTTGCGGCGGCGGCGGCGCTTTGGACCTTTCTGGAACAGAAATGGAGTACCACTTTGTGGGCCCGAAAGTCTCGGGCGGTTTGGAAGAGCGTTTCGGGCCCAACTCAGAGCCCGTCCATTCCAAGGCGCGCCGCGCCGTCTATATAAGAAGGGAAAGCCCAAGTTCCCCGTCGACTCGCCGGCTCACCAGACAGACAGAGAGAGATAGAGAGAGAGAGAGAGAGAGAGCGGGAGATGGAGGGAAAGCAGAGCTCAGCAACACCGCCCGCGCGCGGGAGAGGGAGGGGGAGGGCCGCGACGACGACGAGTCGCGCCTGGAGGGAGCGCATGGCGGGGCTGGTGGAGAAGGCGCGGGAGGATATGGGCCGGGAGGATGTGGCCGTCGCGATGGTCTACTCGCTCGCAGACGAGATTGGCGGCCGGGGTTACTGGCCGTCGAATAAGGACGCGAAGGAGGTGGCGGCGCTGTACTTCGGGCTCCCTCTGGCGGGGCGGATCATGGAGGATCAAGCCAGCTACGCCACGGGCCTGCTCGATGCACAGAGGTCCAAGCTGGACAAGGTGCGGCAGGACGGCATCGCCTCCGCGCTCGGGCCGTGGGAGCGCGACCTCGACGGCAAGCCGTTGGAGGCGCTCCAGGAGCTGTTCGCTTCCATCGAGGTGTCCCAGAAGGCCGCGCAGAGCAGGATCCGGCAGCGGCAGACCCATCCCGACGAGAGCGTGGCGGGCGACAAGGACGCGAGCGACGAGGTGCAGGGGACGCAGAAGCAGCCACACGGCGCCGACGAGGTGCAGGAGACGCAGAAGCAGCCACACGGCGCCGACGAGGTGCCGGGAACGCAGAACCAGCCACCCGGCGACGACGACTTTGCTGCGTGGATGGAGCAGCTGGTGGAGGACCTCGAGGAGAAGCCCGAGTCGCCGAGCGGGAGCGCCGCTCCGTACCACCCCTCTCCGCTCGAGTACATCAACGTGGGCGGCGGGCAGGAGATGGAGGGAGACGCCTACGACTACATGCGGTACGACAGGACGATGTTCACGCCGTACTACGGTCAGACGCCGCGGCAGTTGCCGTGGGACAACTCTTCCACTCCCGGGGGCGCGCCGCCGCCGCCGCCGCCGCCGTCCCAGTAAGCCGCGTTCGTGCTGGTTGCAGAGCGGTCGATGTGACGAGTTCGCCCAATTCTAGAGGATAGCTTCGTATCGTAGGTCTGTGATCGTCGCCGTCGTCAAACTGAGTTCCGAAGTACTGACAATGGCGTGCCGCGTCGTCCCCGATCGATTTTCCAGGACCACGACAGCGTGGAAAGCCAATGTAGTAGTAAACCTGCATTGCTATTGTAGATCGATTCCGCAAAAAAAACATCGATGACATGTAGTAGTATAGATAAGCGCCAACGCCAATTTCCCCCTAGATGCTGTCAAGAACCTTCTCTGTTTGATTGGTTATGCTTTTGAGGAAATATCCAATCTGCAGAACAATTGAGCAAATGGCATTTCGATTCAAAGGATCTTTGTAGGAATTTTCGAATCCTTTGTGGTTTCCCGCATGTGGTTTGTTGAATTGTTTTTCCCAGTAATTTCTTTCACTGTATTCCATATGATGTTTTTCATCTACTCAAATATTTACTCCGAGTAATCAAACATACTTTGGTGGAGAAACTTGTGTAAGATTCGAGCCAACCTAGACACTGCGACCGTGTTAAAATTTCAACGAAATTTCGGTCATTTTGGTAGGTATATAAATACTATTTTACCAATTTTTTCGGACTATGTCAAACAAAAAAAAAAAAATTGTACCGAAAATCTGAATAATTTCCAAAAAATTGGTGGGTCCCAGAATTTCTCTTTTCTGATTTTATTCTACGATAGTATTTTTTTGAATCCCAACAAATTAAAGAAGCCCCAAGGTGTTGGCACGGTAGAGTAGGGACCTCTTTTGATCTGCATGGTTTAAAAATGCCGGAACAAAGAGATTGCACGGTGGAGTGTCCCCATTATTATTTTTCCGATAAACGACGTTTTGTTGCTTAAGAGTATTATTAGTCATTATACCCCGCCGCTGTATAATTAGGATGAATAGTAAAAAAATGCATTTGCTAGCTTGGTGGAAATTATGTTGCCCAAAGGATAAAGGAGGCATGGGCTTCCATGATTTCCTCTCCTTCAATCCGCGAAACAAGTGTGGAGACTTTTTTTTTTTTGAAATTTTGTTCTAAACAAGTGTGGAGACTTAGAGCAAGTACAATAGATCCCTACCCGCAAAAAAGGTACAATAGATCCGAGTCAGCATGCTGTAAGGAATTAAATAGTATACTTTCGCTGAGGTGAAATAGAGAGAATATGAGAGAGAAGAGAAGCGGGCTACAGATTAGTAGCGAGCATAGCTCCTAGGCTTAGTATTAAACAATAGCATTTCTTAGTGGAAAAGCTGCTCTTTTACTTAGCATTTTTAGTAGCATTTCTTAGTGGAAAAGTTGTTGTTAACTTAGCATTTTAGTGGAAAATGCTTATGTTTACTTTTAGTGGAAAAGCTGATGTTTTACTTAGCATTTTTAGTAGAAAATGCTATTGTTCACTTTAAGTGGAAAAGCTCATGTTTTACTTGGCAAATTTAGCGCAAAATATGTTGTTTACTTAACACAATAAGTGGAAAATGTTGATGCTTAGTAGGCATTTTTTATAGTCAGAAGTTGCTGCTTACTTAACATTTGTAATGGAAAAGCTGTTGCTTACTTGGTGTGCTTTCGTTTTCACTCATTTGAAGATATGTGCTGAAGAAGACAAGGACGCGGTGAGAGAGAGTGGTAAATATGAAGAGGTTGATCCATTTACAATGATGATTGACACGACCATGTTTGATGCCACTAATACAATGATGAAGTAGTTCTATGACCATCTTTTTAGTGCCACTAATATGATGCTTCTAGTGCTGTGTTTGAAGAAATGTGTTGCCTTTATTATTGACAGGTAAGTTCATCGTGCATGGTTTGGAATGCTCTAGCATGACATATTTTGCTAGGAATTACAAGTTCACTTACAAATTAAAATTTAATTGATGTACTAGAACCTTAGATTGTTGATTCTAGCATTCTTGAGGTACAACCATGAGCAATATGCATGAATATTTTTGTTTCTGCCTTTAACTCACTTCAGTTTGTAATATTGATTTACTACACTATGCTTTGACATTTGTAAAGCTTCTGGAGCAGCTTATTGGGTTGCAAGTATGGAAGAAGGAAGCTTCTCTTTTGAGGTGTATGATAACTCTGAAAGTTGTTTTGTGGATGGCTGATCTTTGGCTGTAATCCTCAATGTAATTAAAACTTGGACCGTTCTATGATTCTATATATACCCAAGTTATTGACAATTGGACTGTTGATCCATCGTCCCAGGCTGACAGCTCTAGACTAGTAATATTAAGTTAAATCATGTGATATACCGCTTTTTGGATGCATTACTTCTGATAAATTTGCCTTCAATCAAGTATGTTCCTGTAATATATTATCATTCTGCATGATTTAAAAAATATTGACAATTTTCGGCCATTTTTCGTTCATTTTTTGTCCAACTTTTCAAATTTTGGTTTTGACTTTTCGTCCGGAATTTTCCGAAATTTCGAAATTCGTCCATTTCGCCAAGGACTGGAAAAAAAGGCAAAACAAAATCCAAAATCATGATTTCAGCTCTCGGGGTAGGGTTTATTACATTTGCTTTGCCTGAGATTAGGGATCAAATGGTCTGTGAAAGCCAACACCCTTTTGATGATAGTTCTTCATTTTCCTTTCTCCATCATGACGAGGGCATCAACATGCGTATGCAGTTTTTCAGTATGAAGCTTGGGTTATGATGCTTTATTTCCCACCGGATTACCAAAATAAATATTACATAAAAAAGGCAGTGTCTCTGTTCGGCAAATTGCAACTGCGACATGGGCCATGGGAGTCTAAATCTAGGGTGTAGGTGCGCCGTTACCGAAGGAACTCCTAGATCTTAGTTCAAACTAGTAAGTTCTTTGGGGAAAAGGCCTTTGCTTGTTGATGATGAAGATCTTGGGCCGGCCCAACAGTTTATCTCTCTTCCTAGGCTCCTGTTCCGCATTTGGGCCATATGGGCATCTCTCCTGCTTTTTTGAATTCTCTTTCACTTCCCGCGTCGATCATTCTGCTACTGCAATCCCTAGTTCTAAAAAGACAGCGAAATCCCTTGCCCCCTTATCTAAAGTTGGTCTTCGTAGGGGACTCCGAACCGACAAAGAAGGCTACACGGAGATGGAACTTCCCAATCAACCTTCTCAGAGGAAGACCTCGGTGGTGCCGCTTTCTTCGAAGCCCGCGGTGATGCAAGCTAAACTGATGTAGAAGATTGGAGTGGAGCAGTGCGAAGTGGATCCTGCGGATCTCACTGAAGAAAAGTTGGATCGTCCTCGCACCTAGTGTGCTCTAGCTATTTATTTTACTTAGTTTTGTAATAGACCTTAATGGATGCAAGTACTTATAGCTGGAGTGTTCTAAACGGTAATATTAGGGGTGTTAATGCAGATTCCTAAATGGCCTCATTTGCGTCACAAACTCGAGGAGAGCGGGACTTCAATTATATGTCTTCGGAGACAAAAAATGGCTTTTGATAATTCTGCTATTCGCAATTTTTTTCTCCTACAGCTCTTCGATCATTTCGTTTTCCAGCCTTGGCTATCAGGAGGGATTTTAGTGCTTTGGAACGGTTAACTTTTCTCTGGTACAGTACGTTTCTAGGATTCCTTCGCCATTGCCGTTGACTTAATCTCGTTAGCTTCGGGATTTGCTTGGACTCTGGTTAACGTTTATGGGCCGTGTGATGGACCTAGACGGTCAGAGTTTGTGGAATGGTTAATGCAACTAGATATTCCAGATCAGGAGCGCTAGTTGTTGATGGACAATTTTAATTTTTGTCGTTCCACTGAAAATCGTAGCCTTGAGGGAGCAAACATGCAGTACACTCACACTTTCAATGGCATCATTATCCATCTTGGTATGATCGAGCTTCCAATCAAGGGGCATTCACTTACATGGTCCAATATGCAAGTTGATCCACTCCTAGTTCAGTCAGACTGGTTTTTCACTAGTGCAAACTGGACATTATCGCTACCTAATACCCAAGTGCACCCTCTTTCTGGACCACATCTGACCACATTCCTTGTGTAGTTAAAACTGACTACGAAATTCCAAAGGTTTCTCTCTTTATTTTTGAGAACTATTGGGTGCGTAGGACAGGTTTCTTAGAGCTGGTTGCTAATATCTAGTCCCTAGCTCCTGCCAATATTTTAACCAAGAAATTTAAACTACCTTGAAATGCTCTAAGATATGGAATGGAAATATTTCTCACATGGATTCAGTGATTTCCAATGGCAATGTCGTGATCTTCATGATAGATGAACTTCAGGATCAAATGTCTCTGGATATTACTGAGTGGGATATCATAAAAAATAAGTTAAACCACTTACTTATTTGCAAGCAAGATCTATGGAAGAGTAGATGTACAATCTGTTGGGCTAAGCTTGGTGATGAGAACACGAGCTTCTTTCACTCCATGGATATGGTTCTCTACACACAAAATAACATTGCTCGTTTTACACTTGATGATAGGACTGAAATTTATGATCATGAAGTCAAGGCTGCTGTGTTGTGGAGTTCTTTTAGTAATCGCCTTGGTCAATCAGTGGACTCCCAGGTTTCTGAAAATATACCGAATAGAATCCCTGATTGCACTAGTCTCGAGGATTTATCAGCCCCCTTCTCTGAAAAGGAAATTCATGGTGTGACCTCTAGTCTACCTATTGATAAGGCGCCTGGTCCAGATGGATTTAACGGTAAATTCATGAAGAGTTGTTGGTTGATCATCAAGCAAGACTTTTATAATCTTTGCCATGAGTTTTATAGTTCTAATGCATGTCTTAAATGCATAAATGATTATTTCATCACACTCATTCCCAAGAAATCCTCCCCTCGGACACCTAATGATTTCATACTAATCTCTTTGCGAAACTCATCTGTTAAGTTAGTCACTAAAATTCTGGCAAACAGGTTGCAAACAAAAATCATGTCCTTGTGCATAAAAATCAGTTTGGCTTCATTAAATCTCATACAATACAAGATTTTTTGGCATTGTCTTTTCAGTACCCGAACTACTATAAGCATGCTAAATGAGGTGCAATCATTATAAAATTTAATTTTGAAAAATCCTTTAACTTGATTGAGCACAAGGCCATTTTGCAAATTCTGAAACAGAAAGGGTTTGATGATAGATGGATTGGATGGATTGATAATATTCTCTCTTCTGCTACCTCTATTATTCTGTTAAATGGTGTACCTAGGAAATATATTTTTTGTAAACGAGGAGTTCGCCAAGAAGACCCTCTATCCCCGTTACTGTTTGTTGAGGGGGCTGATTTACTGCACACATGATAAACTATCTTAACAGTTGTGGAGATTTGGTTGCTCCAGTAGTGTTTGAAGGTCAAAACTTCCCCATTGTCCAGCATGACGATGACAAAATTTTATTCATGAAACTAGTTTTCTTCACCTGGATACTCTTCGGAATACTCTGGTTACAACAGGCAACTGGCTTGAAAGTCGACTTTCATACATCTTGTCTGGTTCCGATTAAATTTAATGTCAACCATGCCCTTGTCTTGCTAAATTTTTTGGTTGTACTGTTGGTAAGATGCCTTCACTTACTTGGGACTACCTCTTGGGACCACTATACCTACTATTCTTGATCTTGCTCCTCTTACTAATAATGTGGAGAGAAGGCTTAATGCATGCTCGAGGTTTATTAACTATGGAGGGAAATTAACCTTTGTGAATTATGTCCTATCTTCTTTGCCAACATTCCACATGTGTATGCTAAAGATCAACAAATACGCGATCAAAGCCATTGACCGTGCAAGCCGAAATTGCCTTTGGAGTAAGGAGGATAGAGACAAGATCCAACCTCTCGCTGCCTAGGAGTTGGTGTGTCGCCTTAAGCATAAGGGATGACTGGGTGTTATTAACCTGGAGTTGCAGAATGATGTTTTGTTAATGAAACATTTATTCAAGTTCTACACCAAGCATGAAACTTTGTGGATCGACATGACATGTGAAGCATATTACGCTCAGAAGGTTCCTCACGCTCTTTCCCCGATGGGATTCTTTTGGTGGCGTGACTTCTGCAAGCTCATGTTCACCTTCAAATCCATTGCTTTGTGTTCTCCCAACAAGGATAATTGGAGCTTAGTTTTGCTTGCCACTCATTTCACCCGCCTCTTTTCCTCCGCGATTGATCCAGCTGTTTCCCTTGGTCAGATGCTAGCTGCCACGCTCCTGCATGGATGATTTGCAGGTGCACTTAGGAACTCCCATGTCTATACAAGCTTTGGATGAGCCAGTTCATCTTTGGGATCTATTAGTGCAACATAAAGGCATGGCCAATCTTAATAAGCCGGACATTTGGGACTATGCACGAAGAAAAGGGGGTTTCTCATCTCAAATTTTCTATCAATTTGCTTTTAGTGCAACTCAAGTCTCTCTTATTTTTTCAAGTCGTGAAAAAATAGAGCTCTAAATAAACGAAAGGTTTTTGTGTGGTTTCTCCTTGTGGATCGTTTGGAAACTAGAGACATGATGGTCAGAAGACATTGGAAGCTGTCAACTAGTGTGAATTGTGCCATTTTCTGTGCTAAGGAAAGAGAGACAAGATAAAACTTGTTCTTTTTCTGCCAAAGTATGGAGGAAGCTAGGCATCACTTGGACTTCCATATGATATGTCTCGTATGTTTGAGTTGGCCAAGGATTATTTCCACGGGTCTCGTTTCATTGAGGTGGTCACTTATGCTCTTTGGAGGATTTGGAAGTGTAGAAACATGAAGACTTTTGAAGGGCAACGAAAATCCATTCAAGGGTGACATACATCTATTTGTACATAGGTCAAAACCATCACATAAGCATCCCTTGTATCTTGGTTAAACTCTTTCATTTCAGACTTTTTTCAGAGCCAGCTCTCCCTCCCCCCCATGTAATTCCCCCATATTCTGTTCCTCGTGGGATAGGGATTTTGGTCATATATAAAATTACACCGTAGGGGATTCCCCAACGGTTTCATGGTAAAAAAGACATGAATAAGATAAGCAGACATGCATATAAGGATAAAAGTCATAGAAGGGCGAGTCACCATAAATAGAAGCAAGGTTCAGAGGTAATGAGGTCACATCAGGGCCTTGGGGATTACACCATGGATAAATAAAAAGGGGAGAAAATGAAGCTTCATCGTCGCTCATGTCCCCCTCCTTGACATAGACCTCCACGACTGGTAGAGTCATCTTTAGAGCTGGAGCTGTCCTCTCCGATGTTAGAATCATCTTCAGATCCACCATCTTGCCAGCCAAAATGACGAAGAAAATTTCCGTTGTAAACCCTGAATGCAAGAACATCCACGCCGCAGAACATACAAGAGAGGAAGTAGCATGTACGCATGAAATTGTCACGAGAAAACTCCATCCATCCTGTGGTAAGGATCAACAGGTTGCGGCGAGGAGAGTATAGCGATGCGATCTGGACTCCAACAGCCGAGTCCATCATCCGCACCCAGAAGAAAGGAAGTATTGGAAAGGGGATCTCACGAGAAAATACCAACTCCTCCATCCTCCCATCCATTAGAGGAACCAAAGTTTGGAGAGGTTTAGGACGAAGAGGGCGAGTGCCTCCGCTTTGGAGAGGTTGCTACCCTTACGATGTTGACGAGAAAAAGAAGCCTCTTCGTTGATAGTCGAAGACTTCATGGAGAGCTTGCCACTAGGACCCGCGGGGTGGCGCATGATGTGCCCCGTGAGCACATGAGCCTTTCCGCCACGTCCAGGAGGATGGCCGTGAGGGAGAGGGCTAGGAGTGTTAGTAGGAGTTGGTGTTTTACGTGGACGGCCGCGAAGGCGAGGACTCGGAGCATCATATGGTGTTGGATTATTGCGCGGGACACCATGGGGCTTAGGGTTTTCCTTCAGAGGCCTAGCCATGGAGAGATTGGAACTGAAAGGACACCGATGTGGGGAGGAAGAGGAGGATAAAAAATAAAATTCTTTAGAGGGAATATATAATCGGACGCCCACGCTCCGTTTTCTGAGGAAGATTAATTCACATAGTTATGATGGCATGCAAATAAAGGAGGTGATGAACTGATTCAGTGACCCTGTGAAGGGGACCAAAGGAGTCTTGAGGAATTCAGATAAAGAAAACAATATGTCGGAGTTATCTAGGAAGTTTGCTTTGGACGGACAAATTGCGACTCAAAGAAGAAAAATAAGCTGAAGTTGTGAACTAAAGCTAGGTTGCATTTGTGCCCAAGCCAAACTCGGGGGCCAATGTCAGGGGTATATCTGACAGGTGGACTTTCCAATTTCCCTAACTCGCAGAAGTACCGACGGTTAGAGACTGCTACGTGTTATATGAATCTTCTAGAGGACTATGCGGCTCTTTTGCCATATTGTAATTAGGAAACCCTTTTTAGAAGGACCTCGAGTCCAAGTATAACTCCACCTAGAGTCTTGTAAGGACCTTGTGGGTCACCATGTATATAGGTGACTCGAGGTGCCGAGTAGAGGAAAAGTTAGATCTCGACACACAACTCGCCTAGAAGCGCCAGTTGTAATCTATACCATATTGATAATAGAGAGAAGGCAGTAAGGCATGAGTAGGTCTTTACCTCATATCGCGGGGCTGAACCTGGGTACTTCAGGTTTACTCGCCTAGATCCCGACATCGACGACTCTCTAGTCGCACAAGCCCTACTAACTCACAAGTCATCCTCGGATGACTATTACCATGACAGCCCCAAGATAGGCGGTCTGAGATACTAGGTGGGACAAAGGTTTTCCCAGGCGAAAGCTCATCGCTCCCGTGCCGACGGTCACATTGCCTGCGAGTGTCATAACATTCTTGTGGGCGCTGCCGTGGCTACGTTCGCTACGTCAGGAATCCGGGTGAAATTCTTGGCTTTCGGTCTCGACAATGGCGGTGTTAGGAATATTTTCCTTCTTGGGGGCTTCGTCGTGGAGTTTGGTAGTCATCGGTGGCAAGTTTTGCTTTCCGGTGTTTTTTTTGTTTATCTTTTGATAATTTGTGACATGATGTGACGAAGGACACATGTCAATTCACAGCTTCATCCAGCAAGGTGTGAAGCTATATATCATGAGTGAACCTTCATTGGGACTGAGAGATCAACCGTGCAAAGGATGGATATTGCGTAAGCGGGCTGCGGCAGAGAAGCAACCCATGCATCAATGGCTAAATCGGAAAGAAATCCACTAGAAACCGCATCTCTTTGACAACAAAAGCACAAAAGGGCATCGTACAAGTACAAACCACCACCGGTGTAAACAAAGTGATGGCATGTTTCTTATATGCACTCATTCCTACGTTATATGGGCTAGGGCACCAAAATATATTTGCATCAAATGTCTCATATACTAATAGCAACTGAAGAGGTACCCGTAAAAGTGGTTAAACCCGTGAATATACAGTTTTAGTTGAAACAAACACATCGATTATACCCTGTAAAATGGGTAAACTGAAAAAATGTTTGAGTATTTTCTCCTCGGAACCCGCAAGTTCAGTTTTAGAGTCGATTCACAGGCCCAAAATTGAATTACTAAGGTCGGTTAACGCTCCCGTCAGTGCTGGCGTCGTGACTCCCAAGCTTGATTCCACGACGAGGAGACTCGATTCTAGCGTCAATCTTCGATTGTCGATGAGGAGGCTTCATGCTGACCGGTTTTGTGAAATCGTGGACTGTGTACGCAGCCCCATGGAAACACCTCCATGGGAGGACGTTCATGGCGAAGGTGCCAATGGGAGCACCTCCATGAGAGGAGGTGGGCCGAGGTAGGGTAGACCAGCGGTACACGGGGCAGGTTAGGGCCAGGGCCGAGCTAGGTGGGCTGTGCTCGCAGCCTCATGGAAGCACATCCATGGGAGCACCTCAATGGCCAAACTCCAAATAGAAGCATCTAGATGGAAGGAGGCGGGTCAAGGCGGGGGAGACCGGCACTAGGAGGGGCCAAGCGAGGGTCCAAACGGGCAGGGGCGGCGAGGGGAGCCGGAGCGCTTCCTCCTATGAAGCTCATTTTATACGTAAACATATTGACTCGTTCGGAAGAAGAATATCACGTTTTCGGTTCCACATATACGGTTTCTGTTCCACCGCGTCCTATTTCAACCCGTAAAACACGTTTTCCATGAACTGAAAATTGTCGGGCCTCTGAATACCGTGGGTATCCCGGCCTATCTGCTGCAGCCCGGACAGGCAGGTGTCTCCAAGAGCAGTCATGTATTTTTCTTGTTGAGAGGGGCTCCCTGCCTCAGCTCCAACTTATCCTAAGCTCCAGAAGACAGAGCTTGTCGGCTCATCTTTCGGGAGGAATTCTACATCGCCATACATTCCTCCTGAAGGAGCTCTCCTGCTTGGCGGGAGACAAGGCATCTGTCGTTGACGGCCGCACTTCCGTGCGCTCACGGAGGCCGCACAGGGACGCAGGCCTGCGGTGGCTACACTTGCCATTCTTGTTTGTAAAGTCCACGGGACAACTGCCCCGGCCAAAGCGTCTTCCCAAGATCGTCTCTTTGGTGCAAGAATACCAAGTCCATGCTACAAGACGGAGGGAACATCATCGGGCGCCCCCACCGTGCTGCCATGGACGGTGGAGCTGTCCTCGACGACCAAGACCGTGCAGGCGGCGCAGAGTACGGGTTGCTCCTCACTTTGGCACCTTGTGGGAACCCTTTCCCGCCAATTGAGTGGGAAGGAGGTCCAAATGCCAGTATAAGAAGGGCCCTTATGGCCCCCGTGGAAAGAGATCTCATATCGCCCAAGAGCACAAGTAGTCTGACCCGAGCACAAGCTCGCATTTGTTCTGTAGAGTTTTACACCACACTGGTGGCCTGAACCTGGGTAAACTCTCCGTGTCGCCATTGCTGTCGTTCTCAAGCTTCCCTCGCGAAGCCTCCTCGAGAGGTGAAGGAAATGTGTTTAGCCCCAAGTGTTCGAACCTCTAGAAGCTACGTTGTCTAGGATAGACCGGCTTCTTCGACATTTGGCGCGCCAGGTCGGGGGCTAAGGCACTCCTCCACTTTCTCGCCACCATGGCCCCTGCCTCCTGGACCAGCCCTCGCCTCACTCGATCCAAGCGCGCTCGCCGCTGGGGGCAGGTCGAGCCAACCGACAACGACAACGACGCATCACGATGCAACCCCACTAACGTGGACGGCGAACACAACGCTGAGGAGGAGGCTTCCTCTCACACGCCGCAGCGAGACACGCCTGCGTCTCAGCCACCGCCCCCACCGCCGTCAGGAACGCAGGGACGCCTGGAGCAGCCTACTCCCACAGCAGCTCGGCTGCTGGTCCGGGAGCTACTTGCGCACCCACCAGCACCGGAAGGACACGCCGCATGGCTCGCTCGTCTCCAGGAGCTCGCCACCGCCGCAAACGCCCCCCCACCCCCCGCGGAAGCCGCAAGGATGCGGCGCTGACCAGCATAGGAGCACGACAGACCATGATGTGCCACCCCTTCTCACGGTGTAACCTCGCCGGTGCAAGGCGATCCCCGCACCAAGTTCCCTGACAAGGCACCCACCACCAAGGTGCCTCACAAGAGCAGCGATAGCTGTCAGATCTTGCGCACTCCCCTAGATGCGCACGTATAGGTCGAACGCTGCCATGAGCGCAAGCGGCGCACCATCCGCGACCTTTCTAAGGCCGGCCGCGCCAACCACCCGGTGGACCTCGACGCGCGCTCCACGGTCTACATCGGTGGGGCCCTCGCGTTCACCAAGCAACTTAACACGGTCTTCTGGCCGTCGAAGTTCAACCAAACGCTGCCATATCGCTACGACGACACTGCCCCTCCCCTCGACTTCCTGCAACTCTACTGCCTCAGCGTATGAAATGCAAAGGGGCACGACAAGTGCACGACGAACTGGCTGTCCACGGCCCTCAAGGGTCCTGCCCTCATGTGACACATGAAGCTGCCAGAGGGCTCCATCGGGTCGTTTTAGGAGTTGTGCCTTCACTTTGTTGCCAACTTTAAGGGCTCCTATGAACGCCCCCTCTCCTACAACGACCTCTGCGGCATCCGCCAGCGCCCTGGCGAAACACTTTGCCATTACCTATAGCATTTCAGCCAGACACGCAACAAGATCGCCCACATCGCCGACGCGAACGTCATCTCCGCCTCCCGGGAGGGATTCATCAACGAGCGCATGCTCGAGGGGATCGACATCAGGGACGACCTCACCTCCGCCGTCGAGCTCGTGGACTTTGCCGATAGGTGCGCCAAGGCTAAGGAGGGATTCCTCTTTAGACACAACCAACCTGCCGATTAATCCAAGTCGGTGGCCTCCAAGACCAAGACCAAGGCGCAAAGATACGATGCCAACACCAAACAGAAGGCTCTGGGCATTCTGGCAGCCGAACCAGAACGCAAGCACGGCCGCAGCGACACCGCACTCGTGGCCGATAATCGCCCATTTTGTGAGTTCCACAGGATGCACTCACACGCCAAAAAGGATCGTTTCCAGCTGAAGAGGATGCATGGTGACCGCCTCATGAGGGGTAGCCAGGAGGGATACTCTCGTGGCAGCGTCTGGCGCAGTCCTGGGCGAGGGGGAGGCCACACTGGAGGGAGATGGGAGGAGCGAGGCCCGAACCACTACAACGGGTACGACAACTACAACACAGGTGGCTACGACGACGACGGCTACCAGTCGCCCCCACAGCAGCCACCTCCGCAGCAGCATCGCCCGCAGCTGCAACGTCCCAACCCACCCCGGCTCAGGTGAACGTTGCCACACAACAACACGCTGCGGGCAACCAGGGTCGGGGCGACGCACAATGCGGGGGATACCAAGAGCCCACATTCTACATGGGCTGCATTCTTGGCGGAGCACAAGCTCCTCTCTCCAACCGCCACTTCAAGAAGATCTCACGCGAGATTAACGTTGTCCACCCAGGAACATCGGCGGTGAAGTTACTCAAGTGGTCAGACCACAAGGTCTCCTTCAACATCAGCGACCACCCCAAGTCCACAAGGACTGTGGGAACCCTACCCCTGGTCTGCACCCCCACCACCAAGAATATCACTGTCAACAAGACTCTAATCGATGTGGGTACGGGCCTCAATGTCATCTTGATGCCCATGTTCGAGTGGCTCCAAGTGCCCTACGAGTGTCTGGCCCTAACGAGGCCATTCACCAGAGTCACAGACGGCACCACGGTCCCCCTGGGATAGGTGCGCCTCGTCGTCACGCTCGGCACCCTAACCCTAAACACTAAACCCGCCAGAACTACATCACTGAGACTCTCGACTTCGACGTGGCGCACATCACCCTCCCCTACAACCAATGTTCAAGATATCGCTTATCGGGAACTTATCGGTCAACCCCCGATAAGTGGTAAACCAGCCTATTTATCGGGATATCGGCCGAAATATCGGAATATCGGCCAGTTTATCTTATCGGTCAGACACCGGTAAGCGATAAATCGGCTGATTTATCGGAATATCGGCCGATATCCTTAACAGAGCCTACAACGTCATCCTTGGTTACCCGACCCTCGCAAGGTTCATGGATGTGACGCACCACGCGTACAACCTCGCCAAGCTGCCTGGGCCTACCGGCACCATCACCATCCATGGGGAGGTGGATGATGCGACGCGCTTCGTCGAGCAAGCCTACAAGGAGGTGGAGACCTCATATCCTACTGATGAATACGACGTGGGACACCTCGATGATGCTCCAAAGAAGAGGTTGCTAACCTCTCAAGAGATAGTAGCTACCCCAAGACCCCCAGAGTGCTGGATGCTCGGGGGTTGCGACCCTGAAGACCCCCCCTAGAGCACTGGAGGATCGGGGGCTACCACTGCATTCCATGCGAGCGCGCATCCTTACTAGGGAGGAGCGCTCAACACATGCTCGCACCACGGCCCTACAAGGAAGTGGAGACATACCCACGAGGGGACCCGTGACGCCACGGTAAAAATGACGTCAGGATCTCTCTCCGTGAGGGTCTCATGGAGCTTTTGCGAGGTAGGCCACAAGGTTGCGGGAGCTTATACCCACACAAGTGGGAGCCCCGCTCCAGCGGGGCAAACTTTTGTTACTCGAGGGCGCCACAAGGCCACCACATCCTCGAGCTGTGCACCTAAACTCGCGCAAGTTTCAGCCCCATCACGATGGGAGTCCTGTTTCCGCACGGTGACGTAAAGTGCTTCTTGGGGGACCACAAAGTCACGACATCCCCAAGCGTTTTGTAAGAAAACAATGCCTCACCATAGCAGTACAATCATGTTGCTTTCCCGAGCAATCCCAACTATTTTCGCGTGTCGGCATGCTTGCATTTTTGCATCCAACAAGATCATACACACCCATCTCAACATGCATACTTTCCTCTCTGAAGAGGTGCGCAAGTGTCCTTTTCCTCTCGAGAGCATCCCACGAGCGGGGGCTGGAGCAGTGTATGTGAGCGGGTCGCTATCGTACACAACACCTCGCCAAGTCTCTTGGCGTGGTTCTCCTCGTGAGATGCTCACGAAGGAAAAGCCAAACACGCACCTCTCCAGGAACAAAAACTGCAGGCAGACTTATTCCGAAGGGGCAAGCACTCATACCTCCATGTGGATCCCGGAGAGTCCTACACAAGGAGAAGCAAGAGGTCCACCGCAAAGGACACAAGCAAGGTGTCTCGAAGGACATCATCACACAAAAGCTAAGTACCATCACAAAGGAACGCCCATAAATTAAGGCACAATAAAACAAAGGGTAATGTGCACCAAAAGGTTCACCTACTATCTACTACATGCATCAGGAACATGGAGATAACAATCAAACAAAGGCGAATGAGTGATGGCCATCAGAGACCTCGACCGTCGCTTCCTCGACAATCGGTTGCGCCTCTGGGGGCACGACGAGAGGGTCAGAGACCTGCTCCTGCGGCTCCGCAGGGCAACCGACAACCTGGTCACTGCCAGAAGCAACAAAAACTCTTCAAGGCGCATGAGAAAAGCGTGAAGGAGAGGTCTCATGAAAAGAGTCCTCACCCCAAGTGAAGTGCCACACTCTGGGGCGACGCTGGCGAAGAAGATCGTAGAGGGGGAGCACGCCGGGAGGGAACCTCGACGGCATGTCACATTTGAGCAGCAGCTCGAGTGCCATATCAAAGAAGTAGAGGCTAAGGAGGCAGTCGTCGAGTCGTATCGGGTCTTCGACGCCCGAGTACATCCACAGGCGCCTCTCATGATGCTGCAGGGGGGCGAGGCGTCGCTCGACAATCTCGCTAATGAGCATGTCAAAGGTGAGGCCCCGGTCGTACAACGCGTTCACGTGCTCCATTAGAGGCCGCATGCTGCCGCCTGAAAGCTTCTCCTACCGCCATCCAAGTGTCGCACGGGTAGAGATGAAAAAAATTCTAGAAGATCGCAAGCCTCGCCGGTGTCGATGTATAGCCACCTCACGCGGAAGCCAAGAGCCTCGTACGGGATGGCCATATGGGGAACACGCCCCCCACACAGGTCCCTAGGCGGAAGGAAAGTTCACCGACGCCACGGTTCGCCTGGTCCTTCTGCAACTCAAAGAAGCAACGGAAGAAGGCCACCGACAGCCTCACGCCAAGGAATGCCTCGCAGTAGAAGGCAAAGGCGGGGAGAATGAGGGAGGATTTGGTGTGAAGATGAAGCAGGTGGATTTGATTATTCTCAAGAATGGTATGGAAGAAAGAGGGGAAGGGAGGGACCATCCCGGACAGGACTGACCGGTAGAAGATCAAGTACGACGTCGGGGAAAGATCATCGAGCTCGACTTTGCCCGAGAGAAGGATGGCTAAGCCATTCTCGTTGGAGGAACGGGCAGCCATGCGGCGCACTTTCTTCATCTTGCCAGCGTCGATGGTGGAAGGATCAATCACGGGCACCATGGTGTTGTCGCCACGAGGCGGAGGCGGCGGCGAACAACGGAGGGGAAATGAGTATCGCCGTTGCCTAAGGGAGACGAGAAGGAGGGAGAGAAGAAGAAGTGATGCACAGAAGATGAGGAGCAGAGCCCCGGCCCGGTCTTTTAGGCTCTCTCCGACTGTCGGGCTGCGGCACAGGGAGCCGTTGTCCTCCACGTCCAATCGGTCGTGGGGTGTCACACACGAACCGTCACGCCACGTGCGTGCGGATGTGTGGGCAGTGATGGCCCCGCGACTTCTCGCCTCCTTCATCCTCGTGTCATCGCGGGCCCGGGGGCTACTGTCGGGCCTTTGAATACCGGGGTATCCCACCCCATCTGCTGCAGCCCGGTCCGGCAGGCGTCTCCGAGAGCAGTCAGGTATGTTTCCTATTGAGAGGGGCTCCCTACCTCAGCTTCTCCTTAGCCTAAGTTCCAGGAAATGGAGCTTGTTGGCTCACCCTTTGGGAGGAATTCTACATCTACATCCATTCCTCCCGAAGGAGCTCTCCTGCTCGGCGAGAGGCAAGGCATGTGCTGCTGACGACCGCACTTCCGAGCGCTGACGGAGGCCGCGTAGGGACGCATGCCTGCTCTGGCCACAATTTCCATTCTTGTGTATAAAGTCTGGGTGACAACTTCCCCGGCCAAAGCTCTTCCCAAGGTTGCCTCTTTGGTGCAAGAAGACGAAGGCCACGCTACAAGACGGAGGGAACGTCATCGGGCGCCCCCACCGTGCTGCCATGGACGGTGGAGCTGTCCTCGACGACCAAGACCACCCACGCGACGCAGAGTACAAGTTCCTCCTCACTTTGGCACCTTGTGGGAACCCTTTCCCGCCAAGTGAATGGGAAGGACGTCCAAATGCCAGTATAAGAAGGGCCCTTATGGACTCCGTAGAAAGAGAGCTCAAATCGCCCAAGAGCCCAAGAAGTCTGACCCGAGCACAAGCTCGCATTTATACTGTAGTCACCGTAGTGCAATCCATCAGACAAACATGAGTAGGGTTTTACACCATAGTGGTGGTCTAAACCTGAGTAAACTCTCCGTGTCGCCTTGTTGTCGTTCTCAAGCTTCCCTCGCGAAGCCTACTCGAGAGGTGAAGGAAGTGTGTTTAGCCCCCAGTGTTCGAACCTCTAGAAGCTACCTTGCCTAGGACAAACCGGCTTCTCCGACAAAAACCGCGTTTTCAGTTTCACGATTTACGGGTTTTGCATGCTAGAGTTTCTCTAACAAAGCACTGCACTCCTTAAAAAAATTATACGGAATCAGCATCTCTGCACCGAAAGAGAGAAGCGGTCAATAAGCAACTATGGAAAGATTATTTCTATCATGTCAAACCAGTAGCTCGTCTTCTTATAAATTGGTGCAATCATGTGCACCTTTTTATTTTTACGGCATACATATTTTATTTGCATCATTAAACTCACTATTCGGTTAAAATGAGAGAAAAAGAGAGAAAAAAGGACAAACTACATATGGGGGAAGGGGAAGAGGGCATTGGGATGAGTTTATCCGAAATCGGTGGTTCGGCCCAGGTTCTGTCCACAGACCAAATGCGGATCAAAACTAGTCTGATTTAGAGGAGTGTTGGGTCTGCTCTTATCATACTCCGGGCCACAAATGGTTCTACAAGCTTGAGTAAATCTATTCCCCTCGGACAACCCACACATACAACATGCTCGTGGAAATGCTGGCCCCAAAAAACAACCCAAGAATCCGAGAGCACGCAGCCCCGACCTCTTGGAGAAGTAGCCATGGTTTGGGTCGTACAACGCCGACCTCACGAAATCGCGCACCTACGAAAGCAGTCTGATCTGGGGTGAGCAACGAGCTTGTTGCAGGCGAAAACGCCCGACAAGGAGAGCGCCGCAGGGCTCCACCGTACGCCAGGTACGTCGTGATATGGACGCAAGGTGTAGGCGAGGCGAGGAGCGTGTCCACGCACCGGCGGCAGAATTGAACTAGCTATACTTAAGTGGATATAAGTGGGCTAAGTGGGCCCCTATTTCGGAAATTAATCCTATACGACCATGCCTGAGCGACCCAATGGTGGACCTCCTAAGGAACCGTACACGTCCCCAATTACAAATCTCAAAGCAATGCTAAAGAGTGGTTAGGCTAATGGAAACAAGTGATTTGCCACGCGTCGGAATCTGGTTGTGGTCCACCGTTGGGTCGTTCATGCATTGGGTCATATAGGATTAATTTCCCCCTATTTCCACCTTTCCGAAACAGAAATGGAAAAACACTTTGTGGGCTCGAAAGTCTCGGGTGGTTTGGAAGAGAGTATTTAGCCCAACTCTGAGCCCATTCACTCCAGGGCGTGCGGAGTACATAGGAAAGCGAAGCCCGATTAGTCCCCGTGGATTCTCCGGCTACCACCAGAGAGACAGAGCGATGGAGGAGAGAGAGCAGAGCAGAGCAATGCCGCGCGCGCGAGGGAGGGGGAGGGGAAGGGGAAGGGAAAGGGGGACGGGCAGGAGGAGGGCCGTGACGAGCCCCGTCGCGTTCGGCCCACCGGAGCGGCGAGCGGCGTTCGAGGCGCGCAAGGCGGAGCTGCTGGAGAAGGCGCTGGAGTTCGCGGAGCTGGAAGACGCGGCCGTCGCGGTGGTCTGCTCGGGCGTCGACGGGCTGGGCGGCGCGGACTACTGGCCGTCGGTAGAGGCCGCGAGCGCGGTGGCGGAGCTGTTCCACGAGCTCCCGAAGGAGTTGAGGAGAATTGGGGATGAGGCCAGACACGTCGAGCGCCAGCGCGACGCGCAGAGGTATAAGCTGGCCGCGGTGCGGGAGGACGGCATCGCCGCCGCGCTCGGGCCGTGGGAGCACGCGCTCGACGGCATGTCGAAGGGGGCGCTCCTGGAGCTTCTCGCTTCCATCGAGGTGTGCCAGAAGACCACGAGGAGCAGGATCCGGGAGCTGCAGCCCCAACCCGAGGAGAGCGTGGCGGAGAACTCCGTGGCAGGGCGAGGAAGCCGCGACTCCCGCGAGCGGCGAGGTGATGGGGAAGCTCAAGGAGGAGCCCGAGCCGGCGAACGGGAACACGCGGCTGAAGCGGCTTCTGATGGAGGATCTCAAGGAGAAGCCCGAGCAGGCGAACGGGAACGCCGCTCCGTACGACACCGTGATGATCGAGCACATCAACTTGGTGGGCGAGGAGGACGCGAGCGTCGAGGTGCAGGCGAGGCAGAAGCAGCCACCAGGCGACGACGACGACGACGATACTGCGTGGATGAAGCAGTTGGTGAACGATCTCAAGGAGAAGTCCGAGCCGGCGAGCGGGAGCGCCGCCCCGTACGACGCCGGGATGATCGAGTACATCAACGTGGGCGGCTACGTGATGGAGCGCGACTCCTACGATTTCATCCGGTTCGATCTCGGGATGTTCCCGCCCAGCCTCGAGCCCGAGTCGCCGGACTAGGACGAGCCGCTGCGGCTGTGGTCGTGGGACGACTCCTCCATTCCCCACGGCGCGCCGCCGCCGCCACCCAAGTAAGCTGCACACGTGCTGGTTGCAGAACAGTCGATGTGACGAGTTCGCCCAATTCTGGAGGATAGCTTCGTATAGTAGGTCTCTCTGGTCATCGCCGTCGTCAAGCTGAGTTCCCAAGTACTGACTATCGCCGTCGTCTAGATATGTCACTGACTCACTGTAGGCTGGACATTGCAGATCGAGTTCGTCTAAAAAAATCGATGAAATGTACAGTATAAAATTGCGCCAATGCCAATTTTCCCTAAAAATCTGGAACCTTCTCTGGTTACGTTTTTGAGGAAATTTCCAATCTGCAGAACGATTAAGCAAGGAATTTGGATTCCAAGGATTTTTGTAGGAACTTTACAAGTTTGGAATCCTCAGCAATACGTGTGTTTGCACGATATATGTCATATGATTTTCTTTCCATCAACTCAAATCTCTAGTCATTTGTTTTTCCGTAAGGTGCAATCAACCAAAACTTTGTAGGAAAAACTTATGTATGATTCGAAGGATACATACATTTCAATCGTGTGCTTTTGGAATCCCGCGGATCAAAGAGCCCCAAGCTGTTGGCAGGGTACACTCTAGACCTCTTTTGATTTGCATGCTTTTAGAAATTACACAAAAACAATTAAATCATATGATTGTAATGGTCATGCCTAGTCGAATTGTATATAATTGTGTTGCACCACACTTTGTGTAGTTTGCAACACATGGAAATCAAATGTGTATTTTCATGAGGTTCAAATGAATGCCTCTTTCCACGAAGGGGTTCATTTTGTTGAATCTGGGCCGATGAGTGACGCTTTCTATGACAAGGCCACGACCCTCTCCAATGAAATGTAGGTAGCCAACAAATGGGACTAGGAAGTGCCATGGAACTGACTGCATCAACCTGAAGCAAGCCATGTCATCTTTGGATTGTGGGTTGACTTCCGATTAATATTATGATTGGCATCACGAATTTTATTAATGCTAGAGTTAATTTAAATCAAGCAAACAAGATATATTTCAAGTGTGTCTTCAATAAAAACTTAGTATAAAAAAAGACATATATTACATACATTGGCTTTGATTTTTTTTTTTTTTACCATTTTCATTGTGGTTTCAACTTTATATTGAGCATATTTATAAATTTACACGCATATACCTTTCATATACATTTCAGATTCCCACACATGTTTTAAAGTATTGGTTCGATACATCTCGGTATAAAAAAAATAGGACATATATTCCATTCGTTATTGAAAATTGGGTCATACCAAATACGATTTTAATTATGTTTTCAGAAATCGACGCTATTGATTATGGATACCAGTACTATCAACAAATTATGGTATATGCTTTTGAAATATGAGACATCTTTTTACAATGCACATATGACATAGCTAACATACCAATGTGAGCTAATTTAACTCAAGCGCAACTAGATTATCACATCCAATGTAGAGCAACAATTTGGAGTGAATCACGCATGACATGTATTCCATTCCTTATTGAAAAGTGTGTGACCGGGACATATATGATCCATGAAGAGTCCATTGTAATACTAAAAGTATCACAATAAATCAACTTTATTGATTCCATCCGCGAAGATTACATTGTGTGGAGAGAGCTTGCTGCGTGTACTCGAAGCACCTAGAAACAACGACGGCCGTGGCTCTCCTCAAGGAGGCCGAGGCACTACGATGCAACTCCAACGAGTAGCGTAAGCGGAGGTGGCCTAGGAGCTGGAGCTCAAGGAGACATCAGGGCATGTGCAGCGCGGAGACGCTTCAGCAGCCGCTTACAGAAATAGAAAACAGAGAGAATCGCGCGGCAGCGGCTTTAGCGCCCTGCCTTCCAACGGCAACGACGCACATGCGCTTTAATACGACAGAGTTTGACGCGCAACGTAGAACAAAAAAAATGACTAGCGCCCGGCGCAAAAACTTGCGTCGACGCGAGCGTGAATCCTGGGCCCAATCGGGAATAGGCCGTTGTACGTGCTCTCATGCTAAGCACTGCGCCACCGTTTCGGTTGACGCCACACCGCTCCGCAATGTGTTGCTCCCATAGAGTGCAGTTGGTGCGCCTATATTTTTCTACATCAATATTATCCACCTCCGGTGCGTATAGGTACTAGTACTCGTATTTCCTTCGTACATGGTATATTTAGGTTTTGTACTAAGTCAAATATTTTAAGATTTGACCAACTTTATAAAAAAGAGTAGCAACATATATAACATAAAGTTGATATATATTTTTTATTTCAAAATAAATTTATTGATATAAATTTAGTGTCATAAACGGTTAATACATATTCTATAAAGTTGGTAAAATTTAATAAGTTTAACTTAATGAAAAACCTAGATTTATAATTATTCACATAGAGTATGTGTGTCCGATTTTTTCGTAAGTCAGCCCAAGTCACAGAGTTGGAACAGACGATAGAGGACATAATCGCAAGGTCGTTTTTATACCCATATTTAGGACATATATAATAGGTTGATGATAATCTTCTTTTAGAGTTGCCACGGAGGATTTTTCTCGGTTGTAGAAGAGAGAACAAAGAAAGTGAATATTTCCATCTCTTAATAGTTAAAGGTTAAGAAAAAGCTATTTTATCCATGATAGCCTATGTACGCTAAAATTTAATTAATTACTAGTTAATTGCCCGTGCGTTGCACCGGGAATGAATATTCTAATGGTTTCATAATAATTGTGCCAAATATGTACTTTAGTATTGTAAATGTGCCTAGTTTAGCAAAAATATCAGCGAACATACCAATCAACCAATTATACTAATTTAGCATATGAACACTTTCTTCGTAATCCAATAGGAAATGTATAGCGATCCACAATAATTTGATCACAAAATCACTAAACATTCAGAATTTTTCAACTTGTTTAAATCCCTTACTAATTCCAAAACAATGTTGGGTTAAAAACATAACAAAAACAATCCGTCGGTTTTGGCTCGCAACCCATCTCTTCATTCTATTCACAACTATCTATTACCTTCACGCTCTTGGGCTTCTGCGCTAGTATCATCTTCATCATATTTGTGTGCTCCCGACTCGTCTGCATCGTCATCGTGTGCGCCGCCGCCCCGCCCCTTCCTCTCCGCCTCTTCCTCTCCGCCCCTTCCTCTCGCTCGTCGTGGTTAGAGCCTATTACTCCTTCCACGTCATGGTCGACCTCAAGTGCTTCTATAATGGCACCATGTAAGTGATCTTCGATCTCTCATACCAAGTGTGATTTGCTTGATATTGTTCAAGTTTCGACGACTTCAATATGTTGCATCCCTATCACTATAACTAATTGTAGTTCAAAAGTAACTATTTGGCAAGATCACTGCAGATCTTACTACAAAGAGAAAGCAAACAAGTTGGTGTTTTCCTAAGACATGCATTTACGAGAGCTACAATCTCCATGTGGTTATTGACTTCACTTGGAATTATTGACTTCACTTGGAATTACTGACTTCACTTGGAATAATTGGTTTATGACATAACATGGTGCGATGCAATTAGATTGCGTGTATGAATTTTTATGTAGTTATTGCCCTCACTTGGAATAATTAGAAAATTCCGTGTTTTTATAACCTCTTTATTTTTGTGTGTATGGTCAAACAATGCACTTCAAATACTTATATCTTTTTCCTAGCAATGTCGAATCCTAGTGGATTTTAGAAAAAAAAGGTTATCTTTCAATGTAGGTGAATAATTGCATGTAGTATTGTATTGTATTGTATTGTATTGACACTTGTCGCAAAAATAGGACTGCTAAACATTCAAATTTCCTCCTAGCAGCCCATTTAACCCGTTCACATAGAATTTAATGTTTTAACTAAACAACAAATCAAGATGAGGTATTACACAATTACATTACATAGCGCAAAAACTATATCTAGCATTACTACTCTCCCTTCACAAAATATAGTGGATATGAGCTTTACAATATAAAACCACGCAGAAACCAAATGCTTAATCATGTTGCTAATCTCATAGATCCGACTGCTTCCATGTTTCTCCTAGCATTCAAACCTACAAACATAAAAATTGTAGTTAATGGATCTGCTTACTGAATGAAGCATCCAAAAATTGGAATTAACTTATACTTGTTAGATAGTGCATAACGAATGCATATTTTTGAGATACATCAAAATCAGTGTATCAGTCAAATAAAAACGACTATACCCATAAAAATCAAACCAACGGCATGTAACTCGTTTCATAATCTCTATATCCACATGAACAAGCTGACCAAGCTGGCAGCATCCAATAACCAGATCATGTTTACCAAAAAAACCAATTTACATTGCTAAGACAACACGTTTTGACTGCCAAAAATAGATTATCCTGTCCAAATAGATGAACAAAAATAAGGTCATGTAGTTATAGTGAAGATTCGTTCCCTAATTCAGATATTGTTACCAATCTAAGTATGCTAACCAAAGAAGATTGCTAGCTCAAGATTCAGTACGAGTGTACCACATGTATGCTTTCTCAAGATGATGAGTGTACCCGTATCATTCTTAGCCAATGCATAAACTTGATCAAACATTACCGATACCTTCTTGACCCGTTAAAACATAAATTTTTCTTTTGTTATTTGAAAATAAACAAATCTCAAACAAACAGGCGGGTAAGTTCAAGCCTGTTTAGACCTAATTTATCGAGCGCTATAGCAAATGAGCAAATATTTACTCAGTTAATGGGTCAAGCAGGTATCACTATAAAGGTATTTATAGCCTTAATATAATGCTACATGCCACCTGCAAATTACGACTTGATTTGCACAGAAAGACCAATGAACTTTTAATTGACTTTTTTCCATTGTCCAACAAACAGGGCAAGAAAACTTGGTGCTGGCCACCAGGAGCTCAACTCCTGCTGAAGATAGCATCCACCAAGTTGGGGAGCCTTCTCGTTGTCCAGCTCACCTCACCCACATGCCCGTCCTCTGCATATGCTTCGAATTCAGGTGTAGAAGAGAATGCAGGTTTGTTCTCCAAGAGAGAAGAGTGGAGCTTACCTTGTGGTGGGACGATGAGGGATAACTCGCTGGAACATAGGAGTTGCCAGAACCACGCCGTCAACTCCAGCGAGCCCCATCTGTCAAGGGAGAACAAGTAGAGAAATAGATTGTATGCAAATCTTACTCATCGGAATTGCAGATCATCTTTAGGTTGATGGAAGATCCAGTAACAAAAGATCAATATGTATCAGGAACATTCCAAGATCAATATGAACCGGCAACATTCCAAGATATGCAAGATTAAACTTGTCATTATCCATAAATTTGCGTCATACTTATGTTGTCACGAGCTCAATCTCAGCAAAGTTGTACCGGATTTCTAGCAACAAAAAGAGAGAATTACCAATTAATACAATCCCACTATTAAACTTAGGGTCATTTATCGAATTGCCCATAGCGGACCACTTGTACTCAGTTTTACCCCTAGAGCTGAATCGACCTCAGTTTTGCCCCTAGTCTGTGCGCAACTACTATGGAGAGGCTGGAACGGTAAGTTTGGAGTCGACTCCGTTTCGCGAAGTGGGACCGAGGAGTCAGACCTCCGTTTCGCGAAGTGGGTCCGGGTGGGACTGCCAAGTTCGTTGAAACCATCCGGAGCTTACAGGTGGGACCGCGCAATTAGTTGACTGCGCTGAATAGTCCACACGAATTTTTTGTGGAAAAACCGTGGGCCCCCTGGTTGTTCAAAGTCTGCCGGAGTAACGGCACGCGCGTCGCAGTAAATGACCCGCCAGGGCTACAAAAGGCCCCTCGCCCTCACCGCACAAACTCGCCCTCACCGCACAAACTCTCATCGCCCTCGCCGCACTTCACCAGACACCCCGAGACGATGCCTCGCCGGCTCCGTGCATGGCGCAACTCGCCGTTGTACTGCCGACCCACGACCGCGACGCGGGGCCACAATGACGGCGAGGAGAACGAGCAGCCGGCGCCGGAGGAGGCAGCGCCCGAGCAGCAGCTGCCGCAGGAGGAGGCGGGGCCCGAGCAGCAGCAGCCGCCGGAGGAGGCGGCGCCCGAGCAGGAGCCGCCGCAGGAGGCGCCGCGCTGGACGAGGCTCAGGCGGATGCAGCCTATCTGGCCCGAGCAGCACGCCACCGTCCACTCGTTCGAAACATGGCGGAACGAGGAGGCGTTCCACACGGTCCGCTCCTGGCTAAAGGAGGCGGCGGCAGCGGCCGAGGCTGCCGCTGTTCGTGCATCCCTGGAGACCCACCAGAGGGAGCAGGCGGAGCGCCAGGTCTACCGGGAGCTCGCCGCAACCGCGGCGTCGGATGAGCAGCAGGCGGTCGTCGCGCTGTACGAGAGAGACCGGCGCAAGGTTGCCCTGCAGAGCGAGAGGCGGGACCGCCGCCATCCCTCCGAGCAGGCGCAGCTGCACCGGCTGCGGATCCGAGGCAGAGCGGAGCGGCATGCGATCGCTACGCTGGCGAACCCATCGCCCTTAGCCAAGAACGACCACGAGGCGGGGCCCTCCAGCATGCTGGCCTACGACGACAGCGATGAGGACGACGAGGAAGAGGAGTAGAGGACGACTCGGGCAACCGTAGTTTTTTTTTTAAAGTTTTTTCAATGTTTTTAGTTAAATTATGCCGTCTAGCTTTCTGTAAAACTATCGTCGAATCTATGAATTTTAGCCTATTTCAACGAGTTCGCGTTTTTTAATTAATTTTGAGTATTTCTGAACGCAATCACGAGCCAGAATGTAGATTAAAAGCGAAAAGAATGTTTGAATAATGTTGTATATATGATGCATGTTGAACTAAGTCATTCCAAAATTTTGGGCAAATGTGCTTCAAATGAGGTCTGAAGCTAGGGTAAATCACATATAACAACGTTGTGCGTTGGATTCATGTCATTTTGAATTTTTTTGAATTTTTTATGCTCATTTGCAACCATCGCTCAATTCTCGTGAGAAATGTGCTTCAAATGAGGTCCGAAGCAAGGGTAAATACCCCCATTTATAATTTCATGAAAAATTCGACCTTGCCAAAATTAAGCAAATAAATTTGAGGATCAACTATATCACATATAACAACGTTGTGCGTTGGATTCATGTCATTTTGAATGTGTTTGAATTTTTTATGCTCATTTGCAACCATCGCTCAATTCTCGTGAGAAATGTGCTTCAAATGAGGTCCGAAGCTAGGGTAAATACCCCCGTTTATAATTTCATGAAAAATTCGACCTTGCCAAAATTATCCATAGAAATTTGAGGATCAACTATATCACATATAACAACGTTGTGTGTTGGATTCATGTCATTTTGATTTGTTTTGAATTTTTTATGCTCATTTGCAACCATCGCTCAATTCTCGTGAGAAATGTGCTTCAAATGAGGTCCGAAGCTAGGGTAAATACCCCCGTTTATAATTTCATGAAAAATTCAACCTTGCCAAAATTATCCATAGAAATTTGAGGATCAACTATATCACATATAACAACGTTGTGTGTTGGATTCATGTCATTTTGATTTGTTTTGAATTTTTTATGCTCATTTGCAACCATCGCTCAATTCTCGTGAGAAATGTGCTTCAAATGAGGTCCGAAGCTAGGGTAAATACCCCCGTTTATAATTTCATGAAAAATTCAACCTTGCCAAAATTATCCATAGAAATTTGAGGATCAACTATATCACATATAACAACGTTGTGTGTTGGATTCATGTCATTTTGATTTGTTTTGAATTTTTTATGCTCATTTGCAACCATCGCTCAATTCTCGTGAGAAATGTGCTTCAAATGAGGTCCGAAGCTAGGGTAAATACCCCCGTTTATGCTTCAACATTTTTTGGCATATTTTATAAATCAACCAAATGAATTTCCTAGACATCTATTCTACATGTATAGTGTAAATCTGAAGTTTCATTATGTTTTGAATAATTCTTCTATTTTCTATTTTTTATTTAAATAACATGGTCTAATAGAAAAATCATATGTAAAACTGATAAAAATCATCTCTGTAGTAAATCTGAAGTTTCATTATATTTTTATTTAAATAACATGGTTTATAACACTTAACAGCAAAGAAATCATATGTAGAACCATCGATCCCTGTGGCCAACGTACCAACCAATCAGAGCGCAGAACGAACGTCTCGCGGATCGCTGTGGCTGCGAGCGCATCCGTCCGATGCACGATTCCTTCTAGAAGGCGTCGATCCAACAGCCCAGGTCGAATCTCTGTGTTTCCTTCTAGAAGCTTTTCGGCTGGTCAAACAGAGGGTTGACCAAGCTTGAAATGAGCATAAATAATTCAAAAAAAATCGAAAAAATATATTGGCGACGCACATAGTAGTGTTATGTCATATAGTAACGAGAAAAAAATATAAACCTGTCTTATAAAGAATGGAACGAAAAAACCTTGTGTAACATATGATATCTTGAACAGTCTAGTAGAGAGTTCAAGATAATGAGATGAGTTTCAAACCTTTTGAACTCAAATAAGGTCAAAATCTCACCAAAGCTTCATTTTGATGTGACTAAGAAAGATCCAAAGTTATTTTTTCATTTTGATGTTTTAAACTTGTTTTATTTACGATTTTCGATTAAAACCATTATTATTCAAAAGAAAATAAATAATACGAATATTCATCCAATAAATTTTTGGGCTTCGGAATTGCATTATATAGGTCTAATACAAGTCTAGTAAAAATATAAATAGGATTTATAAACATTAGAACGAAATCCATCACTAAAATGAGATTCCTCGAATACAAGACTAGAGATTTCAAAGAATAAGAGGTGGAAACATTGTGAATCTTCCGAAGAGGTGGGTTCTACCTTTTTGTTTTGTGTTCCTATGGGCTATACTAGCACAACCAAGCAAATAGTTCCACATTGCTACCCCCTTTCGACGCTGTTACCGCGTGTTTCCGTATAAGTCCGGTATTTCTCCAGCGGGGCTAGGGTTTCACCGGGAGGCTACGGAGCGTCTGGATCCCAACACAAGCTAGGGGGTGCCATACCATGTTAGTATAGGTGTGTTGTGTGCTTTGTATGTCCAAGATTGCTCTCTGGGGTGTGACCGGGCTTCACCGGCATCCACTTCTCTCTCGTAGGCGATTACAGGGTGAAACTCCCGTACCGGACCAAACACCGTGAATCTTCCGAAGAGGTGGGTTCTACCTTTTTGTTTTGTGTTCCTATGGGCTATCCTAGCACAACAAAGCAAATAGTTCCACATTGCTACCCCCCTTTCGACGCAGTTACCGCGTGTTTCCGTATAAGTCCGGTATTTCTCCAGCGGGGCTAGGGTTTCACCGGGAGGGGGGCTACAGAGCGTCTGTATCCCAACACAAGCTAGGGGGTGCCATACCATGTTAGTATAAGTGTGTTGTGTGCTTTGTATGTCCAAGATTGCTCTCTGGGGTGTGACCCTGCTTCACCGGCATCCACTTCTCTCTCGTAGGCGATTACAGGGTGAAACTCCCGTATCGGACCAAACACCGTGAATCTTCCGAAGAGGTGGGTTCTACCTTTTTGTTTTGTGTTCCTATGGGCTATCCTAGCACAACAAATCAAATAGTTCCACATTGCTACCCCCTTTCGACGCTGTTACCGCGTGTTTCCGTATAAGTTCGGTATTTCTCCAGCGGGGCTAGGGTTTCACCGGGAGGGGGGCTACGGAGCGTCTGGATCCCAACACAAGCTAGGGGGTGCCATACCATGTTAGTATAAGTGTGTTGTGTGCTTTGTATGTCCAAGATTGCTCTCTGGGGTGTGACCCGGCTTCACCGGCATCCACTTCTCTCTCGTAGGCGATTACAGGGTGAAACTCCCGTATCGGACCAAACACCGTGAATCTTCCGAAGAGGTGGGTTCTACCTTTTTTGTTTTGTGTTCCTATGGGCTATCCTAGCACAACCAAGCAAATAGTTCCACATTGCTACCCCCTTTCGACGCTGTTACCGCGTGTTTCCGTATAAGTCCGGTATTTCTCCACCGGGGCTAGGGTTTCACCGGGAGGGGGGCTACGGAGCGTCTGGATCCCAACACAAGCTAGGGGGTGCCATACCATGTTAGTATAGGTGTGTTGTGTGCTTTGTATGTCCAAGATTGCGCTCGTCTCAGCGTCTGCAGCCCGGCCGTTGCCGCCGTAGTTTGCATGCATGGACTCGATCTGCACCGTTCCTTACGATCAAACGATCGAAAATGAAGCGGTGCATGGACTGGGTGTTTTGTCTCAATGTAACGGCCCCGTTCACCAGCCTGGTGCATGCACGCCTCGTTTTTCCAGAGTAAACAACGTGGCAGAAGAAGAAATTTCAAAAAAAAAAAAAAACGTGGCAGAAGAAGAAAATAGTTAACGTCGCGTCGCATTTGCAGCAGCCCTGCACGCCTTGTTTCAGAAACACGAGTCGCGTCGCATTTGCAGCGACGCAGCCCTCCACGCCTAGTTTTCAGAAGATACGCATCAATGCATATGCAGCGTGGCAGGATTTGGCGTGAGACTTTGGACTTTCTTCTCTTCCCGTCTTTAATACACGCATGCAACGTCGAATCACTTCGACTGACGAATGCACACGCGCTCGTACTCCGTATCAATAGCTGTCCGGCCTACGCCTACGCCTATGCCTGTTCTACACCGCTTTGACCATGCATCTACTCTAATACACTGCGTCCAAGGTCTTCACACAGTTTGCTTCATCTACCCAAATAAATTCACGTCTAATCGTGTCTTTAAATATTCCTTCAGTCGTCCTCCATATTCTCATCCCTCTCCAGCCATTTGCCCTTCTCTCCCTTCAAGCCCTAACGCACAATGTCTTCCTACTCACTACCTTCAAGCCCGGAGTCGGTCTCCGACGAGGACAACCACCCCAAGGCTCTGCCTTGGTACGAGGCCGAGTGGCCCGAGGCGGAGTTGGACGTCCTGCCCATCGTGCTTCCCGTCGACGACTCTCCCAATCGGGAGCGATCGCCGACGCCGCCCTTCGTCCACCGCCCCGTCCCTTCCACCACCACCAAGACGTCGGACATCTCCCCCAAGACGAACTTCCGCCTCAAGAGACTGGAGCGGCTGGAGAAGAAGGAGTTGAAGGCGATGGAGAAGAAGGAGGCGAAGGAGGACGCGAAGGCTTTCCGGGCCAGCATCAAGCGGTCCC
This sequence comes from Alopecurus myosuroides, assembly GCA_028641055.1. NCBI lineage: Eukaryota > Viridiplantae > Streptophyta > Magnoliopsida > Poales > Poaceae > Alopecurus > Alopecurus myosuroides. Next base: position 111,203,579 of record CM054058.1, on the reverse strand, counting down.
GTGAGAGGCAGGAGGAGAGGATGCGGGCGGAGAACCGCAGCGCCCGGATCAAGCAGGAGATGGAGATCCGGGCGGCGGAGTGGAGGAAGTAGGGCGGCGCCGGAGCGCGGGAAGGGCTCCCGCATGCATGCAGAGCGGGAGCAGTTAGGGCTAGCCCTTTTTTTTTTTAGTTAAATGTAATGTTTATCGGGCCCCACTGAATATATGTAAAGTGGGGCCAGTTATCCTTTCTAAGTATGTTTAATTATATATAAGCCCTCTATATAAAGTTATGTTCTTATATTTGTCCAAATGTACCCACTGTTTAGAAGTTTTATCCTTTCTAATCATCGCTTTAAAATCTGCACATTGTAAACAAAATTTATATATAATTGATGTGCTTTAACGAATAATATTTTCTAAAAGAGCTGCATTATGTTTTCTAAGATAACATAAAAAATTTGAGTTGAGCACAGTATATTTTATATTATTAATACGAATAATTTGATGGTTTAATAAATGGATAATGCGTAGTCTGCATGTAGTGATTAATAAATATAAATGGATAATGTGTAGTCTACATGTTGACATTGGGCCTCATGTGACATTGGGCCGCAAGGAAAGGTCAACAGGTGGGGCCCACATGCAGCGCCAACCGTAAACAGATGGGGCACACAAATCGCGCCAACGCTCAACTGCTGGGGCCCACAGGCCGCGCCAACGGTTGTATGATGGGTCCCACAGGTCAGGATCCTAACGGGGGGACGAAAATAACGGTGGGAGCAGCGAAAGGAGTCCTTGCGCACTGACTAGGGGCAAAACTGAGGTCGATTCGGCGCTAGGGGTAAAACTGAGGTCGTGGTGCCAACTGAGGGCACCTTGTTAATTATCCCTTAAACTTATTCCTTGTTGGAGAGAAGAAACGGCCAAGCATGGAGTTGTGTGTGACAAAATCCAATCCTTGTCATGCATCATGTGGTCTACATCTCTTCCCTCCGCACGAGAAAGTGGTGTTTGTGAGGCCTGGACGGAGATAGCGTCCGAGCCACTCACACGGGACTCCATTGTGGAGCACAACCGCGAGACAGATCTGGAGCGATACAGGTCTCACGGCGCAGAACATCCGCGTGCCTAGGCAGGCAGAACACCCTCGACGCAGCCGCCATGGTGGTCGAGTCGTGCCCGGGGGAGGGGGGTGCAACAGGGAGTTCCGCAGTGGAGCACGGACGCATGCAGTTAACGTCGGGGCAGAGGCCATGGAGGCATGGAGCTATGACGGCGCACAGTCACAGCCGGATATGAGGCGGCACACGCCAGATAGCTAGAGGGTTGGATATATGTGATTGAACGACCGGAGAAGACCAGGGCCGGTCCAGAGATTTCGGGGGCCCGGGGCGAGAAAAAAATTTGGGGCCCCTTAGTACAAGTAGACACACATATATATATATATATATATATATATATATGCTGAGAAACAAAATACAGATGCAGGAAAGGCGTAATTTATTATGGAGTAATATAACAACTTCGGTATACCCTAAATTTTTTATATTTACATTTTTAGTAGCAAAGTGATGGAATCAATGTCAATCTTATCCAATTACTTCTTCTCGATGTATAGAGTTGACAAACCATTTAGTACCTCTATATCTCTCTGTGAGATTATAGATCTCAAATAGCTCTCCAATAATATCAATTTTGAAAAGTTTCTTTTAGCTGATACAACTGTCCGATAAGCAACGCATATATTAGGATAACAATCTGCTTCTGACAAACTAAAACATATCCATAGCAGACATTGTTCTATCTGGCAAGGTCAGCTGCATAACACTTAACTTGAAAATTAGATCATTTAACTCGATATCACATTTCTTATTGAGGGAGAAAGTATTTGCAAATATAGTGCAAATATATTTAATTTGAGAACCAACCATTGACTTCAAATTTGTTGAACTCAATAAAAATCCAAATATACTTATGAACGACTGTAGTTCTTCATCTACTCTTCAATTTCCATATCTACGGCAATGAATCACAAAATCAACTAAGTTGTGACGGACGTGTGATAGCGGACGAGGGATAGCTGAAGCAGACAAGTCAATGGTCGATGTGATCCGATCCTAAATCCTTTATATTTACGCAATGTACACAGGGCCCCGAGTCGATCACCTATTGGCCTGGCTAGTCGCGCTCCCCTGACTCTCCGAGTAGGAGTTGTTACGAGCGAATCTTCAGACCCAACTGCTCATGAAGGGGTTTTCAATTACGTTGGACGGCCCAAATAAGCTATTAATTTATGTATTCACATAAAAAGTTACGAGTCGACCAAACTATTAAAGCTAATTAATATTTTTTTTGCATACACACAAACTAAGCTTACTAAAATATATCTAAAATGGGCCCCTAAATTTTTTGGGCCCGGGGCGGCCGCCCCTCTCGCCCCCTCTCAGGACCGGCCCTGGAGAAGACGTCGTGCCGCCGCCATCTACCGTGGGACGACCTCCTCCTCCGCCGACAGCGAGGGTCGTGCTTGGTTTCTGCGGTGGCGGCGCGTGCGTGTCGGAGTGGTCTGGCTGTGACATGCAGGCACCTAGGATTTCAGTTGAATGACCCATTAATGGAACGATCTCCTTGGGAGAAACCACCGGTGATTGCGGTGAGTAGAAGATGCGAGTTTTTTCCATGTTATGCTGCGCGAGATGGTGTGACGAAGAGGTGGGCGAAACGCGAGACATACAACGTACCGGGCGAAGACGAACCAAATTGCTCTTTTAGATAGGAGATAGGAGAGATTATTAACGGTTAGAGACGACAATAAGAGGTCTCCGTTTTCTCTACCACTATACATTCCCTTGCCATTTGGCGTGAAATGTCAAACGTTCCGCGTTAGTCAAACCTTGAAGATATTGTCAGGTTTTTCAGAAAGACAAAACTGGCCTTCTCTAAACCTAAACAGTCCTGCCCCGACCGAAATTCCGCACGCTCCGGTTAGGCCATGCCGGCGTCCCCGACCAGTCCGCCGCGGCTACTCTGCTCTCCCCTTTGAATCCCTCCCCCGCTCCTCAACTCCCTCCTCTGCTCCGGCGTAGCGACCTGCCCAAGGTCGGCGAGGATACGAGCGCGGCGTCGTCGGCGCCCTCCCCATGCTCCCCGATCCCTGACGCCGGCGCCCTCCCGAAGATCCTCGACACCGGCGCCCTCCCGAAGCTTCCTGACGACGGCGCCCTCCAGAATATCCCAGAGGGGCTACAGCCAAACCACCCGCGGCGGCGATGGCGGTGGCTGGAGAGGAGGCGGAGAGCTCCGCCGCCGTCGGAGAGCGGCCGCGCGTGCCCTTCGCTCGGGGCGGCCCGGTGTTCGTCCCCTTTATGGTGGGCCCTATCTTCACCGTTCCCGAATTCATGTCCTCCACCCTTTGCGAGGTTCAGGTGCTGCCCCCCCGCCAAAACACCAGCTCTTTAATTTGCCCCAGAGTTTCCGTATGATGACACTGTGTTCTCGTTTGCGTGCAGTCTCTGCGTGAAGAATTGGGCGAACCCGGGGACGAATTCGAGGACGAGCTTTGGTAAGCCCATGATTACATCCTTTTGTATCAGAAAAATCATTTTCTGTCGGGTTTGTGTGTGCACTTTGATATCAATGACGTGGGTTGTACTTTGTGTGTGTTTCGCAGCGTCGATGAGCTGAGGGTGCTCTCCGAGGAAGAGCTCGTGGAGCGCGCTCTCCGGGAGGCTATGGAGGTGACCTCTCTACTGCTTACCCACCTGCTCCTATCCCTGTGCTGTGAGCCTGTTAACGACATTTTGATGTAAGATTTTTTGTTGGTGCTCGTAGGAGGACTGGGACACTGGCGCTCAATCACAACCAGTGGATCAAAGGTCTGGCGCTGGATCACAACCAGTGGATCAAAGGTTTGATGTAGGGTAAGCAGTCTGCTTTGATTGTTGCTTTGTTTCTGCGCTTTTGGTGTGTTTGATTTTTTGTCTTGTTATGATGGTTTAGGCAAGTCAGATTATATGCAACACGAGCTGAGGGTTCTTGGATAATGTTGGCATGCTAGTTACTAGTTAGCTTACATGCCAATAAAAAATATTAGCAAGGAAGGCCTCCTAAGGTGTGTGCTGTAGTGACATTTACATGTTTGGATGTGCAAGTTGGACCTTAGCAAGTCCACCTGTAGTTACAATTGTAGAGGCACTTTTGTGAACTTTTGCTACTTGTAGCTGCATTCTCGATATCTCATTATTTACTTTGTGTTTTATGCCTTATGTGGCTTGTAGGATCTGATGTGTTCTTTTGGTCTTGCACATGCAGAATGTCAGCCAGTTCCACCCCTGGAAATGAGACTGTCACCTCAAGTGCATCATTTGAAACATCGAGTTTCATATCACCTCTCGATGATATGACAAATGGAATGGATGAAATTGGACTGGGTGAACCACATGGCAATAATGAAAAACCAATAGGTAAAAAGAAACAAAACAGACAGAGGAAGGAGAATAATGCCCTCACCCCAGATTCACCAGCAGAAAGAGAGGCAGCTGGATCACCTGTTGACATGGCAATTTTACCATACGAACCACAAGGGAGCAAGGGGAAACTCAGAGTCAGAAAGGTAAAAATGGAACCATTTCAAATTTATCAACTGAAAGTGGAACACGTGTATCACCTAGCGAGGATATGTCGGTTGTTCCACATGACCCAGAAGTCACAGATGGACAGAAGAAATGTAGAAAGGGCAAAAAGAGAGGCAGACATTTTGATAGAGAAGTTCGAGCGCATATTTTACAAGTATGTCACTTCATTTGTTGCCTGTGCTTTGTTAATACAGTTTTTGATTAATTTGTCTTGTGTAGCGGTGTAGTTGCTTTGTGCCATTGTTTCGTCAATTCATTCGGCAAATTCATCTTGGATAGCTAGGTCTCAGGCTAGGAATTAAGACATACATGGTTCAGCCATTTTGGCCAAATATAATACATATTTTACCAGTTATAATAGAATAGCTGGAATATCTGCAAAATCTCTTATATAATTAGGATTTAATATCCACCTAAAAATATTCCTCTAAAATTAGGCTTTAAGAATTAGGCCCATATTTTTAGTGATAGCTGCACCTTGTAAGACCTGATTGTTAGTTTGTTAGTAGTAACCTGTGATTTCCCTTGTCGTTGTAGTGCATCCCTCTTTAGTGTCTGCAAATTCTGATCGTGTTTTTAACCATATTATTTCCATGATGCCACCATGACTAGGGGAGGTATCTTACTAAAGCAGAGAAGATGGCAGAAATCAAGATCAAGCAAGAGAAGACAAACGTGAAGCCAGGCTGCACTCATTCAGGTAGCACAGTTAAACATTGTTCCTCAATATTTAGGCATCAGTATGATGATTGTGATGTGGCTATAGACATTTTGCCTTTTGGACTATGGTTAATACCCAATCTCAGTGGGGTGTTATTAATTTATTATCAAGACATCATATAGAAATTCTGTCTTCACAATGTTTGATGAAATAACAGATTGGGCACTAACTTAACTCTCTGGTGTCCTCAATCTCTTACCTGCAGAAGAGTTTTTTTTTTTACGAAAACATGGTTGGAGAAGTTTTACTTAGTAAGCAGAATCATATGTACCCAGTTCATTCTGGTTCTGACTCTGAAATTGAACTCAGAATAATCGATGCCTTGGAAAGTGCCGATTAACTTCAATTAAACAGCTTCCTTGTACCTTTTCGTATAACATAACCTTCTATTACAGTCCCTTTCTGTTGGAGAAGTTTTACTTAGTAAGCAGAATCATATGTACCCAGTTCATTCTGGTTCTGACTCTGAAATTGAACTCAGAATAATCGATGCCTTGGAAAGTGCTGATTAACTTCAATTAAACAGCTTCCTTGTACCTTTTCGTATAACATAACCTTATATTACAGTCCCTTTCTTTCACTGCACATGTCCTCAGCCTACCATGTGCATAAAAAACATAGCTGAGTTGAAACTAGACGATGCTAACTCAAATCAAAAGCATTGAAATAAACTAATCACTCCACATGTTACTCATTTGCCCGCACTTACTCCACCAACATCAATCCAGGCATGCATGGTCTTGGCATGTCCCCGTACCAGTGCTCCTTGAGCATTTAGTGGCACTTGGCCTCTTGCGCTGGTTAATTTGGATCTAAATTATTTCTTTCCTATACTCAGTACACTGGTCAGGAAAATTTGAAGGCAGTATTTTCGTGTGAGATATCAAATAGAATTTCCGTATTAAGCTAATGTAAAAAGGACTGTCAGCTACATCTGCATAAATTGGTTCACCTCAGTATTCTGGAATGCATAGATTCAGCAATTGGCATGCAAGTGTACAAGAGTTGTACTAACAGAGCATACAACTGGAGTATGAAATGCGACATTGTAACATGAACTAGTACTTTTAAAGCGCGATGGTGGAGGCGTAGAATATTAGGTATAGATCAAACATGAGTTTTTGCATTGAAATGGTTTGCTTTCAATAGCATGAAGCTTGGGAACTCAAAAGGTAGAAAACATCATCAAAACATTGTGAATTCGTCCCATGGAAATATATGTTGAAACCGAGTTCCCTGAGGCCCAGAAAACATCTAATGAATCGGACGGAGTTTTTTTTAGTAATAACAGTGCAAGAAGTAACGATATATTATGTTTGTTTTTAAATATCAGCTGGATCGAGCTACGTGTTTGCACTAAATTTTTTGCCTGCTGGCTGAAACTATTAAGAACAATGGAGCTTGGCCTTAGTCTTTGTGTCAGGTTGGACCTAGCTCCGTTTGGACGTAGATCCTGATGGCGACGTCATCATTTACGCATGTATGCTATTTAGCCCGTAGGAATATTGTGCTCTCAGTTATTATTACTGGAACAAAGGTAGTATTAAATAACTGCGATATCGAAACTAAATAAAACGATCCATGATTTTCATGCTATCCAGTGAAAACCATAATCTAAATAGTTTTGTTTGATCAGTTGTTTTCCTTATCATAATCTTTTATATGACATCATTCCTTGCTTGCAGTGGTGATGATTCTGTGATGTCCAAAGGTTCCAAGGCATCGGTGGAGAAAACTGAAGTGGCAAAATCTCTTTCATACAACAGTGCCCCTTGGAAGGTTTGCATTGAAACTTATATTGTTTTTGTCAGTTGCAACATTTTTTTACACAAGATCTTTTTGTCTCGGGATATTTCTCTTACCAACACCACTTTTCTGTTTGCAGCATAAATCTTCGAAATCTGAGGAATACATACCTATTGGCTATCCAGGAGTAATTCTTTGTGTCGAAATTTATGAGAGGCATAGCTCCGTGAAAGTAATATCTTGAGCTTTGGTTACACATGCTTATCTGTAATGTGAAATATATGTAGATTAAGTTTTGTGGTGATCTCCATGTATTGCAGAGCCAGGAATTTCTTGTGTTGGGAAGTCAGCTCCTCACTGATCTTAAGGACAATATCTACTGTTCAACTAATAAGTTGATGGAGGTGAACAAACAACACGATTATTCTGGCTATTTTCTTATTGAGGTATGTTTTCTCTTATCTCTGTTTGCAACTTTATGGCAAGTTCTTACAGAAGCAGCTTTGCTAATATCCACTCTTTTTATCAGGACACATTCTACAACGACACGAGACATTATTCTGCTGTTGATTACAGTAAGCCTATACTTGACTGGCTTAGCAATTCCAGTGACGAGGTGGCAGAGAAGTGGGATGCCTTAAGCTCTGGTGCTTTAAAGAAGCGACAAAAGGACTTATTGAGGGGTCTGAATATTTCGAATGTGCCAGAGTTTAAATCTGCAAACATGCAAAGTACTCAATTTTCAGACCTGCACTTCCGACTTGGTGCTGGGTACCTCTACTGCCACCAGGTTCCAATCTTATTCTCTTTATATCTTCCCACGATTCATTGTTCTTTTGAAAATAAAAAACGATGTTTAGTCTCTAATTCTCTCATGTCCTGATGGCTATATTAATATCATGTATGTGCAATCTAATGCTCGTTAGTGATTTTTCTGTTTGTTGTCGTGTTGTTTACAGCAGGATCTATGAACAGTTAACTTAGAACTGCAATACTGTTTGATGCTTTAATGTCATTGCAATGCATAAACTTGTGCAGCAAAAACAGCACATCTTTCTTAAAAAAAACAACCATTTCCTTCACGCCTCTGACCCGCACAACATTTTCAGGGGAACTGCAAGCACACGCTTGTGATTAGAGACATGAGGCTGATCCACCCGGAGGACACGCAGAACCAGGCGGAGTACCCTCTGATGACATTCCAGATGCAGAAGCGTTTCCAGAAGTGTTCGGTGTGCCAGATCTACCTCGCAACGAAGATGACGGTGGACGACAAGTGGGCTCCGAACAATCCCTGTTATTTCTGCAAGCAGTGCTACTACCTCCTCCACTACAAGGAGGACGACTCGCTGCTGTATCATCATACCGTGTATGATTACCTCCAGGAGTAAAATGGTCTCTGATTTGTAAGTTTATAGACCAGAAGCCATGGAGGCTTGTCTTTTATTTATGGTTTCCAAAGGCTTGATGTATATCTTGTACAGCAAATGCCGTTGGAATTTTGAAAGTCACCTGCTGCAAAAGGCGTTGGAATTTTGAAAGGCTTTAATGTATATTCTCTACTGCTCATTGATGGCTAGCCGCAAGGGAGTTTGAGCGCCCTCTCGAAAGTTGCTGCTGGATGTTGCACATTCGATTGAGGCGGCGGGTGATGGCGATGTGGCTAGCCATGGGGAAGACCTAGCTGCAAGCGCGTACGTTCCGAAAATGGGACGTGCACTGCAGTCAGAGCGGCGTCTGTTCGTGCAAAGAAAACAAACTGTCCAGAAGCAGTATTTGCTACAGTATTACTATTAGTAAATTACTCCAAAACGTCACTATTCATAACCGTGTCCATGCTTTTGGGTTTTTGCCGTTATTTGCAGTTACGTCACGAGCAGCACCATTTGGTTGCAACGGTGGCAGAGAAAAAAACTGGCAGCAGCAGCGGGCAACGCTTAGGGCATGCCCAGCGTTATGCCGCTGCCCTGCAGGCCCGGCCCATGTAGGCTCGGATGCCGCTGTGGCATGCTCTGCAGAGTAGGCGGCCACTCCAAGTTGAATAGAGAGAAAAAGTATGGCGAGAGAAGAAAAATATGATTGAAAGGAAATTCTTTTAAGATGGGACCAATACAAGCCTAACTGTGACTATCGCTTCCTACTGCCTCCGCTGCTCATGCTCTTACTGTCTATTGCCCATATAGTACATGTGATGTAGGTAGACCGGGACCGCATACGGACCGTTATGTTTTGGTTGCCAATTTTTATTAAAAAAGAATGCTTAGTCAGCAAACTATGTACTTTACTTTAAAGACAACTTTAATGTTGTTGGAAATAGTAAACCCACGGCTTCAACATGTTTACCAGCTTTTTTGAAAGTCAAATTACGAGGTTGTCGAAGTTGTCATATTCTTCAAAAACAAGTTCCAAGTTATCCACTTCATATATTTTGAATGGCACCAGCCTGTTTCTCCGTTTCAGCTACCACATTATTTAGACACGGTTATCGGATATTTCCAATGCGACACACATTGTTCAGCACAATTATCAAATTTTTCGAATGAACTAGTAAGGTCCCAGATTCAGCTACCACATTGTTCAGATAAATTTATTATATTTCGAATGCACCCGTCAGGTTCTTCAGTTCAGCTACCATATTGTTCGGACATATTTATCAGATATTTCGAATGGACCCATCAGATTCTCTGGTTTAGCTACTTAATTTTTCGGACATAAATATCAGATATTTCGAATGCACCCACCAGGTACTCCGGTTCATCTACCACATTCTTCGTACAAAATCATCAACTATTCTGAATGCATCGGTCAGGTTCTTCGGTTCAAATACCACATTGTTCGGACAAAGTTACCAGATATTCTGGCACCAGTCAGGTTCTCCGGTTCAGTTACTATGTTGTTCGGATAAGTTTATTGGATATTTCAAATGCATCAGCTAGGTTTCCAAAGATTAGCTACCACATTTTAGCAAATCTTTTGATAAATCACCATATTGTTATGCTTACATTTAGAAGATCACACCATTATAGGGAGGTGAATCCAATGCTCTAGTACCCTAGCTTCGCCCCTAGGTTCAGCTACCACATTGTTCGGACACAATTATCAAATTTTTGAATGCACTAGTAAGGTCCCAGGTTCAGTTACCACATTGTTCAGATAAATTTATTATATTTCGAATGCACTCGTCAGGTTCTTCAGTTCAGCTACCATATTGTTCGGACATATTTATCAGATATTTCGAATGGACCCGCTCGATTCTCTGGTTTAGTTACTTAAATTTTTAGACATAAATATCAGATATTTTGAATGCACCCACCAGGTACTCCAGTTCATCTACCACATTCTTCGTAAGAAATTATCAACTATTCTGAATGCACCGGTCAGGTTCTTCGGTTCAAATACCACATTGTTCGGACAAAGTTGCCAGATATTCTGGCACCAGTCAGGTTCTCCGGTTTAGTTACTATGTTCTTCAGATAAGTTTATTGGATATTTCAAATGCATCAGCTAGGTTTCCAAGATTAGCTACCACATTTTAGCAAATCTTTTGATAAATCACCATATTGTTATGCTTACATTTAGAAGATCACACCATTATAGGGAGGTGAATCCAATGCTCTAGTACCCTAGCTTCGCCCCTAGGTTCAGCTACCACATTGTTCGGACACAATTATCATATATTTTAAGGGCCCTATCAGGTTTTCCAGATAAGCTACCACATTGTTCGTACACAGTTATCAGATATTTCGACTCCATCAGGTTCTCTAGTTCACCTAACGCATTACTCGAACACAATTATCATATATTTTGAGTGCACCTATGAGGTTCCCTGGTTTAGCTACCACATTTTTCGGACACAATTGTCAGATATTTCGGATGCACCGGCTAGGTTCTCTAGTTGGACTACCATATTGTTTGGACACATTTATCATCTATTTCGAATGTATCCGCCAGGTTATCCGGGTTTGCTACATCATTGCTTGGACACAATTATCAGATTCTCCGGTTTAGCTACCACATTATTCTGACACAGTTATCAGATATTTCAAATGCACATGTCATACGTCCATTTTGCATCACTATTATATATTTTTATTTTCTGTTATTCATCGATATATTTCATGTTATGATGCATTACTTATGTTATTTCATCTTATTTTGCATGCTTCATAATTTTTGGCGAATAAACACCGGGACCAGAAATCTGATAGAAAAAAAGCACCATCAAGTTATCCTATTTCAGAAGATCTGAAGAAGAAGGGGGACATCAGGGATATTTTAGAAGTCCAGAAGAGGGAGCTAGCCACGAGGGGACCTGGGGGGGGGGGGGGGGGGGGGGCACAGGGGGGTGACGAAGGGATGGATCCTAGGCCTGTCGGGTGAGGCTACCCGATCTCAGGCCCACGGCCCAAGCTCCAAAGGAAGCGTCGTGGACTATTCTAGAAGGCCCAATTGAAGCCCACTCGCAAGGCCTTGCGGGTCAAGTTAGGAAACTTGTAACCGACTCTAGGTTAGGGTTCGAGTCCTCCTCGGGTACGGTTTGAGACATGGCCACCTATATAAGGCCAGAAGAACCACCAGGAGAGGGACCAAGCAACACCGCACCACCAAGCCTTGAGATCGAGATCATACTCTCGACTTGAGCAGCCCCCCGTTGTAACCAATCTACTCGTTAATACAGATCGATAGAGGCAGGAGTAAGGGTTTTACCTCTACGAGGGCCCCGAACCTGGGTAAATCGTGCCCCCTGTCTAGCCGACGATTGTCACCAGCGCCTACACGTTCTCCTAATCGAAACCCTATGGGTTCACCCAAGGGACTTGTTGAGATGCAGATTCGACAATTGGCGCCGTCTGTGGGAACGGCAGGCGCTGGATCTCCGGCATCTTCGGCTTCATCGACGACCAACTCACGTTGGAACCCCGCGGCTTCGACTCCGATCAATCCGATCCGAATCGGATCAGTCATCGTCACCCCGCACTTGCCGAAATCACGCCCGGTATTTAGCGACCTGGAGAAGAGCGTCACCTTGACGTTCGGGAGCTTCCAGTTCTACACCAACAAAGAAGGGATCCACCACTTCACCGACCTCGAAGGATCGAAATCTGGATTGATCTCTAGCCCAGGAGCTGTCGACTCGCGACCTCGACATGAAGATCGCGACTTGGCAAAAAGCGGCGAATCTATCCGCCTCAACACCAACAACTTCCATACCCTCTCTACAGAGGAACCTTCTCGGATCAGGAGAACCTCCCAAGCTACGCCTAGGACTCGCAGGCCAAAACTGGCTCAAGTCTGCATGGCAGGATCAGGAGATCCACCCGAAAAAACTGAACACAGCGCAACAGAACGCGCTACCATCGGCGTCTCGCGAGATGCCTGGCTCCGGGCGAAAGAGGCCCTACGCACGAGTAAGCCACCCGAAGTCGTAGCCCCTCACGAAGACATGACCGCCTACCACTACCATCTAGTGAGAGCGGCTACAGCAATAAAAGAAGCTCGGAGAGATCTAGCCGAGCGAAAGAGGTTAGCAGATGAGTCAAGCCAGCGCCGAGCCGCGTTATCCTTGACACCTTCAGTCGGGAATCGCCCTGTGAGGAAAGGATACGCTTTGAGGACCGCGACTATGGACGGCGACTCCCTGAGCGGAATCAGCAAATCACTCGGGCCTTCCCTTATGCGCGTCGATGAGGATGGAAACTTCCACCCGCAAACTCCCACTGCCGCGGTACTGGCCGCCGCCACTTACATGCAGATAAACCAACCAGGGGAAAATGACCCCCGTGCAGAACAATACAAGCAGGTTCAGAAAGGATTGGGCATGGCAGCCCAAAGACTCGCTTCCTACGATCGCAAAAAGGCAGCAGAGCACAGAGACAAGGAAACAACCCGCAGGCACAGGAGCACATCGCCAAGGAAGGAAAATCCGCCTCGTCGCGCCCGAGGAAAAGAAGCCAGACGACGCGGTGATAGTCCGAGTAGCAGCGATGGCAGTCCAAGGGATCGAGATCGCAGCTCGCGACATCGCATCGACCGTTCACGGCATCACAGCAAGGAGCCTAGGAAGGAAATCGACCGTGACCAACCAGGATACAACGCGCGACCAGACATCGCGCAAAACAGGGTGGACAAAGCACGAGTAGCGAGGAACCGTGCGCGTTCCCCATCCACCTCTTCTGACGACGAGACCTGTGGCGCACTATGCTTCGCTCGCAGCATTCGCGAGGCACCTCTACCCAAACGGTTCAAGCTCAGTACGGAAGTAACAAAATACGACGGTTCACTCGAACCTTCATCCTGGCTGTCAGAGTACCTCACGGCTGTAAAATGCCAACGTGGAAACAAAAACACGGCTATGAAGTACCTCAACTTGCACCTGGTGGGGGCAGCACGCAGCTGGCTCGAATCAAGGCCGAAGGCTTGCTACGGGTCATGGGATGATCTACACTTCGACTTTTGCAAAAACTTCCAGGCAACCTATAAGAGACCAGCGACCATTGAGGAACTGCGAGCTTGCAAGCAGAAGAGTGGCGAGTCCACCCGCGAATATATTCAGCGATGGACCACACTTAGAAACACGACAGGAAACATATCAGAGGAAGTAGCAGTCGAAGCTTTCGCAAAAGGCGCTCGACGAACTGCTTTCAGAGAAGAACTGGGACGAGCCGCGCCCAAAACTATCGGAGAGCTAATGATCATAGCCGATAGATGGGCGAACGGAGAGGACTCAGTGCGCAACGAAAGGGCATCCTCGCCCGCACCCGAAGACGATCGCCACGGTCAAAAGAAAATAAGGAAGTATTACGATCACGACGACCGAGAAGAACTAGTGGCGGCAGAATTCACGCGAAGCCGCGGTAATGGACGCCGCGGAAATCGCGAGTCGAAACCGAAGACGGAGGACAAAAATCCAGAGGAGGACCTCGATGGATACTGCACGCTACATCTATTTACAGATAAGCGCACGGGGAAAACTAAGGCAACACACCTTCTCAAGGATTTCCGAAAGTTCATCGACATCCACGAGGCCTTCTCGAAGAAAAACAGAACAACAGTTAGTGAAGGCTACCCGCAGCTTCCAGGAGGAGGTAGCCAGGGATTCCAACCGCCTCAACCCCTGCCTCCACCAGGAAACCAGAACGTGGTGCTAGGCGCACTACCTGCGCCGCCCGTCGCAAACCAAGGAGGCAACGCGTACCCGAACCCAGCAGGACTCTTAGACATGATACAAAAGATATGTCCATCATGCAGGGTCCAGAAGACGAACACGCAACAAATATGCATGGCTGTGCAAGCCCCACCTACAAAACCCGAGTACCTGAAGATGGCGGAACAACCAATAACTTTCTCCAAGGAAGACCATCCCCCACGAGTCTATCGACCAGGACACGCCGTGCTGGTCATCCAGGCGCAAATTGGCAACTACGAGCTGGCTCGCGTGTTCATGGACGGAGGCAGCGGCATCAACATCATCTACGCGGACACACTCCGTCGGATGAACAGGAATTTGGACGGACTCGCAGAATCGCAGACATCCTTCCACGGGATAGTTCCAGGAAAAGCGATCCACCCACTCGGAACAATCAATTTGTGTTGGGGCGCGTAGAGATAAACGAAAAATTTCCTACGCAAAGCTCCCAAGATCTAGCCGAGGTAGAAGGCCACGAGTATTACCACTAGACGCGCAGGTGCGGATTATCGGTGCATCGCGTCGGGGCAGTGCAGTCCCACGATCCGATCCGGCCGATCCAATCCCTCGAACGTCGAAGTGCTGAACGTACAGCACCTCTGCCGGTATCCACACGTACGAGGAGGAGCTCCGACGGCAGACTGCTAGGTCTGGTGCGACGGCTGGACTGAGTGGGCTAGGGTTCCCAACGCATGGGAGAGTGGACTAACGTACCCGCTGGGCAACCTGCGCCCCTCTTTATATAGCGTACGGTAATGGGCTGCACAACACTTGTGGCCCATTCCCTCTGTGAGTCCGACTCACTAACTCAGTCCATTTCCGGTTCGGGTCCAACCCAACCAATACTTGCTCCCGCTCTTAAGTGTGTGACCCTGCAGGCTCATGGCGACATGGACACGATTGGAGTCCTACTCCCAATCGATCAATCGGTAGCGGCTCCTAGCAGAACGTGCCGACTCCCAAGTCCCATTGAGTCATGACGACATACCTTTCAATGTGATATTCATCTTAGTCCTTTTTGCCTCAGGATATACCTTGTCGAACTATAGGCGATTTATCGTCATCCCTTAAATAGCTCAACTCTCTTCTCGATCCGTGATATGTGATTCACCTGACTAACTCTTAGTCAACAGAAACAGTTAACACTTAACTGAGTTGCGCATGGCCATGCTTCCTGAATCATATCACTCGAGAGGGCCCAGAGAATATCTCTCCATTCGGAGGGGCAAAATCCCATCTTGATTATCCACATCACGCAGCTTGCTTCTCATTCGACCCGAACTCTGCCTTTATAGTTGCCTTGTCACAGAACAACGTTTGACAGAACCTAAGTCGGTGATCCACAACTCGGATTGTGCGACAACCTCAGGTCTAAGGATTACATTGATTGAGACATGCAAATGACGACTTGATCGTTGCATCTCAATGTGGGTCAGTCCGACTTGCTAAACTCTTTAGCCAAGTCTGTGAACGTTGGAATGGCATCACCATGCCCATGACATGTGGAACCGTGTCATCAGCCAACACTCACATTAGTCTAGGGTGTGTGTCCAGCACAACCTAAATGACCAAGGACAATCTAGTATGAACAACATGAATATATAGTTCCACAATCGAATCACATATTCAATGACATATATCAGATGTTCAAAACATGGACAACTTAATAACTTTATGAATACAGTGGGAATTACATCATACATGATTGCCTCTAGGGCATATTCCCAACAATTTGGAGGTGGTGCTAGGCAACCGAAGCAATTACAGGAGAGAATTTCTTGACTTCGTAGTAGTCGACTGGCCCTCACAGTACCACGCCATTCTTGGTCGAACAGCGTTCGCAAGATTCATGGCAGTTCCACACTACGCCTATTTAAAGCTCAAGCTACCCGGGGAGTATGGCACAATCACCATCGATGGTGACTTCCAGAAATCCAACAAGTGCGACATCGAGTTCAACGAAATCGCAAAATCTTTTGGGATGCAAGAAGAATTGGAGGAGATAGCAAAAACCATGGATCACTCCGTGACGCCCCTCACAAAGAAGAACGCCCCAGAGCTCGAGTTCAGCGCGAAGAGCGATACCCGCAAGCATCAAGTGCACCCGATAGATTCCGCGAAGACGGCGATGGTGTCCACCACCCTCTATGCTGGCGGGACTTTTGGGGATGATACAAAAGGTCTGCCCATCCCGCAGGGTCCAGAAGACGAACACACGACAAATATGCATGGCTGTGCAGGCCCCACCTACAAAGCCCGAGTACCTGAAGATGGCAGATCAACCAATAACTTTCTCCAAGGAAGACCACCCCCCACGAGTCTATCGACCAGGACACGCTGCGCTGGTCATCCAAGCGCAAATTGGCAATTACGAACTGGCTCGCGTGTTCATGGACGGGGGCAGCAGAATTAACATCATCTACGCGGACACACTCCGTCGGATGAACAAGAACTTGGATGGACTCGCAGAATCAGAGACATCCTTTCATGGGATAGTTCCAGGGAAGACGATCCGCCCAGTCGGAACAATCAACTTGGAGGTGGTGCTAGGCAACCGAAGAAATTATAGGCGAGAATTTCTCGACTTCGAAGTAGTCGACTGGCCTTCACAGTACCACGCCATTCTTGGTCGGAAAGCACTCGCAAGATTCATGGCAGTACCACATTATGCCTACCTGAAGCTCAAGCTACCTGGGGAATATGGCACAATCACCATCGACGGCGACTTCCAAAAATCCAACAAGTGCGACATCGAGTTCAACGAAATCGCTAAATATTTCGGGATATAGGAGGAACTAGAGGAGATAGCAAAAACCACGGACCACTCCGTGATGCCCCTCACGAAGAAGAACGCCCCAGAGCTAGAGTTCAGTGCAAACAGTGACACTCGCAAACACCAAGTGCACCCGACAGAATCTGCGAAGACGGCGATGGTTTCCACCACCCTCTCTCCAGCATAGGAAGGCGCGCTCGTCGAACTCCTCCGTGAGTACTGGGAAATTTTCGCCTGGCAGCCTTCAGATATGCCAGGGATACCCAGGGAGTTCGCCGAGCACTCACTCGAAGTCTTCAAAGACGCCAAGCCTATCAAGCAAACCACTCGATGGTTCTCAGAGCCCAAGCAAAAAGCGCTCGGAGAAGAAGTAAATAGACTACTCGCCGCAAAATTCATCCGCGAAATAAAGATTTCCACCTGGTTAGCAAACCCGGTGCTGGTCCCGAAGAAGAATACTGACATCCTTCGCGTGTGCATCGACTACACGTCGTTGAATAAGCACTGTCCCAAGGATAACTTTCCCCTACCACGGATCGACCAGATCGTGGACTCTACAGCAGACTGCCAACGTCTCTCCTTCTTGGATGCCTACTCGGGATATAATCAGATCAGGATGAAAAAGGAGGACAAGGAGAAGACAACGTTTATCACACCCCACGATGTTTACTGCTACACGACAATGCCCTTCGGGCTAAAGAACGCAGGCGCAACCTATCAGCGCTGCATTCAAAAATACCTCGCCAAGCTCATTGGCAAGAACGTACAAGTGTACGTTGACGACATCGTCATCAAGACCCGAGTGGAGGACACGCTCCTCGAGGATATCAGAGAAACGTTCGATGCACTGAACACGTACAGGATCAAGCTCAACCCGACAAAATGCGTCTTCGGCGTCCCCGCAGGACAACTTCTCGGGTACTTGGTCTCCGCCAGAGGAATTGAGGCCAACCCAGAGAAAATACAAGCAATCTTGACAATGAAGGAGCCAACCAATCTTCGCGGTGTACAATAGCTCGCAGGGCGATTAGCCGCCTTGAGCAGATTCATCGCACGATTGGGCGAGCATGCATTACCCTTCTACAAACTGTTGAAGAAGACAGATAAATTCGAGTGGACACCTGAAGCAAAACAGTCATTCGCAGATCTAAAGCGAACACTACAAAGCAGGCGTGTTTTGGCAACGCCACATGAAAGAGAACCGCTATACCTATACCTAGCCGCAACAAATAAGGTCATCAACACGGCCATCGTAGTCGAATGACCGGAGGACGACAAGACATATGGAGTTCAAAGGCCAATTTACTACATCAGCGAGGTGCTTTCGCCGTGCAAACAGCGATACCCCCACTACCAGAAGCTCGCATACGGAGTCGTCCTCACAGCCCGAAAGCTCAAGCATTACTTCCAGGAACATACCGTCACGGTGTTAAACGACGCATCACTCGGTATTATCATGAACAATCCTATGGCATCCGGGAGAATTGCAAAATGGAGCATCGAGCTAGGCGCCTGGGATATCATATACGCAGGACGCAATTCCCTGAAGTTGCAGGTACTCGTGGAATTCCTAAGCGAATGGACAGAATTACAAACACTAGGTCCACCCGAATACACGAGCAACTGGATCATGTACTTCGACGGGTCCAAAAGGAATGAGGGAGCTGGAGCTGGGATCGTCCTCATATCACCCAGAGGAAAAAAGCTGCATTACGTCATGAGATTGGACTTTCCACCCGACGATCCAGCATCCAACAACGACGCAGAATACGAAGCCCTGCTACATGGCATGAAGATGGCGATTGCATGCGGGGCCACTCGGCTGATGATTTATGGAGATTCAAACCTCATCGTACAACAGACTATGAAAGAGTGCGACACTGTCGCAAAAAATATGATCGCCTATCGGGACATGTATAACCTACTCGAAGAAAGCTTCAAGCGATGTGAGCTGAAACATATTGCAAGATCCAGCAACGAAGAAGCGGATAGGCTGGCTAACATGGGGTCCACAAACGCACCCATACCGCCTGGAATATATTTCGAGAGGATGATCAAGCGTTCAGTGAAAGTCAAAAAGATCGCAGGAGCACCCGCAACATCAGAGATAGAGGTTAGCCCGCAAATTGCTATGATCGAGCCCAGTCATTATATTTCAAGACAAGTTTTTTTTGTCGAACCAGTCTGGACGCAGAAATACCTCGACTACTTGTCCAACAAACAGCTCCCAGCGGAAATTTGTGAGGCTCGACAGATAGTACATCGCAACAAAACTTTCCAAGTAATCAACGGGGAATTATACAAAAAAAAGCATCTCAGGAATATTGAAGAGATGCATAGCGCCCGAAGATGGAAAAGAATTGCTACGAGATATACATCAAGGAGATTGTGGACATCACGCCAGCTGGAAAGCAATTGTGGGTAAAGTTTTTCGAGCAGGATTCTACTGGCTCACAGCGGCCAGAGACGCAAAGGACCTAGTCGACAAGTGCGACGCCTGTCAACGATTTGCACCTAAGCCACATGCTCCAGCTACGGAACTACACATGATACCAATCGCCTGGCCCTTTGCACAATGGGGGCTAGACATGGTAGGACCATTACGCAAGTCTACACCCGGAGGGTATACACACTTGCTCGTCGCAGTCGAAAAATTCACGAAGTGGATCGAAGCGATGCCAGTTACCTCGGCCAGTGCCCAATGCGCCGTGAAATTCCTCGACTCCATCGTGTGCAGATTTGGGATACCACACAACATCATCACCGACAATGGAAGCAACTTCACAACAAAGGAAACGCAGCAGTTCTGCGAGGAAAAAGGAATAACCCTCAGCTTCGCTTCAGTGGCTCACCCGCAAACCAACGGACAAGTCGAGCGATCCAACGGATTAGTCTCAGCTGGAATAAAGAAACTGCTACTCGATCGTCTACACCTAGCAGCAGGGCACTGGGCAGAGGAGTTACCCTCCGTACTATGGAGTGTCCGCACAACCCCGAATCGATTAACAAACTACACGCCATTTTTCATGGTATACGGAGCTGAAGCGGTCCTTCCCAAAGATGTCAAGTTCAGCGCCCCACGAGTCGTCGCTTACAGCGAAGAAACCTCTAACAAGGCACTCACGGAAGATGTGGATGCACTCGACGAAATACGCGACATTGCACTCGCAAGATCCGCGGTCTATCAACAATCGTTACGCAACTACCACAGCCGCCGTATACGCCACAGAGCTTTCGTGGTAGGAGATTTGGCGCTGCGGCTCAAACAGAAGGAAGGACACAAGATCGAGCCACCATGGGAAGGACCCTTCATCATACACGAAGTTATCCCAAGTGGCGCTTATCGATTGAAGAACCCGAAGACTGGTGGCATCTACTCCAATCCATGGAACGTTGCACACCTCCGCAAATTCTATCCTTAGGATTACCTTACTCGCAAAAAATAAGGCTATACTAGCCATCTTGTAGCTCGAAGGAAAAAAACATGGCTTCTCAGTCATATCAATAAAATACATGGTTTCTCAACCATAAGAAACTCATGTTCTTGATCTTTACACACTAAAAAACAGGTACACATCCCAAACACACGGGGGCTACGCCTAACTTAGCATCATAATACAAAAGGTACAAACAAGGTTGACACCTTATAAAGTTTGAAGACAACTATACAGAAACGACAGGATACATACATCCTACAATTACATATGGCGACGAGCAGTTTCCTCGGCTAACACCCGATTAACCTCTTCAGAGGTCAGTGGAATAATCTCCTCTGCAGCAGGACAAACTACTGTATAATGGGAGGTCATATCGACTGGAGCATTTGGGAGCTTGGCCACGGAGTTGAAATTGACCTCAGGATGCCATAATCGAACAAATGAGAGTGCTACTAAAGACCCGCAGATCAACTGTTGACGGACGCACTCCCGAATTTCACCTACTCGACCGAAAGTTCTGAGTAGCTGGCTCAAATCTTCTGGACCTCTCTCCAACGGATAAAAAGAGCCATTCAAAGATATCAGGGCCTCGTGACAACTGTCAACCAGTATCTTCGCCTGGTCCACACGATACTTAGAAGTAGCCAGAACAAAGCCTCGACTACGGTCAGACAAGAAGTTATTTGCATGTGGTTTTGAACTACTGGCTTCGTGAAGAATATGGTTTTCCACCCAATGCTTTTCACACCGTTCGTCAGGCTGAACAACTGCAAAGAAAGCTACAAAGAGTCAAAGAAAGAAAGAAGACACATAGTGCTAGGGGGCTGAAGTACTTACAAAGCACATCCTTGGCAACAGCTGCCAATTCTTCCATCACAAACTGCTCATGTTCAGCCGCAAGTTTCTGTTTGGACTTGGCTATATCAGCCACTCCACGCAAAGCTTTCATCTTGCGCTCACCATCCGCGACACGATCACGGAGGCCGGCAAAGGTACCAACAGCAGCAACAAGGGGATCCGCTCGTGCGGCAGATCCACTCGAAGACCCTGCAACATCACCTGTTACCTGGAAGAATATAAGAAGAGTTAAGGAAGACTTCAAGACACCCCACTTAAGAAATAAACCGCCTATTCGACAGGTGCTCGGGGGCTACTCCCATCGGGAGGAACTCATGACAATCAAGTACAAAAATCACATCTCAAATATCAAAAGGACGTTTCAATTAAAGGCAGAAATACGGGAATACATCCCAATGTTCATTATATCGGAGAAACAAACTAAATAAAATCTATCCTATGGAACTGCGGAAGTGCTGCCACTCGCGGCAGACTGCCCCTTGCGACTAGCATGAGTGATCAAATCAGCTAGCTTTCGAGCAAGGACTCCAGCTGGATCGCCGAAAGGACGAAGCGCTACCTTTCTGCCCGTAGAAGCATCGACAGGAAGGTTCGAGTACGCTTCGTCTAGAACTTCGACTCCATGCGCCAACGCGAACTGGATGGCAGTCTTCGCCCCGCACTCAGATTGGCAACCGAATAGGCCTAAAGGAGATCATCCTCCAGGAACACCTTCAGGAGACCACCCAGCGTAGGCGGAACCGCAACATCCACCAGAAGGCGCTCGTGGAGTTGCATCAGCACTTGAACGGCATCGCCAATGAGGGAGCGGATCCCACTCGCGTGCTTCCGGAGCTGAGCGCAAGAATCCGTCAGCGAATCCACTCGAGGAACCCCGGGCAGCTCCAGCCCGACGCCAAGGACACCTGCAAAGAGGCGACATTAACCCCAAGGACACACCAGGCTAATAAAAAAACAACGGAGACCAAGTACAACTTACTCGCGAAGTTCTGGGCCAAAGGGCGAAGGAAGTCGACAAGATCACCGTCCTGTTTGGCACCAGCCTCCTCCAATTTCTTCAGGGCGTCCTGGGCATCAGCGAGCTTCCCCTCGAAGTCAGTGGACTGCTTGCGAGAGGATTCAAGTTCCTTCCGAGCAGCTTCTAACTCTGCCTCCAGGGTGTTCACCCGAGTGACAACATCCATCTTCTCGGCCTTCAGCACTTCGGCTTGAGCTACACAACAAATAAGTTTAAAACCCAAAGGAATTCATATGACCGGAAAGATTAAATAGAAGGAGCAGATCAAATTACCTAGGAGAAGCTAGCCTTCCAAGACGAGTCGATCGCGATCTGCCCGAAGGGTCACGCAATCTGCCTCAGCCGAAATTAAGCGGCAGCCAATGGCTGCGAGGGAGTCAAGAAGAGACTGCAAAAACATGAAGATGAAAAAGTCAGAAAAGGAAGAGAAGATTGATCCTATTCACGACTGTAAACAGTCGAGTATAGCCTCGGGGGCTACTCCCATCGGGAGCACTGCCGTGCACCCGATAAAATGAAGAGAAGAAAAAAGCTTAAGTTCTTGAGCCTGTAGCCAATCGCAAGCGATTAACTACAGCCTCGGGGGCTACTCCCATCGGGGGCACTGCCGTGCACCCGATAAAAATCCTAAACGAACGAAGTACAGATTGCAAGGACAAGGGTAAAACTTACCTGGCCCTAGGCGATGCACATAGGATCAACCGAGCTACCCGACACTTCTTTTGAAGTCGAGGCTCCAACCGCAAAGCTAGGTAGTCTATACTCCGTAGCTGCAACCGTTGGGGCTGGACTCGGCGAATTCTGAATAGTCCTAGCAGTTGGAGTTCCACCTACAGCTGCATCCTTCCTCCTCTCGAGAGGAAGAGAAGAGGCGAACTGGCCAGGACTGATGGACTGGAGCCTGTCGTGAAGGAGAAACAACAACATAAGGAAGAGCAAGAAGAAAACTTTCGACTAGAGAGTTAAAGGAAGAAACTTACTCGTCATCATCATCATCCAACATATCCGCATTCCAGGCGGTCTGGATCTTCGGCTTGGGAGCGGGAGGAGCACGCACACTCAGTGGGGTCACGGTGAGGGGCTCTTTATCAGATCCTCCACCCAAGGAGTTATCCTTGGAAGTGGCTTCATCATTTCCCGCCCGACGGCGTTTGCAGTGGCGAAGATCGCTACCCGATTCCTCCACGTCATCCGAAGAGCCATGACCGGAGCTCGAATCGGCGTCGGCAACACTGGTATCAGCAGGGACATCCAGATTGCTCGCCAACAAGTCTGAGGCCTCTTCACCAGAAACTGGCGGGTAGCAGGTTGCTACCGCCAGGCTCTACAGAAGGAAAACAAGAAGAAGGGAAGAAGAAATTCAGTCGACAAACTCCCAAGCAAAGAAAGGAAAAGTTAAAGACAAAAAGAGAATTGGACTTACATCGGATGGAGGAGGATTCGAAGCTTCGAATGCTGCGATTGGGCAATCAGCAAAAGACTCGCCCACTTTCAGCTTAGTGATGGCCGCAGTTTTCTTCTCAAACTCTGCATTCGAGAGTTCTTCTCGGCTCACTCGGCTGGGGTCTTCAGCGCCTTGGTACTCCCACATGGTAGAGGGCCTCGCCTGCAGGGGTTGGATCATGCGCTTCAGGAACACGCTTGCCATATGCAAGCCGTTCAGCGCGACCCCTGCGGTTTGGTCGCGGAGTGCTGCAACCTTGGCGAGTAGCAGGCCGACGATGCGGCTCTCTTCGAGTGAGATCATGTGCGCCCAAGACTTTCGCCGCGTCAAGACAGCGAACGAGTGGAATTCGTTAACTCCACCCGCGCTGTTATCGACGACATAGAACCACTTCTTCCTCCACCCTTGCACGGAGTCGATGAGTTGCATGTCGAAGTAGAGGGTATCCGACTTCGCCTGGATACCGAAGCCGCCGGTGCGCAGCGTCTCTCCAAGCTCAGTTTCCACCCGCGACCTCTCACGGAAAGCCCGCACCTTGAACAGGGCCTTCCAAAGGCCCCAGTGCGGGCGGATACCAAGGAAGCACTCGCAGAGCACGATGAAGCACGAGATGTGCTGCACCGCGTTCGGAGGCAGGTCGTGGAGCTGTATGCCGTAGACATACAACAATGTCACGAAGAAGGCATGGAGGGGGAGTGAGAGCCCACGCGAGACATGATCCGCGAAGATCACACGCTCATTCGCGCAGGGATTTGGTACCTCTTCCTTTTTGCTGAGGCGAACTCGCTTCTCGGTGTCGGGAGGCAGCAGTCCCTCCCTCTACATCTCCTTGATGCTTTTCTGCGTGGTGTTAGCAGAGCGCGAGTCGCCGGAGCGCGGAGCAGGTGCCATGGGAACTTCTTCGGGCGCCTGCGAGGAGGAGACCGCGGCGCTACGTTTCTTGCCTCCCGCCATGGATGCTGGTGCGAGCTCACAGAGAAAGAGATGAGCGCGAGGAAGACGAAGGCTGGAAGCGAATGGTGGGAAATTTTTACCTTTTACCTAAGGAACGTATATATACGCGAAGTCACCCTATCCTGGCCGCTCATCAAGCAACGTGGCACCCATCGCGGCTGCCACGCGTGAAGCCGAAACGAAAGGGCGGTGAATGTTGTTTCGTGCCACGATATTAACAGAAGATCGTGCGCATTTACTGCGTGCGGCTCGCGGAAAAAACCGGAAACGACGTCTCGTTTCTGGTCAAAAAGCTGACAAGGTGGGCCATCACATCTGTTCTCACTCCGTCACGTCCCATCGGAAGGATAAAGTGCGCTACGACTTCATTGTGAACATCATCTGGCTCGAAATTCTTTCGGATCAAAGCCCCAAACACGAAATAACTTCGTATGGGCAAATCAGGGCGAGAAGACTTTTTCGGATAAAAGCCCCAAACACGAAATAACTTCGTATGGGAGAATCAAGACGCGAAAACTCTTTTCGCATAAAAGCCCCAGACACGAAACTTCCTTTCGAATGGGCATGACAAGGTTTCCAAACACGAAAACTCTTTCGTATGGATAGAAAACTATAAAGCACAAAAAACTTTGTGCACAAAAACAAGGGAGACATTTTCACTCGAAATATCCCTGGACAAAACTTGCGAGTATGCAGTTCCTGCCACTCGGTTATACGATATACGCACATCAATTCCCTGGATCGTTCGGCCGACTAGGCACATCTGGATGCCGTATTCTTTCGAATACAAAGGTAAGACCCAAAAGATCTCTCTTGAGGGCCTAGAATCGCACTCAAGCTGCGTCCTCCGGTGAAATTCCGTGTCAACAAGACGAAGAAAAATCCTAGCGGACGCGCCAGGTACCCTATTAGGTTAAGTTCGACTCGGTAAGACCTCCACGGCCCAGTCGTAATGGTCACCTCACCAGATTCGAGTCGGAGGTCTTCAATCTGTGTAGGCCAGAACTATTTTTGCCCTAGATGCAATTAATTGGCCCTGAGCTTTCGGGAGAGCCAAGCAACTGAGCCACATCCTTCTGCGAAAACAGCCAAACACACAAGCACTTTTATTTTTCTCGGTACTCGAGTACAAGAAATGCATCGCATACAGGATACACATCCTCTTCAAACGATTGAAGCCACCAGTCGAAGATAAATCAAGATAAGTTTTGAGAGTCCACCCGACAGATTCTCAGCCGAGTAAACGCTCGGGGGCTACTGACGAAGGGATGGATCCTAGTCCTGTCGGGTGGGCCTACCCGATCTCAGGCCCACGGCCCAAGCTCCAAAGGAAGCTTCATGGACTATTATAGAAGGCCCAATTGAAGCCCACTCGCAAGGCCTTGCGGGTCAAGTTATGAAACTTGTAACCGACTCTAGGTTAGGGTTCGAGTCCTCCTCGGGTACGGTTTGAGACCTTGCCACCTATATAAGGCCAGGAGAACCACCAGGAGAGGGACCAAGCAATACCGCACCACCAAGCCTTGAGATCGAGATCATACTCTCGACTTGAGAAATCCCCCGTTGTAACCAATCTACTCGTTAATACAGATCGACATAGGCATGAGTAAGGGTTTTACCTCTACGAGGGCCCCGAACCTGGGTAAATCGTGCCCCCTGTCTAGCCGACGATTGTCACCAGCGCCTACACGTTCTCCTAATCGAAACCCTATGGGTTCACCCGAGGGACTTGTTGAGATGCAGATTCGACAGGGGGCCCACACCATGGGGTGGCGCGCCCCTCCTGGCCGCGCCGCCGGGTGGTGTGGCCACCCTGGACCACCTATGGTCGCCCCCTTTCGCGTACTTGACACCGAGGCCACCCTGGCATATCATCGAAGAAATATTCCGCCGCCGCTTCGAGGCGGAATATAACAGAGAGAAAAGCTCTCCGACAGAGAGAAATATACCGGGGGAATTCCTCCTCGGAGAGGGGAAATCATCGCCATCGTCACCGTCATCGCTCCGGGCATCATCAAGATCGTCATCGTCATCATCATCACCACCAACACCATCACCCTCACCGTCCACCTACATCCCGTTGTAACAATTAGGGGTCTTTATCGTTGTTTTCCACTAGATCTCTCTCCCGGTGTGGATTACTTGTTAGTAGTTGATGTTTGTGAGATTTATCGGTGTTTACACTTTATGACCAGATTGTTATTCATCATTATATCACCTCTGATTATGATCCATATGATTTCTTGTGAGTAGTTCGTTTAGTTATTGAGGACATGGGAGAAGTCATGATGTTAGTAGTGGAATTATGTCGAAGTAATATCTAGTGGTTTGATATTTAAGTTGTGGTGTTATTCTTCTAGTGGTGTCATGTGAACATCGACTACATGATACTTCACCTTTATGGGCCTAGGAGGATTCATTGTGTATTTGGCTACTAATTGTGGGGTTGCCGGAGTGACAGAAATCTAAACCCCCGTTTGGAAACCAATGCACGAGGGAGTGTGGGATCGCGGAGTTCTAAGGCCGTGGTTAGATTATATTAATTACTTTCTTGTATTTGCGGATGTTTACGAGGGGTATAATCACAAGTATGTATTGGTCCTAGTTGGACAGTGCATTAGCATAGGTTCACCCACACAACACCTATCAAAATAATAAATATTAATCAACCGTATGAAGTGAAAGCACCTGACGAGATTCTCATGTGTCCTCGAGAACGTTTAGTAACCATAAGTAAACCAACCGTCTTGTCCTTTGCTCTCTAAAGGATTGGGCCACTCACTACTATTATCATTACTGTCTTTTATTTACTCATACTTTATTTATCTGCTATATCAAAAACCACCAAAAACCCGTTTGCTAGTTTTTACAGTGAATCCTCTATCCAACCTTCTTGTCAACACCTTCTGATCCTCTTTGGGTTCGACACTCTTATTTATCGAAAGTACTACGATACACCCCCTATACTTGTGGGTCATCAAGACTATTTTCTGGCGCCGTTGCCAGGGAGTGGAGTGCTATTGGAAAGGGGAATTGGTAAGAGAAACTTTTACTGTGAGTGCTGTTTTTATTCCTATTTGTTGTTTTATCTCATTATGAAGAATTCTTTTGGTTCCCCGTTTAGGAGTACTACTACTGTCACTGCTAGGGTAGTAGGTGACCCTTTATCTGCTGAATTAGATCCTTATAAAATGGTTATGAAAATTGTTGGACGTGTTATGGATAACTGATATTATGGAGATTGAACTGTCCATCCCGGTGATCATTTGCTCTTTATACATGAATTATGCGAGTTATTCAGGTTTGTAGGTATTACAATAGATCAAGTTAAAATGAAATTATTCTGTTTGTCGTTGAAAGGTAGAGATGTTGAATGGCTTAAGTTCCTGAAGAATGGTGAATCTATTGGATGGAAGGAAATTGTACCTCTCTTTTATTCTAAATTTTATCCTCTCGGTGAGATTCATAAATACCGGAATCAAATATATAATTTCTGGCCTCATGATGGAGAGAGTATTGCCCAAGCTTGGGGAGAATGAAGTTATTAATTCTTAAATGTCCTGTTCATGAGCTCCCGAGTAATATTGTTATCAATAATTTTTATGCAAGGCTTTCTCTTCATGATAAGGATTTATTGGATGTTTCTTGTTCTGGATCATTCACACGTATGAAAGAAGAAGCTAAATGGGATCTTCTTGACCGTATTCAAGAAATCACTGAAGGAAGGGAGAATGAGATAGGTAGAATGTCAGGTATACATTATGATTATGAATGCATTAAAGCTTTTATGGGAACTGATGATTTCTATAATGTTAGTGTTGTTTGTGGTCTTGATTCTCAAATCTTTGCAAATTGTCTTAAAGCCTTTGCCTCCTATCTTGATATTTCTAAAAAGGAGTTGAGCAAGTATCATGCACCTTAGAAAGATATTGTTCCTGCTAGAAGTATAGAAGTGCATGTTGTTAATCCTGCTGCGTCTGAGCCTTATATTGAGAAAATGCCTTTCCCTGCTAAGGTAAAAGAACACTCTATTGTAGCTAGTGTGGTTAATTAGAGCATAAAGAAATCTATTGAACCTGATGAACAAATAAATATTGAACCTGCTGTAGCAATAGTGAAATACCTTGTTTGTGGAAATGTAGAGGATGAACATATTGTCTCTTGTGAGGATTCTTCTAATATTGTCTCACATCCAAATAGACCTAAGAAAACTAGTGTTCCTATGCTTTCTGCTAAGATTGGTGATCATTTCTATTATGGTTTGTGTGATATTAGTGCAAGTTCTAGTGCTATTCCTTATGATCTTTATAAAGAAATCATGCATGAAATTGGTTCTTGTGAACTTGAAGATATTGATGTGGTTATTCAGCTTGCTAATAGAGAAACTATCTTTCCGGTTGGTATTGTTAGGGATGTGGAAGTTTTATGTGTTAAAACTAAATATCCTACTGATTTTCTAGTGGTAGGTAAGGCTGATAGTAAACTTGTCCTATTATTTTTTGGCAGACCTTTCTTGAACACTTGTGGTGCTATTATAGATTGTACGAAGGAGAAAATATTGACTAAATTTGATGAAATATCTGATGAGTTTAATTTCTCCAAATTTGCTAGAGCTCCTTATGAATCTAAATTTGCCTAATGAGAATTTTAGGGTTGAACAACTTGCCGCTATTGCTCTTGCTCCTAACAATGCTTTGCATCAATATATGGAGGACCATGAAAGTGAGGTCTTTATGGAAGAGAGAAATGAGATTGACGATATTCTTCTTCGTCAACCGGTGATACTGAAACATAATTTACCTGTGGAGGACTTGGGTACCACATTACCACCCAAGGAGGATCCTTTTTTTTTATTTGAAACCTTTGCCGGATGATCTTAAATATGCTTATATTGATGATAATAAAATATATCCTGTTATTGTTAGTTCTAAACTTTCAGGTGAAGAAGAGGAAAAATTATTGGGAATATTGAAGATACACCATGGAGCTATTGGATATACTCTTGATGATTTGAAAGGGATTTCTCCCTCTATATGTCAGCATTTTATTAATATTGAACCTGATGCAAAGCTAGTAGTTGAACATCAACACTGTTTAATTCCTAAGATGAAGGAAGTGGTATGTAATGATGTATTAAAACTCCTAGATGCTGGTATTACTTTTCCTATTGCTGATAGTAGATGGGTGAGCCATGTGCATTTTGTCCCTAAGAAGGGAGGAATGACTGTTGTGCCTAATGAAAATAATGAGCTTATTCTTCAAAGAGTAGTAGTTGGTTATAGAATGTGCATGATTTTAGGAAAGTTAACAAGGTTATGAAGAAAGATCATTATCCTTTGCCTTTTATTCATCAAATGCTAGAGAGGTTGTATAAGAAAACTCCTTTTTGCTTTCTCGATGGTTATTCAGGGTTTTGTCAAATTGTTGTTAGGAAGCAAGACCAAGAGCAAAAAACCTTTACTTGTCCTTATGGTACTTATGCTTATAGACGTATGCCTTTTGGTTTGTGTAATGCTCCTGCTACGTTTCAAAGATGCATGTCTCCTATGTTTCATCGTTTTTGTGAAGAAATTGTGGAAGTATTCATGGACGATTTCTCCGTCTATGGAACTTCTTTTGATAACTGCTTGCACAACCTTGATAAAGTTTTGCAGAGATGTGAAGAAACTAATATTGTTCTTAATTGGGAGAAATGCCACTTTATGGTGAATGAAGGGATTGTTCTTGGACATAAAATTTATGAAAGAGGTATCGAAGTTGACAGAGCTAAAGTGAAAGCAATAGAGAAAATACCTTGTCCCAGGGATGTTAAAGGTACTCATAGTGTTCTTGGTCATGCTGGTTTTAATAGGAGGTTTATTAAAGATTTCTCTAAAATATCAAAGCCTCTTACTAATATTTTTTTAAAGACGTACCTTTTGTTTTTGATGATGATTGTAAGGAAGCTATTGAAACTTTAAACAAGGCTTTAACTACCGCTCCTATTGTTCAACCACCTGATTGGAATTTACCTTATGAAATTATGTGTGATGCTAGTGATTTTGCTGTAGGTGCTGTTCTTGGACATCGAGTAGATAAGAAATTGAATGTTATTCATTATGCTAGTAAGACTCTTGATGCTACTCAAAATAATTATGCTACTACGGAAAAAGATTTCTTAGCTGTAGTTTTTGCTTGTGATAAGTTTAGACCTTATATTCTTGATTCAAAAGTTACTATTCATACTGATCATGCTGCTATTAAATACCTTATAGAAAAGAAAGATGCTAAGCTTAGGATTATTAGATGGGTGTTGCTTTTCAAGAGTTTGATTTGCATATTATGGATAGGAAAGGTGCTGAAAACCCTGTTGCTGATAATTTGTCTAGATTGGAAAACATTGCTTATGACCCTATTCCTGTTAATGATAGTTTTCCAAATGAACAGTTGGCTGCAATAAAGGTAAACCCCCAAGATATTCCATGGTATGATGATTATGCTAACTTTATTATTTCCAAGTATTTGCCTCCAACATTTATAGCTCAACAAAGAAGAAAATTCTTTTATGATTTGAGGCATTATTTTTGGGATGACCCACAGTTATATAAAGAAGGAGTAGATGGTATTATGCAAAGATGTGTTCTAGATCATGAAAAACATGAAGTATTGAGAAAGTGCCATGGTAGTGCTTATGGAGGACATCACGCCGGAGATAGAACCGCACAGAAGGTTCTACAATCAGGTTTCTATTGGCCTACTCTCTTTAAAGATGCACGTAAATTTGTTTGATCTTGTGATGAATTTCAAAGAGTTGGTAATATTTCTAGACGTAATGAAATTCCTATGAGTTATTCTCTTGTTATTGAACCTTTTGATTGTTGGGGATTTGACTTTGAGGGTCTGTTTCCTCCTTTGAATGGCTACACTCATATTCCTGTTGTTGTTGATTATGTTATTAAATGGGTAGAAGATATACCTAAAAAAATTGCTGATGGTGAGACCTCTTTAAAAATGCTTAAAGATGTTATTTTCCCTAGGTTTGGTGTGCCTAGATATCTTATGACCGACGAAGGTTCTCACTTTATTCATGGTGGTTTTAGAAAAACCCTTTCTAAATATGATGTTCATCATAGAATTGCCTTAGCTTATCATCCTCAAACCAGTGGGCAAGTATAATTATCAAATAGAGAAATTAAATCTATCTCGCAAAAGACTGTTAATAAATCTAGGAAAAACTGGTCTGATAAGTTGAATGATGCTTTATGGGCTTATAGAACTGCTCATAAAAATCCTATGGGTATGTCTCCTTATAAAATGCTTTATGGAAAAGCTTGTCACTTTCCTTTAGAATTAGAACACAAGGCTTACTGCGCAGTGAAGGAACTTAATAAAGATTTTAAACTTGCTGATAAGAAAAGGATGCTTGATTTGAGTCATATAGATGAATGGAGATGTGAAGCTTATGAAAATGCTAGACTCCTTAAAGAGAAAGTTAAAGAGTGGCATCATAGGACAATTCTTAAAAGAGAGTTTCATGTTGGTGAGAAAGTTCTATTGTATAGGTATCGTCTCAGATTTTTTGCAGGAAAGTTGCTCTCAAGATGGGAATGACCTTATGTTATTGAAGAAGCGTATCGTTTGGGTGCAATCAACATTGTTTCCCTCAAAGATAACACTGCACAAGTGGTAAATGGGAAAAGAATTAAACATTATATTTCTGAGGATTGTTATGATGAAGATGTTGATATTATTCAGGTAATGACTCTGGAGAGGTTTATTAGAGTGAAGATTTCAGAATCTGCAGAGTCCGTTTTCGAATAGGTAACAGTTCTGTCAAGAAAAAATTCGCGTATCGCTTTCCAACTCTTATTTTTGTCTTTTATGGAAAATATGAAAAATATTGAGCCAAAGAGGGGTAGGAGATGGTGCCCGAGGGCGCCACATCACTTGGTGGCACAGGCCCGCCCCTGGCCACACCACCCTATGGTGTGGGTGCCCTGGAGCCCCTCTCCGACTCGTTTTCGACTTGCACTTTCCTTTCGTTACGTATGTTTCTGCTATATAACCCCCCGGACCCTCCGAGGTCTGTATATCGTTTTCTTATCGTGTTTCTATTTCGACTTGTTTCTGCGAGATCTGTTTTCAGTTTTGGAAGCACCATGGCCTCCGCCAACAACAATAAGGGGAAGGAGACAATGGAAGATGATCTCCAAGGTCCCAAGTGCAAGAACATGGACCATGACGTCAAGAGGGAAGCAAAGAGGACGTCATCAAGCAGCGATGGAAGTTTTTTTTCCTGTAGCATGCAGGAACCAAGACCATCAGTTCCGGGCCTCAGACCCATCCCCGGAGTAGAGGAAGATCTTCGAGTCGCAGATGAATTTTGTGATTGCTATCGAGCTCTAAGGACGGACGTGGAGATACTTCAGAAGGATAACGACATATTTCATGAGATGTTGGCGCGGTTTCATGCCTTGATCGACAGAAGCTCACCACCACCACCGAAGAATGAATTTTTCATTGGTATTGGCATCCCCTTGGCTTGTTCCAAGCTTGGGGGAGTGCCGCGGTATCACACCTTTATCTTTCGCCCTTTTTACCTTTTAGTATAGTCATATCATGAGTAGAGAAAATATCATATAGGATAGTTTGCAGTATGGAAGTACCACTCTTTAGTTGGTTATCGTTGTATCCCTTGGTTTGAGTTGTAGTAATGGAATATTAATGAGAAGTTTCATCATTTACTTTCTACACTTTATTTTAGTTTGTAATTTTTGTTATATGGTCGATCTTGTTATTAGTATTGGTATCAATATTGGAGCATCAAGTGAATCTAGTTGGTTTTAGAAAACTTAGCATTGGTTAGTAGCAAAAATACGTTGAGACTTAAGTAGAAAAGAGGCAATTGCATGTAGATATATTATTCCATGATCTTTCTTTCTTGTTGGCCCATAAGCTTAGTATTCTAAAGTAAGATTGTTTGTACCTCCAAGGAAGATTACATGATTGGTTTTATCATATGTATATTTGTTTGTTTTCCCTCAACTCTTATGCTTGCTACCCAGCCTTGCTAGCCAAAAACCTGTACTGAGAAAGAATGCTTATCATGCATCCAAACCTTGAGCCTCAAAACCATGTCATTTGTGTCCACCATACCTACCTATATGTGGTATTTAACCGCCACTCCCAGGTAAACTGCTTGTGTGCTACCTTTAAAATTACCTTTTTTGTGCCCTTGTTTTAGCTCATGAGGATGCAAATAGAGAATATTTATCTCACTTGTTGATTGGACTTTACAAACCTGGACTAGTGGCTTCATCCGCTTATCCAAATGATAGAAGAGCTGGCAGCGGGGTGCCCAACCCCAAACTTAATAATACAAATTCTATTCACTATTTTCGCCCCTGATTTATCAGTCAAAGCATAATTGTGTAAACAAAAGAGAAAGAGGGATAAGCTTCTATACCAGTTGCGTCCTTCAATGGGAGCTGCTCTTGTGAAGTATAGTTGGCTTGTGACGTACTGTATTTTCTGTTTGCCATTCGTTGACATAAACATACACCACTCTCAAAATTGTTATCAACGACTCTGTTTATCAAATAAAAATCTCTAACACATGAGTTAATCCCTGCTTCCCTCTGCGAAGGGCCTATCTTTTACCTTTATGTTGAGTCAGTAAACCTACTCCTTTCTGTCTTAAGAAAGCATTTGAGTTGTTGTGATCCATCCATCTATATATTGATTTACTCAATCATGTCCTTTATTCTTCCTTGTTTAGTACAAGTTCTTTTATCTGATTGAATACCACTTTGAAAGTTATCAATAACTGCAAAGAGACTGTTACGATTGAGCATGATAAACTCTACAATATAAACTCTAATATAAAGACTCTGGTCGAAAGATAAGTACACTGTTAATTGTTTTTTGACCAAGAACAAAATTTTCCCTCACCAATTATGATTTTCTTTTTGCCCCTTTATTGTGATTTCCTCTATTTGTTTCAAGTTTAACTATACGATAGGAAGTTGCTGTCTAAAATCTTGTGCATTGATAGATGTGATGCCTCTTGTCCGTATTTTATTTATCGACACCTCACTCCATAAACATGTGGTCATGTTTACTGAGTTCAGTTTCGCTTGGGGACAAGCGAGGTCTAAGCTTGGGGGAAGTTGATACGTCCATTTTGCATCACTATTTTATATTGTTATTTTCTGTTATTCATCGATATATTTCATGTTATGATGCATTACTTATGTTATTTCATCTTATTTTGCATGTTTCATAATTTTTGGAGAATAAACACTGGGACCAGAAATCTGATGGAAAAAAGCACCGTCAAGTTACCCTATTTCAAAAGATCAGTAGAAGAAGGGGGCCATTGGGGATGTCTTAGAAGTACAGAAGAGGGAGCTGGCACGAGGGGACCCAGAGGGGGGCCACAGGGGTCCCACACCATGGGGTGAAGCCCCCTGGCCACGCCGCCAGGTGGTGTGGCCACCCTGTCCCACCTCTGGTCGTCCCCTTTCGCTTACTTGACCCCCGAGGGAACCCTAAGCCCATAACATCATCGAAGAAATATTCCGCCGCCACCTCAGGGCAGAAAACAACAGAGAAGCTCTTCGGCAGGGAGAAATCTGCTAGGGAAATTCCTCCCCGGAGAGGGGAATTCATCGCCATCGTCATCGTCATCGCTCCGGGCATCATCAAGATCGTCATCGTCATCATCATCACCACCAGCACCATCACCCTCACCATCCACCTTCATCCCGGTGTAACAATTAGGGGTCTTTATCGTTGTTTTCCACTAGATCTCTCTCCCGATGTGGATTACTTGTTAGTAGTTGATGCTTGTGAGATTTATCGGTATTTACACTTTATGACCAGATTGTTATTCATCATTATATCATCTCTGATTATGATCAATATGATGTATTGTGAGTAGTTTGTTTAGTTCTTGAGGACATTGGAGAACTCATGATGTTAGTAGTGGAATTATGTTGAAGTAATATCTAGTGGTTTGATATTTAAGTTGTGGTGTTATTCTTCTAGTGGTGTCATGTGAACATCGACTACATGATACTTCACCTTTATGGGCCTAGGAGGATTCGTTGTGTATTTGGCTACTAATTGTGGGGTTGCCGGAGTGAAAGAAATCTAAACCCCCGTTAGGAAACCAATGCACGAGGGAGTGTAGGATCCCGGAGTTTTAAGGTCGTGGTTAGATTTATCTAAATTACTTTCTTGTATTTGCGGATGCTTACGAGGTTATAATCACAAGTATGTATTAGTCCTAGTTGGGAGGTGCATTAGCATAGCTTCACCCACACAACACCTATCAAAACAATAAATATTAATCAACTGTTTGAAGAGAAAGCACCTGACGAGATTCCCATGTGTCCTCGAGAACGTTTAGTCACCATAAGTAAAACAACTGGCTTGTCCTTTGCTCTCTAAAGGATTGGGCCACTCGCTGCAATTATTATTACTGTCTTTTATTTTATTGCATTTTATTTATCTGCTATATCAAAAACCACAAAAAAAAAACGTTTGCTAGTGTTTACAGTGAATCCTCTATCCTACCGGCTTGTCAACACCTTCTGCTTCTCGTTGGGTTCGACACTCTTATTTATCGAAAGTACTACGATACACCCCTATACTTGTGGGTCATCAACACGTCAGGTCCTCTGGTTTAGCTACATCATTGTTCGGATCAATTATCAGATATTTCGAATGCACCCGCCAGGTTTTCCCGTTTAGTTATCACATTGTTCGGACATAGTTATCTTACATTTCAAATGCACCGCGAGTTCTCCGGTTTAGCTAGCTGATTATATGGACACAATTATCACATTTTTCAAATGCACCCGATAGGTTCTCCGTTTCAGCTATCATATTTTCGGACACACTTTCCATTGGAGTCCGAATTAAAGAGGCTATCAAATATATCATATTGTTATTAAACTGAAAACTTTTATTTTTAGCACCACGTGGAAGTATTTAGTGTGTACATACTAGTACTCAAAATAAAGTTGCGCGTATATTAAATTTTTTGTTTTTGTTTTTTGACACCATTACTGTGGGGGAATCCCCCACAGCCCCCCATTTATTAATAAAATAAAAGGTTATTTACAAAGAATACACTATATACAATGGGATTAGGGGAGTGAATTAATCCATGATGTAAAAAAAACAGAGTTTTCACTCTTCACCCTGTACTTAAGCAGAGTGATTTCCTGTATAAACAGGGCCTTCCATCCTCTAAAAGTTGGCTTGATGTTCTTGAAAATCCATCCATTTCTTTGCTTCCAGATGCACCAGCAGGCCAGGATCACAATCTCCACAAAACAGGGACCAGCAAAATGTTTCCTGGCAGACATGATAGTATATGAGGAGGAGCCAGGGTACCAAGGGATTTGTAGATAGTTCCAAATCCTTGTACTGAATGTACAATTGAAGAATAAATGCCTCCAGTCTTCATAAACATGGCCAGGACATAGGATGCAATCAGAAGAATCATTAATGATCCAGTGTCTTCTAAGCAACATATCCTTGGTGTTAATTCTATCATGCAACAATAGCCAAGCAAAGAATCTGTGCTTAGATTGACACTTGCTCTTCCATAATCCATAAGAAAGTGAATCATCAGGGACTCCATTAAACTGGTGTTTATAAAAAGAGCTAGGATGTAATCTGCCAGTTGAGTGTGGACTCTTCCATTGGTCTTTAATATTAAATTGTATTTTAAAATTACCAATCATGCATTTCAACAACCTTAGTTCTTCATTTGCTTGGATTGACAAAGGCAAAGCAAAATTCTGAATGCAATCTGTACAAAGCAAGAAATCATTAACAGACTGAAGCTTATCTTTGGCAAAAGAGTAAAGCCTTGGAAAGGTTATCTTAAGTAGTTGTGGCTGCCAATTGTCCTCCCAAAACAATGCAGTGAAACCATTTCCTACACAGCAAGTAGTGTAATTTCTGAAATCCTCAGATAATGCCAGGATATTTCTCCACCAAAAAGAACCAGATTCTACCACAGCATGAGGAACAGCCTTATGATAGTAAGCATCAGTAATAAGCTGCACCCAAGGCAAGTCCTCCTGATTATAGAATTTGTCTAGATGTTTAAGAAGAAGAGCAGAGTTTTGTATTTTCAAGTTTATAATCCCCAATCCTCCCTTCTTTTTGGGTTTACACACCATATGCCAAGCTGCAAGGGAATTAGCTTTTTCTTTTCCTCTCTTACTCCACAAGCAGTGCCTTCTTGCTCTGTCAATAACTTCAATAACACCAGCAGGAATAACTAAAGAGAGCATATAGTAAGTTGGCAATGAAGATAAAACAGAATTCACCAACACCAGCCTATCACCATAGGACAGAAAAGAGGAAGTGGCAGAAAGCCTCCTTTCAACTCTATCAATTAAAGGAGAGAAATCCTTGATAGTGGGTCTAGTAGTACCCATAGGCAATCCAAGATAAGTGAAAGGCATAGACCCAATTTTACACTGAAAAAAATCAGCCAGAGCACTAGCTTCATCAGAATCTAAATTGATAGGAATCATAGATGATTTGTGAAAGTTGATTTTCAATCCTGTAAATGCAGCATATGTATTTAGTATGTCCTTGAAGACCTCCAGGTCTTTTTTACATGCTGGAAGCACCACTATTGTATCATCAGCATACTGGATTATAGGGAATTCTTTTCTGACTGGGATAGGAGAGGAAAGCAAACCATCAGAGTATGCCTTATTGACTAAGCTTTGCAATAAATCTGCTCCTTCAACAAATAAAAGTGGAGACAAAGGATCCCCCTGCCTAACTCCTCTTTTGCAGTGGAATTTTTTTCCAGGTATCCCATTAAGGAGAACAGAAGAGAATCCAGAAGCTAAAATTTCTCTGACCCAATTGATAAACAATTCTGGAAAACCTTTAAATCTCAAGACTTGTATAATGGCTTCATGATCCAGAGTATCAAAGGCTTTTTCAAAATCAATCTTGAGAACCACTATTTTCTTTTTTGACTGCTGGCATTGGAACAGAAACTCAAAAGACCAAGCAAGGCAGTCTTGGATTGTTCTACCCTTGATAAAACCATATTGGTTATCATGAATTGTATCACATATAACATTTTGCAGCCTATTAGCAATAAGCTTGGTGACAAATTTGAGACAGGTATTAGTCAAAGAAATTGGTCTGAAATCATTGACAGTTTCAGGGGAGTTGGATTTTGGGATGAGAGTGATATAGGAATCATTTATACTCTGTAATGATAAATTTCCTGAATGAAAATCATGGCATAGCTGAGTGAAGTCATCTTTTAACACCTCCCAACATTTCTTCACAAAAAGCCCATTGAAACCATCAGGTCCAGGGGCTCTATCAGTCTTAAGAGATTTCATTACTGATGTAATCTCCTCTGTAGTGAAGGGCTCAACCAGACATTGCAAATTAACAGTTGATTGAAGAACAGTGGAAAGATCTAAAAGCTGGGAAGTGACAGAGGAAACCCCCATTCTATTTTTGAAACAATTCCAAAATATGCTGCCTTGTGATGATGGTCTATCAATGAGACCCCTTCCTCATTTTTAATTTCAGCAATAGTATTAAATCTATACCTTTCTGTAGCTTTAGCATGGAAAAATTTAGTATTTTCACCACCAGCTGTACCCATCTGATAGTGCATCTATTCTCCAATAGGCAGACTGAGAGAGTAGCAGCTTATGCAGAAGAGTTTTTAACAATATTCCTGAAATTAAATTCAGGTCTACTCAGGTTCCTTTCCTCCTCCAAGGTATCCAGGATCAAAATAACCTTATTGCAATTGGGCAATTAATAGACTTCAGATTAGAAAGGTTTCTACCCCACTCTTGAGCTCATGTCTGATGTTTTTTAAGTTTAGCAGTAATAGTGGCAGCCATGTTATTCTTCCTAACAGGCCATTTCCAAACTCTATCAATAAGGTCCATAAATCCAGGCTGATGGATCCAATGATTTTCAAATCTGAAGATCTGGGCTTTAGGAATGTTTGTGGAGATTGAGATGACACATGGTACATGGTCAAGAGGTTTGACTTAGCAAGAGGTCTTACCAAAGTGTTGGGATAATTCAAAGTCCGACCAAGTGCTAGTAAAAAACCAATCAAGTTGCTCAAGCAGAGGTTGATCTTGCATATTAGACCAAGTAAAGGATCTACCTTTTAATGGTAATTCAATTAGCCCAAGATGACTAATGATTTCATTAAAAATGAAAATATCATTCATATCTGCTCCAGGTTTATTCTGTTGTCCACTGATCTGATAAAATTGAAATCACCCACCAGTTACCCAATTTTCATATGTAGGAATTATTAGATCAAAAAGCCATTGAACAAAAATGTCTCTGTCTAGTCCACTGCAGGGACCATAGACAGTAACCAGGGTCCAAGAAGAGAGATTGTGCTTTGAAGTAAAGTTAATTTTAATGGCAGACTTGAAACAATCAATCAATTCTCCATCAAAAATAGCACTATTCCATAAAACAATAATACCTCCAGAAGCTCCCACAGAAGGAGAGAAAACAAATTTATCAAATCTCTTTGGACAAAAAGATCTAATGAAACTATGATCGAAACTTTCACATTTTGTTTCTTGCAGACAGATAATGGCACATTGGCTCTCCTCAATTTTGTTATAAACCAGAATTCTTTTATTTTTATCATTTAGTCCCCTGACATTCCAATCCAGCACTCTCCAATCCAAAAATAAGTGTGGTGTATTATCCATTGAGAATAATGAATGAGAGAGAAAAATAGCTAGACCAGCCAGCTACCATAGGGACACCAGTCACCATTGATAAAACATAATAATAGATAACTGTTAAATCCACAGAGAAGCACATAGGAATTATATCCATTACACAATAAAGGGCCCATGAGATAACCAGAGAGTACATGACAAACCAAGAACAAAAGACATTACAGAAAAGTCTTTCTAACATTATTACTTTTCCTTGTCTTTTGGAGAGTCAGGGACAGCATCAAGCTTGCCCTCAGTGAGATCTTCCTCTGCAATCTCAAGAGCTCTCCCCACCTGCTGGAGGATCACAATTGGTGTGTGTGGAGTGAAAGAGGCATTGTCATCTGCAGGTCTAGTATACCTTGGCTTTTTCCTAGGCTGTGGGTTATCCTGCATGGCCACCAGTTTGAACCCATTATTCAAAGCAGCCTATCGAGTGCTTCTCCTGACAGAAGATTCCACAGAAGGTGTACCCATTTTGCACTTCCTTCTTTTCCTTGTAAGGATATTAGAGGCAGGTGAAGGGAAGGAGTCAATTTCCTCAATAGTAGCAGTGGGCAATGTGCCAGAGGAACTAGTGGAGCCCTCAAAGCACAGACTTCTAGCTGCTCTCTGTGCCTTAAAAAATCTTCTCTTGGCAGTAAACTGAAAAGTGGTTCCTTTAAAAGGAACTGAAGCAGCTGAAATCATAGAGAATGGGCTTGGAGAAAGTCCACTGGGCCTGGTATATTAAAAATTCATTGACTTTGAATAACTAATATGGCTATGACGGTGTACTCGTAGCAAAGATTTTGGTTTAATATAGCAAGGAAGTTAGCATGGTCTCTAGTGTCCTACTGTAGCGTACGTACAAGGGAAATACTGTAGCATGTACCGTAACATTGATTTGTTCTCCATAGTGATAGAGTGCTCTTGATAAATTTTTTGTTGAAGCACACATATCAGCTACTCCATAGAATCGGACGCATGCGAGGGCGCCGCACGGGGGTCGCTTTGGTGCGGGGGCGCCACACGGAGGACACGATGGTGCGGTGCCTCTCTATAGATTTTTCCATGGTGGTTTCTCCGGTATTTGGGGTCTCATTATTTTTAACTATTGTTTCTCTATTATTAGAATCTCTACTGTGTGTTTCTTATCCCAGCTATTATTTGATGTTCTCATATCTATGGATAAGCTCGCATTTCTAATTTTTGTCTTAATTCAATCAAATTTCTAAATATCTGATCAACTTTATAGAAAAAGTAACATGTATGACAGCAAATTAATATATTTTGGGACTTCATGTCAAGATAAATCTGCTGATACTAATTTAGTGTCATAAATGATATTACTTTTTGTTTCTTATAAAGTTGGTTAATTTTTAATAATTTTGACCGGGGACAAAAGTAGAAGTATGTTTATTCATGGACAGAAGGGAGTATATGTCAAGCTCGAGATTTGATATTTGAGAAGGTCCTAGACTGTAATTGCAATATTTTTTTTCGTCGGCGTTTTCTTCCAGATATGGTCGATGAGTGGAATTACATTACCAATGGTCCAAATTGAGAGGTCTGATGCACCTGATGAGGTTGTTAATTTGGTCTCTGACTCCTTGTTTGTCAAAACGGGGATAAGCTCCATCCTTTGCATCGAGTGGTGCAGACATCCTTTATTAGAAATAAGGTTCACATAGTGTTAATCGTTTACAATAATCGAGAAATCACAAAGAGACAAGACTCCCTCAGCACTGAAAGCATAAAAACAAACTACAAAAGCCTATTAGTATGCTGTCACGTAGTGCAGGAGAAAAAAATCCCGTGCCACCGTAAGAAGCTTATGACAACCAGCCTCCATAAGCTCTCTCTCGTCCGAAGGGAGTAAAAAAGCCCAAAGCTTGATCCAATGCACTGCCGCATCAATAACCTGTAAGACATGAAAATTTTCTTTTTTGTAAAAAAAATCATTCCTACACTTCCGGATAGACCAACAAATAGCCAAAACGCCTATACGAATTATATTCTGGCCTTTTTGTCTACCCCATTTAACCAATTACCAAACATTGAGAGTAGGGGGTGTTGTAGGTACAGAAAACTACACGCCAAACAAGCTTAGCAAAGGGGCAGGAAATAAATAAGTGATCAGCCGTCTCCTCATTCCCACAAAAGGAACAATGAGTATCAGCGTTCCAATTTCGTTTAGCTAAATTATGTTTAGTAAGTAACACCTTTTTGTCTAGGAACCACATAATTTTTTTGATTTTGAGAGGGATCTTCAGCTTCCACAAATAAGATTTAAGAAAAACAGTATGATCATTCAAAAGGTCCTCATACATAGATTTAACAGAGAAAACACCATATTGAGTCAACTTCCAATGAAAGAAGTGAGGAGGATTATTAAGATAAAGATTCATTAAACGCAAACATAGATAAGACCACATTTCCCACGAAATCCCAACAAGGTTTCTTCTAAATCCTATGTTAAGAGGTGGAGCATTGTGAAACACATCATGCACCGAAACATGTTTATGTTGCACACTATTATAGAGAATGGGATAATTCTCTTGTAGTGGGGTGTTACCTCACCAGGTATC
The DNA here is from genome assembly GCA_028641055.1 of Alopecurus myosuroides. Classification (NCBI taxonomy): domain Eukaryota; kingdom Viridiplantae; phylum Streptophyta; class Magnoliopsida; order Poales; family Poaceae; genus Alopecurus; species Alopecurus myosuroides. The sequence goes on along the minus strand of CM054058.1, from coordinate 111,160,504 downwards.
CTACCAAAACCTCATAGTCTCACCATTACCCACTATAAAAGAGCCTCTACTAAAGAACTCTTCCTTAACTCTCATTAGGCCCTTCCAAAAAGGAGAATCAGTAGGTTGTGCCTCAACATGAGCTAGAGTTTTACTACGAAGGTATTTATTTTGTAGCAGTTCTTTCCACACCCCTTCCTCATTTAATAGCTTAAACAACCATTTGCTTAGTAAAGATCTATTTTTAAACTCTAGCACTTCCACACCCACTAGTAGAAACCCCCTTTCATTCTGCCCTAGAAACGACACTAGTCCCGGTTGCACCAAAATGCATTGGTACCGGTTTTGCGGCCGAGGCAGCGATATCGGCCCAGGGGCATTAGTCCCGGTTGTTTAGGGGGCATTCGTCCCGTTCCTGGCAAGAACCGGGACTAATGCCTCGCCACATGCCACGTGGCACGCGCAAGGGAATTGATCCCGGTTCTTGCCAGGAATGGCATGTGGCGAGGCATTAGTCCCGGTTCTTGCCAGGAACGGGACGAATGCCCCCTTGCCTACATATACTGCCTCCCAGCCCACTTCCCTCTGTTGTTTTGCTTGGAGGAGTGAGAGAGGTGGGTGCTAGTGTGTGTTCTTTTACTATGCACTCGAGGTGTTCGACGAAATACCCGAGTCACACTTAAGTTCATAGATAATGGTATCTTCGATCGAGGTTAGAAAACTTTTACTTTTCATCCTTAAGTGATACAAAAAAAATTATATTTGTCGATGTACTGTGGTCATTTCGCTAGTGAAGATGTTATTGTAATGTTTTTTTGATAAACTTAATTATATGATGCAGATGGATGCACGACAGCGATGGATGTACGGTGACCGACGCACTTCCGAGAATAGGGAAGGCCTGGATGAATTTCTCGGTGTAGCTCAGGCTCACAAAGAGAACAACTTTATGTGTTGCTCATGTGTTGACTGTTGGAACGTCAGGGAGCACTCTTCCTTGAGATTCCTTCACAGCCACCTGCTTTGGAGAGGTTTCATGCCCAGCTATAATTGTTGGACCAAGCATGGAGAAAGAGGGGTTGTGATGGAAGACAATAAAGAAGAAGAAGAGGATCCTATGTTCCCTTAATACGGTGATACTTCAATGGAAGACAATGCAGACGAAGGAGGTGATCAAGAACGGGCATCAGATGAGCCTGATGATGATATTGGTCGAGTTATTGCTGATGCAAGGGAAGACTGCAAAAGTGAATTAGAGAGGTTGAAGTTGGACGACATGTTAGAGGATCACAAAAATTTGTTGTACCCAAATTGCGAAGATGGAAGCACGAATCTCGGTACAACACTAGAGTTGTTGAAATGGAAGGCAGAGAACGGTGTGTCTGGCAAGGCATTTGAGAGTTTACTTCAAATAATAAAGCCGAAGCTTCCAAAGGATAACGAATTGCCTGACAGTACGTACGAAGCAAAGAAGGCTCTTGCCCTCTAGGATTAGACTTGCAGAAGATACATGCATGCATTAATGACTGCATCCTCTACCGCGGTGAGAAGTACGAGAATTTGGATAAATGTCCGGCATGCACTGCACTGCGGTATAAGATCAGGCCAGATGACCCTGGCAATGTTGACGGGGAGACAACCCGTAAGAGGGTTCCTGCAAAGGTGATGTGGTAATGCTCCTATAATACCACGGTTGAAACGACTGTTTAGAAACAAAGAGCATGGCAGGTTGTTGCGATGGCACAAAGAAGACCGTAAGAAAGACGAAAAGTTGAGACACCCCGTTGATGGGTCACAGTGGAGAAAAATTAAGAGAGGCTTCCCGGACTTTACAGGAGAGGCAAGAAACTTATGGTTTGGTCTAAGTATAGATGGCTTTAATCCTTCCGGGGAGCAGAGCTCTAGTCATAGCACCTGGCCCGCGACTCTATGTATCTACAATCTTCCTCCTTGGTTGTGCATGAAGCGCAAGTTCATTATTATGTCAGTGCTCATCCAGGGTCCGAGGCAACCCGGCAACGACATTGGTGTGTACCTAAGGCCATTAGTGGAAGAACTCTTACAGTTGTGGGGCAAACCAGGTGTACGTGTGTGGGAAGTATCAAGGTGTCGTCTGGCTTCTCGTCGAATATAAAAGGGATAATAAATATGGCAGAGAAAAAATTCCAAAATCTGAAGTCTCATGACTGCCACGTGATTATGACGCAGTTGCTTCCGATTGCATTGAGGGGGCTTCTACCGGAAAATGTTCGAGCACCCATTGTGAAGCTATGTGCATTCCTCAATGCAATATCTCAGAAGGTAATCGATCCAGAAAGTCTGGCAAGATTACAGAGGGATGTGGTCTAGTGTCTTAATAGTTTTGAGTTGGTGTTCCCACCATCCTTCATCAACATTATGATGCATCTCGTGGTTCACCTATGTGAAGAGATTCATATTCTCGGTCCGGTATTTCTACACAATATGTTCCCCTTTGAGAGGTTCATGGGAGTCTTGAAGAAATATGTTCATAACCGTGCTAGGCCAGAAGGAAGCATGTCGAAGGGCTATGGAACATAGGAGGTCATTGGGTTCTGTGTTGACTTTATTCCTGACGTTAAGACGATTGGTGTTCCTGAATCGCGGCATGAGGGGAGGCTGAGGGGAAAAGGAACGCTGGGAAAGAAAAAAATGGTACCCAGGGACTGGCATTCTTTCACTAAAGCACACTACACAATTCTACAAAATTCCACCTTCGTGGCTCCATATCTCAAGGAACGCAAGAATATTGTATGCTCCACAAACCCGGGGAAGGATGACTCATGGATTAAACACAAACACATGGAGACTTTCGGAAGTTGGTTGCAAACACATCTTATAAATGACACCACTGTTGAAGATCAGTTGTACATGTTGGCCGGGTCACCATCTTCGAATATCGGGATTTTTCAAGGGTACGAGATAAATGAGAATACATTTTACACGATCCCCCAAGATAAGAAGACCACCAACCAAAACAGTGGTGTCCGCTTTGATACAACAAACGGGAATGAGAAAAATGGAACATATTATGGTTACATATAGGAGATATGGGAACTTTACTATGGACCTTCTTTTATGGTCCCTTTGTTTAAGTGCAAATGGGTCAACCTGAATGGAGAAGGGGTAAAGGTAGACCTGTTGTACGGAATGACAAAAGTGGATCTAAACAATATTGTTTACAATGACGAACCATTCGTCCTAGCCAATGATGTGGCTCGGGACTTCTATGTGAGACATGTCCTCCAGACCGAAAAAAGAAAAAATAAACAAACAAATACATCATACGATGAGCCGAAGCGTCACATAGTTCTTTCAGGAAAAAGAAACATCGTCGAAGTCGAGGACAAGACAGACATGTCAGAAGATTATAATAAGTTTGTTGAAATTCCGCCCTTCACAGTGAAAGCTGACCCAACCATCCTATTAAATAATGAAGATGCTCCATGGTTACGGCCGAAGCGATCATAAGCAAGGGACATAGGGTTCATGGACCATCTACACGAAGAAAATTTAGAAGACTAGAAAGGGATGTTGTTGGTGATGTGTAATAATAAACTTGGAATACGATATTTTTATGTTGAAAACATGTTCACAAAAAATAAGTTGTATCGTATGAATTCAGACGCACTAAAGTTAGAAATTTTTAGACACGATCCATGTGATTCTTCCTGATTGGTGGGATTCAGACGCTCGAGAACCACTGATCGAACTTGTGAGAAGAGTTAGAAACAAACACACCCCTGATCCAACAAGGAAATAATAAACTTGGAATACGACAGTTCCGTTGAAAAAGTGTTCACAAAAAAGAGCTATCTCCTCCTAACATTCCAGGGTTTCGGTTGAAATGACAGGTGTTATGGCCAAATACATGGCATAGTTTGTTATAATGATCCCATATTGAACACAAACATGCATCTTGGAAGCACGTACAATGTTGACGAAGGAAGGTTTTTAACTGAATAAAAAAACCACTTTCCATTTTCGGAGTGTTAGAAATGGGTTTTTTTGTGAAGGACCTACCACAAACATGTTGCAAAACTTGGGGCTTAATTTTTTGAAATGCTACGACATGTGATATGCACATATAAAAAAAATTCTAAGAAAATATTTCCATCCACCTCTTTTGAAAATCACAAGTTTCTGCCGATTCAGCTGGAAATGGGACAAATTTGAACTACAGGTGCCTCGTAATTTGCTCATGAATTTTGGCAAAATCATTTTTTAGGTACTCAACTACCTATTTCAATAGAGATCCACAATGAGTTGCTGAATTACAACCCCTAGCTACGAACGGTAATGCCCGTCGTCTTGACTTTCTCCTAAAACGGGCCGAGAAAATTCCGGAGAATTCAAAAAAAACCTTAAATAACGCGAGACCTTCGCCTAGTATCATTACATATGTCCTAGTATCCACCAAAAATAATAAACTTGGAATACGACTGTTTTGTTGAAAAAGTGTTCACAAAAAAGAGCCATCTCATGCTAACATTTTAGGGTTTCGGTTGAAATAACGGGTGTTATGGCCAAATACATGGCATAGTTTGTTATAATGAGCCCATATTGCACACGTGGACGCGTGGCGCGGGAGTTGTGCCACGTGGTACAGGAGTTGTGACACATGGCCGCGTGGTGTGGGGAGTTGTGCCGCGTGGCCGCGAGCATGCGGTATAAAATGCCGCGCCTCGAGCGTCTTCTCCTCTCCACGCGTCCACTCTTCTCCATATCTCCTCTCCACGCACCGCCGCGCTGCCGCCATGCCTCCGAGGAGGAACAACACCACCGTCTTCCATGGCGTCCGAGCGCGGCCAAACGGAATGTTCACCGCGGAGATTCGCTACGGGACGACCGCATCCTCCTTGGCTCCTTTGCGACGGCGGCGGAGGCCGCCCGCGCCTGGGATGCGGCGGCCTGGCGCCTCAACCGCCCGCGGTCGCTGATGAATTTCAACGACTGCCACACCCTCTGGGAAGCGGAGGCCAGGGCGACGACGCCGCAGATCATCACCGCCGCCACCTCCGCCACCGTGCGTTTCACGGCCTAGTCGACGCTAGGGACGAGCTCGCCGTCTGCGAGTATTACCGGAACAATCCGGAGGAGCAGCGCGCTGACGAGGAGCTCTGGCAGACCCGCGCGGCTGAGTGGGCGGAGCGCCGCCTCGAACGCCACCTCGCGTTAGAGGCCGTCCGGGAGGCGAGGACGAAGACGCTGCAAGAGCTCCGCCGGGCCGACCACACCGGCGAAGTCTGGGCCTCCGACGATCCGAGGTGGGGGCCTATCTCAGACACGATATCATGCACCTCCGTCGACAACGAGGAGGTCACCGACAAGTTCGGCGACGACGTCTTGATCCGCAAGTATTGTGGATGGGCCATTGTTGCGCCTCCTAGAGCCACGGGGTAGCCCTTTGCGCTGGGCCTCCGTGCTGGGCCTTAGACCAGGTAGGCTCATCCAACAGGTCCGGAAGTCATCCCCACGTCACCGAGGTATCACCTTCTTCCCCCTAAGACTCAAAATGAAAAACATGATCTTGCTAGTCTTAGTATAGAAGATGAAATTGCCTCTTTAGATCAATTTATGGCTAACTTGCAAGGTGAAACCAAGAAGCACTTTGTCGGATATATACTGAATAGGGGTATAGAAGATGGTAGACAAAAGAGCCGGACTACCAGGGTGGCCTACATGGTAATGGGCTTAGGTCCATTGGGCGGCCCAGTAGTCCGACGCGCAGAAGCCGGATTCTAGAAGAACCTGGATCACGGCCCACGTGATCTGGCTTGGAGGAGAAGACGGATTCCTTACTTTCCAAGTTACAAGTTAAACGTAGTCTTCTAGGTTTCTTGTTCTGTAAGCCCTAATCCGGCTATTATATAAAGCCGGACGGGAGATAGATTAGATAGGTTCAAGTTTCACAAGCTAAAGCTCTACGCAACTCGCCGAGAAGCTCATCCTCGTCGAGTAGCTAGATCTATTCCCTCACACTGTAACCCTGTTATACGGGCTTTAGTCCCAATTAGTGAGAAGTGCAGGAGTAGGTACGCCGTACTGTCGCGACGTACCGAACCTGGGTAAAATCCTGTGTTCCGTGTTACTACGCTATCCCGTTACCCCACGTCTCTACCGTAATCTCATGGCACCCCAGTCTATGAAAACTACTACGATGTCTCGACACACTTTGAACTTCTCATGAGACAATTTGGAGAGGCTCAAGAACTTCTTGAGAAGAAAGGATAAGGTGAGAGGGAGGATGCTATTGAAATAGCTTCTCTTACCATTAGTCTTTAGGAAGAGCATGATGTAACATCCATGATTAAAAAAAATGAAAATCTAAAAAATCGAAAACTTTTGTTACTTCCTAAAGAAAGTCACCAAAAAAAATCTCAAATACAAAATAAATATTATGTATTATTCCAATGTGTTTGGAAAAAAAATCCAATGTGCCTCTGTTTCCAATAAACCCTAAAGCTTATTCAAAATAAATATTATTTGTTAAAAGTAATTATTTTCCTCATAACAAGCCTTACTTCAGAAAATGCTTTTAATCCAAATATTACTTAATTTTTTCTTGGCATTTAAAACTTGAGTATCATGAACCCCAATAATTATTCTACCATAATAAAAAAATTATGAGCCTTTAGTTAATTATGTGACTACTTAGGTTCAAAAAAAATTATGTGACTACTAAATGATTTATCAAACCTTAAAAATATATAAAGGTTTTCCCAATTTATTTTTTCCAAATTTTGTTTCAACTTCATCCACAAATAATATTTTCATGTGCATTTTATTCGTTTATTAAAATCATTTTTCCAAGCCCAAAATTAACTATTTAAACGTTCAATTGCTACACCAAGTATTAACCCTATTATGCTTTACTTTAAATAATGTGATTCAAATGGATCATATCAAATTCAACCATGAAGGATATTCCATTTAATGATTCTTGGATTTATTAAATATATATTTAATCCCAATATTACTTATGTGGATTTTTCAAATGATATATTCCCTCTGATCCATAAAACATGTCGCTCACTTAGTAGAAAAGTTGTACTAACTTTGCAGAAAAAGCGCAACACTTTTTATGGATGGGGGGGGGGGAGTATCAAGTTTTAAAACTATAAAATGATTTCCATAAATTATTTTGTTTATGAAAATAAGTTAAAATACTTTGAGAAAATAATATTTGTAAATATGGCATTTCTGTGAATTTTTAATTAGTCACATTTAGATTTACTATTTTAATGACATTAAGTACTATTAATATTTTCAAATTTCAAAAATTGAAATGTGTTGAAAACATCAAAAATATGTTTCTAAATAAAAGATATTATTTAAAAAAAATTAAAAATTAATTTTAGGTTAAATGGATTTATTAATCAAAAGATGAAGAAAAAAGAAAAAAGATCGATGACTTCATTGTCATCCACCCTGGCCCGTCGTGCCCTTCTCCTGAAAGACCTCCCTCTCCTCCGCATTTTCCCTCTTGTTCCTCTCCGAATTGTGCCCCAAGGATAAAGAATTTACTCGCCGGAGCCCGTACTATCCGCCGCCCTATTTCTCCATCTCCAGCCAAAAATGTGAGTCCCCACCGCCGATTTCTGGCTCTTTGCATTCCCCACAGCCACGCGCACCTCCTAATGCCTTCCTTTGAATTTTTTTGTTCAGTAAAACGATGACGACATCCACTCCCGTGGCTCACCAGAGTAGCCTCTACCTCCGTCGCCTCTTCGCTTTTGCCAGAGAGTTCTCCAAGCCCTCTAGTGGATGCCATCATTTCAGCCTCGACAAGCCGTACCTCCCCGTGGTATTCGCCGTGCCCAAGCACCACGCGTATTCGTTCTCAAAGACGGATCATCGTCGGAGCCCGAGCGCCTCCATCTGCATTGCGCCGGTGCACCGAGGGAAAATGGAAGACGCCGAGCACATCATAGAATTGCAGCGCCGAGACAGACTTTTTTGACCCTCCTCCGTGTCTGAGAACCTACCACAGCACCGTCGCCGTGCGAGCCTGAGGCGAGTTTCACCATTGTCGGTGAAGCATAGGCTCTTGGTGAGCTCCCTCTCCTCTCCCTGCCGTTGGATCTAGTTGAACGACTAGGATTAGATCTTGTAAATTGAATTGGAATCCCACCGTAGGATCTAGATCCAATGAGCCCTATTAACCCTAGCCTCAGTCAACCAGAAGACGCCACCGCAACGCCTAGTAAGCCTGCATAGTCAGCGCCTAGTCAACATATGCAACCAATCAGGAGCCGCCACATCCGCCAGCCTTATCCTGCCATTTTCTTGGTTTTCTCCCGAATAGAATTTAAATGACCATTTTGCAGAAAAGACCCTAGACCTTAGAATCATCATATCTTTTGATTCAGAATGCCAAATTTACAAACTTGGAATTTTTGAAAAGCCCTGGACATGTAGAAACGTTGGTACCGTTTAAATTCAAATTTAAATATTTAAAATTTGTCCAAATTCAAATTATCCATTTAGAAGAATTTTGCCATAGTTCAAATTTTATAAATTAAAAAATTGTAAATAAAATAGTTTTGGAAAACTTAGGGTATGTAATCTCATATCCTCTATCCCAAAATAAGTTTTGAAATAAATTATTTTGAATTCATAATTTAATTGGCCATTTGAGTATTTTCCACATAGTTTAAATCCTATAAATAATTTTAGTGTGGCTCCTTTTGTCAAATTGTTCCATTTAGTAACATTAGACCAGAGAGACCAGTACGCAAACCATTTGTGACCAGAGAACTCATTCCATGTAAATTTTATCCTAAAACCCATCCACAGTGGTTAGTCATTCCTATTTTAAATGATGTTTGATAAAACCCTTTTTAGGAAAATTGTGGTGTGATTATTTTGATCAAGACAAACACCCAATATGTGTTAACCACATATTTCAGTAGCATTTTTATATGAAAACCATATCCCAAGACCATTTATAAATTTACAAGTCAAGTTGTAATTTTGGTAGAACCCTAGTAACCAAAAATCCCAAAGTGAATCATGTTGATCATGGTTTACTACAAAAATCCTTAGACCAAAACTTTGTGTGATTTTTGTAACCAGAGACCAACCATTTGAACCTCTCGAACAACCCTACCATCTATTCACGTTTGAGTTATTCGAACTTGAATTGGACCAACCCTTGACCCAAATGGCAAACCCGAAACAATTTAATTATTTGGTGAATGAATTACGTGTTCAACCCCAAACATTATTATTACATACATTTGTTTTTTCATATTGAGTGAGGCGATAATACTTGACCATCCCAAGTGAACTCCTGAAACTTCCTCGACAAATATGACCAATTGAGTTTGAATACTTCAAACTCAAACCTTGACCAACCGATACACCTTTTGGTAGACTTTAACCAAATCACAATAATTTCTTTTGTAAATTAAATTATTGTGATAAACTTTGACCTTGCCTTAACCCAACTAACTTAAAACCTTTTTCTATGCTTGTTGCTTTGTATGATTTGTTCTTTGTATGTTCGTGAAGGGTTTATTTATTGTTATTTGTTTAGATTGTACAGAGAGGAACGTTCTATTTATGAAGAGATTGTACCTCTACACCAACTTTCATAAAGGCAAGTGACATACATGACCCACCCATCTATTTTTTTATGCAGTAGATGTTTTTGATTAGTATGCATGATAGGAAGTTTTACTCAGTTATATGCTATGTTATTATCCTAGTAGTGTGTAGAAACCGTTCATCCAAGTTAGTGAAGGAAACTTTGAGCTTAGTATATCCTTAGCAATAGTATTAAATAATTTACTAAACATTGAGGAAAATTTCTAAATACTAAGCTTAATGAACTATGAAAGGTGGTAAAAGTTGAGTATCTGCCTGGGGCCATTTCTATGATGTCTTTTACCCAGGATGTACACTTGTGGTTTTCCACCCAAGAACCATGGGATTATTATCTCCTTCCAAGTTTAGATAGATTCCATTGCAATCTTTGGTCATATGAGCTCTGGCTTGGTTAAATAAGTTGCATGGACTCGACCTATGGCTTGACAAGCTGATGTAATAAAATTATAGGTGGAACGGGTCTTGCTAGTGGATTGTTTAAATGCTTATGAAAGACTTAGTCTCAATTCTCTCCTTTCCGTATACATTCAGTATGTATATGATGTTTGGATTAATTGAGTCTAAATGTGAAAGTGCAAAACCTCTCCGGAGTTAGAAAACTAAGATCTTAGCCGTGTCCACGGTTATGGACAACTATGAGCAGCTGGACAAGTATGGACAGAAGAATCTCAACACCATTTTTGAAGAAGTAAAATTTTGTTTAAGTGAACAATAGCTGTGATGCTCATGGGTTTCATCCAATGGTGTCAACATTTGAAAACAAAAACTGTTTTACAAAAGAAATAGGAGAAAAATTAATTTTTGCAAATAGCCAAAACTCCACTCAGACAAATATCCATGTAGATGTATTCTTTCCACTTATATCCACCATAGTGTCGTTGTCGGTACAATAAATTGTACTGACCCCTTGTGACTGCCTATTCCATATTGCAGACGGATCATCCATGAGGATTTCCTTTGCCGGTACAATAAATATAAAATAACAAGGATACAACCTTTCTAACCATGCTAACTAATTAGTAGATCTACTATATAAATTAGGTCATGCATCTGAAGGTATATATTTCCATAACAGTCAAGGATGAGGACAAGGTGATGAGCAGGCTTCACACAGTGTGTCCGACCAAAACATTATGACCCGAAAGTACGGCAACAATGCCTCAATGGTGGAGGGCAAGGACGAGCCGGTGCGACCGTACATATCGACGTCAACTTTGACCTTGTATGTGCATGTGCGGACAACATCTTCTGCAATATAGTGGGCAAGAGATCTAGATTTCCTCCTCGTCGACCAAGTGAGTAGAGTGTGGGCCTAAAATGGGGGAGGGGGTGCTGTGGAGTGAAACCACCATATAGTTTACGGTATAAATATATAGAAGAGAAAAACTTCAAACCACCAACTCTAAGGCTTCAAACTTCTCTTGTAGCATCCTCTTCTCACCACGTAGTTTAGCTATTATGTCGTTGTCAACCTCTAGCTGCGCCTTGTAGACTTCCAGATCCGCCTTCAGTTCTCTAATCTTCTTGTCCTTCACCCTGTTCCTCTTCTCTTGACTTTTAAACTTCTTGTCTTGGGCATTGATCTTCTACTCTTGTTCCTTGAACTTTTCTTCTTGCGCATTGAACTTCTCTTCTTGTGCCTTGGTCGCCTCTTCTTCTTCCTCCATCTTCTTCTTCATCTCCTTGATTTGTCCGAGTAGTCCGTCATTCGCTAGAAGCTCCTCGACCCTATCGTCCTCAAGGTCCTTGAGGTGATGCTCTAAGTCTTGAAGGTATAGGACTAAGGGGTTGCGCTTTGCCTCCTCGTCTGTGAGGAGGGGGAAACCGTTTTCATCACGCCTTCCGAGGTGAAATGGTCCTTCAGCTCTTGATGGTGTTTTCCGCAAAAACGTCCTATCAACTCTTGCATGGCGACGTTGAGGCCCTTCTGCATGGAGTCACTAAGTGTTTTGAACTAGATGTCTTCAGCAACCTCGCGTCCAGGTTGAATGAGTTTGACACACCAAAAGCCTTCCTTGTGGAACTTCTTCATTTTCATTGCTTTGATTGAAGGAAGAGGCAGCTCCAACACTTCTAAAATCTGGAGAAGATGTTCCCCAAAGAGCGTGCGGTGGAAGTCCTCCTCGGTGGTGAAGTAGACGATCGACATCTTTAAGTTAGAAAAAAAAGTAAGTCATAGTACACGAGGAAAGGAAGTACTAGAATAGGAGTGCATAAATACTTAGAAAAATATAAGTCCTACTCTAAGGTGATCAAAATTTACTAACAACTTATTGCAAATTGGATATTCACTATAGTGAGAGAAACAATGACACCCTCTAGCCGATCATAGAACCATTGCTGGTCCGGGCCGCTTCAATCTCACTATGCCGCTAGGATCCAAAATATTTCAAAGGAGTTAATAACTTGATCAAAAAGGGGCTTTCCAACCTAAGGGCTCGAACCTATAGGCAGCACTTGCTCTGATACCATTTTGTAGCATCCCAACTTTTAATAAAGCTGGAATACCTGTGTTAAGTGCTAGTCCCTGGATCAATGCTAGCACCACAGTACAAAATTTAAAGTATCATTGCAGAAGTATCGATTATTACAACGAAAATCCAGAGTAGCCAAGTATTTATTACAACTTGCATAGTCTTGATGACTATCTAAACTTCAAAGTAATAAAGCATAAACATGATAGTAGTGAGCCTCCATCTTCAGGATGCGCCACAGGCATTCATGTTGAGTGTAGACTCGAGTCCAACAACTTAGTATTCTTCCTCTGAGTTACCTGCACGTTGGAGTATGCATCCCCCGAAGGAGAATCAGTACAAACGATGTACTGGAAAGTGACTTTGGTGGATATAAATGACAAGTCTAACTACATGTACTTTGGCTTGGTGGAGTTAGCTTTTGCAGAAAGCCAATTTTCCCCTAACTCTTTTAATAAAATAGTTTTCTCTTTTCAAAGTTGGCACCATAGGACTGAACCTATGTGCACCGCAAATCATTAATTCCTTAGTCAAAAATTTACTTATTGAAAACTTGATGTTGAGATTTTTCCATTCATCCTTGTCCAGCTGCTCGAAGTTGTCCATCACCGGGGACACGGCTAAGTACTTAGTTTTTTACTCTGCAGAGATTGTGCACTTTCACCTTAAGCCCCAATTAGCCCAAACATCCTATACATGCTGGGTGCATTAAGGAAAGGAAAGAATTGAGACAAGACCCTTCAGAAAGAGAAATCAACTTTACTAGCAAGACCCGTTCCACCTATAATTCTGCTACATCTTCTTGTCAAGCTGACGAGTTGAACTCCCACATCTTCAATGGTCAAGACAGAGCCTATTGTCTTAAGGCTGCACTGGAAGCTTCTAAACTTGGAGGGACTTAGACATCTCTTCGCCCCTGGGTGGCAATCCACAAGTGAATACCTCAATTCAACCCTTGGAAAAGGGCCCTGAGGCAACACTCAACTCTCATCATCCATGCAACCAGTCCACCCAGGTGTTTCATTATGGTTAAGTACTTAGAATTTTTCCTCAATAGCTAGAAATTATAATTTTGTTGCATGGCTAAGTACTTATATATTTATAGCATAGGAGCCACGAAATTTAGCAAGGAAAGGTGGCTAAACATACTAAGGGAAAGGCATAGCAATTAATAACTTAGAGAGAAATCCCTAACATGCATACTACTTCAAAATACTCTAATGCACTTAGGGAAAATATGGGGTGGTTTATGAATGTCACTTGCCTTGATAACAGGATGAACAAGCACAACAACAATCACAAGAAAGGTCTTATCCTCCTCACAATCTAAATCAAACAAAAACAAGACAAACATAAACACACAATTCCTTAACCCAAAACATAAAACATGTATGCATGCTATGCCATGAAATATGATGCACAAAAATTAATACAGCTCCAATTTCTATCACTAAGGTTCTCTGCTGTTATTTTGATGAGAACAATGCATGGAAAATAAAATAAGCACTTGATTATAAAGTTAAACATTAATGGGGTTCCATAAAGGCCAAAAACTATCTAGAATGTTTTCTGCCACTAAATTCGATGCAAAAAAAAATTCTCTGCTTCTACTGCGTAGAGGACAACCAGAACAAACTATAGCAATTGGATTTGCTCAAAAAAAAACAATATATAATAAAAGTTATAGGAAAAACAATGAAAACAAGGATCTGTGAATAACACGTATGTGCACGTGATAAAAATAAAATTTTACTAGACCATGCTATTCTACGCGTTACGCTGATTACAGAAAGTACAAAAACACTTAATTCAGAGTTACGGAACGAGAGTTATGGATTTTTAAAGTTTGGAACACTATTCTGTTTTTATTTTTAAAACGCAAAAACCGCTCGATCCGGGGCACCCTCCATGGCGGCTCCTGATTGGTCGATGTCGTTTCGCGCGGATCATCGTCATCATCCGTCCGATTGCAGTGAAGATGGACGCGCTGGATCGCTCTGTACCGCTTCGCCGCAGCTTCTGTTGGGCGCCGTTCGATTTAGATCTACGGCTAGGATTAGATCCCAGGGGCCTGGCAGTGGCTAAGTCGTCGACGGCTCGCCAGAGAGCGCGGGCGCGCGGCGGCGGAAACAGGACGCACACGGTGTGGGTTTTCTACGGGGCTAGGGGGCTAACGAGACGTACCAGGACCCTCGGGAAGATGGCGCGAGCTCGATGGCGAGGCGGTTGGGGGCGGCGTGGCCTTCTCCTCCCGTGATTCCTCGTCGGAGATGATCGGAGCGGCGGCTAGCTCCTGTCGTGGACGGCGGTGACGATCTGAGGGAGAAAAAACCATGCGGCCAGGTCAGATGGGTACGCGAGGACAAAATAGGGAGTATAGGGGGAAGAGGAAGGACAGAGGGCATCGACTCATCACCGATGGAGCTTGATCACGGCGACGGTAGGTGCGGGACGGCGAGGTCTCTTCCGCGCAGCCTGGGGGCGATCGAGCGTGGTTTTTGGGGGTACGGGGGACGGGTGGACTCTGGGGTATAAGAAGGCGAGGCAGGCGTGGGGAAGGGGCTAGGGTTTGGCGCGGATTCGCCCGGTTTGGTTGTTACCGACGTGGACGATCTGTCGAACACGTCTCGTGCGTGTTCTCCGTGTAGGAGTAGGAGACGATCGGGGCGGGGCCCAGTGGCAGTGAGGGAAAGGGGGGGCAGGCCGCAAGTGTAGCTAGCTGGGCCGGCCCAGTGCGCGGCTGCTGCGCGCGCGGGGAGAGAGCGAGTGGGCTGGCCTGCGCTGGAAAACCTTTTTCCTTTTTTTTTTAACTCAAATCAAACCAAAGCAAAACAAAACCATTTCAGAAAAAATCATAAAAATATGTTTTGGAAAGCTTAGAACCTAAAGAACAATTTGGCCCCAAACAAAAAAAATAATAAAAATAATAAAATGTTTGAAAATCCAAATAGGGCTTAATAATAATAATGACCATAATTTTGTGTTTTCCAAAACAAAATTTTAAACAAATGCAAACAAAAATGCACGGATGCTATGATGCTCATGTATGCATGATGACTTTTAAATTTTGAAAACTTGGGATGTTACAGACTAACCCCCTTAAGATGAAGCTCGCCCTCGAGCTTCGGATAGGTCAGCAAATAGGGGGTGGCCTTCTCGAAGATCATCTTCTCTTTCCCAAGTGGCTTCTTCCTCGGTGTGATGACTCCATTGGACTTTGCAGAATTTGATGGTCTTAGTGCGTGTAACTCTTTCTGCTGTTTCCAATATTTTGATAGGCTTTTCCTCGTAAGTCAAGTCACTTTCCAACTGTACTTGCTCAAGAGGTACTGTATCACTCAAATGTGTCTCCAACATATCAGGATGTCATTTCTTCAACTGACTGGCATGGAACACATTATGAACTGCTGACAATATCTCAGGCAGTTCTAACTCATAGGCTACCTCACCTTTGCGAGATAACACTCTGAATGGTCCAATGAATCGAGGTGCTAACTTTCCTTTAATTCCGAACCTCTTAACACCTCGAAGTGGTGATACTCTAAGATAGGCTCTATCACCAACTTTGTAAACAACTTCCCTACGTTTGCTATCAGTGTAGCTCTTTTGCCTTGACTGGGCTATTTTTAGTCTATCCTTAATCAGTTTAACCTTCTCTTCAGCTTCTTGGATTATGTCAGAACCAAAGAAATTGCGTTCTCCTACACCACTCCATAATAATGGTGATGTGCATTTTCTCCCATACAAAGCTTCAAACAGTGCCATCTCAATACTCGTTTGATAGCTATTGTTGTAAGACAACTCTGCATATGATAAATTATCATCCCAACTAGATCCATAATCTAGTGCACAAGCTCTAAGCATATTCTCTAGGATTTGATTTACCCTTTCTGTCTGGCCATCTGTGTGTGGATGAAAAGCTGTGCTAAATTCAAGTCTAGTTCCCAACGACTCATGCAATTGCTTCCAGAAATGAGATGTAAACTGGGTACCTCTATCTGACACAATACTCTTGGAAACACCATGAAGGCACACAATCCTCTTCATGTAAATCTCAGCTAATTTGGCACTGGTTTGTGTGGTCTTTACTGGTATAAAGTGGGCTACCTTTGTTAAACGATCAACCACTACCCAAATAGAGCCATACCTAGACATAGTTCTGGGTAATACAACAATAAAGACCATACCAGTTTGATCCCATTTCCACTCTGGCACTTGTAAGGGTTGCAACAGTCCTGCTGGTTTCTGATGTTCAGCTCTTACTCTGCTGCATACATCACATTTAGCTATGTATTCAGCTATGTCTCTCTTCAAGTTATTCCACCATAACCTTTCCTTTACATCCATGTACATTTTGGTATTACCTGGATGAATGGAGTATGGCGTTTCATGGGCTTCTTGCAGAATTAGTTTCCTAAGGTCAGGGTCATTGGCCACACATACTCGTTTCTCAAACCACAAGGTTCCCTGCTCATCTTCAAGAAATCCCTTGGCCTTTCCTGCTCTCAGGTTGACTTTAATTTCCTCTATGTCTTGGTCTCCCTTTTGTGCCTTGCGTATCTTGTCCATCAAAGTTGGTTGTAGTACTAATGATGCCACAAAACCTTCTGGTACCCCTTCCAATCTGAGGTCCTGGAATCCTTTGCATAAGTCTTCGGGCAATTCTCCTGCCGTGAGGCCATTTACATAAACCTTGCGACTTAGAGCATCAACTACTACATTAGCCTTTCCGGGATGGTATTGCAAACTTAGATCATAATCCTTAATAAGTTCCAACCATCTCCTCTGTCTCATGTTCAACTCCTTTTGAGTAAAGATATACTTCAAACTCTTATGATCGATGAAAACTTCACATCGTTTCCCCATCAAATAATGTCTCCAGGTCTTCAAGGCATGTAATACTGAAGCTAACTCAAGATCACGTGTGGGATAATTAACTTCATGCTTCTTGAGTTGTCTAGAGGCATAGGATGCTACTTTTCCTCCCTGCATTAAAACGTGTCCAAGGCCTTGATGAGAAGCATCACAATACACTTGGAATTCTTTCTCTAAGTCTGGTAGGCACAAAACTAGGTCTGATACTAGACGTTTCTTCAATTCTTGGAAGCTGGTTTCACATGCCTCATTCCACTCGAACTTCTTCTACTTCTTCAACAATTCAGTCATGGGCTTAGCAATTTTGGAAAATTTCTCAATGAACCTGCGGTAATAACCTACTAACCCCAAGAAACTACGGATATCGCCAACATTCTTGGGCGGTTCCCATTCTGTCACTGCAGAAACCTTGGAAGGATCAACATCAATTCCCTCCTTTGATACAATGTGCCCAAGAAATCCAACTTCACTTAGCCAAAATTCACACTTTCTAAACTTGGCATAAAGTTTGTGTTCTCTAAGATTTTCCAAGATTAGACGAAGATGTTTCTCATGCTCATTGTCACTCTTGGAATAGATTAGTATGTCATCAATGAAGACTACGACAAACTTATCAAGAAATTCCATGAATACTTTATTCATCATGTTCATGAAATAAGATGGGGCGTTGGTTAAACCAAAAGGCATCACTGTATACTCATAGGATCCATACCTAGTGACAAAGGCTGTCTTAGGTATATCATACTCCCTAATCTTCAGTTGGAAGTATCCTGATTGAAGATCGATCTTAGAAAACACACATGCCCCTTCTAGTTGATCAAACAGATCATTGATTCTGGGAAGAGGGTATTTGTTCTTGATGGTTACTTCATTCAGATTACAGTAGTCCATAACCAAACTCTGACTCTTGTCTTTCTTTTCTACGAACAAAACTGGTGCTCCCCATGGTGATGAACTCTCTCGGATGAATCCCTTTCCCAACTGCTCTTTGAGTTGCTTCTTAAGTTCTTTCAGCTCATCCGTGGACATGGGGTAGGGTCTCTTTGCTATGGGGCCAGTACCTGGGAGCAGATCAATAAGAAACTCTACATCCCTATCAGGTGGCATCCCTGGTAACTCATCTGGGAATACATCGGGGTATTCTCTTACTATGGGGACATGGTCTAGGCTAACCCCCTTAAGAAAATTGAGCCTACACCCTTATGGCTTCAACTGGGATTTGTATCTAATCCTTTTTCCTTCCGGTGTTGTAAGCGAAATAGCTCTATCCACACAGTCGATGATTCCAGCAAAATTGGTCATCCAGTCCATACCCAAAATAACATCTAGACCTTGGGATTCTAGTATAACTAGATGGGTTGGAAAATGATACTTACCAATCTCCAAGATGAGATTCCTACATCTTGCATTCACCACCATCTCTCTTCCTGGAGAACTCACTCTAATGGTTCTGCCTATGGTTTCCGAGGGTATCCCATTTTTTTGGACAAAGTTTCTGGATATGAATGAATGCGATGCTCCAGTATCAAATAGTACCAATGTTGTAAATGAGTTGAGTAGGAACGTAACGATCACAGCCTCTGGTTCATCCATCACCTCCTCTACGTTGATGTGATTCACATGTCCCTTCTGGAATGGGTTTGGCTTGGTATTCTCATCGGCCTTCCTCTCTGGGCAATCAGTCGCATAATGTCCCTTGTTCTTGCACTTGAAACACATAACATGAGATAGATCCTTCTTGGCCTCTGAATTGGGACGAGATTGACCATTGCCATGGTTGCGACCATTGTGATTATTTCCTCTATAACCCCCATTGTTACTTCTGAATCCTCCATTATGGCGGTGGCCCTTATGCCTGTGGCCATTACCATTGTTGTGGTGGCTTCCATGCTTGTGAAAGACATGGCCACCATTGCCTTCAGAGAAATGATGTTTCTTGTGTGAGGACTCTGGGTAAACTTTACTGGCATTGAACTTTCTCTTTCTGTTTTCTTCCTTCCTCATGTTGTTGTCTGGAGTGATCGCTTGATCTAACAGTGATTGATAATTTGGAGCATATGCCATAGATAAAGGTATCTTTAGTTCCCTTTAAGACCATCGAGGAATTTTTCCCTTCTCTTTGCATCAGTGTCAACATCCTCTAGTGCATACCTTGATAGTGAGTACAAATCATCCATGTACTCCTTCAGACTTCTGCCTCCTTGCTTTAAGCTGCGGAATTCCTCCTTCTTCACTTTCATGGTGCCAGAGGAGATGTGAGCACTGCGGAACCCTTCCTTGAATGCATCCCAAGTCATGACTTCCAGAAGATGGGTAACTTGGTAGGTCTCCCACCACATAGCAGCAGGTCCTTCCAGTAAGTGAGCGGTGAACCTCACCTTTTCAGCATTTGTGCATTCACAGGTCACTAGGTCCTTGTTGATTGAGCGAAGCCAATCATCCGCCACGATGGGCTCAGTAGCCGAGGAGAACTTGTCAGGCCTTAGTCTCAGAAACCTGGTAAGTCTGTCTACTGGGGGTGGTGGCGGCGGATTGTTGTTGTTGTTGTTGTTGTTGGTTGCTGCAATAAATTGTGCCATCATTTGCATAAGTTGAGTCTGAGCGGCCAACATCTGTTGCATTGCATCATTGTTTTCCTCGTTATTGTTGGGGTCACGACGGGGAGGCATCTGTTGGGGTTTTAGCATGGGTAAGTAAAAGATAGATAGAACCATGGAGAATAAATTTCCTACCCATGCACAAGCAACAAAATCAAGCAACCACACGAAGGACTTAGAAACTATTGATACCCAAAAGCAAATTTCGAAATTTGGTTCATAAACTTGATAAACTTAAGTAAAAGGACAAGATTTTGGAAAAAATCAAACACTCTAGCATTGCCATACCACAAGATGATAGGATACTTAAACAAACGTAAGCTAACAGAAGATTAAAGACTTGGTGGTCCAACTACAAAACTACTCGTCCATGGCTTCAACTTCCTCAAGTGTAAAACCTTGATCATCGAGAAAAACTTTGAGCTCCTTCACTTCATTCTCTAGCGTTTCATTCTTCTCTTCTAGGGCTTCCTTCTCTAGCATCTTTCTCTTGAGTTCTTCCATCTCCAACTCTAAGGCTTCAAACTTCTCTTGTAGCGTCCTCTTCTCACCACGTAGTTTAGTTATTATGTCGCTGTAAACCTCTAGCTGCGCCTCGTAGACTTCCAGATCTGCCTTCAGTTCTCTAATCTTCTTGTCCTTCACCTTGTTCCTCTTCTCTTGACTTTTAAACTTCTTGTCTTGGGCATTGATCTTCTCCTCTTGTTCCTTGAACTTTTCTTCTTGCGCATTGAACTTCTCTTCTTGTGCCTTGGTCGCCTCTTCTTCTTCCTCCATCTTCTTCTTCATCTCCTTGATTTGGCCAAGTAGTCCGTGATTCGCTAGAAGCTCCTCGACCCTATCGTCCTCAAGGTCCTTGAGGATATGCTCTAAGTCCTGAAGGTATAGGACTAAGGGGTTGCGCTTTGCCTCCTCGCATGTGAGGAGGGGGAAACCGTTTTCATCACGCCTTCCGAGGTCAAACCAGAAGTGGTCCTTCAGCTCTTGATGGTGTTTTCCGCAAAGACGTCCTATCAACTCTTGCATGGCGACATTGAGGCCCTTCTGCATGGAGTCACTAAATGTTTTGAACTGGATGTCTTCAGCAACCTCGCGTCCAGGTTGAATGAGTTTGACACATCAAAAGCCTTCCTTGTGGAACTTCTTCATTTGCATTGCTTTGATTGAAGGAAGAGGCAGCTCCAACACTTCTAAAATCTGGAGAAGATGTTCCCCAAAGAGCGTGCGATGGAAGTCCTCCTCAGTGGTGAAGTAGACGATCGACATCTTTAAGTTAGAAAAACAAAATAAGTCATAGTACACAAGGAAAGGAAGTACTAGAATAGGAGTGCATAAATACTTAGAAAAATATAAGTCCTACTCTAAGGTGATCAAAATTTATTAACAACTTATTGTAAATTGGATATTCACTATAGTGAGAGAAACAATGACACCCGCTAGCCGATCATAGAACCATTGCTGGTCCGGGCCGCTTCAATCTCACTATGCCGCTAGGATCCAAAATATTTCAAAGGAGTTAATAACTTGATCAAAAAGGGGCTTTCCAACCTAAGGGCTCGAACCTACAGGCAACACTTGCTATGATACCATTTTGTAGCATCCCAACTTTTAATAAAGCTGGAATACCTGTGTTAAGTGCTAGTCCCTGGATCAATGCTAGCACCACAGTACAAAATTTAAAGTATCATTGCAGAAGTATCGATTATTACAACGAAAATCCAGAGTAGCCAAGTATTTATTACAACTTGCATAGTCTTGATGACTAGCTAAACTTCAAAGTAATAAAGCATAAACATGATAGTAGTGAGCCTCCATCTTCAGCATGCGCCACATGCATTCATGTTGAGTGTAGACTCGAGTCCAACAACTTAGTATTCTTCCTCCGAGTTACCTGCACGTTGGAATATGCATCCCCCGAAGGAGAATCAGTACAAACGATGTACTTGAAAGTGACTTTGGTGGATATAAATGACAAGTCTAACTACATGTACTTTGGCTTGGTGGAGTTAGCTTTTGTAGAAAGCCAATTTTTTCCTAACTCTTTTAGTAAAATAGTTTTATCTTTTCAAAGTTGGCACCATAGGACTGAACCTATGTGCACCACAAATCATTAATTCCTTAGTCAAAAATTTACTTATTGAAAACTTGATGTTGAGATTTTTCCATCCATCCTTGTCCAGCTGCTCGAAATTGTCCATCACCGAGGACACGGCTAAGTACTTAGTTTTTTACTCTACAGAGGTTGTGCACTTTCACCTTAAGCCCCAATTAGCCCAAATATCTTATACACGCCGGGTGCATTAAGGAAAGGAAAGAATTGAGACAGGACCCTTCAGAAATAGAATTCAACTTTACTAGCAAGACCCGTTCCACCTATAATTCTGCTACATCTTCTTGTCAAGCTGACGACTTGAACTCCCACATCTTCCTTGGTCAAGACAGAGCCCGTTGTCTTAAGGCTGCACTGGAAGCTTCTAAACTTGGAGATACTTAGAAATTTCTTCGCCCCTGGGTGGCAATCCACAAGTGAATACCTCAATTCAACCCTTGGAAAAGGGCCCTGAGGCAACACTCAACTCTCATCATCCATGCAACCAGTCCACCCAGGTGTTTCATTATGGTTAAGTACTTAGAATTTTTCCTCAATAGCTAGAAATTATAATTTTGTTGCATGGCTAAGTACTTATATATTTATAGCATAGGAGCCACGAAATTTATCAAGGAAAGGTGGCTAAACATACTAAGGGAAAGGTATAGCAATTAATAACTTAGAGAAAAATCCCTAACATGCATACTACTTCAAAATACTCTAATGCACTTAGGGAAAATATGGGGTGGTTTATGAATGTCACTTGCCTTGATAACAGGATGAACAAGCACAACAACAATCACAAGAAAGGTCTTGATCCTCCTCACAATCTAAATCAAACAAAAACAAGACAAACATAAACACACAATTCCTTAACCAAAACATAAAACATGTATGCATGCTATGCCATGAAATATGATGCACAAAAATTAATACAGCTCCAATTTCTATCACTAAGGTTCTCTGGTGTTATTTTGATGAGAACAATGCATGGAACATAAAATAAGCACTTGATTATAAAGTTAAACATTAATGGGGTTTCATAAAGGCCAAAAACTATCTAGACTGTTTTCTGCCACTAAATTCGATGCAATTTTTTTTGCTTCTACTGCATAGAGGACAACCAGAACGAACTATAGCAATTGGATTTGCTAAAAAAAATATATAATAAAAGTTATGGGAAAAATAGTGAAAACAAGGATCTGTGAATAACACGTATGTGCACGTAACAAAAATAAAATTTTACTGGACCATGCTATTTTACGCATTACGCTGATTTCAAAAGGTACAAAAACACTTAATATCGTCGCCGTCATCCGTCCGATTGCAGTGAAGATGGAAGCGCTGGATCGCTCCGTACCGCTTCGTCGTCACTTCTGTTTGGCGCCGTTCGATTTGGATATACGGCTGTGATTAGATCCCGCGGGGCTGGCGGTGGCTAAGTCGTCGACGACTCGCCGGAGAGCGCGGGCGCGCGGCGGCGGAAACAGGACGCACACGGTGTGGGTTTTCTACGGGGCTAGGGGTCTAACGAGACGTACCAGGACCCTCGGGAAGATGGCGCGAGCTCGATGGCGAGGTGGTTGGGGGCGGCGTGGCCTTCTCTTCCCGCGATTCCTCGTCGGAGATGATCGGAGCGGCAGCTAGCTCCTGTCGTGGACGGCGGCGGCGATATGAGGGAGAAAAAGCCATGCGCGAGGAAAAAAATAGGGAGTATAGGGGGAAGAGGAGGGACAGAGGGCATCGACTCGTCACCGATGGAGCTTGATCACGGCGGCGGTAGGTGCGGGACGACGAGGTTTCTTCCACGCAGCCTGGGGGCGATCGAGCGTAGTTTTTGGGGTACGGGGGACGGGTGGACTCTGGGGTATAAGAAGGCGAGGCATGCGTGGGAAGGGGGTAGGGTTTGGCGCGGATTCGCTTGGTTTGGTTGTTACCGACGCGGACGATATGTCGAACACGTCTGTAACATCCCAAGTATGAAAAACAACCTTTAGTATGTTTGTTTTTTGTTAGATTATGTTTTGCATCATGACATCATAATCATTGCATTTGTTTTCCATTTGTTTTCCTTTGTTTTCCTTTTGTTTTCCCTTGTTTTCTATTTGAATTTTCAAATCAAATTTCAAACTTTGTTTCATACTTGTTCTGTTACAGTTTTCAAATGAAAATTTCAAACCAAAACATCATTTTTGTTTCCATTAAAGTTGGAAGATCAAACCATTAACTTGCTTAAGTTAAATAATCTAATTAATTCAAATTCACTTAAATTCAATTAAATTTACAAACAGCAACATAATTTAAATTTTTGAAAAACCAAAGTTGCACATTAGTGTTTCTGTAATATTTAATTCATAAAATTTATCCCCAAATTTTTCTAACCCCAAAACCCTATCCTTTTCTTCCTTTTTCTTTTCAGCAAACAAAAAACAGAACAGAAAAACAAAAAGGAAAAAAAAAATTAAACAGAGAGGGAGAGGCAGGCTAGTGGGCTGAGCCCAGCCCACCAGCCCCTTACCCTTTCGTCCTCCTGTACGGCGCGCATCGGAGGCGCCCACGTCGCCTGTACGGCGGAGCAGACGGCCAGCGAGCGCCCCCTCCTCCTTATAACTGCCCCGAGGGCTCCCCGTGCTGCCCTAGCTCCCTCCTCCACCTCTCTCCCTCGAGCGCCGCCGATTTCTTCCTCTCTCTCTCTCTGCACCACCTCCTCCCTCTGAACCCGCCACCGCACCACCACCGCTCTGTATCTCCGGTGATCGCCGCCGTTACGATGCGCCACCGTGCAGGTTAGCCATGAGAATCGAGTCCCCGTAGCTCCCTCTCCCTCCTCGACACCTCCTCGGTGGCTGAGAGCCACCGTATCGTCGCCGCCATCCCTGTCGCTGTCGCCGCCGTCAGTTCCTGTCGCCGTCGAGCACCGAGCCCTTCTTCCTCCCTCCCGGTGAGCACAGTGTCCACCTCGCTCCCCTCCCTCTCGGCATCCTCTCTGCACGCGCACGTACCCCTAGCACACCCGCACGAGCATCGGCAGCAGAGCAGCAGCCACCGCAGCAACGCAGGCCGCCGGCGACCACCGTCTCCTCGTCGGATTCAGTTAACTGAATTTCAGTTCAGTTAACATCCGCTAACTGAACCTCAAAACGGCGTGCGCCTCCTATCTGACACGAAACAAACAACACTGCAGTGGCACAGCGCACTGCTCCCGCACGCCGCGGCGCGGGTTCGAGCCCCCCCGCGCGCAATCTTTTTAGGGAATTAAATCCCCTCGCCCAGGCCCACCTGTAGGTGACCCCAGGAGCCCAGTCAGCTGCCACGCAGCGCCACGGTGGCCAGGGCCCGCTGGCAGTGGCCCAGGTTGGGTCACTGCGGGGTGTAATTCATTTCTGCCCCTTTTTCCTTTTTCAATATAAGTCCATTTTATTTACAGATTAGTCCCTGTTTTCAAATTACAAATATCTTTTGAAATTCAACTTCAAATAAAATAAATAAAATATGTATCCTGAACCAAATTTAATTCTCTACCTGTTTAAAACATTTGTTTTCTGTTTTGAACATTTCAAATGCTTTCAAATTTCAAATTCAAACAACTCTTTCAAATTTGGTCAAATTCATAACTAATTCAAATTTAATTCAAATGGCACATGTAAAATATGTTTTCCATGCAAAATTGAACAAGCTTTCCAAATATAAACTTTGTTCCCTATTTTGAATAATTAAAATTGGTGTAATAATTTAAATCTTGTTTAATGCATTTAAAATTGTCAAATTAATAACTTGCTCATTTTAATTCCTTTTTCAACAAATGAAATATGTATTCCACCTAAAATTTTGTGTTCTTTCTAAATATGAATTTTATTATTTATTTTGAACAATTAAAATGGGTGAAAACAACAAATGCTTGTGTAACACCTTTAAGGAGCCAATTTTTCATAACTTAATAAATAAAATTCCAAACTTGGTAAACTTCATTTCAAATTGAAGCTATTGTTGTTTTCTCATTGTTTTCCTCATCCATGCATCATGCTAATCCACTTTCACATGTTGTTTAGTTGTAGATCATCTAAACCAACCTTAATTCATGGGCTTTCCATATGCAATCCAAATTGCATATGGGTCCATTTAATTATTGTTACGATGTCAACTAGTTTACCTTTGATGCATCAATTAAATTGTCATGCATCATCCCATGATTGTGCATTATGCCATGTTATTGATTGTTTGTCTCTCTGCGTTGTTTGTTTGCTTCTTCTCGAATAGACGACGACGTTGAGACAGACGAGGTTTACGACACTACTTCTGAGGAGTTAGCCCAGTACCAGGCTACTGAGTTTGCAGGCAAGTATTCACTCACATGAACCATTGTGTTCCTTTCCACGCTGGATACCGATACTTTCCGTTGTCTATTCTGCTAGCCTTATGAACCGTTGCTTGTGTTCGATCCTATCACATGTTATCCTGTAACCCTGATATAGCCTCACCTCCACACCTATAACCCCATTGCTTGTTGCCTGTGTCTTACTAGCATGCTTAGGGTTGTTACTGCTTGAGTCTGTTGTCCGTTACTTTCTGTTACCATATTTTATTATGTTATGGGGCTCGATGTTAAACAACAACCTGTTAATGTTTGAGGTAATGCTAATTTGATGATAAGGCACCGGCAGGAGGCCCGGCGTGGTTTTGAGGCCTGCTAGTGTCGACCCTAATTAGGAAAAGGGTCTTGTCTACTGATCCATGATAAGCGCACTATCCGCATGTGGGAAGCGTGTATGGGCGCCCCCCTCAATTTGACTCGATTCGCATCTCGTCCAAATCGCCACACTTAGTTCGGGCTTTCCATTTGATGCATGCATATGCAGGTGCGAACCCGAGGCCAGGGTGGAACTTTTGTAGTCGGCATTTAGGGCGGCGTGGTCTTCCAGTGCTATGAGGGTCCCCCTTTTCTTCGTGGGGGCTCGATTAGCCGCGCACGCACAGCACGTGGTGCTTTGGGCTTGATGCGAAGAAGAGTTGAGTTGTGTTGAGTGCCCCGCTTGGTGGAAGGCATTCCATCTGGCGGGTTATTCTTACGTGTACGGCCAAATTGGTGCATCCCTGCAGGGTTAAATCTTCTCGAGAAGCCGTGTTGTCCGCGGTTATGGATGACTTAGTGAAAGTACTGGCTAACAAGTACTCAGAACAACTTACACCTAACTAATGATAACTTGACTAGTAATAGCCTTATTGACACAATAACTTGAACCATCATTAATCCAACTGTGTGAGTTATCCTCGGATTTCTTCTTTGGATAAGGGGCGAGATCCAGGATGGGTTTGTTTGAGGTTAGTTATAGTCGGTTACGATACGCTATCTTATCCCTTTCTTTTAGCCGGAAGTTGTAGCATGTTTCTGTAGTTGGTTAGAGCAGCCTGCTGCCGCACTTTTGTATCACCTATTCTTCCGTTGAACCCAAAGCATCTGTACTTGGTGTTGTCGGGTACACTTTGGTGACTTGTGAGTCTTGCTTGCCAGTACTTGTCTGTACTGACCCCTTTGGGGCTGTGGTTTCCGCAGACTACGTTTCCGAGGATCCCCATGGTGGCTACTACGTGGAGTATGACGAGGCTGCTGACGAGTAGATAGCGGACCCGGGCAGGATCCGAGACATTGTGGATGGGCTCCGTCTTTTCGTTTCCGGCCTCTTAGGCATATTTGGATCTTGTCTGTACCCAGACATTTTGGATGCTTCCGCTGTGATGTAATGATGAATTGTTGGGACATGTGTCCTCTGGATGATTGTATTTGATATCTCTGCTCTAGTGAGAGCCATTTGCAACTTATTTCAATCTTTTGTGTCTTAGAGATATGTTGTGATATCAGTTGTTCTAATGCCGTTGACGTACCATGCGTGTATGTTATGAAGTACGTCAATGGAAGTAGTCGGATTTCTACGGGATGGTTTACGCAGACGATGGATAGTAGAGAATGGTTGTCACACGTTTACGTGTTGGCCTGCTCATATTGAGATGCGGGTGCCGGTATGCCCCGTAAGCCATTGTTCTACTGTTTAGCGGACTGTGAGTATCCTCTAGAAGTCCGGGTGCGACATTCTCCGTGTAGGAATAGGAGACGATCGGGGCGAGGCCCAGTGGCAGTGAGGGAAAAGGGGGGGGGGGGCAGGCCGCAGGTGTAGCTAGCTGGGCCGGCCGAGTGCGCGGCTGCGGCGCGCGCGCGGGGAGAGAGAGGGAGTGGGCTGGCCTGCGCTAGAAAACCTTTTTTCTTTTTTTTCTTTTTTTTAACTCACATCAAATCAAAACAAAAAAAAACCATTTCAGAAAAATTCATAAAAATATGTTTTGGAAAGCTTAGAACCTAAAGAACAATTTGGCCCCAAACAAAAAAAATTATAATAATAAAAATAATAATTTTCTTTATAAAATGTTTGAAAATCCAAATAAGGCTTAATAATAATAATGCCCATAATTTTGTGTTTTCCAAAACAAAATTTCAAACAAATGCAAACAAAAATGCAATGATGCTATGATGCTCATGTATGCATGATGACTTTTAAATTTTGAAAACTTGGGATGTTACAGCGATTTGATGGGACCTAATGGGCCCGACAAGCGCACACGGTTAAGGGCCATATAATCGTGTGCAATGGATCTTATTCACACACGATCATATTAAATAAACCATATGTGTACATATTACAAAATTATTGAAGTTACCATCCTCAAGGATCCATAGATCTCTAGTACTCACATCTAGATAAACTTGAAAGTGCTATTAAAATAAATACTACTCCCTCCGTCTTAAAATAAGTGTCTGTGAAATTGATTAAAATGGATGTATCGAGTACTAAAATACATCTAGATATATCCATCTCAATGACACTTATTTTGAGACGGAAGGAGTAGAATAACTACAACAACCAAAGAATAAAGGAGTTTTTTTAGGCATAAACGTATTTTCTTATTTTCTTCATCTTCAGCTTGGCGTCATGAGTCTTCATCTTATGATCATGGACAAGATCTGTGAATTGCGCCTCCATCTCCATCTTATTGTCTTTAGTCCTCTTTACCTTCTCATTTCCTTTCTTCTTCTCCTCGACAAGAATGTGTAGATCCTCCAAGCGGGCACTCATTTTAGCTTCCATAGACCGCTTAAACTCGTCATCCATTTTGTAGTCATAACATTGTTTAACCTTAAAATTTCACAAATTGGAATGATTCAGAATCAAATAACTATAACATGCACTCATCAACGAAACGGAGAACCCATAAATGTGTTACCTCGTTGGAGCCCGTCTCACTGTTGATCTCCTCGATTTTCTAGATCATGGCGACAACGGTTTATTTCATTGCGAGAGAAGTAGGACGACGACGAGGGCGGAGATTACAGGAAAATATGGGCAAATAAAATTGTGCACGATGAATGCTATACACATGGCCTAATTGCACACGATGAATACATAAGACACCATGTGCGATGGAGGAACACTATACACGCGGTTTACTCTTCCCGACTATGTGATATTTCGCACACGGTTTCATAATAATAAACGTATATGAAGTTTTCAACCGGAATCGCTCTACGAGGGCTCGCACATGACTTAAATTTCTAAGGGTAAGTGATAGTGTATAACACACCCGGAAATGCTCTATATATGTGTGATTTGGGGTACTTAAATGGACCGATTTGTACTAGTGCCTCCGCAATCCCACATGTGCTCCCCGAAACCCGCGGAGGAGACGAGCAACTCTGTCAGCGCTAAATCTCAGCCTTCGGATCCTGTTGATGAGCTACCACATACCACCTTCAAGGGAGCTGTGCGACCACATGTGACATGCCCATCATGCTCTTCGGCGTGCTCGCAAACCTCCGTTCACCCTCCCCCTTGACTTCGTGAAATATCCTACTTGGTAGTGGCCACACTCGCTCCTCCTAGGATTACGACATTGAGTGATGGTGCGCTCGATGGCCGTCTCCATGCTCTATCACTCCCCCATCTCCTTCCCGATGTCTTGTGCTCTCATCGTCGTCAACGTGTGAGGAGAAGATCGGAATGATTGAGAGGAGAGTGAGAACTAGAGAAATAGGCTCACAAATGGACCCCTCTCATAATATTTCAATTCCATAGCCTATACATACAAACATGATTTAGAATTGGCTTCTACTCTTTAATTCCAACTGCCAATGACAAACACAACGAAACAACAATTGTGGCATTGAAGACCATTTAAATTTCCACACCAATTTATTCTTCATCTAAATATTTAGCCTAAAGAAAAATTAGGCCATTTGACCAGGACAAGTGGCATGGCAACGGTATTCATTTTTAAGACCTAATAAATTATATTTTGTTATAAGGCCACTATCTTCCCAAGAATAGATTTTTTGCCTCACAATTGTGCTTATTAGTGCAAACGTTGCATGCAAATATACTAGAGAGAAAAAAAGGCACCGCACTTTACATGTTTTTCTTAGGGATACCCACGTTGCATATTTATAATGACAGAACACGAGAGATTTTGTACACAATTAATCATACTATTTATTAGTTGACTTTAAAAACGGTAGGGAGCAATTATTAGAGGATGATTGGGCAAAATAGATCTCCGCTACCAAAATTACTGTTGATGATATTTTGCATATTGTCTAGCACCTGTATTTTGCATACATTTTTTTACATACATATACAATTGATGATATTTTACATATTTTACGTACATACATGAATTTATATATATTATATTTACATGCATACATACATACATACAATTGCTGCTCCTGTCTGCTTGCCGCAGGCGTGATGCCATACTACCTGCCCGTACTTTTAAAGAAGCCACAGTGTCCCTTCGCTACCGGTGTGGGACTAAAAACAAGAGCCCAGCGCACGCACGTATGCGTCTCTCGCTCTCTCTCGCCCGTGTCCGCGCCTCCATGACTCGCCGTCGGCGACGTCGAATCGCCCGCGCCAGTCGCCGCGCCGCCATCCGCGCCTTCTTCGCCGACGGCGAATTTTCCGCGCCTCCGTCGACTCGTCGCTGACAGGTACATGCGCTTCCACCGCTGTTCTACACCTACTCACCTTGTCCGCTAAATTAGGTACAGTAACTATGATCACAGTTCAATCAAAATTGCATACTATGAAGACTCCCGATTAGTTTAGAAATCAATTTGAATGGAATTCCTTCACTTAGTTTCACAATAGTGAATGGGCACTGGACGGTAACATGCAAAAGGATCATATCAGTTCAGTAGCCCATTACGAAGCAACATATTCAGAACATGATTCTGAATCACAGAAAGTAGAAAAACAATAGCATCCCAAATACTTCTACGAATTTCTAATTCTAATCGGAATATATCATCATCAAATTCTTCAGCAATTTAAGGTTCTTTGGGGCCGGCTTCAGTGGTTTCTTCTGATCCTGGTAATACATCCTCAGCTAATCTGTTGGAAATTTAAAGTTCACATTCTGCCATTCAGACCATCAAGTCATTCAGTTAGCACCCCCGCAAAAAGAAAAAAAATGCATATCAACCGTTTGTCTTGAAGAAAATACAGATCCTTTTCTTAGTAGAGGATTATTGATTCAAGGATGAGCGTAAAGTTTCCGCATTAACTCCCAGAGTTCAGTTCCAAGCAATGAAGCACATGCTAGGCGTTTAGTTCTGTACCTCTGAAACTCTCTTGTTTTTAGACGGAAAACAGCTGAAACTCTGAATGAATGCATCTTCTGCAGTTTCTATCTCCAATACTGCTTGCTCCAAGATTATTGTGGCCCTCTCTTTGGACACCGAAGGCCAGACGACCCACCAGCCCCTTTCTGAATTCTGATAGCTTGCCGAGCTCCGACCCTATCAACGACGACACATAACGCTCTTGATCACAAGATATAGGGAAAATATTTGCCGAAGAACCCACTTGGAGGTGAATCTACTTGGGAGTGTCCCTTGTTACTCAAACCCATGTCTTAATATCTCTCTCATGGAGATCATCGGCTTCAGTCTTACACGGTCACCTGTTACTACTGTTGTTTCAGCGACTGAATGCAGTTATAAGGGATCTCTCTACTTTGTACCTTGATGATGCGTTTCGCAGGCCAGCTTGGAAACCATCTACAGCCTCTTGCTAGTTCAGAAAACTGACACCAACCAGGCCATCCTCGGGCAAGCGCACAAAAAACTACCTCATTTAGGCAACCTGGTGTAATGTGACAGGCAAAAAAGAAGTTCCAATAAAATGAGCGTGAGATCTGAGTCCATGTTGATAAAAACAAATCTTATATCCACTAATCTGCACATGGCTATCTCTGGGTCAGTTTGTACGGCTCTCTTGTAGATAATTGCACCAGAAGAAATTCACCTTCCTTTTATTAGCAGAGAAGCAATTTATCTTAGGTGTGTGTGTCTTGGTTTATCGTAGAACAGAGGGCTAGTGTTCCATCCCAAAGAGTTCTGTACAATATTAATTAGAACTTGCAAGCCAAAAT
The DNA here is from genome assembly GCA_028641055.1 of Alopecurus myosuroides. Taxonomy (NCBI): domain Eukaryota; kingdom Viridiplantae; phylum Streptophyta; class Magnoliopsida; order Poales; family Poaceae; genus Alopecurus; species Alopecurus myosuroides. Next base: position 111,128,381 of record CM054058.1, on the reverse strand, counting down.
ATATTTAAACCTGGAAATATTGTTCAAGAGCTATTTTCCACCATCTTTGCGTTTATCTTGAAGGTTTTATTCCTTCTAATAATCTAGCAATACTGGTGCAATTGCCATCCACATGGCAAATACTCTTTTTTTCGTAGACAAAGGCTTTTGAGAAGCTGGGTTACTTGCACGGTGTTGGCTCTGAATCTGTAATCCTGACACACTATAGAGATTCAGGTTATTGTCGGTTTTCTCAGTTATCTTCAGTTATAGTTAAGTTCAATTAGCCAAATACATGGTCAGCTCGAACCTTCTATTGTAAAGCAAAATCTTGTAACCAATATGAGTGGTTTGCATTTTCATACACGAGAAATTATAAAGAATGTCGAGTATGAAAAAACACAAGTAAATTTACGGGGATTAAGGCAAAACTCTGACTAACTACACCTGGACGAAAATATATAGATTGTGATTTAGCCGCCATGGACCGGAAAGGAGCCGCCCCAAGGGGAGGCCCAGCCTCTAGTAACTACAACAACAAAAGGATTAAGGAGTTTTTTTAGGCATAGACGTATTTTATTATTTTCTTCATCTTGAGCTTGGCCTCATGAGTCTTCATCTTATGAATACGGACAAGATCTATGAATTGCACCTCCATCTCCATCTTCTTGTCTTCAGTCCTCTTTAACTTCTCCTTTCCTTTCTTCTTCTCCCCAACAAGAATGTGCAGATCCTCCAAGCGGGCACTCATTTTAGCTTCCATAGACTGCTTAAACTCGTCATCCATTTTGTAGTCATAACATTTTTTAACCTTAATTTTTCACAAATTGGAATGATTCAGAATCAAATAACTATAACATGCACTGATCAACGAACGGAGAACCCATAAATGTGTTACCTCGTTGCAGTCCGTCTCACTGTTTGAAAGTGCAAACACGCTTAAATCATCATGTTTTGGTGTTTGTTAACAACACATGTATCCTTAAGTGTGTTGATGTATTTCAGGGGCTAAACAACATATTTGATATGGTGGCATTGAGTTACAAAAAGATGCAAAGTCTCTGGAATTGGTTCTGCTGGAATTTACTCCAGGCCAGAGTCTCCGGTCTCCCAGACCGGAGTCTCCGGTGTGAAGAAATTCGCCAGGCATGTTTCTTTGGATTTCTGGTGTCGCCTGCGGTACCCAGACCGGAGACTTGCCGGAGATACACCGGAGTCTCCGGTGTGGGTGTTTCCTCTGGAGAAACTAGCTAAGTCCAAACTGGTGTCGCATGCGGTACCCAGGCCGGAGACTGTCCGGAGTCTCCGGTGTGCCAGTGACTTTCTGCTCTCGTTCGACCCCACACACTCTGTGGGCTCAGGTGGCAAGACAAGACCGGAGTCTCCGGTCCTCCAGGTCGGAGTCTCCGCACAGGTGTTTTCCTAGAGAATATGAAGGTGGAGAAAGTGGTGTCGCCCGCTGCATCGACACGGGAGACTTACCGGAGACTGTCCGGAGTCTCCGGTCTAGTGTCTGCGAAAAACTTCAGACCGGAGTCTCCGGCCTTTAGCACCGGAGTCTCCGATGTGAGCTTGGCAGAAAATATCTCCAACGGCTCCAGACTTTATGAGGGGTATAAATACCCCCTCCCCTCCACCTACCTTAGGTTAGCTCGTCCAGAATTAAACTCACCATTGGTAGAGCTCACCCACCTTTCTAGATCTCCCAATCCCTCCACCCAAAAGACTTGATCTTTGGAGGATTGAAGGAGAAGGCCCTGATGTATGTCTTCACCAACCGGATTTCATTTCCCCTATCATTTGCTTGATGGATCTTTGCCTAGGCTTTCCTCTTGTGGAGAACCTAGACTTCTTGCTACTCTTGGAGATTTGTGATTGTTGGGAGTCCCCCAATTTGGTTATGGGTGTGTGCCCCAAACTTGTTTGTAAAGGACTCGATTCCCACCTCAAAGGGGATCAATAGTGGAAGGTGAAGTAGGCCTTTGTGGCGGGTTTCATCGGAGAATAGGGTGAGGCCTTGGTGGCGTTGAGTAGGCCTTCCTGGCGTGCTCACACCCCTCCAACGAGACGTACTCCCTTTACAAGGAGGAACTCGGGAATACATCGTGTCTCCGCGTGCTTCCCATCGGTTATATCGTTCCCTTATCCTGTACTCACTTGCGTGCATTTATTGTTGTACTAGTTGCATTAATTGCTAGTCTTGTCATATAGGTAAAGTAACCTTAGTTGCACTATCTAGAGAATTTACCTATGTGTCAAGCCTAAACTATAAGAAAAATTAAAATTGATCGTATCACCTGTTCCCCCCCCCCCTCTAGGTGCCCATACTATACTTTCAATTGGTATCAGAGCATCGGCTCTTCTATCGGGCTTAACCGCCTAAGAGTTTAAGTATGGGTGAAGATTCGGATACCGAAGGTTCCGTGGCGGCGGTATCCATGAATGATCTCAATGAGTTGAAGAATTCATTGACCTCGTCCATAGAAACCAAAATCGATGAGTTGCGTCAAGTCTTGATGGAACTCTTGAAAGCCAAAGGACCGGAGGTCACCGACTCATCTCCTCCGGAAGTACCTCCGGAGGGCGCCAAGAAAGGGGTAGATGATGGACCACATAAAAATGCTTCCGCTGAAAACTCCACCAAGAAGGGTACAGAAGGAGAAGGAGAATTTCACTCCATCCCCGGAAGTTATTCTCCCGATCCTCCCGTCCCACATCCTCATATAATTCCTAGGGGAGATCCACCTAAAATTGATGCATATTCTTTTCGTGAATGGCAATATTAGATGGAGACTCACTTGAACTCTTCTTGTATAGAACTTTGGAGAGTCACTCGTGATGGATACAAGCCTCATGACCCCAAGAACTTGACAAGAAGAGACGCCATAGATTGTCAACTCAACTACACCGCCTTGTCAATTCTTCAACAAGCCGTGGGTCCTAATCACATGCCGCATCTTCAACAATATTCCACCGCCAAGGAAACATGGGACGCTCTTGTCGTCATGTTTGTGGGCAATGAGAGTATGCAAAGGAATAGATATGACGCCTTGACAAATGAGGCCAAAGGGTTCTATATGCGTGATGGAGAGAACCATGAAGACATGTACCAAATAATCAAGATTCTTGCCACCGCTTTCTAAAATGTTGGTGCCAGGTACATTGATGATGCTTGGATCAAGAGGAAGTACATGATTGCCCTAATGCCATTTGAGGGCGCGGACTTGAAGAGCATTCAAGGAAGACATGATTTCTCTTCTATGACCTCAACCCAAGTTATGCAAGAAATGTGCTCCTATCAAGTGCAAACCAAGAATGCTCTTGACAACCGTGCTAGGGCCATAGGGAATGCACAAAGGGGCATCGGTTGCTTTGAAGGCCAAGGTTGTGTCACAAGATGTTGAGTATGAAGAAGAAGGCAATGAGGTGTTGGCTCCATTGAAGGATCAAGAGTATGATCCCATGCTCAAGGATATCATTGCTCTCAACGTGCAAAAGTTTTGGAGGAATCCTCCCAAGTCCAAGCAATTTGTTGAGGAGAAGACCAAGTCTCACTATGGCAATGATTGGGCTTAAAAAGTGAGGTCTTGCTTCATATGTCAAGATAATCATCACTTCATTGCGGAGTGTCCCTATGAAAAAAGAGAACTCCATAGTGGCAAGCTCATTCGCAAGGACAAGTCCAAGGTTGAGTACAAGAAACCTCATTTCAAGAAGAAACCTTTCAACAAGAAGTCTCTCACCAAGTTTGTACTTGTGACTCAAGAGGAGTATGATTCCGGGAGTGATGAATAAGAAAAAACCACAAGTGAAGTGGCCGCTCTAGCTATTGCTTCTACTCCATCGTCTTCATCTCTCTTTGAATCTCCCAATGAAAATCATCCTCACCCAAATGCCAATTGCTTCATGGCTAAGGCCTCGGAGGTATCACCTTCTCCCAACTCTAAGACCCCAAGTGAAATAGAAAATCTTGCTAGTCTTAGAGTAGAAGATGAAATGCTCTCCTTGGAGCGTTTTATGTCTAACATGCAAGGGGAGACCAAGAAGTACTTCGAAACATATCATGAGTCAATTGGGAGAGGCCCAAGAAGCTCTTGAGAAGAAATGTGAGGTTGAAAGAAGGGATCGGATGAAATTCCATCCCTCACTATGACTCTTGAGGAATAGCATGATGGTAGAGTTTCTCTAGAAGAGGAACTTGAATCTATTGAAGTAACACATAATGAACTTGTTTCTAAGATAACTAAGGAACGTGACCTTGCAGTTTCTAAATATATGAAAAGGCTAAGGTTGAGTTTGGTGTTGGTCATGGTAAACTAACCGAGGAGTTTGAAACGCTAACCAAGGCTCACAAAGCTTTGGAGAGCCAACACTCATCCCTCAAAGAGTTGCATGAACAACTTCAAACTCAACTTAATCAACTTAACAACCCTAGCACCTCTACTTGTTCTTATGAGCATGCAAATATTATTGAGGAAAATGCTAGGTTTAAGGATGAGCTAGCAAGGCTCAAGGGCAAAGGCCCTCAAGTTGAGCAGGTTGTGGTCTCTATCCCACAAGTGGTTGCCCCTAGCCCTCACGTGGTTGTTGCTAGACCACAATTAAGTGCTCCAAGGCCACAAGTGTGCAAGCAAGGTCTTGCCTATGTTGCCAAGAAGAAAAACAACAAGAAGAAGGCCAACAATGGTGCTTCGTGTGGTATTGTCATTAGGTACAACACTACTCGTAGCACACTCGCACAAGCAAGCAATGTTGCTTCGAGTAGTAGTGTCATGAGGGACAACACTACTCGTAGCACCTCCGCGGGAACTAACAATCCACACCATTTCTTATATGTTGATTATTATGGTGTTGTGCAAGCTAAATATGTTGGTCCTATTGAGGGTTACATTGACTATACCATTTGGGTTCCAAAGACCCTTGTTGCTAACATGAAGGGACCCGCCTAGGGTCCTAACTCTAGTCAATGATCTCTTTTAGGACTATGCTTTCGGTGGGTCTAAATGGATAATTGATAGTTGATGTACTAGTCATATGACCGGAAGGAAAGAACTTCTTACGGAGTTATGCCCAAATGATATCAATGCAACCGTCAGCTATGGAGACAAGTCCAAGTCTAAGGTATCGGGGTTTGGCAAGGTTGTGATTGCTCCTTATATCACTATCGTGGATGTCATGCTTGTTGAATCCCTTGGTTACAATTTACTTTCAGTCCATTCGTTAGGGGAGATGGGTTTCTCCGTCTTCTTTGACCCTGATATTGTGGTCCTTTTGAGGAGCAAGACTCTTGACGTCGCATACGTGGGACATGTTGAAAATGAGTTGTTCGTGGTGGACTTTTCAAAGTCTACCAACTCTCAAGCAATGTGTCTTTTCGTAAAGGCGGGCGTGGGGTGGTTGTGGCATAGCCGCTTATCCCATGTCAACATGAGAACTTTGCAAAGTCTTCACAAAGGTGGCCTTATTTTTGGACTAAAATAAAATGTTTCCTTTTCCAAAGATCGCGTTTGTAGGTCGTGTGTTGAAGGGAAGATGCATGATATCTTGCACAAGGTCAAGACTATTATTTCATCAAAGAGGATCAAGGGTGTTCGGTTGTAAGTGTTTTTATTTGATCAAGGGTGTTAGTTTGTCTAAATTTCAATGCAAAACTACTGAGGGTATATTTGTTGGTTACGGTGCCGAATCCCACACTTATAGAGTCTTTGACAAAGCCTCACGGATTGTCATAGAATCTTGTAGTGTGGTTTTCGAGGAAAATGATGGCTCCCAAGTGGCGCAATTTCATGTTTCTAATGTAGATGTTGAAATGCCCCAAGAAGCCATAGGAAGGATGGGTGTGGGATTTTTCCGCCCCATTGAGGGACACCTTATGGCGACTCGAGAAGGACCATGCTCTACTCAAGTGGAGCCCTCCTCTACAATAGAAGAACAAGCCAAGGAGACAAGTGATGCACCTAACCAAGAACACGTTGAAGACCCTCCTCTTGTTGAATCCCTTCGTGACAATTTACTTTCAGTCTGTTCATTAGGGAAGATGGATTTCTCCGTCTTTTTTGACCCTGATATTGTTGTCCTTTTGAGGAGCAAGACTCTTGACGTCGCATACATGGGACATGTTGAAAATGAGTTGTTCATGGTGGACTTTTCAAAGTCTACCAACTCTCAAGCAATGTGTCTTTTCGTAAAGGCGGATGTAGGGTGGTTGTGGCATCGCCGCTTATCCCATGTCAACATGAGAACTTTGAAAAGTCTTCACAAAGATGGCCTTATTGTTGTACTAAAAGAAAATGTTTCCTTTTCCAAAGATCGTGTTTGTAGGCCGTGTGTTGAAGGGAAGATGCATGATATCTCGCACAAGGCCAAGACTATTATTTCATCAAATAGGATCTTGGAGCTTCTCCATGTTAATCTATTTGGTTCCGTGCCCGAGGCAAGTCTTGGAGGCAAGAAGTATTGCTTGGTGATAGTCGATGATTATTCAATATACACTTGGGTTTATTTTTTCAAGTGCAAGAGTGAGACTCAACAAACCATCATCGATTTCTCCAACCAAGTGCAATGTCAAGACAATATGCAAATCATGGCTATTAGGAGTGATAATGGTTCGGGGTTCAACAACTACACTTTGAATGAATTCCTTAGTGAAGAAGGCATTCGTCATCAATACTCCGCCACTTACACTCCTCAACAAAATGGTGTTGCCGAAAGGAAGAATCATACTCTCTTGGATATGGCAAGGACCATGTTGGCGGAGTATTCTTCTCCCCAATATTTATGGCCGAGGCCATATCCACCGCATGCCACTCCTCCAATCGCCTCTACATCCGCAAGGGATTGGAAAAGACTCCATATGAGATCCTCACCGGCAACAAGCCCAACGTCTCCTACTTCCGTGTATTCGGTTGTAAGTGCTTTTATTTGATCAAGGGTTTTAGGTTATCTAAATTTCAATGCAAAACTACTGAGGGTATATTTGTTGGTTATGGTGCCGAATCCCACACTTATAGAGTCTTTGACAAAGCCTCACGGATTGTCATAGAATCTTGTAGTGCGGTTTTCGAGGAAAATGATGGCTCCCAAGTGGCGCAATTTCATGTTTCTAATGTAGATGTTGAAATGCCCCAAGAAGCCATAGGAAGGATGGGTGTGGGATTTTTCCGCCCCATTGAGGGACACCTTATGGCGACTCGAGAAGGACTATGCTCTACTCAAGTGGAGCCCTCCTCTACAATAGAAGAACAAGCCAAGGAGCCAAGTGATGCACCTAACCAAGAACATGTTGAAGACCCTCCTCTTATTGACCAAGTTACTACGCAAGATGCAACCACTCCTATCATTCATGATAGTCAAGGTCAAGGCCGAGATCAACCATCCTCTTCATCCTCTCCTCAATTTGAAGCTAGTGTTGAAGATATTATTGATGATGATGATGATGATGGTGATGATCAAGGCCAAGTTGGTCAAGACGGGGACCCAAATGATCAAGATGATCAAGAGATTCCTCCTCGCAATAATGCGGAGATCGAAGCCCGTCGTGCTAGAAGGATAAGAAGAGCTTTGAAGCATATTGATGCCCAAGACAACAAGGTCTTGGAAGATATTCAAGCTAGAAAATCCACAGGAAGGCTATTGGCACATTTTAGTGAGCATCAAACTCACATATCTATGGTGGAACCAAAGAAAGTGTTTGAAGATCTTGAGGACTCCGATTGGGTTGAAGCAATGCATGATGAGCTTAATAATTTTGAGCGCAACCAGGTTTGGAGATTAGTTGAGAAGCCCAAAGATTTCCACAATGTTATTGACACTAAGTGGATATTCAAAACAAGCAAGATGAGTATGGCATTGTCATAAGGAACAAGGCAAGATTGGTAGATCAAGGTTACACTCAAGTTGAAGGCATTGACTTTTATGGAACCTATGCTCCCGTGGCTCGCCTTGAGTCCATCCATATCCTCCTTGCATGCATTTTCGCATAATTTCAAATTTCAAAAAATGGATGTCAAAAGTGCTTTCTTAAATGGTCCACTAAAAGAGGAGGTATACATTAAGCAACCCCCGGGGTTCGAGAACCTCAACTTTCCTAACCATGTCTACAAGATCATAAGACGCTCTATGGACTTAAACAAGCACCACGTGCGTGGTATGAGCACCTTAGAGAGTTGTTGGATGACCGTGGTTTTGAAGTTGGGAAGATCGACCCCACTCTCTTCACAAAGAGAGTAAAGGGAGAGCTTTTCATATGCCAACTCTATGTGGTCGATATTATGTTTCGCTCAACTAACCAAGCTTTCAATAATGAGTTCTCAAAGCTTATGACTGACAGGTTCGAGATGTCTATGATGGGAGAGCTTAAATTCTTCCTTGCTTTGAGATCAAGTAATTGGCTCGTGGGACTTTCATTTCTCAAGCCAAGTATACCCAATACATGATCAAGAGGTTTAACTTCCAAAATGCAAAGATCAAGCCATCTCCTATGCAAGTCAAGTGCCACATATCACGTAACCCGAAGGGTAAATATGTGGACCAAAAGTTGTATCGTTCTATGATTGGTTCTTTGCTTTACGTTTGTGCATCTATGCCCTATATCGTTTTGAGTGTAGGTGTGTGTGCAAGGTATCAAGCGGATCCTAAGGAAAGCCATTTGATGGCGGTCCATAGGATCTTTCGGTATTTGGTTCATACCCCAAGGTTTGATTTGTGGTACCCAAAGGGGGCACAATTTTATCTCAAGGGCTACACTGATTCCGATTGGGAGGGTGATCAAGATGATTGGAAGTCCACTTCCGGGGCTTCCCAATTTCTTGGTAGGTCTTTGGTGAGTTGGTCTTCCAAGAAGCAAAATTTCATATCTCCCTCCACCATCGAAGCCGAGTATGTAGCCACCGCAAGTGCTTGCACCCAATTGCCATGGATGAGGCAAACTCTCAAGTAATATGACGTTCATTTGGATAAGGTGCATATTTTGTGTGATAATGAAAGTGCCATCAAGATCGCCTACAACCCCGTGCAACATACAAGAACGAAGCATATTGATATTCGTCATCATTTCTTCCGAGACCATGTGGAAACAGGGGATATTGCTCTATCTTATGTGCCCACCAAGGACAATCTTGCGGATATCTTGACGAATCCACTCGACGATGCAAGATTCATGTTCTTGAGGAATGAACTAAACGTTATTGATTCTAGGAGTTTGACTTGAGTATCTTGCACACAACCCTATAGATGAAACATGTTTGGGTTTAGGTGTAGGCATGGACATAGGGTGAGTGTTATCCTAACACATTGGGTCCTCCCTCCCCCCATTATGCCCATAGCAAAAATTCGTTGTTATCTCTTTTTTCTAATGTTGAATTGTGAGCTTCAATGTCGAGAGTTGGCAATATACCCAAGATATATCTTCGCGGTGACATACCATGATCTCTTACATGGTGGCTTAGGCCACCAACCTCTTCTTTTCAAGAGTCGGTTCTTATTTGGGCTTATTTTGACTTACTGGAGATTTTTTGGCCATTTTGGATGATATACTAAAAATATTGATGTTCAAATGATTTCTCGCTTTCCTTGAGTATAAGATTCCCTCCCTGCTATTGTTCTTTGGTTTCTAAGCCCAAAATTTTCAAACAAACTGGTTTTATTTGCTGCATACATGTTATGTCTTTCTTTTTGATGATTTTGGCGTGTGGTCCGGAGACTCCGGTCTGCCACACCAAAATCTCTGGTCTGTCCGGAGACTCCGGTCTGGGGGTCAGCAGTATAAAAAAGGGGGGCTCGGGGAAGTTAGGGTTTTCAACCCCACTCCCCCCCCCCCCCCGCCCCCAACACTGTTTCTGCGCTGCCGACCGCCGCCCAAGTCGTCTTCGGCCGGTTCCCACCGCCGGATTCCTCCTCATCCGCCTCCCCTCACTTCTCCCATCCGTAGGAGCCACAATGGCAGGCTCGGGTGACAAGGGTACCACTCTCCCCTCTCTTTTTCATGTTTGCGCATCTAGATCTAAGGTCTAGGTGGTTTTGTTTTGGAGAGATGGTACTAGCTACTGTTTAGTTTCACCCTAGCATGTTTTCCCCCCGAGAAACGTGTAGAAATGACTTAGAACTAGTTGTGGCAGATTCACATGTCAGTTTTTGCGAACAGTCCGGAGACACCGGTCATCGAGATCGGAGATTCCGGTGTCAGTCCGGAGACTCCGGTCTGCCAGACCGGAGACTCTGGTGTGAATCTCCCAGAAATAGGTTATGTCACTTCTGTTTGATTTCTGCATTCATCCTTGGACATGTATGCTCACTACCTTGTTTTTTTCTCTCTCTGGTTTTGTGTTTGGCTGCGTGTGTTTTTAGGGAAAAGGACTAAGACATCATCCTCCAACCCCAACAAGCGTGCCTACCGTACCCACAACCGCAACTATCATGTCACTGATGAGGCCACTGTCAGGACTGGTCAGAGGAACACATTTGCAACTGAGCAGCGTCAACAAGAGAGAGCACAGGCTAGGCTGAGGAGTGAACTGACGAAGAAGGCCAAGTATGACAGGTAGGGACGGGCCGGCAAAATCCGGGGCCCTGTGGGAAACTTTAAAATGGGCCCTATCTCAATGCAAAATCTTAGTTATTCGACCATTAAACTGTATACTTATGTCGTTCTGAAATATAACATGTTTTACCATTTTTCTAGTTGACATGATTTGCATATATATAGACACATTTTAGTTTGTAGGTTCACTTATTTTAGTGTGTAGTCTACATTGAAATATCTAAACCATTTTATATTTTAACAGGCATTATGTCATAATATCTCACATAGAATCCGATATATTAAGAAGCATACATGTCCATAGCCCCCCCTTTGAGATTTAGTGAGAACTTCTTTGTTTTATTTTCTCATGTGTTTTTTGGGTACCAGATTTGAATTTCCCCATGATGAATTAAATCTGGATTTTTGAGACACTAGCTTCAAAATAAAATGAAAAAAAATAAAAGATACAATACCATCAAAATTAAATTAGAGCATTAACAAATCTCCTAATGTATTCAGCGATTAGATGCACTACATATGACCGTCGAACTCACCTCGCTCGTGTCTGTGTACTAATCCGATATATGACTGCGACGCTGCCGATCGGTGCCTAGAAGATGAGAAGAATGTGTACTTGTCTCTTGGTCTCACCCAGCTCTGGCGGCTCGACCTCTCGATCCTAGTGTGAGTAGGCAAGAAGAAAATGTGGTTTGCATTTTGCGTTCGATCGATCGATGTGAGTATGTGAAGATGGCGTCCGTTCCAAACACTGAAACACCACGAGTACGACGTGGGAAGGGACCAGCGGCTGAGGTTGCGCTGACCTGTTCTTTCTACTAATTTCTATTCTGATCGGCCTGCATATTACTATACTTGAAAGGCCTGTATAAATGTTTTGGGCCCCCCCCCCCAAATTTTGGGCCCTGTGCGGCTGGCACATTCTGCACCACAGCTGGCCCGGGCCTGATGACAGGATCACTTCTGTTGTTTCCATGAGCAAGAAGGAGTACATGATCATGCGGGCCCGACCATTCTTCTCCATGGCCCGCACTGCGGAGTCTTCTCATTACTGGAGGAGGGAGTCTGAGTTTATTATGAGGGAGATCAACTCCCAGTTCAAGCAGCCTGTTTGTCCCCAGAAGGTTCTCGACTTGGAGGCCCTTGGCAGTTCTGAGTACTTTGAGGAGGCTGTGTGGATCACGAAGAAGCTTGGAATTGAGCACCTTGTTGGCATTCAGAAAAACTACAACGTCTCAGCCGTTCAGCAGTTCTTTGCCACTGTCACCTTTGGTGAAGATGATGATATTACTTTGAGGTGGATGACCGAGGCTGTTGAGTGTGATTCCTCAATGAGGCGTTTGGCTGAGCTTCTTGGCTACCCATGGGGTGAGGGCAATGGTCATCGTATGCATGTTCACGGAGTTACCTATGACAAGAAGAGCATGGCTCCTATGTATACGAAGCTATCCAGTTCCGGTACCGCTAAGGACCTCAAGAGGGTTTACAACATTGTTCTCCGTCTCTTCCGCAACAAAATTGCTCCCAAGGCCGGGAATGTGGATGCTATTCGTGGAGGTCTCGTGAACTTACTCTACCATGCCTTCCAGTGTCACTTAGGTGGTCCAGATGGTGAGGGCTACGAGATTGATGTTATGCATTTCATCAAAGAGGAGATCTATTCTGCTATGATTGAGATCAAGAAAATGCCCGTGTATGCTCCCTATGTGATGAAGCTCATCATCGATCAGTTTCCGGGCTTGGTGTGTGATGTTGAGCACTCGGTTGGCTTTCTCTAGGTTTTTTCCTCTCACCATCCTAACACTGACACCCCCATGGGTGATGCTGAGGCTGCTCCTAGGTCCAGGAGGAAGAATGCAGATCCTCCCTCTCGTCGTTCCAGCAAGGATGATACATAGGATGAGATGAAGAAGTTGTCATGGTTTCAGCGCAATATTCTGTCCATGACGATTACGGTGCATAAGAAGAACCATGTGTCCTATAAGGAGAGGCATTAGCTGAATAAGATGATCTCAAGCTCCAGAACTAGGCTGGTTGTGGGGCTACTCCTCCTGTTGGTACTCCTCCCACCGCGTCCGTGACTGCGTCTTATGAGAACTGGAACACTGAACAGTTCCCATGGGGTGACTTTGAGGACGTCACCTCAGCTCCTTCCTCTTCGACCTACCATGGCACGACCCATGTGACTGAGGAAGAGGAGCATGTTGAGGAACAGGCTGAGGATGATGATGAGGACCTTTTTTTTGACACCATTATTGTGGGGGAATCCTCCACAGCCCCCGCTTTATTAAATAATAAAAAGTTATTTACAATATTTACAAAGTCTAGGAGATGGAGTTAATCCATGATGTCAAAAAAGGAAGAGTAGTCTTCTTCACCCTATACATAAGAAGGGTGATATCGTACAGAAAAATAGCTTTCCAACCTATGAAAGTAGGCTTAATATTGTTGAAAATCCACCCATTTCTCTGCTTCCAAATACCCCAACAGGCCAAGATCACAATCTCAGCAAAGCAAGAACCTGAGAAACATTTCTTAGCAAACTTAATAGATTCTGCAGTGTTTCCAGGAATCCAAGGAATTTGTAGGTAATTCCAAACTCGAGTGCTGAATTGACAATTGAAGAATAGATGTCTCCAATCTTCAACAAGATGGGCAGCACAAAGGACACAATCCTGTGTATCAGCAACATGCCAATTCCTCCTGGTGAGCATTTCCTTTGTATTAATCCTGTCATGAAGGATCAACCAGGCAAAAAAAATTATGTTTGGATTAGCATTTACTTTTCCATAACCAACTGGAGAAAAAATCAGAATGGATGTGTGAAAAACTATATTTACAGTAGATACTTGGGGAGAAAGCCTTCTTAGAAATTGAGCTATCCCATATGTCCATCTGATTGGTTGAAAGAAACAGCTGATGAGTAATAGAATAAAGTTCTAAGTATTCCTGATGGGCCAAGGAAGATAAAGGTAATGAAAAATTGTGAAGGCCATCCTCAACCAGTAAGAAATCCCTGACTGGCTGCAGCTTATCTATAGCAAAAGAAAACAGTCTAGGAATTTTTTGACTCGGGATGACATTGTGCCAATTATCTTCCCAAAAAAGAGAAGTGATACCAGTACCAATAGTACAAACACTAGCTTTCCTGTAATCCTCAGATAAACTGAAAACTCCTTTCCACCAGAAGGAGCCAGATGAAATAACAGCATGAGGAACAACATTATGATAATAAGCATCTGTTACTAGCTAAATCCATGGTATATATTCTTGATTATAGAATTTATGCAGGTGCTTGAGCAATAGAGCTGAGTTATGAGTTTGCAAATTGATGATTCCTAACCCACCCTTATTTTTTGGTCTGCAAAACATTGGCCAAGCAGCAAGAGATTGTGCCTTATCTTTCCCTTTTTTACTCAGAGACAATGCCTTCGTGCTCTGTCAATCACCTTAATAACACCAGCTGGGATGACTAGAGAGAGCATGTAATATGTTGGTAAGGAAGAGAGAACTGAATCAACCAAAACAAGTCTATCACCATATGATAAAAAGGATGTAGTAGCAGATAATCTCCTTTCCACTCTATCAATTAGAGGAGAAAAATCTCTGATATTTGGTCTAGTGGTACCCATAGGGAGACCAAGATAAGTAAAAGGCATGGAACCCAATTGGCACTCAAAAACTTGAGCCAACTCATTAGCTTCAACAATATCAACATTAATGGGAACCAGGGAAGATTTGTGGAAATTAATCTTCAAACCAGTAAAACCTGCATAAATATTGAGTATTTCTTTGAGAACCAATAAATCTTTCTTGCAGGCAGGCATAACCACTAGAGTATCACCAGCATATTGGATGACGGGAAAATCTTTCCTCACAGGGATTGGTGAAGCTAACAATCCATTTCTGTAGGCATTGTTTACCAAGCTTTGCAATAAATCAGCACCTTCCACAAAGAGAAGTGGAGAGAGAGGGTCCCCCTGTCTAACTCCTCTTTTACAAGCAAAATATTTTCCTGGAATCCCATTTAAAAGGACATAAGAAAATCCAGAGGATAGGATTTCTTTTACCCAAGTAATAAATAGCTCAGGGAATCCTTTAGCTCTCAGGATTTTGGTGATGGCATCATGATCCAAGATGATGAGGACCTTGAGTGCTTCAACAGTGGTTCTGAAGCTGAAGAGGAAGATGAATAGGAAGACGAAGGTGAAGATGATGAGGAAGAAGCAACGGAACCAGTCGATGATGAGGACGATGACTATGAGGATGATGACTGATTCCTTGGGTTGTGTAGTGCTCTTTGCCGTTTTTGGTGTCTCGACGCCAAAGGGGGAGAAGTAGCTTGTCTTCTACGGGCTTTGCAAGGGTTGATTTGATTTGATTTGCTTTGGAACACAAGTCTTTGAACTTGATTTGCCTTTTATGGCTTGTGTTCCCGTTATCTTAGTTGCTTTGATTTCCTAGTGAACTATGGATGTTATGTGTGTGGTGAGACTACGTGGTGAAGCTATCTATAATATTATGCGTATTATTGCTTTATCTATTGTCTCTATGCATGTATGCATTTTGTTCACTAGTAGTTGATCTAGAGGGATTTGTTTGTAAAACATAGGGGGAGCTCACAATGTGAGTGCTCTATCTTTTTCAAACATAGCCTAGCTGTGATTTTATTGCAAATATGTGTGTTCTCATCAAACACCAAAAATGGGGAGATTGAAAATGCAAACACGCTTAAATCATCTTGTTTTGGTGTTTGTTAACAACACATGTATCCTTAAGTGTGTTGATGTATTTCAGGGCCTAAACAACATATTTGATATGGTGGTATTGAGTTACAAAAAGATGCAAAGTCTCTGGAATTGGTTCTGCTGGAATTTACTCCAGGCCGGAGTATCCGGTCTCCCAGACCGGAGTCTCCGTTGTGAAGAAATTCGCTAGGCATGTTTCTCTGGATTTCTGGTGTCGCCTGCGGTACCCAGACCGGAGACTTACTGGAGTCTCCAGTGTAGGTGTTTCCTCTGAAGAAACTGGCTAAGTCCAAACTGGTGTCGTCTGCGGTACCCAGGCCAGAGATTGACCGGAGACGTCCGGAGTCTCCGGTGAGCGTGTGACTTTCTACTCTCGTTCGACCCTAGACACTCTGTGGGCTCAGGCGGCAAGACAAGACCGGAGTCTCCGGTCCTCCAGGCCGGAGTCTCCGCACTGGTGTTTTCCTGAAGATTATGAAGGTGGAGAAAGTGGTGTCGCCCGCTCCATCGACACCGGAGACTTACCAGAGACTGTCGGGAGTCTCCGGTCAAGTGGTATGCGAAAAAAATTAGACCGGAGTCTCCAGTGTGAGTTTGGCAGAAAATATCTTCAACAGCTCCATACTTTATGAGGGGTATAAATACCCCCTCCCCTCCACCTACCTTAGGTTAACTCGTCCAGAATTAAACTCACCATTGCTAGAGCTCACCCATCTTGCTAGATCTCCCAATCCCTCCACCCAAAATCCTTGATCTTTGGAGGATTGAAGGAGAAGGCCCCGATCTACGTCTTCACTAACCGGATTTCATTTTCCCTCTCATTTGTTTGAGGGATCTTTGCCTAGGATTTTCTCTTGTGGAGAACCTAGACTTCTTGCTACTCTTGGTGATTTGTGATTGTTGGAAGCCCCAATTTGGTTGTGGGTGTGTGCCCCAAACTTGTTTGTAAAGGACTCGATTCCCGCCTCAAAGGGGATCAATAGTGAAAGGTGAACTAGGCCTTTGTGGTGGGGTTCATCGGATAATAGGGTGAGGCCTTTGTGGCGTTGAGTAGGCCTTCGTGGCGAGCTCACACCCCTTCAACGAGACGAACTCCCTTTACAAGGAGGAACTTGGGAATACATCGGGTCTCCGCGTGTTTCCTATCGGTTATCTCGTTCCCTTATCCTTTACTCACTTGTGTGCACTTATTGTTGTACTTGTTGCATTTATTGTTGTACTAGTTACATTAATTTCTAGTCTTGTCGTATAGGTAAATTCACCTTAGTTGCACTATCTAGAGAATTTACCTTTGTGTCAACCCTAAACTATAAGAAAAATTAAAATTGATCGTAACCCCTATTCACCCCATCTAGGTGCCCATACTATACTTTCATTGTTGATCTCCTCGATTCTGTAGTCATGGCAACAACAGTTTATTTTCACTGCGAGAGAAGTAGGACGACGACGGGGGCAGAGATTACAGGAAAATATGGGCAAATAAAATTGTGCACGACGAATGCTATACACACGACCTAATTTCACACGATGAATACATAAGACACCATGTGCGATGGAGGAACACTATACACACGGTTTACTCTTTCCTACTATGTGATCTTTCGCACACTGTTTCATAATAATAAACGTATATGAAGTTTTCACCCGGAATCCCTCTATGAGAGCTCGCACATGACTTAAATGTCTAAGGGTAAGTGATAGTGTATAAGACACCTGGAAATTGTCCATATATGTGTGATTTGGTGTACTTAAATGGACCGATTTGTACTAATGCCTCCGCAATACCACATGTTCTCCCCGAACCCCGCGGAGGAGACGAGCAACTCTGTCAGCGCTAATGCTCAGCCTCCGGATCCTGTTGATGAGCTACCACATACCACCTTCAAAGGAGCTGTGCGACCAAATGTGACATGCCCATCATGCTCTTCGGCGTGCTTGCAAACCTCCGTTCACCCTCCCCCTTGATCTCGTGAAATATCCTACTTGGTAGTGGCCACACTCGCTCCTCCTAGGATAACGGCATTGAGTGATGGTGCGCTCGATGGCCGTCTCCATGCTCTATCACTCCCCCATCTCCTTCCCGATGCCTTGTACTCTCATCGTCGTCAACGTGTGAGGAGAAGATCGGAATGATTGAGAGGATAGTGAGAACTAGAGAAATAGGCTCACAAATGGACCCCTCTCGTGATATTTCAATTCCATAGCCTGTACATACAAACATAATTTTTTATTTAAACGAGGCAAAAGACTTTCCATTTTCATTAATTAAGAAGAAGAGAGATGGCCGGTTAATTAACGGGTATCCGACCGAAAACCGTACAAAACCACTCGCGGACCGTCATGGAACATGACCTCCGCGAGGGCCCAAACGACCACCCTGGCTACCAAGAGAAAACCACACACACATCGATGAAGGCGAAGTCGACGTCGAGGTTGTCCACCGGCACCGCCGTCATCCCACCATCAAGGGCGACTCTGTCATCACACCACCGAGGGCGACTCAGTCATCGCACCAAAGGCGACTACGTCATCACGCACCCGAGGGCGACTGTGTCATCATACACCAGAGGGCGACTCTGACAAAACACCGGAGAGACAGCCACCAAAATACCTCGCCAAAGCAACCTCGTGAAGTCAGCTCCGGCCTATGCCAAACAGATGGCCCATCGTGGGAGGCAGGCAGCGCCGATTCTGCTGGAGTTCTCCGGAGAGGAGAAGCGCAAGACCTGCGCCGAAAAGGATCTTCGCCAGCGGACCGTCTCCCTGAAGGTTATCGTACACCGCCCGCATCGGCTTCAACTTCACATCCTGGAGATGTCACCACGAAGAGACTCGGACATGCCGGCACAGAGCCGACTACGAAGCCTTGCCGCGACCAAACCATTGCTCATCACCATTGTCGTTGCCACACATGCCGCCACACGGAAACACCACTTCGCCCACCGAAGACCTGCCGCCGCGAAGCCGTGAGAGGCCAGCCCACCAAGAAGCGTGGATGGAAACAAGATCATCAAGGCGACGCCCCAAAGGAGGAAAGAGACGTCGAGGACGACGCTCGTCGCCCGCCCCAACCGGGTCTAGCTTTCACCTGCAGAAATTGCTCCGAGGACGGAATGTCGAAGAAGACTCCACCACGACGCCTCCAAGGAGGAAAGCGGCGCCCAGTGGGCGTCGTCTCCGCCGGCTGACAGGAGTCGGGCTGGACTTTCGTCCGGAGCTTCTTGACAGCTGCCTCGCGCCACCGGCAAGAGCCGGCCCACGCCACCGCTGGACCACTCTCCCTGGTGCAGTGTCAGCGCCAACACCACACCAGGCCACCACTACCCTCGAAGCCAAGCTCTGGCCGCCCAGAGGCGGCATCCACCTGCAGCCACACCACGAACGCCGACGGCGCACGCTCCAGGAAGAGCGCGCACTTGGAACTTGTAGGCCGCCACTCCGACACTCCAAGCCGGAACGAGCCCGCACGTCGTCGACGCACCCTGCACAAGGCCGTAGCCGCCAGAGCACGCTTGCCACAGATGCATCCGCCCCCGAGCCAAAGGTGGGCCGAGCCCCCCCCCCCCCCCCCCCCCCCCCGCCGCCGCCGCCTCGGGATCCAGTCCGCCACGGCGCGTCCGAGCCGGTTGCACCGCCCAGCCCCGCGGCCCGCGGAAGCCCATCACGCGTCCAATCCCACGCGGGAGAGGAGAAAACGCCCCGCCGCCGCCTTAATGGGGGCGCGCGCATCGTTTCGCCGGCGCCCCTCCGGCAGCGGCGACATGGTGGAAGGGGCGGAGCCGGCGGCGGCTAGAGTACGGGAGAGGTTGGAACGGGAGACAAACATGATTTAGAATTGGCTTCTACTCTTTAATTCCAACTTCCAATGACAAACACAACCAAACAACAATTGTGGCATTGAAGACCATTTAAATTCCAGTCAGTTTTGGTATTTCCACACCAATTTATTCTTCATCTAAATATTTAGCCTAAAGAAAAATGAGGCCATTGGGCCAGGACAAGTGGCATGGCAATGGTATTCATTTTTATGACCTAATAAATTATATTTTGTTATAAGGCCACTATCTTCCCAAGAATAGATTTTTTGCCTCACAATTGTGCTTATTAGTGCAAACGTTGCATGTAAATATACTGAGAGAAAAAAGGCACCGCACTTTACATGTTTTTCTTAGGGATACCCATGTTGCATATTTATAAGGTCTGTTCCAATGGGGGTTTCTTAGCGCGGGTTCATAGACGTTTTTTTATGTGGCACACTACTTAATGATGTGAGAGAGTGAAGTTATATCTTAGCTAAGATACAACATTGACACACTATCATAGGTAAAAATGGTTATTAGCCCAATCACATCCATGCATAAGTATAAAATTATTAAATTTAGAGACAACCTCTAAAAAACAATGCATTGGACTACTAGTCTCTTAAATTATTAATGCACCTATGGTAACGTGCTAAAAAACTAAGCCGTCCCAATGCATAGTTTTTTAGCACGTTACCATAGGTGCATTAATAATTTAAGAGACTACATGTACTCCCTCCGTCCAGGATTACTAGTCCTCTAGTGAAAAACTATTTGTCCAGAAATTATCTCTCCATAAGGCCCCTAATCATTAATTGTCCTAAATAAGTGTGGCTAATTAATGTAAAATCCCCACCTTCCTCTCTCCCCCTAGAACCGTAATCATTAATTTGCCTAAATAAGTGTGACCTAATTAATGGATATTATTAAGGTTATTTGAAACTGTCACGTCATTGGAGAAAACGGTAGATCATGCCTCGATATATCACCCCAATAGAATGTTACCTTGGTCACGGTGCAATTCACTAGGGGTCTAGTAATCTTGGACGGAGGGAGTACAATGCATTGTATCTTAGAGGTTGTATCTAAATTAATGATTTTGGTCTCATGCATGCCTTTGATTGGCCCAGAGACTTTTTTTTGCCTATGGCCACGTGCCAAGGTTGTATCTTAGCTAATATAGAACCTCACTATCTCTCTTCATTAACTATAGTGCCACATAAGCAAAACGTTTATGAACCCGCGCTAAGAAACCCCCATTGGGATAGGCCTAAGGCTAGCCCCAGTGGGAGTAACTTCAGTAGTAACATCGATGCCACGTTGGATAAAAAGCTGATGTGGCAAGTATTTAATAAGGAGAGAGTGTTGTGGTAACTTAGCTAGTTACCGTAACATCACATATATCAAGACAGTGTGAGTCTATAAACTAATTAATAGGGCTTGCATGACACCACATGTTGGTTACTACCCATTGTGGAGGTGGTAACATAGCCTAGCATAACGTGTATGTTACTAGTCTATGTTACTCCCCATTATGACTAGCCTAAGGCTTTCCCTAATGCATTGTCTCTTAGCGCGCTATCCTAGCTAGAAGAAAAATATAAGAAACAACTACCCTAATGCATTGTATCTTATAGGTTGTATCTAAGTCAAGTAACATTTAATGATTTTAGCCTAATACTTGCTTGTGATTGGCATGTTTTTTGCCTATGATCTCGTGCAAGGGTTGTATCTTATATAAGATACAACTACAATCTCTTTCATCATTAAATAGGGTGCCACATAAGCAAATTGCGTATGATACCGCGCTAAGATACCCCCATTACGAACACGAGAGATTTTGTACACAATTAATCATACAATTTATTAGTTGACTTTAAAAACGGTAGGGAGCAATTATTAGAGGATGATTGGGGAAAATAGATCTCCGCTACCAAAATTGCTGTTGTGCTAATGTCTAGCACCTGTATTTTGTATACATTTTTTTACATACATATACAATTGATGATATTTTACATATTTTACATACATACATGTATTTATATATATTATATTTACGTGCATACATACATACAATTGCTGCTCCTGTCTGCTTGCCGCAGGCGTGATTCCATACTACCTGCCCGTACTTTAAAAAAGCCACACTGTCGCTTCGCTACCGGTGTGGGACTAAAAAGAAGAGCCCAGCGCACGCATGTACGCGTCTCTCGCTCTCTCTCGCCCGTGTCCGCGCCTCCATGACTCGCCGTGGCATCCGCGCCGCCGTCGGCGACGTCGAATCGCCGCGCCAGTCGCCGCGCCGCCATCCGCGCCTTCTTCGCCGACGGCGAATTTCCCGCGCCGCCGTGCGTGCCTCCGTCGAGTCGTCGCTGACAGGTACATGCGCTTCCACCGCCGTTCTACACCTACTCACCTTGTCCGCTAAATTAGGTACAGTAACTATGATCACAGTTCAATCAAAATTGCATACTATGAAGACTCCCGGTTAGTTCAGAAATCAATTTGAATGGAATTCCTTCACTTAGTTTCACAATAGTGAATGGACACTGGACGCTAACATGCAAAAGGATCATATCAGTTCAGTTGCCCATTACGAAGCAACATATTCAGAACATGATTCTGAATCACAGAAAGTAGAAAAACAATAGCATCTCAAATACTTCTACGAATTTCTAATTCTAATCGGAATATATCATCAAAGTCTTCAGCAATTTAAGGTTCTTTGGGGCCGGCTTCAGTGGTTTCTTCTGATCCTGGTAATACATCCTTAGCTAATCTGTTGGAAATTTAAAGTTCACATTCTGCCATTCAGACCATCAAGTCATTCAGTTAGCACCCCCGCAAAAAGAAAAAATTGCATATCAACCGTTTGTCTTGAAGAAAATACAGATCCTTTTCTTAGTAGAGCATTAACTCCCAGAGTTCAGTTCCAAGCAATGTAGCACATGCTAGGCGTTTAGTTCTGTACCTCTGAAACTCTCTTGTTTTTAGACGGAAAACAGCTGAAACTCTGAATGAATGCATCTTCTGCAGTTTCTATCTCCAATACTGCTTGCTCCAAGATTATTGTGGCCCTCTCTTGGGACACCGAAGGCCAGACAACCCACCAGCCCCTTTCTGAATTCTGATAGCTTGCCGAGCTCCGACCCTATCAATGACGACACATAATGCTCTTGATCACAAGATATAGGGCAAATATTTGCTGAAGAACCCACTTGGAGGTGAATCTACTTGGGAGTGTCCCTTGCTACTGAAACCCATGTCTTAATATCTCTCTCATGGATATCATCGGCTTCAGTCTTACACGGTCACCCGTTACTACTGTTGTTTCAGCGACTGAATGCAGTTATAAGGGATCTCTCTACTTTGTACCTTCATGATGCGTTTCGCAGGCCAGCTTGGAAACCATCTACAGCCTCTTGCTAGTTCAGAAAACTGACACCAACCAGGCCATCCTCGGGCAAGCGCACAAAAAACTACCTCATTTAGGCAACCTGGTGTAATGTGACAGGCAAAAAAGAAGTTCCAATAAAATGAGCGTGAGATCTGAGTCCATGTTGATAAAAACAAATCTTATATCCACTAATCTGCACATGGCTATCTCTGGGTCAGTTTGCACGGCTCTCTTGTAGATAATTGCACCAGAAGAAATTCACCTTCCTTTTATTAGCAGAGAAGCAATTTAACTTGGGTGTGTGTGTCTTGGTTTATCGTAGAACAGAGGGCTAGTGATCCACCCAAAAGAGTTCTGTACAATATTAATTAGAACTTGCAATCAAAAATATATTTAACCCTGGAAATATTGTCCAAGAGCTATTTTCCACCATATTTGTGTTTTTCTTCAAGGCTGTATCCCTCCTAATAATCTACCAATACTGGTGCAATTACCATCCACATGCAAAGACTCTTTTTTTTTTAGCAAAGGCTTTTGAGAAGCTGGGTTACTTGCACGGTGTTGGCTGAATTGCAAACCTGACACACTGTAGCGATTCAGGTTATTGTCGGTTTTGTCAGGTATCTTGTTAGCCAAATACATGGTCAGCTCGTTGAGCCCGCTCTCGAGTAGACTGCAGTGTGTTGCATCGTGAGATGTCACAATATCACGTCAGTTTCTGGTGATCGTGGGATGGCACGATCTAGTACTCGCGTACGCCCTCTTTTATAGAATCTCTAGTTTAACAAGAAAAGTTGCAATTTGCATGCAGCGTAAAACAATTATATATGTCGAATTGTGTCATTGTGTGCATATATATGTTGAGCTCCAAGTGAGACAAATGGTATCACTGCCTCGTTCTTGAGGTTCAGCGCTCGCCATGGCCAGAAGCAAGGATGAAGCTGCCGGGAACGCGGTCACCGCCGTGGACACGCAGCAAAGCTGAAGACGTAGCAGGGTGACACAGGGCGTCAGCGGGGTACCAGCGGCCAAATCATCTACCAACGATGATCGTCCACCAATTACATTGAGTGAGCCGGTGAGCGTTGGTCAAGGTCTCTGGCACGCCATGTCCGGCATGGGCGTGCAGGGAGATGGCGAGGACATGGCGGCGCTCTCCCCGCAGAGAGATGGTGCCGGTGCTGACGGTCAAGGGAACGGCGCAGGAGGCCCGGGAGGGAGGCTGTCAAGATCATGCGTATGAGGAGGGTGATTGGGTGAACCGTGTCCAATGACAAACGCGTCCGAAGGGCAGCTGTGACATTGAAGACCATTTTCGCTCACTTCTCCAGCTGAATGTCTGCATCCAATCTTAGCCTAAAGGAAAATGATCAGGCCGTTGGGTCAGGGACAAGTGGCGCTGCAACGGAGTTTACACGCAGGACGGAATGAGAGGCCGTGGAGCGCCGCGGCCTTATCCGCACCACACCACAGACCGCGCGCGCCCTTTCACGTCGCGCCACGCCGACCGCGCCATGGGCCACCAATGGCCACCACCGCCGCGGCTCTCTCCTGCCCCTGCTCATGCTCCCCTTCTCCCTCACCTTCCTCCACGCTCCTCCGGCGAACCGTCTCCGCCTTCCACCGCTCACCTGATGCCACCCGCGCTCGCCGCCTCCGCCTCGCCCCTCTGCACGGTACGTACGTAGTCCGACACGGCACGGCGCGCGCGTAATCATCTACTTGCTCTCCGTTCTGATGATGTGCATGTGCAGTCGTAGATGACTCCAAGGGGGTGGAGACGGCGGTCTCCGCCGGCGCCGGGGACGAGAGGTCGGAGACGGACAAGCTGGTCGACGGGCTGGACTTCGGGGAGCTCTGCAACGACTTCGAGTGCATAAGCAGCCCCTACGTGGAGTCCACGGCGAGGCAGATCGCGCGGGACATCCTCGACATCCGCGAGGACAACCGCGCCCTCGCCTGCTACGCGGTCGCCGTCAAATATAAGGTGCATCTTGCCTCATCAATCACGAACAGTAGCCTGTCCATAAGTTTGCAACATAGCGAACTAGAACAGTGACATTCCCATGCTTATCCTAGGCTCAAGCTTGACCACCATGGAATGATGGAAATCATGTTATCTTAGCCCCAGTTTTCAGTCATTCAGTACATGAGCTGCTTGCAAGGTTCAAGTTACATACACGTGCATCACATCATCAGAGTGACACCATTGCGTTGGTTTCTTCTTTCAGGATCCCCTGAGGACATTTGTTGGGCGCGAGAAGTACAAGCGACCATTGTGGATCACCGAGGCTCTGGAAAACCCTAGGGTGGTAAGGATTGATTCAACCTCACGCAGTTGCTTATTTCAGTCTCTCATATGTTCACCACCGACAATTTTCAGCTTACTCATTTAATTTCACCCCCAGCCTAGCCTAGATAAATCACAATCTGAATCCACACGATTTAAAACAAAATCTACACCGTTATGGTACCTGTTTCAAGTATGGTGCTAGCTATCTATCTAATCAACACTCTCGTTGCTGCGTCAGACAGTTCAGGAAATGTCAATGCAATCCACGAACGCGCTGACCATCAAATGGACGCTGAGAGGGAAACCCAAGAACCCCTTCTTCTCGGCGGTCGGAGGGGAGCTGGTCGTCCGCGTCAACTCGCAGTTCGTCCTGAACCAGATCAGCGGCCAAGTGCTCGAGCACGTCGAGTCATGGGACCTCTCCGGCTCATCTGCTCCCGCCCAGGCCTACTTCTGGCTCTCCAGAAGGGTTTACTCCACCGTCGAGGCCAGCAAGGACACGATCGAATCTGCCAAGGGCGTGGCATCTCGGCTGTCGGGGAAGGAAGACGAGAATATGGAGGTTTACCCTGACCCCTCGGGCGATCCCAACAAGGTACATGGATCATTCATAAATCATATGCATGGTCCTTCCACCACTTTGGTTAATAGTAGCAGTTGCTGACAGTTTTTTTTTCCCTTTCTGGTGCCCATTTCATGGTGCAGTTCTTTACAAGGCCGGATGATCCGAACCAAGACCTGTACCAGATCGGGCTCTTCCTGGCTTTCATCTACTTCATCGTGCAGTTCCTGAAATTGACTATCTGAACCGTGCCTAGTTCCAACTCAAACCTGAAACCCTTGTCCCGATGAGTTTTCCAAAACGAGCTTGTGTGTATATAATAAACCCAGTATAGTATATATGTCTAACGAAAATCATATCACAGTCATCCCGCCGCGCACACAATCCACTATTGTATATGAAGGAAATCCATGAGTTTTGAGAGTAATCACTTGATGGCCAGTATGTGCATATATGTTTGTCATCCATCACTTCGTGTTGTTCACTTTTCAGTTGTAGTGAGTAGCATTCGATCTTGTGCGAGAGAAAAATATCGGCATGACAGAGGCGGATGATCTAGCATCCCTCTAGACCGGGTAGTCGCCCGAGCTTGCCGACGATGCCTCATGCCCCTTCTTACGTTGTGCAACTTTCTATATTTATTATGTTTGAAAAACTGGCATTTTAAACATGTTTGCCCAGGCTTTGAGAAATTTCTGGATCCGGCATTTCGGCATCCGTCCTTGTCAACAATATACTGCATGCAACATGGGATTTCTTGCCTTCCTCGTGCTACCCAACGGCCATCTAGGATCTAGCCAAGCTTCACATCCTTGAACTCCATCACGCTTGAATCCGAGAATTTCCTTCTGACGCAAGTACCGTGCGGTTGCGCCAGGCTCGAATGCCAGGCGGAGCATCAGCTTCTGGCTCGCCCACACTCCTTGAGCCACCACAAGTTGCGGCCGCGGCTCCATCTATCACCCCAGGTGTTGCTGCTACCGTCCACGATGACTCGGTGTTTTTTCTACCTCCGCGTCGCGGTCGTAACGGCACGTTGCAAGATGCTTGACGTTTTCTGGTATAATATCTCCGCCACTTTCCCTTGCTTCTCCGAAACAAGAAGCCAGCCGAGCCACAAATATTTTTCCAGTCTAGATGCAGAGCAAAACCGTAGTTTGGGTTGCTGCCGGCAAGAAACATGTATGATTCGCGCAGCAGTGTGGTGTGGTGATGATACTGTGACAAGGCAGCACGACCTCTGATTTGTTATTTTGCTACACAAGTCGGCGATTTCGTCAGTGAATTCTTCTGGCGATACTGATTCGTTCCTAGATGCTGGATGTTTTTTCACTGAAGGGTGTGCAGGCTGCCTTGAATTACGCGGCATCATGAAAGAAGAACAATGATTCAATTCTTCAGGCTGCCTTGAATTACATCCAGCACGCTACATAACTAAGCGGTATACTACCCCCTCTGTCCCATAATAGTTGACACTAAAATGGATATATCTATCACTGAAATACGTCTAAATACATCCGTTTTAGCGACATCTAATATGGGACGGAGGGAGTATATAAGTACTGATAAGAAGTGCGGTTGTTTTATTCGTTTCAGTAAAAATTACAGGAAAACCATATATGATGCTGATTCTGTGGGTATATTCACCGTGATACCTCAAGCCATCGACTAGTACCAGTACACAAGTACAAGCAAGACACACATGTGGTGACGAGCTGTGGGCTCAGACGGTGCGTAGGCCACCAGTCACCGGCGCAAACGTCCTATACAAATGTCACACGAGCAGGGCACCACACGATCGGATCTTCTAATTACCCTAAATGCCCTCAGCGCAGAGAAGTACAGGATCCAGCATCACCACAGATCCGCAGAAACTCCCGAGGGCGGCCATGTCATTTCCCGCAAGAAACCATCTCTACTCGATAGACGACGATAAATACCACCAAGCAACCGGGATTTCCCTTCAAGCTCACCCACTCATCTGCTCCCGCTGCTGCTGCTGCTGAGAAACACATCACGCTGTACCACCAACTCACACCACCAGTTAGGCCGTTACCTTCCAAAGCTCCACCATCCAATCCAATGGCGTTACGCCTCTCCGTCTCCTCGCCTCACGGGGCGGCCTCCTCGCCGGCCATCTCCTCATGCCGTCCCGCCGCCTGCGGCCGCTTCCTGGCGTGCGCGGCAGCTTCCCAGAAGAGGAGCCTGATGGTGATGTCTGGCTCTGACGCGAGGGGAGTGGCTCCGGTGAAGTCAGGAGGCCTGGAGACGACGGCCACCGACGAGGTGGAAACGGCCACGGCTGCAGCTGATGTGGTGGCGGTGACCGGGCAGGTCACGGATGTGTGCAAGGACACCTTCTGGCCAATTGTCAAGGCAGCAGGGCCGAAGCTCGTCGTCCTCGACATGTACACCCAATGGTATGGTACAAACTCCCATTAGTTTCCCGGTTTCAGCTACTCTTCGTCGAGGAAATACAGTGATGTAACGACTTCCTTGTTTGCAGGTGCGGCCCTTGCAAAGTCATGGCACCGAAATTCAAGGAGATGTCCGAGAACGACCATGACGTCGTCTCTCCTAAAGCATCGACTGCAATCAAGACAACAGGATTGTATGTAAGAAACTGGAAACCTTACTTGCCGTTGTCTTGTATATCTTGTGTTTTGTTTGACGGATCTTGGTAAGCTTCTTGGTGCTTGTTACCTGAGCCTCTTGCAATGGAGCTTGGCATAAGGGTTGTACCAACATTCAAGTTTTCAAGGACGGAAAGGTGGCCAAGGAGGTCACCGGCGCGAAGATTGATGAGTTTTAAAGCGTAGTGCGATCGAGGAAGTGAAGTCAAGCTGAGCAATGCCTGAAAAAATGCAGCAATAGCATGCTATCATTAGTGTACATATGGGATGAACGCCTTTGTGTTAGTGGAAACCACCATCGAGAAAAAACAATATTATAGTTCTTCTGCTTGTGATGATTTACCAATCGTTCTGGAAAATGATATACCGTCTATGTGGAGTGCATGATGTAAATAGTCATTTCAATCTTCATGAGAAATATGTTGCTTTCTGATCTCACTAATTTGCAACTGACCTGGTGTTGCACTGATCAAATTTAAAACAAACCTCTAGCTGAATCTTGCAGTTGTAAGCACCTAAGATGGCAAGTTCAAACTTCTATAGTTACTTTCTGTGGACCAATTATTAATCTTAATATCTTGTTCAACACTGTGTCTAAGACGCGCAACTCAAATTATCGTATTATCGTATTAGTTATACTCTGCTACATCAATCGTTTGATAGCAGACAACATGCGCTGTGAAAAACGAAAGGTACCTTGATAGCATGATCCGTAGGTGCACTCTGAAAGTTCAATTTAGCTCTGTTTTGATGATGGTATCATGCACTGTCTCACAAGAATTCACTTATAACAAAAGAGAGATGTTTCTGGCGCATCAGCTCCTCACACATCCCTGTACCGGTCCTTATGTTGTTCCTCCAATCAGCTAGACCCTGGCTGTTCGAAAGAGTAATTTTATTTTCATCAGCAACCTAACTCTTTCTGCCTCCTAATACTATTCCTTCCCAAAATATATACTCCCTCCGATCCATATTAATGGTCTCAACATTGTCTAGATACGGATGCATCTAGTCTAAATACTTAACTAGATGCATCCGTATCTAGATAAAGTTGAGTCCATTAATATGGATCGGAGGTAGTACTTGACAGCATTATATAGTTCCCAGGTATTTCGAGGTTCCAACTCGAAAGCTTATTTGCAACAACTTCTGCAATCTCAGCATTGTCATGTGTCTTGCACGCACTCAGCAGGACGCCAAGAACACCTGGATGGGCCCAATTGAAGCTTCCCTCCACGACCAAGCATGATTACAATACGGGCATAGCGATCAGCCCGAGGGTTATCCCATAATCCTGCACCATTGCTTCCAAATAGTCCAAACCCAAATCGACAAACATAGCATGGCTGCAAGCAGTAAGCCCACCGACGAAAGTGAACTTAAAAAACTTGGTAAAAAATGCAGCAATTAGCATGCTATTATTAGTGTACACTATGGCATGAAGAACCCTTTGTGGAAATGGATAACCACCATGGAGAAAAACAGTTGTTATAGTTATTCTGCTTATCAGCTTATGATGTTTTTATGAATCGATTCTGGACAATACACACCCAACCATGTGGAGTGCCTGATGTACATAACCATTTCAATTTTCATGAGAATAGTATTGCTTTCTGATCTCACTAATTTGCAAGTGACCTGGTGTTCCACACTGAGCATGTAAAAAAAAAAATCTCTAGCTGAAATAACCATGGTTTGTAAGCACTGGTAATAAGATTTGGAGTCCAAAGCAATTCACGCAGATCCTCTAAAAATCCATACTCTAAAATGTTTCAGAGGATCCTCTAAAATCACTTCAGAGGCTGCGGGCGTCCTCCCAGATCAGATCCTCTAAAATACACCCCCTAAATATCTTTTGTCATGTGAGATCTACTTGTCAGTGGGTTGTTATTATTAATATTATTTTTGCCGTTTTTATTTCTTTTCTCTGGTCGTTCCCCATCTTCTTCACCATGATCTCGGCTCAGCTTCTTCGAGACGCGTCATGCCCTGTCCAAGAACCGTTTGCCAGATGGTGACGCTGCGGCCCTCATTGTTGCGCGCGAGGAGGCCGGCGACTACACGTGTGCACAGACCATCTGAGCGCAGCTCCACCGCGGCGCCTCCGCCGTTTCGACGGGGTCCAGCTAGACGCACGGGACCACACCCAAGCACCTCTACCCGCTGTCGAGAAATCCTGGGGATTCGGGGGATGGATTCCCCGTGGCAGAAGCAGGCGTTTGGCGACGGGGTCGGCGGCGCAGCGTGAAATTTCCCTTCTGCACAGCAGTTGGAGTGATAGAGTATCCTCTACATGTTGCTTGTTGTCTTCTAAATTTTAAGGAAATGTGACTTTTAGAGAGTCTTTTATGAT
This sequence comes from Alopecurus myosuroides, assembly GCA_028641055.1. NCBI lineage: Eukaryota > Viridiplantae > Streptophyta > Magnoliopsida > Poales > Poaceae > Alopecurus > Alopecurus myosuroides. The sequence goes on along the minus strand of CM054058.1, from coordinate 111,098,082 downwards.
GTGTTTTTTGCCCACCGTTTTCTAAACTAGCAGTTTTTTTTTTTGGGAATGGCGGTGTTTTAGAGGATCTGATAGAGATGCCCTCAAACTGCTTTAGTTACTACCATTTTTGTACTGTGAACCATACACTAAATCAAAATGTCTTGTTCAAAAAGCTGTCTAAGACACAGAGCCCAAGTTGCAGTACTAGTTATGCTCTGCTACTTCAATTTGTTTGTAGATAACAAGCTTACTATGGCAAATACCTATGCAAATCAAACTAATTTATCATGGTGATTCAATAGATAACATGAGATGTGAAGAAATAAAGGTACCTTGATAGCATTATGATCCATAGCTGCACTCCTGACAGTTCAATTAGCTCTATTTTGATTCTGATGCCCGTATATCTTGCACCGACTCACAATGATTCACGTACAACAAACAGATATGTTTTTTGTTGTTCTTCAGCTTCTCCGAGGCATCCTACCACGGTCCTGTCTATCCTCAACCCAACTAGACCCTGGCTGTTTGAAGGGTAATTTTGTTTTCATCAGCGACCTAACTCTTTCTGCCTCCTCCCATTGTTCTTTCCCAGCATAGATGCTTGACAGAATTATATAGTTTCCAGTATTTCGAGGTTCCAACTCGAAAAGCTTATTTGCAACAACTTCTGCAATCTCAACATTGTCGTGGGTCTTGCATGCACTCAGCAGGGCTCCAAGAGCACCTGGATGGGGCCCCATTGGCATAGTTTGTATCATCTCAAAAGCCTCCTCAAGCCTCCCTGCACGACCAAGCATGTCTACAACACAGGCATAGTGATCGGCCCGACGGTTCATCCCATAATCCTGCACCATTGCTTCCCAATAGTCCAAACCCAAATCAACAAGGCCTGCATGGCTGCACGCAGTAAGCACACCTACGAAAGTGATCGGATCAGGTCTCACTGCCTGAGCTTGCATCCTTTCAAACACTTGAAGTGCCAGCGTCGCATGCCCATGAGTCGCCAGCCCACTTATAAGTGCAGTGTAAGGGTATGCATCCGGCTGTTCAATCTCTCTAAAAGCATTGAGAGCCTGCTCAACATTGCCGCACTTGGCGTGCATATCCACCAGTGCTGTAAGAACCTTTTCATTCCTTTCAATTCTTCTACTGTCAACATCAGTTCCAATCTGCCTAGCCAATTCCGTGCTGCCTATCTGCGAAGCAGACGACATAACCCCGACCATGGTGGCTGCATCTGGCTCAATCCCAGCAGCCTTCAGTCCCCTATACAATGCAAGTGATTCCTCAGGCCGACCATTTTGAGCATACCCATTTATCATTGCCGTCCATGTCACAAGATCTTTCTTTGGCATTTTTTCAAACAGCTCCTGCGCACTCAACATGGACCCGTGCTTGCAGTACCCTACAATCAGCACTGACCACGACGCCAAATCCTTGGTAGGCATTTCATCGAACACGCGGCGAGCACAAGCAAAGTCACCGGCATTGACGTATACGACCACCATGGCGTTCCATGAGACCTGGGTTCTGGATGGCATGGCGGTGAAGAGGGACTCAGCCGCGGGCACAGAAGCGAGGCGGGCGTGAGTGCAGAGTAACGAATTGAACGAGACGGCGTCAGGCGCCGGGATGCTTGCGAGCGCGGCGTGCGCGGCGGGGAGGTCGTTGCACTTGGCGTAGAGGTCAACGATCGCGTTGGCGACGGGGAGGCGGGAGGGGGCGAGCGCGAGGCGGAGCGCGACGGCGTGAAGGGACGCGCCGAGCCGGAGGAGTCCGAGGGACGCGGCGGCGTTGAACGAGAAGGGGAGGGTGTAGTGGTCGGGGGAGACGGGCAGGCGCGGCATGAGGACGAGCAGGCGCAGAGCGGCGAGAGGGCGCGGTTTGGACAGGCGGCGGATGGCGCGGTTGAGTAACGCGCGGATCACGGGGGGAGGGGTGTCGCCGTGCGCGCGGATGAGGTGCCCGTGGACGGCGGCCGCCGGCGGGGGAGGGCGGTCGGAGGCGAGGACGCGCGAGAGGTGATCGAGGCGCGGGTTGGCGTTGGGTTGGACCGCCATAGGGGATGGCCCTGCTGGAGGGAGAGTGAACTAACGAAATTGTTTCTTGCTTGGTGGATTTGGGGGCGCCCGGCTGGGCGCGTCTTCTACCTTGGTAGTGTGAACTTGCGTGTTGAGCCTTGGGCTTCCTTTACACTTCGGGCTGAATTTGCCTAACCAAGCCGTGACACATGACATTTTCTATTTGCCGCATATTGGCGGCGCAATTTGGCCGCGCCGCCTGCGGGGGCGCTCCATGGGCCGACCTATTTTCGGGGTCATGTCTTTTTTTGTTTTTTTTTTCATTTTTTTCAACTTTATTTTTGTTTAAATTAATTTTTGTTCAAAACATTTTTTTTCAAAATTTCTTTTGTTCAGAACTTTTTTTTCAAAAGAAAATTTGTTCAACTTTTGTTTTGTCGAAATTTATTGATGTCTACTTTTATGTTTGTTTAATTTTTTTTGCTGAAAAAGGGGAGATGCTAAGTGGGCCGGCCCATTTGCCACGCCCCGTGCCGCCTGCGGGGCGGCAAATAGGAGCCCCTGAGACAGATTAAGAAAGCGATGTGAGCTGACTTGGTTTTTTTTTCAAACCGAGTTGTGCAAGGGACATATTGTTCTTACAATCTTGCAAGACCAGTTCAGACACGCAGGTAGGAACATGCGCTTGTATAACACCTCCACACAATTCTCTAGGTTCAATTTGAGACATGGTATGGATGAATGAATGCGGAATAAAATTAGCGTTTAATTTATCAAGCCAAAAACTAAACAAATTAGGTTCATCCATGTGTACTAACAATTTATGCTAAACAATTCAAACAACTATGTGATAGCAAAGATATGTTACACAACTCGATGCCTATCACAAAGTAAATTGCAAAAGTATTGAGATCGAGTATAGAAATAATCGAGACACATGGTGACGAGTGGATGAATCCTGGACCTATCGGGTGAGCCTATCCGGTCCAAGGCCCAAGACCTGAGCCCAAAGGGAGATGCTATGGACAGTTCTAGAAGGCCCAATCAAGGCCCACCCGCAAGGCCTTGCGGGTCAAGAAAGGAAACTTGTAACCGACCTAAGGTTAGGGTTTCCCCGAGTGCAGTTTGAGACCTAGCCACCTATATAAGGCCAGGAGAACCACCGGGAGGGGGACCAAGCAATACCGCACCACCAAAGCCTTGAGATTGAGATCATACTCTCGACTCGAGCACCCCCCCCCCCAATTGTAACCGATCTATTGATAATACAGATCGACATAACCAGGAGTAAGAGTTTTACCTCTACGAGGGTCCCGAACCTGGGTAAATCGTGCCCCCTGTTAGCCGATGATCGTCACCAGCGCATACAAGTTCTCCTAATCAAAACCCTACCGGTTCACCCGAGGGACTTGTTGAGATGCATATTCGACAATTGGCGTCGTCTGTGGGAACGGCGGGCGCTGGATCTACGACGTCTTCGGCTTCATCATCGCCAACCTTCGGCTGGAGCCCCGGAACCTCGACTCCAACAGATCCGATCCGATTCGGGTCGATCACCATTGCGCCACACTCGCCGGAATCGCGCCCGGCGTTTAGCGGATTGGAGAAAAGCGTCAGCCTGACATTCTGGAGCCTCCACTTCTACGCCAAGAAAGCAGGAATCCTGCACTTCTCCGAGCAAGCCGATCTCGGCGACTCGGACTCCGAGTCCGTCTCAAGACCGGCAACAGTCGACTCGCTGCCCAATGACGCTGGTCGCGATCTGGCGCCCAGCGGCGGATCCATCCGCCGCAGCACTCGCAACTTCCACACCATCTCGGCTGAAGAACCTTCTCGGGTCGGCGAAACTTGTCAGCCTCCGCCTAGGACTCGCGGGCCATATCTGGCTCAAGTCTGCATGGCAGGATCGGCCGATCCACCCGAAGAAACTGAAGACAGCCGGAAAGAGCGAGAGCACATCAAAGTGTCGCGAGACGCTTGGCTCAAGGCAAAAAAGGTTGTACACTCAGGTCAGCCGATTGAAGAAGGAGCCCCTGAGGAAGATCTGACTGCATACCACTATCACCTAGTGAAAGCAGCGGAATTGATCAGAGAAGCCCGCAAGAATCTGGACGAGTGAAAGAAACTGGCGGACGAATTAAGTCTACGTCGTGCGGCTCTCTCCAAAACATATTCGGTAGGGAACAACCCCCCGAAGAAAAGATACGTCTCGAAGACCACGGCCCTGGATGGCGAGTCTCTCAGCGGGATCAGCAGAACACTCGAAACCTCCCTTATGCACGTTGATGACGACGACAACGTACACCTGACGACCCCCGTCGCCGCAGTCTTGGCTGCGGCCACATACCTGCAGGCAAACCAGCTAGGAGAGAACGACCCCCGCGCGAAGCAATAGAGGCAAGTCCGGAAGGGGCTAGGCATGGCAGCCGCGAGACTCCCAGCCCAAGGCCGCAAGAACGCGACTGCACAGGAGACTGAGAAAACCACTCGGAAAGACAAAGAAACACCCCGCAGACGCGGGAGTATATCGCCTAGAAGGGAGAAGTCACCTCGTCGCGCCCGAGGAAAGGAGGCCCGACGCCGCGGTGATAGCCCGAGTAGCAGCGACGACAGCCCGAGGGATCGAGATCGCAGTCCACGGCACCATAGCAGCCGCTCGCGACACCGCAGCAAGGAGCCGCGGAAGGAGAACGATCGCGACCAGCCTGGATACAACGCGCGATCTGACATCGCGCAGAACAAAATCAACAAGGCCCGAGCGATCAGGAACCGCGCACGGTCCCCGTCCACTTCCTCCGACGAAGAGGCCTGCGGCGCATTGTGATTTACTCACGACATCCGCGAGGCTCCGATGTCCAAGAGATTTAAGCTTACTACGGAAGTGCCAAAGTACGACGGCTCGCTGGAGCCTAAATCCTGGCTGTCGGATTACCTCACGGCAGTAAAATGCCAACGTGGGAACAAGACCACAGCTATGCAGTACCTTAACCTACATCTTGTAGGCGCTGCGCGTAGTTGGCTCGAAGGAAGACCGATGGCGTGCTATGGATCATGGGACGATCTAACCTTCGACTTCCGCAAGAACTTTCAAACAACATATAAAAGACCCGCGTCCATCGAGGAAATGCGAGCCTTCAAGCAGAAGAGTGGTGAGTCTACTTGCGAGTACATCCAGCGATGGACCACGCTCAAAAATACGGCAGGAAACATATCAGAAGAGGTCGCAGTCGAAGCTTTCACCAAAGGAGCTCGGCGAACCGCCTTTAGAGAAGAACTGGGGCGAGCCGCACCCAAAACCATCGGGGAGCTGATGGCTATAACCGACAGATGGGCCAACGGTGAGGACTCGGTGCGCAATGACAAGGCATCTTCGCCAGCACCCGAGGATGACCGCCACAGTCGAAAGAAAAAGAGATAGCATTACGATCATGACAATCGAGAAGAACTGGCTGCGGCAGAGTTTACAAGAAATCGTGACAGCGGACCTCGTGGAAATCGCTAATGGAAGCCAAAGCCTGAGGATAAACTTCCAAGGAGGGCCTAGACGGTTACTGCACGCTACATCTATTTACAGATAAGCGCACAGGAAAGACCAAGGCAACCTACCTCCTCAAGGATTGCCGAATGTTTCTCGACATCCACGAGGCCTTCTCGAAGAAAAACAGAGCTGCAGTCAATCAGGGCTATCCACAGCTCCCAGGAGGAGGACATCAGGGATTCCACCCGCCACAACCCCTACCTCCACCGGGACACCAAAACGCGGTGTTAGCCGCGCTCCCATCGCCACCCGCCACAAACAAAGGAGGCAATGGGTACCCGAACCCAGCACGGCTCCTCGGAATGATACAGAAAGTATGCCCCTCCCGCAGGGTCCAGAAAACAAACACACGCCAAGTGTTCATGGCAGTACAAGCTCCACCGTCCAAACCTGAATACTTGAAAATGGCGGACCAGTCGATAACTTTCTCCAAAGCTGACCACCCCCCTCGGGTGTATCGACCAGGACACGCCGCGCTCGTCATTCAAGCGCAGATAGGCAACTATGAACTCGCACGAGTGTTTATGGACGGAGGCAGCGGAATCAACATCATTTACGCAGACACATTCCGTAAGATGAACAGGAACCTGGACGGACTCGCAGAATCAGAAACATCCTTCGACGGGATAGTACCAGGCAAAGCAGTCAGACCACTCGGAAAAATCAACTTGGAAGTGGTGCTCGGAAACCCAAGAAACTACAGGCGAGAGTTCCTCGACTTCGAGGTAGTCGACTGGCCCTCACAGTACCACGCCATTCTTGGACGAACAACGTTCGCGAGATTCATGGCAGTACCCCACTATGCCTACTTGAAGCTAAAACTTCCTGGGGAGTACGGCACCATCACCATAGATGGTGACTTCCAAAAATCCGATAAGTGTGACATTGAGTTCAATGAGATCGGGAAATTTTTCGGGATGTAGGAGGAGCTGGCAGAATTGGCAAAGACCACGGACGACTCCGTGATGCCACTCACCAAGAAGAACGCTCCAGAACTCGAGTTCAGTGCCAGCAGCGACACTCGAAAGCATCAAGTGCACCCGACAGAACCCGTGAAGACGACGATGGTGTCCACCACCCTTTCGCCAGCATAGGGAGGCGCGCTCGTCGAACTCCTCCGTAAGTACTGGGAAATTTTTGCCTGGCAGCCTTCAGATATGCCAGGGATATGCAGGGAGTTCGCCGAGTACTCATAGAAGTTTTCAAAGACACCAAACCTATCAAGCAAACGACCCTACGGTTCTCCGAGCCAAAGCAGAAGGCACTCGGAGAAGAGGTGAATCGACTACTCGCCGCAAAATTCATTAGAGAGATAAAAATATCCACCTGGTTAACAAACCCGGTGCTGGTCCCAAAGGAAAACACTGACATCCTTCGTGTGACGTCGTTGAGCAAACACTGCCCCAAGAATAACTTCCCTTTGCCACGGATCAACCAGATCGTGGACTCCACTGCAGGCTGTCAGCGCCTCTCCTTCTTGGATGCCTACTCGGGCTATAATCGGATCAGGATGAAAGAGGTGGACAAGGAGAAGACAGAGTTCATGACACCTCACGGTGTATACTGCTACACGACAATGCCCTTCAGGGTGAAAAACGCAGGCGCAACATATCAGCGCTGCATGCAAAAATGCCACGCCAAGCTCATTGGCAAGAACGTACAAGTGTATGTCGACGACATTGTCATAAAGAATCGAGTGGAGGGTACACTCCTCAAGGACATCAGGGAGACATTCGACGCCCTCAACGCGTACATGATCAAGCTCAACCCGACAAAATGTGTCTTTGGCGTCCCTGCAGGGCAACTTCTCGGGTATTTGGTGTCTGCTCGAGGAATCGAAGCCAATCCGGAGAAAATTTAAGCCATCCTGGCAATGAAGGAGCTAACCGATCTTCACGGCGTATAGCAGCTCGCAAGGCGACTAGCCGCTCTGAGCAAACATTGCTCTTCTACAAATTGTTGAACAAAACAGATAAGTTCGAGTGGACACCCGAAGCAAAAAAGGCGTTCATCGACTTGAAAAGAGCACTGCAGAGTAGGCGCATCCTGGCAACGCCACAGAAAAGGGAGCCCCTATACCTGTACCTAGCCGCCACAAACCAAGTCATCAGCACGGTCATCGTCGTCGAGCGACCAGAGGATGGCACGGCGTACGGAGTTCAGCGGCCAATTTATTACGTCAGCGAGGTGTTTTCGCCTTGCAAGCAGCGATACCCTCACTATCAGAAGCTCGCGTATGGCGTAGTCCTCACAACCCGAAAGCTCAAGCACTACTGTCACGACCCCGGACCCAGATATATACATACTGTTATGTGCTCCTAGCCATGGACTCACAAGGGCTTCAGGGTTACCAGCCCCGGCCGCAACAAACAACGGCAGGCAGACTGGATTCATCGGCACGTAGTCTGGATCTCCAGTCTACTACTCCTTGTACCCATGCTAGTCATAACCAACTATGCATATCAAAGCGTCCACGAATCGAACGAAACTGAAGGAAACGAGACCAAAGCTATACAGAGCTGCTATGTGTCCAGAAAGTGCAACAACAATCGAGGGTTACTGGGGTTACGTCGCCCCAGGCCGAATCACATCGGCAGGCGGGCTCGGACATGGATCATCGGCTCCACAACCCCTCGACTGCGACAACTATGCAGGCATAGCCAAAACTGTATAACAATGAGCTCGATACCAACAACCGATCAAAGCAGCACTCTAGACATGAAGTTGTATTCAACAGGTATTACTAGAGTATAGCTTACAAGCAGAGGTCACACGACCCAACATTACATGAGACAACGGAAGGCAAATTATGTTGCTAATCAACAAGAACCAAAAAGGCCTAAGTGGCCGCAACATAAGGCGACGTCCCAGCCCATAGATTCCAGGCTGCTACCTAGGAACCCCAAACTACTCGTCGATGTCCACGTTGAAATACCACCGATGTGAGATCTTCTCCTGAACAAAAATTAAGCAAACCTGAGTACGGGAGGTACTCAGCAAGACTTAGTTAACCTATTATATACCTGCTGGTTTCAGAAAGGGTTTTATGAAGGTTGATTTGCGTAAAGCAATCTTTGTTTTCCGAATCGAGGAGGAATAGAACATCTCAAAGAGTGTTTTCAAAACAGATGAGAAACTCAACTAATGTAATCATCATCTTTTAAAACCACCAACATCAAATCCCAGCATCTCACATGCTACAAGGATCACCCCTCTCGGCATCTCCAAGGAGGCACCCTTAAAACATTAACTCCATGCCTTGTCAACATCTTTTACGTCACGTTCAAGTTATCTATGGCCAAATTACTTTCACCAAGTCGTCCTTAACCGCGGACACGGCTTCTCGAAAATATTATCCCTACAGGGGGTACACTTTACCTACACGTACCATCCAACTCTTAGCGCCACATGTACGTTCTTCCATGGAACGTGGCAGAGGGTGGCTGGCCACGACCTTTACCTTACCCGACCCTATCCATGAGTCAACCCAAGATAGGGCCACCCCGTCAACAGGGAGTTGGCCATCCTCTTGACGGCACCTGTCTCTGTGAGGCGGGGTCAAGATCCGTGTACGTCCATCACTTGGCCCCGGTCACGCCCTAGCGGAGCATTTTGTTTTCAAAACCGTTTAAAAGGTTTTATTTGCGGTGTCGAATGGAAATCTCAAACTACGTGACTCATGGATAAAGCATGCTAAGTTAGTCGGTCGGCGAGGCTCATGGCCATCGCGCGTGGTTGTACGCTCAGTCTTGGCTTCCGCGTCCGACCTTACTCCTAGGGTTGGCAAGTACGGAACGAACAACCACTTCCCAAGTGGCCTCCCGTCTAAGCCTTAGTCAAGTTAACCACACAGTGCTCATCTTACCACGTCATAATATCATACTAGGTTATCGCAGCTCTGCTTCATCAACCGGATGGAGCAGAGGTAAACAAGCATGTAAAGCTAAGCGAAGCAGGTATGAGGCTCTGGCGATGCGCACAAGCAAATCTATGGTGGCTAGGAGCAGTGGATCAGGATATTGAGGCAATGCAGTATATAGGTGAACTATATCTACTAGCATCAAATACTTTGGAATCGAATGCAAAGTACGAGATTCAAATGTTGTTCGAAAGCATATATGAGCAGATAAGAGGTTATGCTTGCCTTGGTTATAAGAAAACCAGATAAATTCTTCAGGAATAAGTGCTTGACTTGTCGGTTAAGATCAAGTATTCGTCATTGGACTGCTGGTCTTCTCTTCGGAGTCACGTTCTACCGAGGGGGAACAAACACCGAAAAGAAGAATAACAATCAACACATGGCATCGATGCAATACGCAATATGTATGAATGAGCAAGTTAATTCACTGAAATAAGGCCCTAAACATGTTCGATGGGTTGCTAGGGTTCGCATGTCAGTTATGCATTTTTACAGAAATTAGCCCGAAATGGACCCCGGAGGGGCAATTCGGACGATTATGAAAGTGAGTACAAGTTTTAATTGCTCAAATAGGTTTAAAAACATCATAGCTAGATTGCATTTGTCATTTTGAGCAAATTGGTATATAACTTTTAATTTTCTAATTTTAGTGAATAAAAACTTATTTTTCCATTTTAAATGATTAAACAATATTAAATAATGGCCATTTTGGAATTTCTCAAACATGTGTGAAAATTACATATTTGGATAGAGAATATTTTTCTGAACAAAACCATACTTTTACTTTATTTTTATGGTTAATATTTTATTAGTTATTCAATTTACAAAATTAAACATTTTCTCGAATTATTTAAATAGAGAAGTTATGACATCACTGTGATGTCACTGTGACATCACAGTGCTCTGTTCTTCACAATTGAATTCAAATTCAAACGAATTCGTGTATAATTGAAGAAACAAACTATACCACGGCGTAGAGGAGATCGAGAGGGAACTAGGGGTGGTGGTGGAAGGCCGAATGGTGGCCGGATTCCTCGCCGGCGACGAGGTCCGACGGCGGCGGATGGCGGCTATGGTGCGGAGGTGCTACGGAGGGGGAAGGAGGGGATGGAGACCACCTGAAGGTTCAGAAGCTCACCGTGAAGGTGATGACCAGGTCGGGTTGCAAGGAGGTGCCGGAATCGCCGGCGGCGACCGAAATTCGACGGCGGCCCTGGCGGAAAACGGAGGTGCAATTCCGGTGACGCGGGGCCTTTCTGCCTCTGTAAGGACTCGAGGAGGAAGAGTGGTGCACGGGGGAGCTCTAGGGCCATACGGTGGGCAACGGGGGTGCTCGAGGCGGCGGCGCACGGCGGCGACCCGTCGGACTAGGGTTAGGGTTCCGGTAGGTCTCCCGCGGAACAGAGATACAGAGACGGAGGGAGAGGATAGCGAGCGAGAGGAAGGAGAGGCAGCAAACTTTCTTTCGCCCTTATCCCTGCAAGGAGGCAGGCATAGAGGAGGTGGCGTCAACGATGGAGGGACGGGCACGCAGGTGCTGCCTTCTGGCCGAAGGACGAAGAAGACAAAGGGCATTTCGCGAAAACCCCCAGAAATTGCTGAATTTTACAAAGAAGTCCATTTCTCTTTAAAAACAGAACAAAAAATAATGTTTTGAGGGCCTTTTTGCAAACAGAAAAATTTGCAAAAATGAGTTTTGGAAACCTTGTAAAATTTCCAACAAAACCATGTGTTTCTTTGGTGTATTTGAAATATTTTTCAATACAAGATTTTGGAACCCAAATTAAGTACTATTTGTGGTATTTTCTCAAACCAATGTAAATTCAAGTTTTAAATTGGTTCAAACATGATTAAATTTTTGTTTCCATGCATGTATGATATGAACACAACACCATAACCTTTTGGTAGCAAAATTTGGGATGTTACAAATCTACCCCCTTACAAGAATCTCGTCCCGAGATTTCCGAAGGAGAAGAAAGAAGGAACACCGGTTTTGAACGATCTTCTTGAACCTTACGGTTCTTTTCTCGAAGAGGTTGATCCGTAGCACTTGCGAAGATTCTTCAGAGGCTACACCTTAGGTGAGAGGGAAAACTCTTAAGATTTGATCTTCACAAAGATCGAGTATCTCATGGATAACTCATGACAGGAATGTTTATAAGGAACTGTTGAGTTATCGTGCATGAAACACATCAAAGTGACGGAGTGAATACAAGATGGTTTCAAGTTTATGGACGATGGTTCTTGAAAGGATTTAGAATATGAGCTTTGCACAAGACTTTAAATCCTTTTGGAAAAGATAGGTTGAACAACTTGTGACACCGAGGTTTTTTCAAACAGAAAACCAAGATGGAGAGGATTGTCTGGGATATCACAACGCAATATCCGTAGATAAGGGAAAACACGAGAAAACACTGTGATTCGTGTGTCAGATAAAGTTTGATATAGGATCATGTTCACTCTTCGGAGTGGACACAGAAGATAACGGAACTTTCATTCCGTCAAAGTATGTCGGGATCTTTGTCAAGGGTCATGATGTTACTTCATAACAGGAGACAAGTAACCAAAAGAAGTTGGAACACCATACTGAAGGAGGGAGTCTTGGTCACACCATAAGGAAGGGTAACCGACGGGGATTAGAATACCGGAAGGGACAAGGAATCTCTTTCCTATTGTGTTTTGGACGTAGCCATACATCTACCACATGGTTAAGACTCCATGGGTCAAGTAACCGAAAAATTCACACAATGTGTGAGATGAACAGAACTTCAGGTACTAACAACTTGAAAAAGGGAACTGATCAATGGCGGTTACAAAACACCAAGAGATGTTCTCCCGATGAACTTGTTTCCACTGAAACAAAGGTTTTGGAGGTTCAACGGAGAGATATTGGAAATATCAACTTCCAAGCTTTCCTTGATGTTCTAGATACAGACAGCAGGTTCACGACAAGCCTTCTATAGGTCATCAAGGGGAAGTTAAACTCCGGTTTGGAAGAACGGGGAGGAAAACTTGTTGAGAACGAGCCACACAAGAATTCTCACGGAGAGTGGTTGTTCTTACGGACTCAAAGAGATATGACACTAGGCCTTCCGGCTAATTGTGTCATAACTAAAATGACTATAATGCCTAATACATAGTGGACATGCATCTCTTTCTCAATCAATTATTTCTTCATCTTCATCCGACTTGTGTCCGCCTTATTTTCGTAATCATTCACAATGTCGGCGAGTTGCGACTCCATCTTCATCTTCCCTTCTTCCAATCTCATCTTGTCCTCTTCTATTTTTTTTTCTCTTCTTCAATCTTCTTTAGCTTGTCATCGACATATCAATTTGTTTGTTGAACAAGTTCAAATTTATCTTCAATGGAGGCCTTGTTCGTGTCTCATGAAACCATGGTGTGCGGAGACCGGCGGACGGAGGCGGAATGACTTGTCCAAGAGCTTCAAATCCTGCGAAATGGTCCCACCCCGGAGCTCGGCAACGGCCTAAATCTAGCCAGGGAAGTTTGGCCGAGATAATGCGACGACATTAAGGATGGGGCGGGGCGGCGGCGAAAAGCGGAACTACTCGAACAACACCAGGAAGAGAATTCCGATCTCTTTAGAGTGAAATAGGATTCGTCCGCGCAGTTAGCCTCTCTGCGCCGGACGCGCCTGTGCGGCCCCAAACCGTCTTCACATATGGGCTGGTTTTGGGGTTCACCAGTCAGCACGGACGTTTGGGCTGAATTTGGGGAAAGAGGCTTGGTGAGTGTGTTTGGCCGAAACGTTGCCCGACTTATTCTCCGAACGTTTGGGGATGGTTTGGGGTGGCCGGTTCAAGATACTCTGACAACCTAAAGGTAAAAAATCTGACCTTTCAAAATGTAGTAGGACTAGTAGGACACAATATTTTAAAAAATACGTTCAACACTTAATATTTGTTAACACACTAAAGATAATGTCCTTGCATTTGGCAGGAGCACTATGTTAGTTTCTTTAAAAGATACAAAGAGTGAACACAAAAATAGTAGAAAAAACTACTATTTATAGAAGAAAAAAATTAGCACAATGAATGCTCGTACTTCGCCATGGAGCAAAACCCCATTTGACAAGAATCAGCCTATAATGTAACTAAATGAATCAAACATCAAACAAACAATTAAGAAACTATATATTTTTTAAAAAAATTAACTTGTCGAGTAAATTTATTTGTTTTTGTGAAACATTTGGTGGCCGTATGAGATGTAAATGGTGATGTAAATGACAAGGACAAGGACATATAAAAGGTGGATGTATTTTTATAAAATTGGCATGGATTGCTTCCTGTCGTTAGATATAAATCCAACGATCGTGGATGAAAGATGGCAGATACACCATCGTGAGCAACAGTGGGCTACTTTGACCGCTTAACACGGGTGTTATGATAATTGATAAGGATCTTACTAGCGATGCCTACAATTGTTTATCCAAGGATAACCAGAACTTCGACGTCAAGAGACCACAAATTTCAAGGAAGAAACTTTCTTCGACATGGCACAGGTGCTTGGTAGTAGTCTGATGACCGAACATAGTCTCGGACCAACGTCAGCATTCACACTGCCCCCTATAAACCCCAAACGGATTTGCATCCTGAGCGCGCCGGCCGGGCGACTCGCTGTCAGCTCCTACATGCACAACAGCCTTGGTCCTTATCCATGTCACCTAATATGCCTATCCATGAGTAACTGCGTAACCACCGAAACCCGAAACCTCAAACGGAGTCAGGCCACGTCGCCGGCAGCTGCTGACGACGGAGCAGGCGAAAACGACCGGGGCGCCGGCCGGATGACGCTCAGGTGCCACTCCTATTTTACCGGATTGATATGCGCCTGGCCTCCCCACCTACTGCACCAACCCGCTGCGTGACAGACCCCGCAGTTGATACACTTGTCCCTTTCCCATCATTGCCTCCCCTCGCACATGCCCCTGCTTCCTTCCCCTACCAATCCGCTGATATCCCGACGCCTCCCGCCGCTTACTCTGTACTGTACCACCCTCGCCGTAATGCTGACAAACACACACGGCAGGAGTGTGCACATGGACTCATCACTGACGCTGGACCGTTGTGTCCAACTCTTTACCGTCAGGCCCGGTGGTCATTGGTCTTTCGTGGGCATGTGCAGCCTGAAACCTATGTACCCCGAACACTTTGGTCGGAGCAGTAATCGGCACGGTGGAGCCTAAGTAGGCTAGCACGATTAGGATTAGGCATGGCTGGCCATCTCGCTGTGCCGGCCTGACCGAGTCGCCCGCGATCAGGCCGACGCGACACACACAAGCCGACATGGATCCTCGTTCATGTTCTGTGCGGGACGCGACGCCACAATGCAAGAACAGGTCAACACAAAAGTGGTACTAGCCGTGCGCTGCGCTGTCGCAGCGAGGCCATTCATTCATTGGATGCCTATGCCAGGAGCTCGCCAGAAAATCAGAAGAAAACGCCGCGCCGGTAGTACTGGCGACAGGGACGCTGCGGATCGACGACCAATTCGCAGCTGCATGGATTGATTGGACAGCAGGGGAACGAGGAGAGATGCCGCATCGCGTGCGTGTCGCGCTAGATTCGATCCAGAACCTGGTCGTCAGATACGATTCGACGCGAGCTGGCGACACTATCCGAGAACGAAATAATCCAATCAACTCGCGCTTGACGGAAATGTACAACCACCATCCAGTGACCCGAAAAATATGGCCGGCGGCACCGCACCGGAGTCGACAACGTACACGAACGAGGACGACGGGAACAGAGTGATGAGGTGGCGGAAAAGTGATTTACTAGCAAGCAAACAAAAGGGAATGGCCACTTCTATCTATCTGCACATGAGCCGGCCGTCCGCCGCCGCCGCCTCCTCAAAACTGCGCCTCTGGTTCCGGTCTCGGCGCATCCGTCCCATTATTGCAACGCCACGCCGCCGTCCGCTGCTCCGTCGACGTCCCTGCCTCTCTGCCGCGGGAGGAGAAAGACGGATTTATTAACCAACAGATAAATCATAGACTGAATCCGTGCTAATGGGGTGGATGTAGGGAGGATCCGTACCAGTTGTTGGGGCGTGAGGAGGATGAGATTGGTTGGAACGCACGGCGGCGGGGCCTCGAAGACGGAGAGCGGGAAGTGCTTGAAGACGACGCCGACGTCGAAGTAGATGACGCCCGTGGACGGCACGTCGACGCGGATGCTCTTGACGGTGAACCACAGGAAGAGGTCCTGCGCGGAGATGCCGGAGAGCGCGCTGATCCGGCCGTAGCTGATCTCCCCGGCCACGGTCGCGTTGTACCGCAGCTCGACCTCGGCCAGCGCCGTGCAGGGCGCCTCCAGCACCGCCTCGAACCGGCCCGTGCCCGGGTCGTGCGAGAACGACGCGATCCCCGAGGGAAGAAGGCCCCGCGGCAGCCCGTGCGCGCGCAGCACCGCGTGCGCCTCCTCTGCCGCCGCCGTCGGCGCCGACCGCGCCTCGACGCACCCCGCCGCCACCGCAGCCACCGCCACCACCACCATCAGCACCCACGACGGCGCCATCGTGACGAGGGAGGCGGAGGGGAGATGGAACGGGAGGGGAGGAGAAGAGAGGACGGGGAGAGGAGGGCAATAATTGTGGGAAACCAAACAGAATGCGGCTTTGGGGGGTTGGGGTGGATGGGGATGAGCGCTCGGAGGGTGTGGGGCCGAGCTGCCCGTGACCGGCTGGCCGTTTAATTTAGACTCCGCCCGCGCGTTAAGTGCGCGCTCGCGTTTTAATTGCATCTTGCCAATTAACAGAACAGACCCCGCGTTTGTCAGCTGGGACTAGCTGCTTTGGTTGCCCGCGATTTCGGCTGCGTGTATCCTGCGCCTGCACTGATGACTCCTTTTTTTTTTTTTCCCTGTTGAGCTGATAGAGGGCGCGAGGCGCCGAGGCGGTCACGCACTGTACCGCGCTGACGTGTGCACAGCAAGCAGTAACCAGCTTCTGCTCGATGGATCGGTCGACAGAGTGGTCAAACAATCGGAGGACGCGATTGTCGGAAACTAGGTACAGGGTTGGATTTTTTTTTCCACAAAGGGTTGGATTGATTAACAATGTCACGGGGCTTGGATCCAGTCACACCGTGCCACACCCAGTAGGTTGTTGCAGGATCCAACAAAAAAACTCGACCGTGGCAAATTCCGCGAGAATACCCAGTAATAACGTGACACGTGACGGCCACGTGGAATGCTTGCATCACGGTTACCGGAATTCTTTGTTTTGGCCAAAAGAAAACTTAAAAGTAAAACTTTTTTTTAATAAGAATAGAAGAAGGAAAATGACAACCCTCCTCCCACACACCGCTCGATCTCCATTGGCCCACCTTCTTAATCTCCTGCCACTAGGGCCACCGTCCTTCTCCGGCCAATATATCGTAACAATTGTCGAACCTAACGCCTGCCTAGTCCCAGATTCCCTCCCGCGTTCTATCCCTCGTACTCGCTTCCTCTGAATTTGGCCAGCGGCAGGGCCCTTCCACCGGGGTGTCGCGACGGAGGCCTTGTTGCGCGCCCATCGTCTTCAACCAAATGGTTCTCTCCGCGCTACTCCCGACACCACTCGACGGCTACGACGGCATCAGATACCTTCCCTACGGGCTCCTCCGCGACATCGTCCCTTGCCTCTCTGCAAGGACGGTGCACGCGCACTCTCTTGCCCCTGGCGGGTCGCGCATGCCGACTTGCAGCGGATCACAACCGTTGTGTCATCTGTATTCCCGCTCATCCGGGGTTGGAGGGTTTCCACTTCGTCCACCTCATCTGAAGATACCCGCGGGAGTGCCCGGACCTGCTTCGTCGCTGGCTCCAGCTATTCGTCGTCAAGGTCGCCCGAGAAGAGGGGATGGGGAGGACCAACATGGAAGGAAGGGAGCCAGAGGGGAGGGATGAGATAGAAAGGCAGTGATGCAGCCCAACCTATTCCACCAAGTCCCCCTACAACACCTAGTGGACCTATGACAAGAGCACACACAAAGGCTATGGAAGAAAAGGTGACTTCACTCCTATCTTTCTATGAATTCGTCGACTTGATGAATGGTGCGCTACCTCATGCAAGTGCTCTATGTATGCTCAGCTACACCCCGCCAAGAGAGCTCTAAGAAGGTGCCAAGGATGACCAATACATTGGGCCAGAAGATTGTAAGTGGCTACATCGGAAGAAGAGGAGAAAAAGGAAGATGAAAACTCGAGGAGCCGCGGGACGTACCGACGCCATCCACCGGATCATCCGGCGTCTGTGTAACATCCCAGTGTTTGGGAGTTGTAAGGATCAAAATGTAATTGGTGCATTTGCAAAGCATGCATCTAAAAATACGTGAAATTTTGGCGCGAAAGTTTAAATGAAGTAAAGTGACCAATGTTTCCCTTGACATGATGAAATAGGTTTAAATCATCTGGTCAAGAGTAAATTATGGAGTGATCTTTATAACAAGTATTTTACAAACCAAATCATTTGATTAAAAAACTTAATTTGGTTATGGCCAGCACTAACTCTCAACCAACTTAACCTCAAGTCTATAAGTGACTTGGGATAATTTAACTGAGATAATTTAACTAGGTACATAAAGCTCAAAGAGGGGTGAGTATCCAAACCACATACTGATGAGCATACTTCCACAAATTAGTAATGCAGATTTGAACCATCTCATCTACAGAGATGCTATGTTTTTTTAAAACAGGAACCCTTTAAGTTTTCCATCCATGCATACTACACCTCTATAAATCATCTCATAAACTTTAAGTGAACCTTTAGAAGTGAATGATCAAGTTTCAATAGAACACAACTAACACAAACAAGCATAAATTCAAACCTTATAGGTGGGAAATGACATAATAATTGATATTAAAATATTTATGGAATATGTACATATCTCATCAGCCATAAAGGAAGTATCCAAAAGCAGAAACAAATCTTCTTAAGCTAGTACTCAACCCTGACCATTACATATGATCTTCACAAAACTCTATGTGTGTATTCCTGCATGACCAAGACTACCAAAGATGAAATAAAGAAGAAAACCAAGATAGGGAACAAAACTACTAATATGTTGAAATCTAAGTGTTTGGTGTTATATAAGAATAATTTAGCTACAAGGTCTGATCAACCTTGTGAACAGATTATTTTTGTAAGCATTAAACATTTGAGTTTATGCATGAGAACTAGTGGGATACTAAATTAAATGA
The DNA here is from genome assembly GCA_028641055.1 of Alopecurus myosuroides. Lineage (NCBI taxonomy): Eukaryota > Viridiplantae > Streptophyta > Magnoliopsida > Poales > Poaceae > Alopecurus > Alopecurus myosuroides. Next base: position 111,079,410 of record CM054058.1, on the reverse strand, counting down.
ATGCATTCCTCCTGAAGATACAAATTGTTATTGGAGCTAGTGTTTGGGAACCAGTCTAGATATCTTAAAAGATATAGTGGTGAATTTCTAAAGTCAATACACAACTAAGGGAGAGAAAACATTTAGGACAGTCTGAGAGTTGATCTTACTTGCAAAGGACAAAGGTAATATAAGAATAAAAGTGGCAGCTAGAGACAAGTACAATACTGGTAACTGAAGTCAACAAGAAGCAACACTGACTTAGTAAGTTAGCATGGCATGAGAAATTATCCAGAGTACCATTAGGTAACATTACATAACCTAGAACCTCTAATCCTTGTCAAGATCATCAAAGATAAGGGACACATGTTGATATCTTCAATGGAATCAATTATCAAGGAAGAAATAAAAGCAAGACATCGCAACCAAATGCGTTGTGATATGTAGAGGTAGATGGTAACAAGCTTAGCTACCTTGTTAACAAGATCCTTCTCATACATAAGACAAATGAATGTTAACTAAAATTCATCTCTACATAACCAAGCAGATGATTAATTATTTCTAATAACAACATAAGATCATAGGCCATAATTGGAACCCTGAATAAAAAACAAACAAATAGTCTCTCTTGGTACTGGGTATCAATAAGAACCTAAGCACTTAGGTTTTCCACTTGATCAAGTACCTAAAATGTCGAACAGAGATTGTTCTCTTAATTGAAATGTCAATCGGATTTAATAATAGTTTCAATTATGAAAATGACTGAATCCACATAGAAGAAAACCAATCCATTTATTACACACAGTCATTTGGACCGCCAAGAATAAAACTCACCAGAAGTTAACCATAACTACAATGCATAAAAAACTTTACTAAGAAGTTTTACAAATTAGTTTATAAAAGATTAATAACTAAATTGTCCAATTAAAAACTCACCACCTTTGCAATAACACGTTTGTTGTGTGTGTTCATGTCATAGCATGCATGCAAGAATTTTGAAATGTAATTTGGGAGAAAATAACAAACATCACTCAATTGAGCACCCCAATTTTAAAATTCAAACCTTGTTCAAAACTTGACAAACCAAAATATGGTGACATAGGAAATTTTCCAAGGTTTCCAAATCTTATTTTGAATAATTCTTCTGTTTTCAAAAAGATCGTGAAATCAATGTTTCCTTATTAGTTTTTAAAACAGAAGGACCAAACTGTGAGTTCTAAAAAATTACCTGGGTTATTCGGAAATTGCCATTTCTTTTCTTTCTCCCTTTCTGCCAGAAGGACGGTCATGCGTGTCGTGCCGCGACCTCCTCTCTGCTTTCCTGCTCGCGGAGATAAGCCCCAGGAGACATACGCATCTCTCCCTCATCACACTCACACTCTCTCGGTTTCTCTCTCACAGTGAAGAACCCACTGGAACCCTAACCCTATTTATCATGGCCGCCGCTCCGCGCCGCTGTCTCTGGCCGTGCCGGGACGAACTGAAGCCATCACCGGAACCGTCGTCCTCTCCTCGACCACCTCGAGCCCGCACGAGAGCAGGGAAGCCCGGGAGGGACGGAATCGTGTCGCCATCTCCAACTCCGGCCGTCGCCTCTCCTCACCTCGTCGTCAAGCCCTGCACTCTCCTAGTGAGCTTGCGCACCTCATGGTGTCTCCCGTTTCGTTCCTCGTCATCATAATCATTGTGTTGATGATGGTCGTGTTGTGCCGCCGCCGGCGGCAGGTTTGGCGACCATTTGGTCCCGAGCGTCGCTCCTTCGATTCACCATGGTCCCCTCTAGCTGTAGGAACAAACGAATCGAATCAATTCGTGAAGAATCACGGGATTTGTATTCAACAGTGGAGATCCTCTCCATTGCTCATGCAATCATGACGTCATGAATTTTAATTTTAATTTTTGAATTAAATTGAACCTGACAGGTGGGCCCCACTTGTCAATTTAAAATGGCAGAATAATGATTAAAATGGTTAAATCAATATGTTTTAATTTATTTAGTAAAATAATATAAATAAAATATAGAAATTTTTAGAAAAATAAAATCTAAATATTCATCAACTTTTCAAACATGTTTGATGAAATTCAAATTTGAACATTATGTGAATTCAAATTGATTTATTTAAAATTGGAGAAAATAACAATTTATCCAATAAATTCAGAAAATTGCATGTTATATATCAAAATTATCAAAAAGACAAATTTGATTCATTCATGAAGTATTCAAAATCATTTGAACCAGTTTAAATATGAGAAATATTTGAATAATCATTTAATTCATTTAAAGTTGATAAAATACTAACTTATTCAAATAATTTCAGAAAATTTCAAATAATATACCAAATTAAATAGAAAACATTTTCAATACAAATATGTCTAAAACAAATCAGTTTTATTAACTTATGAATGTCAAATATAAGAAAAGGACCAGAATGTCCTATTTCCAAGTTGAGAATATAATTCAAATAACTTTTGTAATACACCTATAAAACCCTAGCCACACCTATACATGTTTAGGACCTTATCTTGAGGCAATCAAGTAACCATGACTAATATAATAAATTACTTAGTAAAATCACCACTTCTTAAGTTGGCATACCAAAATTATACATGTTCCCAACAACCTTGAGTCATGTTTATATTACTGAATTAATGAACCTTATTCTTTGATCATGGAGTTTATGAAATGTCACACCATGGGCATTTCAACTCCATTGCACTATTAGAAGGTGTCTTAAGGATTCGATTTCTATATTTCTAATATAACATTACAATAGTGTCAGGGTATGTTCATACCATCTGGTAGGTGTTTAAACAGAATCAAATAACTACCCTATGTTTTCAAATCAACACTGAACATTCTTCTAAAACTTAATCTATCAATATTTCATATTGCTAAAAGTAAAAGTAAGATCTTTAGTTGCAAGTTTTAGAAATATTAATGAACTCTATTTTTAGAAGTGTAATGAAATTATATAATACTCCAATATAATCATGAATAACCATCACTACAGTATTTTCCTTAATATTGAACTCCTAACAATTTTACACCTTCATAAACTCTCACCACAATCATTAATGAATTGTTAGATGGTAGAGTTGGTTGTATTAGAGACTCACTTTCAATTGGGTTCTTTTTTATTAGCCCTACACCTTCCAACAAATTAGAGAAAAGCTTGTTGATTGTCTTTTGAAAGTTGTTTCTAATATCATACTATCATATTGCCCAACCAGGTGATAAAGAATTATGATTTAAACATGATAACAATTGATTTGCCAAATAAAAGTGAAACACACTTAAGTCCGAAAAAGTAACATTTTAATATAATTAAGTAAAGCATCTCAAACTTCAACACCATAATGTTATTAACTCATTAGGTGAACAAAGTCATCACCACAAGTAATGAAACAACCCTAAGTCACTTAAATCCAATTTAATCAAAATGTCATGTCAAACAAAGCTTAAACTTGTGAGTTGGGGTATTTTCAGGGTATTATGTGATGCATTTCATTACTATGCATTATATCAACTTGCCCGTGTTTTCAGTAGTCCTTATGGGGATTAGTTTGCTAATTTTTAGATCCCGGGATTCTACAGCAAACCCTAGAACCCGGAGGTCATGAACTATCGTCTCAACCACATGCAAGTTCATAACTTGCTCATATCCTTTGAAATATTTGCTAAGAAATATTTGCAAAACCCTATTGTATTCCCACTTTATTCCAATAGAATGCATGAAAGTATTATGTTTTCGCGGGTAGATGGAACCATGGTAAGAAGAATCGGTCATTGGAAGGTTCCATCCGCGTGGGAAAGTATTACTTACGAGATAACAACCAATGATGTCACAGTTCTTGCGCCTTAAATACCGTATTAACCATAGATCTTGTATGGGGCGAGTAAGCCAACTGTGCTCTTCTCCCGTTCATGTGTCAGCGGGCAGCCAGAGCCGTACGTTGTAGGTATTGTGGGACTACATGCACATGGGGGATCCCTTAATGCCCACAGACTCTGGTGTCTATGATGGTCTGCGCGGGGAGGCTAGATATCTACTGTGAAGGGTAGAGTATCAGGTGTAAACCTGCGTTGCATGAAATGGGTGGGAATGTGAGGTGCGGAGAAGCACGGGTTAGTTTAGATCAACTACCGGGGGCCACACCTAAGTGGGTGTGGACAAGAACGTGCACCTGGTTGTGTAACATGGTCTTGAACGTTTATGGGTGAAGTAACACACCTCTGCAGAGTGTAAGAAAATATAACATGTTACTCCCTGTTTCGGGAAGGAGCTATGAACGCTGCAGGAAAGGAACTCCATGAAGTTCTAACACCTGTGAAGATTTGACGGACATAGTTTTCCAATATAAAAACAACATCCGGAAGAAACGTTTGCAAAAACCTTGCATTAGCTTGTGGCTCTTTAGAGTCTAAAGTTGTAGTTAGTGCATCAAACTACCCACCGTACATAATGAAATTGTTGAGTAACACTCGTTACTCATTTGTTCCCTTTTGACCCCTGCTTACATTTGAGGCCATTAAGGGAGATGTCAGATAGCCCACATGTTGATGAGGAGGCCTTCAACAGGAAGTCAAAGCTACCTGATGAAGCTAGAAGGATTCATATGCTATTTAGCTGATGAAGCAACAACGTCAACAATTCCAGTGAAGGAGAAGATAACAAGATGAAGGAGGAGTCCAATCCTAGACATAGATACTCATAAGCAATAGATTAGAACTACGACCCCATCTGTAGTGGATTAAGTTTAGAGTTAGAGTTATTCTCCAGCTTAGAATTATGATTTGCATCTTCTGATGTTTTATTTGCATGAGACCTTCTTTGATATAGAAATATGTGTTCTCGAGATTTTGTAATGAATGTAATTGTATCCTATAGTGTTACCTTGGACCTGCTATGTTTATGTTGTACCACTCTAAGGGGTGCAATATTCACGGATAAGTCCTTTTGTGAGTATTATGTCAAGAACTTGCACACTACACATGCAGTGGTATGCTGGGTCACCGCAGTCTGCCACCTACCGGTATGTCCGGCGCTCCACGCCAGATCATCTAATGCCTCCCAGGTCGTTGGATACTTGCCGGTACAAACCGCACCATTGCGGCCCCTCTCGGGTACACTTCCCTCACGCCCGCTGGACGAACCGGCAAAATGGATCGGACCATCCGGCGCCGGGAATCCTGCACTCCCCAGTGAAAGCGCATGGTGCCCCCATATGTGGTTTTGGTAATTAATGACAATCCTTATGGACTAATGTTTACATTGAGATGTTCTTATAGATCTTGTCCATAGGAAATACTGGATTTCATGTGTTGAACTCTATTATCTTCCTTTATGGCCATTGTTATATTCAAGAATATATATGAAGAATGGTCATGTATAGAGTTGATCTTATCTTTTTTGTGGTCAATTGTTTTTTTTATCCTTTGGCAGTCTTGTGGGTTGTAGATGATTATGAGGGAGTGATGATTCCATATTTGTGCACTCCTCAATGGTGCTTAAATATTGGGGAGCTTCTCCATCATTTATCTAGACCTCTTTATTTGGATCTTTTCGATTGCTTGTCTCCTTGTGGGGAGATGTTTAGTTGAATATTTTCATTGCAATCTTTGGTTCCTCAATATAGTTTGATCTCCCTCGATATATTCGTCGTTGGATATATGAACTTAATTTCACTCGCATCATGACGAATGCATACACTATGGGGGAGCTCATATTATATTGGCATTCTAAGTTTTTCCTCCTATTTCTGCAATGGATGCCAACGGGGGAGAAGTTTAGAAGGTTTAAGGGATTTTTTTTTTGCTTTAGTTTCGTTCTTAAGCATTTTCCTTTCAATGCTCTTGCATCCTAGCTCTTTGTGTTGCTTGGTTTCTTAATTCATTATATAAACCTTCGTAAAAAGGGATTGTCATCAATTACCAAAATGGGGGAGATTGAAAGCGCATGGTGCCCCCATATGTGGTTTTGGTAATTAATGACAATCCTTATGGACTAATATTTACATTGAGATATTCTTACAGATCTTGTCCATAGGAAATAGTGGAGTTCATGTGTTGAACTCTATTAGCTTCCTTGATGGCCATTGTTATATTCAATGATTTATATGAAGAATGGTCATGGATAGAGTTGAGCTTATTGCAAGTGTCTTGAATAAAAGGATTAGGCGATCTTTCATGACTATCTTCAAGACATTATCATTTGAAGTGAGAAGAAAAGATACAAGGTTGATCGGGCAAGTGATCAACACACAAAGCTACAAGATGTACCAAGTGGGATTACGTATCCCGTGGTATGGTAAGAAATTGTCCATATAGCTTTGTGAACTATCCCATGATATTTGTGTGTGGCATATCTATGTGTGGTTAGGTATCGTTCCATGGGCTTGCATCAAATAAACATTTAATATAGCCCATGGTCTATGTCGTCAAGCGGTGTTCACCATCAAGCTTGATGTGGAAGCTCAAGTGAAGCATCTCGAAGAAATCCTATACTTGATGCTTGACACCCATTTGGAGATTGTGGCTCTGTGAAGATTTGCCGAGAAGGTTCTCTCCCATAATGGTGTATGGGGGAGCAACTTGCAAGTCTTCATCAAGCGGATCTTGTGCTAGCAAGCATGATCAAAAAATAGGATCCAACTTGAGAGAGTCAAGACCGTCATCATCTAGCTCGAGTGGAATGCTCAATGCAAAAGTATGATCTTGATATTTTTTTTCTATTTTACCGGTATCATGTCTTTTGGAGACCGGGTTATAGGATCGATAGTTGTACTATAAAGAGGGGCTCTCAAGTGAGTAAATTGATCGAATCGTTATGGAGAGCTCAAACATTTGCATTCTTGCATATCATCTTTCTTAGTTCTTGTTTGGCTTTTATCTCCTTGGGTTTTGGTTCTTTTTGTGATCTTCATGACAAGGCTTGGTTTCTCGAAAATGGATTTTGTAAGAAAAAGTTGTTGCATTTTCGGTGCTGAACATATCCGGTTCGTCTTTGAGAATGTTCCCACAACTTCCATGTGTGATAAATTATCCATACTTTGAGGTCTCAGTATTTTTACTTTTTGTTTGGATATTACTTGTTATTATATCTCTCCAACCCAATTGGATTCACCTCATCCGGTGTCGTGGTGGTATCACGGCAGATGCCATAGGATGGCTAAAGTGTTGGGGCCGATGGACGCTGGAGGTATCCGGGGAGGGATCGCACAGCGAGTAGCCGCACGTAAGGTATCTCTAGAACTGCAAACAACAAGATCACCCAGGTTCAGGGCCCTCGTGTGGAGGTAACACCCCTACTCCTGCCTCTCTCTCTATATGGGTGATCTCCGAGTAGCCACAGTACAAAGTATGCCTCTTTGCCGAGTAGCCACTCGGCTGTTCTCTCTAGCTCTAGTGTTGTCTCTTAGTGAAAATATGAAGTGAAGCAGCGCTATGTAACGTCCCTCGCGCAGGAGAGGGCAGGGCACCTTATATACTGGTGCCCAGCCGAATAGAGAAAGACTATAAGGTACAATTAATGGGACAGGCACACTGCAGAACAGAGCACGCCACCAGCTTCTCGCTGACGCGGGTGCGGGAAGTCGTCGCGCCGTTCGGGAGATGGGACCTGTCCACCTTGTCAGTGAGATAGGGTAGGCCCCTAGACCTGTCCTGTCCCCTCTGTCAGTGACATGACTTGACAGGCGCCTACCACACTGTAGCCATGCTGTAGCGCGGATAATCACGCGCTCCGTAAGTTGAACCGCACGCCGGTACGGACGCAGGATACGCGGGATCCCTTGTCAGAACGGCTCTATTGACTTCTTGCCCGAGTAGGAACGCAGTCCCTCTACTCGGACCACTTGACCGCTATCGGGATGAACACCAACTTGCTCAATATCTTCTCTTGGTCTTCAATACTTATGACCGGATAGAGACTACCGGGTAGAGGGGTGCCGGGTAGCCACCAACCCGGCCAACAATACACTAATCTTTGCCTTTTACCACTTGCCTTACCCCTACTCGGGGGTAACCCCCCGACATTAGTCCCCGAAGCTGGTAGAGTCCTGCGAACTTGTTCACTGGGCCCTGCCAGCTTAAACCAAATTGTTCTCTCGAGTCACTAAAACCAAATTGTTCTCTCTAGTCACTAAAACTGAGTTGCACTCCAACTTGAACCGGTAACTCCTTCTCGAATATCTTCAACTGTGGTTGCGAGATACCCTTCCTGGTAACTGAGTAGAGCAATTTCTCTTCTGAGCTTCCGAGTAAAATAACTTAGTGAAATTTTGAACGCAATCCCGCTGGATCGGACCAAATCCACCTCTCCGTGTCGCTACTGGGCACGTGTCACACCCCTGTGCCCCCGACGCCTCGGTGCCAGGGACACGGCAGGCCACACGCCAGTCTCTACAGCCTGGGCCCACGAGCCCGTTAGGTCACGTCATCCGTACTCGAGAGCCCACGATCTGGACGTGGGATTAACTGCGCCCGTTACGCGCGCGTTATGCGCTGTGTGCGTTTCTAACGGTCGCTTAACCCACGCCGCACGATCATTGCCCACGATCAATACCACGATCAATCCACCGGTAACGGCAACTCGAGGGGGAGAGATAAATACCCCCGCGATGGTCCCTTCTCCTCTTTCCCGTTCTTCCCAATCTCGCGCCCCCTCGCCTCTCCGCCGCCGTCGAGCACACCGCCACCGCAAAGCACTTGCTGCGCCGCTGCTCCACGCATCGCGAGAGAAACAGAGAGAAGCGCCTCCGCTCAACTTTGCCTCCAATCTCCCACGAGCATTTCCGCCTCCATGGATCCGCGCGGAGACGACGATGCTGCCGCCCGAGCCGGCTGGGAAGGCTCAAATGTGACAGCGAAAGACTGCCAGTGGCTTGTCAACGCGCCGCGTCCCTCCCGGCGTCGTTTGCAGGCCTCCAGGTGCCGAGATCATCCCAAAGCCTGACAAGGACGAGTACGTCATCTTTCTCTCCCATTTCAAACGTGGCTTCGGCCTTCCCATCTCCAATTTTATTTCCGAATTCCTCAAACACTTTGGCCTCCAGCCGCATCACCTTCCACCCAATGCCATCGTAATGCTATCCATACACGCCGTCGTGTGTGAGGCCTTCTTAGGTGTCTACCCGACAATCCATACATGGGCTAGATACTTTTTCTTCAGAAAACAAAGTGTTCCCGATCCTGGGAACACCGAGAGCACTCGCGCGATGACCCAGACAGGATGCGCCATGATGTTGCAGCGCAAGACCGGGCATCACCCGAGGGTCAAGGGATTGGAAACTGTGCGCAAGTGGCAGCGCGGTTTCCTATATGTGAAGAATGTTGCTGCCGAAGAGGGGAATCCTATCGAGGACCGGATAGGGCTCCCAAAATTCAAGAATGCACTGCCCATCACGCAGCACTGGGGCTACGACCCCAAGAAGACCATCCAGGATGTCCTCCAGGTTGAGCGACGCCTGACCGAGTTGATCTCGGAAGGGTTTCGTCAGGACGATCCATCGCGTGCTGGATATCACGCCGAGTACTCCCGCTCCAGCGTCGATCACACAAGATGTGCCACATGGGAGGACCCCGTGACTGCACAAGGACAACGACATTCGAGCTCAGCAAAGCCGAGGTGGCTATCTGGGCCAGGTCCATCATGCAGACCTCGCTCTCTGACAATTGGGCGTACGGCTTCACGCCGTATAGCCGCCTCAAGCCCATTGGACAGGTTAGCATTATGTGCTTTGTTTTTGCACTTTGATACCGAGTAGGTAGTTTCTCAGCTTTGTATGCTTAATCTTTGCATGCTGCACCGAGTAGGACATCACAAATATCCTTTTGGCTCTATATGCTTTGTGTTTGCACGCCGTGCCTGGTAGGATTACTCAGCCGAATATGCTTTGTATTTGCATGTTGTCCCGAGTAGAAATCCTTAGCTGAATATGCTTTGTGTTTGCACGCTATCCCGAATAGAAATCCTTATCCGAGAAACCAACTCACAGTGCTTCATGTTTGCCTCAACAGCACATCGATCGCCAGCTAGAAGAAGATACTGAGATCTTCGAGGCCAACTGGTCCAAGGACCGAGAAGAGGACGATGCGATCGCCTACGACACCCAAGACACCCTCTGCATCACTCACGCCAATCAGCCTGGTAAGTCCCGAGCTGATGCGTCTATTCGGGATTGGTCCGAAGATGACGAAGGTGACTAAGTTCACCTCTCTGCTCACTAGTAGCGCACTTTGATTCCCTTCTCTGTTTCTGAATTTATTTCTTCTTCTACTCTGCAGAGGAGCCTGAGCTGGACGATGATGATGAGCCCCTGGAGGTTAATCCTCTGTCCATGGATGCTCCCAATACTCGGAAGAGGGTGGGCAGTGGCGCCCAGGAACCCCCCTCCAAGAGACCCAAGAAGAAGGCAGCTGTGCCCAAGACCGGTGCGTCCAAGAAGAGGAAGGCCCCTACCCGTAAGGGGTAAGTGTTCCTCTGAGTAACCTTAACTTGTTGTTGCTTCTTGTTGCATCATTCCCTTGAGTTCCTTCTCCGCTTCCTGACTTTGTATTACTCCTACTTCCAGCGCGGCTCTTGATGCTGATGCTGCTACCTCGTCCGCTCCTCAAACACATACAACTACGCCCCGAGAAGAGACTGTTCATCTCTCGGATGATGACGAAGATCAAAGGCCATTGGGAAGGGCGTGTGCGTCCTCCCTAGTGGATGAAGAAGAAGATGCTGGCGCCGAGAACGACGGCGCCAGGGTAGAAATAGACCTCACCACCGAGCCGTTGCCGGCTGATGTGCGGGCAACTGCTCGGGAAGCTGCCAATGACGAGACGCCGCCGTCTCCCCCAGCTGCCTCAGCTAGGGAAAACATCGAGCATGCTGCCGAGCAGCAGGGAGACGATGCCGCCCCGGAGCGGCCAAACGCCAACTCCGAGCAGCAGCAAGACGACAACGCTGCAGCTCAAGACGATCCCGCAGCCGGGCCGCGGGTAGAAGACAACGCAGACACCAGGCCAGACCCCGCTGCAGAGCAGCGGGTAGAAGAAGACGTGGTGGAGCTCACCCATCAAGACCCAGTGCAGTCAGATGCTGCACAGGGTAGCCGGCCACCAGTGCCGCCAACTCAACAGGTGACTCCGCCTCGTGCACCAACTCCTCCACCAACCCAATCAGCACTGCCACCTCCTCAGCCAACTCCCCAAGCGCCACCAACTGCTTCTCGGCCAGACCTTACTCCAAGCCCCAGGAAAATCATTAAGTCTGGAACCGAGGCCACCCGGATACAGCCAAAGCGCAATGCTTCGCTGGGTGGGCAGCAGATGCCGCCCCCCAAGCCACAGAGCAAGCCTTCCAGGAAGCAGGTGAAGAGCACCCAGCTCGCACTTGTTCCCTCTGGCTCCAACACCAACCCGTCTGCCTCCGGGGTTACCATTGTTCCTGACGAGAAGCTGAGAGCTACCTTCCCCGGGTACATGATGACTCTATCGCAGCAGTACAAGATCCCGCTATCCAAAGGAGAGAAGCGGCTACCTGTTCTCAAAGAAGGTCAAGCTGTGGGAACCACAAAGTCCAAGGGGAAGAAGGCAACTACTCCTGAGCTCTTTTCGCGCGGCGAAGAAGATACTAAAATTGAAGGAGAGGGCCTCACTGCCATCTTGGACCGAGTTGGCTTCATCGATCAGGCCTGGAACAGCCAGATACATGGCAACCCAAAATGGAACGGCATGGAGCTGGGCGAGATCGACCACTACCACATCGACTGGAACAAAGCCGATGTTGGTTCTGTCGCCATGACAGTTGCCAGCCCAGCCTGCACTCTTGCCGGGAAGCTCTTTGTTATGCGCAAGAATATGGAGGACGTCGAGCATGGCTATGCGGTAAGTGTTTCTTCTTCATCTTGCATTCTCCGAGTTTCCAGTTTCTTCTCTCTATTCTCGTTTTCTCTGTTCCTCTTAGTCATTCCCCTAGTCCCCGAGATTCGGGCTGAGTAGTTGAAGACTCAACCGAGTTGACATCTACTCGGGCCAAATCTCCCAAAAGACTCACACTTTTTCTCTTCTTCTCTGAAGGATAGCGTCCAGAAGAGGGCTAGGGTTTTTCCGTCGGGTGCTCTGGAACCATCGCATTGCCAAGGATCATATCGCGGCTCTTGAAGCCGACAAGAAGGATAGCGAGGCGATGGAAAAGATGAACCTAGACCGCACTCTCCAGATTTCAGAAGTTGAAGGTAAGCTTTCAGCATCTCGGTTTGTGCGTTTTGTGTTTACGCCCGTGTTTGCTTTTTGCTTTATCTTATTTTACTCTGCAGGCAAGCTCAAGGACTTGATGGAAAGGCACCGGGACTGCGAGGTCTTTGCTGCCTCTGCCCAAAGCAAGATCCAAACTCTGGAAGGTGAGCCTCTTTCCCTCTTCTCTGCAATTGTGTCTATTCACTTATCTGGTTACTCTGCTGACAATGATGTTCTTCTCGCAGAAGAGAATAAGAAGTTCCGGGAGCGGCACCTGAACTGCCTTATGCCTGCCGAGGTGCAGCAGCAGTTGGAAACCCGAGAAGCGGAGATCGGGAAAGAGCGCACCGTTGAGAGGGCGGAGTATGAGAAGATGCAGGTCGACTTGAGAGCTGCCCTCGAGGATGCCATCAACCAAGCTGCCGAGAAGGACGAGGTTAAGAAGACCGCCAAGGCCGGAGAGAATACGCTCGAGATGGAGATCTCGATGCTGAAGGAACACAACCGGCAAATCGTTGTCCAGATCGCACATGCGCGCTGCATTAAAGATAGGCACATCTCGGACGAGAATGACTGGAAGATCAAGCTGGAGCAATTGCTGGTTGAGATGGAATGTAAGTTGTCGCTCCTCCTTTTTTCTTCTTTGTTTCTTCTCGGTTTTGTCTCTTCTCGGTTCTGCTTCCGATTCAACCTAGTTCCTTATGAAGATATCTTCCCGGAACTCCGCTCCGCTAGTGTGCCCGCCAAGGAGAAGGCGCGACAGGCCAGGGCTGCCGCCGGTCTACCCATTGACAATACTTCCACCATCAATGACTACCTTCTCAGCATCAAGACGCAGATCCGCTCCCTCAAAGACCTGGGCACCTCCATGGTGTCCACTGGTATCAAGCTTCACAAGCTTTTCTGGCCCGAGAAGGAGGTCCCGGAAACTTTCTGCGATATTGCTGACCATCTGGACGAGGTCAAGGTAGAGCTCAAGAAGTGGCGGGCTTCCGCAGCTCGGGCAGGAGCTGACGAGCTACTGCACTTTGTCTTGAGTTGGTATGAGAACCTGGACATCCAAAAGATCCGCGAGCGCCGAGAAGACTCCAAGTGGACCAAGGAACCAGATTGCATTGCTCGCCGCAAGGAGATCGCCTTTGAGCTTGCATCTTACGCCGACACGGGCATCTACATCAAAGGCCTCCCCGAGCCAGATACCGAGCCAGAAGATGATGATGAGGAGGACGATGATGAAGACGTTGACGACGAGGAGGGTGCCGGAGATGTTGAAAACGAGCAGGAGGAGCCCAAGGAGGCTGAGGAAACCGAGCAGCAGGGCAACGCGGAGGAATCCGAGTTGAATGCCAGCGCGGTGTCGAGCAGCCGCAGCCCGCCACTCAGGAGGCCAGTATCACCACCGAGATGGTGATCCAGCAGCCAGCTCCCGAGTTGGGCGCGACTGGTGCCTACCCGATGCCCAGCTCCCAATCTACTCCAGCCTCCAGCTCAGCAACGGACCCCATCTCCGCGGCCACCGCGACCTCCGATCAGACTGCCTCCGTCAACAACGATGCTGACAACACGGGCTGCACTGCCGTGTAATTCCTGCAACACTTTTATCTCCAAACTCTTATCAGATCCCCGGGATGTCGGGTGCAGATGTAATCGTACAATTATGTCTTTGTTGCTACTCAATTTTATTCCAGTTGAAGTTTTTAGCAACTCTGGCTCAATGTCGGGTTGCGTTATTGTGCAAGTTCCCGAGTTGCGTTTTTCATCCACTCTCTCTTTTCGTCTCAGCTCTTACCTGCCACTTGTGGCTTTTTTGGTAGTCGAGTCACAAGATTTCAAAGTTTGAGTTTCAAATACTTAGCCACTTATAAAAATTCATAATAATGCTGCCCACCACTTAGCCGAAAAAAGACAACAAAAACAGAGAAGAACACCCTACTCGGTTGCTACACCTCTCTTCTCCTTAGCGATTTTTCGTGTGTTCATTGACCTTTGGCTTGTTCTCTTGCTTGCCATGAAGCCGGGTCGCGGACAGCAGCAGAGTCGAAGAGTTGGCCCTTAGGTTTAAACACATTACTAAATATACTTATGAAATTCTAAGTAGAGCAACCGAGTAGACAAAGTAAAGCAGAGTAGAACAACACAGAACAAATTTGGACAAGGGCTGTCCCCGAGTTTGAATTCGGAGTGCCTACTAGAATTTTAACTCGGTTGAGGAGATACATACAACTTTCTGCTCATGAATGAAAACGGCGGAGTAGAGCTACATTCCAGGGGCGCTTAGATTCCTCTCCAGCTCTATCCGGCCTGTTCTTCTGGGGTGCCTGTGCGTCAACTAGATAGTAGGCATCATTGTGCAGAGCCTTGCTCACAATGAAAGGTCCTTCCCACGGAGGGGATAGCTTGTGCATCCCGGCCGTGCGCTGCACGAGCCTAAGGACCATGTCTCCTTCTCGGAAAACCCTTGGGTTCACTTTCTGGCTGTGATAACGCCTCAAGTTTTGCTGATAAACAGCTGAACGTGACAGAGTTAACTCTCTTGCTTCTTCTAGCAGGTCAACGTCATTTTCTCGAGCTTCTCTTGCCTCCGCCTCAGTGTAGAGGGTTACTAGGGGCGAGTCATGCTCTAGGTCAGTGGGCAACACGGCCTCAGCTCCATATACCAGGAAGAATGGTGTGTATCCGGTTGATCGGTTAGGGGTAGTCCTTAGACTCCACAACACCGTCGGCAACTCGTCCAGCCAACACCCAGGTGTTTTCAGTAATGGCTCCATCAGCCTCGGCTTTATGCCAGATAGCACCATGCCATTTGCTCTCTCAACTTGCCCATTGGAGGCGGGATGCGCAACAGATGCAACATCTAGCCGGATCCTCTTCTCCTTGGAGAATCTCGCAAAAGCACCCTCAACAAAGTTTGTGCCATTATCAGTAATGATGCTGTGCGGGTAGCCGTATCTCAGGATCACATCCTTTAGGAAACTCACAACTGTGGCTCCATCGCACTTCCGAATAGGCTTGATCTCAATCCACTTGGTGAACTTGTCAACCATGACCAAGATGTGAGTCATGTTGCCTCTAGCTGGCTTGAAAGGACCCACCATATCCAAACACCAAACAGCAAATGGCCAAGTAATGGGAATGGTTTTCAACTCGGAAGCTGGCATATGAATCTTACTTGCAAATCTTTGGCAGCCGTTGCACTTTCTCACTATATCTTCAGCTTGCTTCAAGGCAGTGAGCCAAAAGAAACCATGCCGAAAAGCCTTGTTGACCAGAGCCCGAGAAGAGGCGTGATGTCCGCATTCTCCTTTGTGTATCTCCACCAGAATTTCTTCTCCTTCCTCTGGCTCAATGCAGCGTTGCAGCACGCCAGTAGGACTTCTTCTATGCAGCATATTGTTGAGGATGAGGTGACTTGATGGCTTCTCTTCTCGCGTACAGAGGAGCGTACGCGGCTAGCTCAATCACCCACTTGGCTACTCTGCCACTTGCTTCCTTGTTGCCCATAATATCCAAGATGGGAGCAGAGCTCACCACTGTGATCGGATGCTCCTGGAAATAGTGCTTCAGTTTCTTGGCGCCCAGGTACACACCGTAAGTCATCTTCTGGTAGTGCGGGTAGTTCTGCTTGGAGCTGGATAGCACTTCACTGAGATAGTACACTGGCCACTGCACAGTCTTGCCTTCCTCTTCTCTTTCCACCACAATCACCACACTGACTACTCGGTTGGTTGCTGCAATGTACATCAACATTGGCTCTTTGGGTAGCGGACTAGCCAGGATGGGAGCGCTACCCAACATGGCTTTCAACTCCTTGAATGCTACATCAGCTTGTGGTGTCCAGACAAACTTGTCACTCTTCTTCATCAATTGATAAAGAGGCAAGGCCTTCTCGCCCATTCTGCCCAGGAAACGGGTCAGAGAAGCCAGGCATCCAGTGAATTTTTGCACATCCTTCAGTGATCTCGGCAAACACATGCTCTCTATGGCTTTTATCTTTGAAGGATTGGCTTCAATGCCCCGACTGGATACCAAGAAGCTGAGTAGCTTTGTAACATCCCAATTTTGCTACATTAGGGTGTTGGTGTGTTTTTGGCATCTCATACATGCATGAAAACTTTGGTTACAATTTTGCATTTGAAAATAACAAATGAAATGACCAAAAATCACTTAAAGTGGTTCCCCAAAATTTGTTTTAAAAAAAATTCAATTTGGGAAAAACAAAACATGGTTTTGTTGGAAATTTTATGAGGTTTCCAAAAACTTTTTTTGCCAAATTTTCTATTTGCAAAAAGGCCCCCAAAACCTCTGTTTTCTGTCCTGTTTCTTTAAAAGAAGGACCTTTCTGCAGTTTCTGTTTCTTTCGGGTTTTTTTTCGCAAAACGCCTATTTTATCGTCTTCTACCTCCGGACAGTAGGCGCGAAGAACGCCGACGGCGCCCAGCGCCACGTCCTACTCCCCTCGCGCTCGGATAAGGGGCAGCGGAGACGTCCTCATCGCGTCTCCTCCTCACTCGTCCCCCTTGGCTCTCTCTCCGGCTCTCTCTGCCTGGAACGCGAACCCTAACCCTACTGTCCGCCGCCCTCCGTCGTTTTGCCGTCGTTCTGGCCACCCCCGCGCCCCTCCGTGCACTCCACTGGCCCCGCCGAGCTTCCCTCTACGTCCCCGCCGAGCCACGCGAGCTCGGAAGCCAAGGACGACGCGGATCGACGAGTCGTTTCCGAGTCCGGCCACCACCGTTTTGCAAGCTCGCCGTCGACCACGGCCTCACCGCCCCTCCTAGACCACCTCCGCTCGATCACGGTGC
The DNA here is from genome assembly GCA_028641055.1 of Alopecurus myosuroides. Taxonomy (NCBI): domain Eukaryota; kingdom Viridiplantae; phylum Streptophyta; class Magnoliopsida; order Poales; family Poaceae; genus Alopecurus; species Alopecurus myosuroides. Next base: position 111,062,403 of record CM054058.1, on the reverse strand, counting down.
TCTTGTGAGCTTTCCAGTCGCCCCTGCGCTTCCTCCTGCACCGTAGCTCATTGTCGTCGTTTTCCATGTCCGGCCGGCGCATACCTCACCGCCGGCGGCTCTCCGGCGACAATTAGGTCGCCCCGCCGCCACCTTTTGGTTCACCGTGCACCCCTCTTTCGAATGCACAAAACCACGCGCCCCAATTTGTGCCCTGTCGAGCGATTGCTCGCCGACAGTGGCTTTCCGGCCATGGCTGACGTCACAGTGACGTCAGCACAACGTCATATTCTTTTTTTTCCCTTTTCCAGAAAAATGATTAAATTTAATAATTCAATAGCTATTAAAATTATTAATCAGAAATATGTGTTCAAGATATCAATATGTTCAGAAAATTATTTGGAACCCAAAAATGTCACTTTCACACATGTTTGACAAAGTCCAAAAATGAGCATTTATTTAATGTTGTTTAATCATTTAAAAATAGAAAAATAAGTTTTTATTCACTAAAATTAGAAAATTAAAAGTTATATATCAAATTGCTCAAAATGACAAATGGAATCTAGTTATGATCTTTTCAAACCCAATTGAGCTTCTAAAATGGTACCTACTTTCATAATCACCCGAAACCCCCCTCCGGGGTCTATTTCGGGTTAATTTCAGTAAAATTGCATAATTGTCATACGAACCCTAGCAACCCTATCTTCATACTTAGGGACTTATTTTAATGCATTAACTTGCTCATGCATACATATTGTGCATTGCATAGATGCCATGATTGATTGTTGTTCTTCTTTTCGGTGTTGTTTCCCCCTCGGTAGAATTCGACCCAGAAGTGGACAGCAGTCCAATGATGAATACTTGATCTTAACCGAAAAGTCAAGCACTTATTCCTGAAGACTTTATCTGGTTTTCTTATAACCAAGGCAAGCATAACCTCTTATCTGCTCATATATGGTTTCAAAGTGATTTGAATCTCGTACTTTGCATTCGGTTCCAAACTATTTGATGTCAGTAGATAGAGTTCTCCTATATACTGCATAACCTAGTTATCCTGATCCACTTCACCTAGCAGCTATAGGTTTGTTTGTGCGCGCTCCGCTAAACCCTGTGAGTCTTGCTTAGCCATGCCTAGTTGTGATCTGATCCATCCGGTTGATGAATCTGGTCAACGCGTGAATCTATTATGTCAGGTTGTTGTGAATTGCTTTACCTTTGATAACTTGACTAATAATGGCATGGATGTGAGGCCACAATGGGTTGTGGCGTTTTGTCCTGTTCATGCCCCTAGGAGCGAGTTCTCGCCTTCGAGCCAAGACTGAGCGTACAGCCACACGTGGGCCCATGAACCCCGCCCGGCTAACTAACTTGTTTAACCTTATCCATGAGCCACGTAGTTTGAGCTTTCCATCTGCGTGTGAGTCGGAAAATGTTTTAGAGAAAATTAGGTCGTGACCGGGACAAGTGATGGACGTACACAGATCTTGATCCCGACTCACAGAACAGGTGCCGTCAGGAGGTGGCCAACTCCCTGTTGATGGGGTGGCCCTGTTTGGGTTGACTCATGGATATGGTTCGACAAGGTAAAGGCCGGGAATCGACCACCCTCTGCCGGCACTTCCCGGACTAGTGCCAACCCGGTGGAACTTAGAGTCGGTTGGTACGTGTGGGTAAAGTTGTACACCCCTGCAGGGTTAAATCTTTTCGAAAAGCCGTGTCTGCGGTTAAAGACGACTTGGTGACGGATTATGTGATCATAGATAACTTAAACGGAATGACTAAAACTTGTTGATAACGAATGAAGGATGCCTCCTCGGAGATGCCGAGAGGGGTTACCTTGTAGAATGAGATAGTGGAACAATTGGAGGAGGTGATCTTTGAAGCACGAGGTGCTGAAATGTTTTGGTGGATTAAAAAGATGATGATATCAGTAGTTGAGTAGCCTTCTCATATGTTTTCAAAATACTCCATAAGACGTGCTATTCCTCCTCTACTTGGAAAACAAAGATTTCTTTACGCAAATCAGCCTTCATAAAACCCTTTCTGAAGATAGCAGATATATAATATGTTAACTAAGCCTTGTTGAGTACCTCCCGTACTCAGGTTTGCTTAATTTTGGTTCAGGAGAAGATCTCACATCGGTGGTGATTCAACGTGGACATCGACGAGTAGTTCGGGGTTCCCAGGTAGCAGCCTGGAATCTATGGGCTGGGACGTCGCCTTATGTTGCGGCCTCTTAGGCCTTTTTGGTTCTTGTTGATTAGCAACATAATTTGCCTTCCGTTGTCTGATGTAATGTTGGGTCGTGTGACCTCTGCTTGTAAGCTATACTCTAGTAACACCTGTTTAATAAAGCTTCATGTTTAGAGTACTGCTTTGATCGGTTGTTGGTTTCGAGCTCATTGTTATACAGTTTTGGCTATGCCTGCATAGTTGTCGCAGTCGAGGGGTTGTGGAGCCGATGATCCATGTCCGAGACCGCCTGTCGATGTGATCGGCCTGGGGCGAGGTAACCCCAGTAACCCTCGATTGTTGTTGCACTTTCTGGACACATAGCAGCTCTGTATAACTTTGGTCCCGTTCCTTCAGTTTCATCCGACTCGTGGACGCTTGGGTATGCATAATTGGTTATGACTAGCATGGATACAAGGAGTAGTAGACCGGGGATCCGGACTACGTGCCGATGAATCCGGTTTGCCTGCCGTTGTTTGTTGCGGCCGGGGCTGGTAACCCTGAAGCCCTTGTGAGTCCATGGCTAGGAGCACATAACAGTATGCATATCTCTGGGTCCGGGGTCTGACAAGTCATGGTATCAGAGCAGGACTGCCTGTAGGAAAACCTTACTGCTTGGTCGATGTTGAGTCTAGAGTTTGTTAAACTACTTTGAAACTCCACATGGATTGTGAAAAACCTTCTTAGGATTCTTTTTACTCCTTATCTGGTATCGCTCTAACTCTGGGTCACCTTACCTGTTTTGATTTGAAAAGGTTTTGCTATCTCTTCTAGTCATTCAAAACCTAGGTGCTTTCTCCGGCAAGGACGTCTTTTACCCAAGTTGACCTAGTGTTCAGTTTCTAGAGTCGTGTGCGTTCCATGTTTCGTTATCTCTTAAACTGGGAGGTTTCCTTTCCATCATAATCTCTCAGAATGGTATGGATTCCACCCATGAATGTTCTAAATTATGAAATCCTCAACCTCGAGATCTGCTTTTCATCTTGAATGTATTCTTCCTCTTCTCAAATACTTTCGGATCTTTGTTTGCCTTCTTGGAAAGATACCCCGTGATTGCTATTCATAGTGTCTTTCAAGGCACTAAGATAGTAGTTACTCCTTTCTCAATGTTTTTACCCCTTGAACTTGAACCGGAGGTCCCGGAATGTGTTGAGTTGAATCATGTGGTTTCTTAACCATGTGATGCTCATGCCATCAGTACATGATGCTGACCTTTAACCCAAGTTCTGTTTCTTTGGATCTTGAGGAATCTGTTCTACCTCGGGATGGCTAGGCAATTCCAACTCTCGTAGCCATAGGCTCTCTACTGGAACCAAAAGGGATCACCGCAAGAGCGACCATCCTGAATTCCACATCTTCATTATTATTTCAGTTATACCAATTATTTTGCATGGGTTTTACAAATGAGCATCACCCTGTGCATTCCACATGATCTCTGGATTCTCCGGAGCATGTTCCTACCTTCCAGTTGCACTCCAATATCCATCTGTTGTTTGAAATACAGGTTGCATATGTGTGTTGGATTCTTCCAATGAATTTTCTCTTGTGATCCGTCAGAACGTTCCACCTTGGAATGTCAGGAGAAACAGACTCCAGTATCTCGTTCATCTCTGAACCAGGTCAAAGTCTTGTAATTCCCAGAATAAAGAAGTTTCATTAGCTTCTGTTCTGCTCCACCTTCGAGTATCACACTCTTTGGCATCAAGAGGTCGTGTTAAGTTTCATGGCCTTAATGATCAAGTGATGCTCTCACACATCTTCACCCCCTTCCTCGAAGCTTGAATGCATGAGAATGATGGGTCTATTCATTGACATGTGTATCAGGTACTCCTAGCAATTCTTATTGCTTCGAAAAACCTAAGAAACGTCCGTATCCTTCTTAGCACTACTGGTCACCCAGCCTCTTTTTGAAGTTGGTCGTGTTACCAAATCCGTTCACTCCGGTTCACATTTCTGGTCAGAGAGTTAGGTTCATGCCGAAGCTCTAAAGATCATATCGGTTGCTTTGAAAAGCAAGATTCTTTTCGAACTCCAAGACATACCGGTGGGTTGTGATATTCTGGATGTCTTACTAGAAGTATCACCAGGTTGTTACCTGACCGTAATGTCTAAGCAAGGGGTAATTTGAACTACTCCTTTCTCCTTTAAACCTTGCTGGATACCCTGGACTAGTTGGTTGAGCTTAAACCACAACTTGGAGAGTTGAAAGGCAAAAGCTCTGCCCAACTTGATCCTTCGATAAGGGATGTCTAGTTCTTTTGCATGGAAGCATGATAGTATCTCTTCAGTGGACATGCTATCATTCTAACCTTGATTTGATTTGGGCTATCGTCAAATCGAGAAAAGATCCAAGGACTATCTTTATAGTGTTTTCACTCATGGTGTGTTGCCCGAGTACACCTTCATGTCCTTTGGTCTGACCAATGTTCTGCCTTGTTCATATATCATATGAATCCCTCTTCTTGGAGTGTTTTGATAAGCGTGTTGTCGAGCCCATCGATGAGATTCCTACTTACCCAAGTTGCAATAGGTTCATTTTGAACAATTGGCACTAATGTTGGAAACTCCCGAGAACCATCTTTGTGTCCTCACGAAGTTGGGTTCCAGATGTTCGAAGTAACCTACTCTGGTTCATGTGCTTATGGTGAAAGTTGTCGCCGTGGATCCGAGTAGAGTTTTCTTGTTCCTTCGAGAACAATTCCAAGTCGGTCATGCATGTGTGGAGTATTCTTGAGATGGTTGGTTGTTACCTCCATTTACTTGAACAAGTTTGTACCCACACTAAGCCACTTACTGACCATTCGTGAAAGGGAAGAAGTCCAAGATCTTCGTGATCTTTGTTACCATCTTTCCAACAATGACTCGGATGTGTTTCGTTGCAAGTAAACCATGTAGGTGCAACCGTCTTCCACAAGTTGCCAACACATGAGTTCTGCAATCTCGCTCATCTTCTCGAGCTTGACATCGTAGTCCATATCTTGAGAATCTAGTAAGTGTGTCCCGTTGGTAACCGGTGCAAGCTCTTCGATCAAACACATTGAGTCTGAGTTATCTATCCACTAACCATAGCTGAATCTCAAGCAGCAACGATGGTTGGTGTTTCCTCAAGTGTATCGACCTAGGTCCATTTGAAAATACGGCATGGTTGATGTTGTGGTTGACACAATTAGCCGTAAGGCCTAATGTCATATATCTTTGACTCCGTAAGAACAACCACTCTCCATGAGAATTCTTGTCTGGCTTATTCTAACAAGTTTCCTCCCCGTTCTTCCAAACCGGAGTTCTACATTCACTTGATTACCTATAGAAGGCTTGTCATAAGCCTGATATTGGTATCTAGAACATCCAGGAGAACCTGGAAGTTGATTCTTCCAATGTCTCTTTGTCAATCCTCCAAACCTTTGTTTCAGTGGAAACAAGTTCATCATGGGAACATCTCGTGGTGTTTTGTAACCGTTGTTGATCAGTTCCCTTTCTCAAGTTGTTTCTACCTGAAGTTCTAATCATCTCACACATTGTGTGAATTTGTCAGTCACCCCAGTTGTGGCATCTTAACTATGTGGTAGATGTATTGCTACGTCCAAACCACAATAGGAAAGATATTCCCTATTCCTTCTGGTGTTTCAATCCTCGTTGGTTAACCATCCTTATGGTGTGACCAGGAATTACTCCCTAATTATGGTGTTCCAACATCTTTTGGTTACTCATATCCTGTCGTGAAGTAACATTCCGATCTTTGACAAAGTTCTACACAAATTTGATGGAATGAAAGTTCCTTTCTCTTCTGTGTTCACTCCGAAGAGTGAACATGATCTTATATCAAGTTTTCTCCGACGCACGAATTACAGTGTTTTCTCGTGTTTTCCCTCGTCTACGGATATTACGTTGTGGTATCCAAGACAATCCTTCCCATATTGGTATTCTGTTTGAAGAAACCTCTATGTCACAAGTTGTCCATTCTTTCTTTTCCAAAAAGATTTAAAGTCTTATGCAAAGCTCATATTCTAAATCCTTCCAAGAACCATCGTCCAAAACCTTGAAACCTTCTCATGTTCCTTCCGTCACCTTGATGTGTTTCATGCACGATAACTCAACAATTCTTTATGAACATTCCTGCCATGAGTTACCCATGGGATACTCGATCTTCGTGAAGATCATTACCTAAGAGTTTTCCCTCTTACCTAAGGTGTATCCGTTCAATACTTCAAGATGCTACGGATCAACCACTTCGAGAAAAGAACCATAAGGTTCAAGAAGATCATTAAAAACCAGTGTTCCTTCTTTCTTTCTCCTTCGGGAATCTCGGGACGAGATTCTTGTAAGGGGGGTAGATTTGTAACATACCAATTTTGCTACATTAGGGTGTTGGTGTGTTTTTGGCATCTCATACATGCATGAAAACTTTGGTTACAATTTTGCATTTGAAAATAACAAATGAAATGACCAAAAATCACTTAAAGTGCTTCCCCAAAATTTGTTTTAAAAATAAATTCAATTTGGGAAAAACAAAACATGGTTTTGTTGGAAATTTTATGAGGTTTCCAAAAACTATTTTTCCCAAATTTTTTGTTTGCAAAAAGGCCCCCAAAACCTCTATTTTTTGTCATGTTTCTTTAAAAGAAGGACCTTTCTGCAGTTTCTGTTTCTTTAGGGGGGGTTTTCGCAAAACGCCTATTTTATCGTCTTCTACCTCCGTACAGTAGGCGAGAAGAACGCCGACGGCGCCCAGCGCCATGTCCTGCTCCCCTCGCGCTCGGATAAGGGGCAGAGGAGACGTCCTCATCGCGTCTCCTCCTCACTCGTCCCCCTTGGCTCTCTCTGCCTGGAACGCGAACCCTAACCCTACTATCCGCCGCCCTCCGTCGTTTTGCCGTCGTTCTGGCCACCCCCGCGCCCCTCCCTGCACGCCACTGGCCCCGCCGAGCTTCCATCTACGTCCCCGTCGAGCCACGCGAGCTCGGAAGCCAAGGACGGCGCGGATCGACGAGTCGTTTCCGAGTCCGGCCACCGCCGTTTTGCAAGCTCGCCGTCGACCACGGCCTCACCGCCCCTCCTAGACCACCTCCGCTCGATCACGGTGCTCTGGTGAGCTTTCCAGTCGCCCCTGCGCTTCCCCCCTGCACCGTAGCTCATTGTCGTCGTTTTCCATGTCCGGCAGCCGCATACCTCACCGCCGGCAGCTCTCCGGCGACAATTAGGTCGCCCCGCCGCCACCTTTTGGTTCACCGTGCACCCCTCCTTCGAATGCACAAAACCACGCGCCCCAATTTGTGCCCTGTCGAGCGATTGCTCTCCGGCAGTGGCTTTCCGGCCATGGCTGACGTCACAGTGACGTCAGCACAACGTCATATTCCTGTTTTTTCCCTTTTCCAGAAAAATGATTAAATTTAATAATTCAATAGCTATTAAAATTATTAATCAAAAATATGTGTTCAAGATATCAATATGTTCAGAAAATTATTTGGAACCCAAAAATGTCACTTTCACACATGTTTGACAAAGTCCAAAAATGAGCATTTATTTAATGTTGTTTAATCATTTAAAAATAGAAAAATAAGTTTTTATTCACTAAAATTAGAAAATTAAAAGTTATACATCAAATTGCTCAAAATGACAAATGGAATCTAGTTATGATGTTTTCAAACCCAATTGAGCTTCTAAAATGGTACCTACTTTCATAATCACCCGAAACCCCCCTCCGGGGTCTATTTCGGGTTAATTTCAGTAAAATTGCATAATTGTCATACGAACCCTAGCAACCCTATCTTCATGCTTAGGGCTTTATTTCAATGCATTAACTTGCTCATGCATACATATTGCGCATTGCATCGATGCCATGATTGATTGTTGTTCTTCTTTTCGGTGTTGTTTCCCCCTCGGTAGAATTCGACCCCGAAGTGACGGCCAGCAGTCCAATGGTGAATACTTGATCTTAACCGACAAGTCTAGCACTTATTCCTGAAGACTTTATCTGGTTTTCTTATAACCAAGGAAAGCATAACCTCTTATCTGCTCATATATGGTTTCAAAGTGATTTGAATCTCGTACTTTGCATTCGGTTCCAAACTATTTGATGTCAGTAGATAGAGTTCTCCTATATACTGCATAACCTAGTTATCCTAATCCACTTCACCTAGCAACTATAGGTTTGTTTGTGCGCGCTCTGCTAAACCCTGTGAGTCTTGCTTAGCCATGCCTAGTTGTGATCTGATCCATCCGGTTGATGAATCCGGTCAACGCGTGAATCTATTATGTCAGGTTGTTGTGAATTGCTTTACCTTTGATAACTTGACTAATAATGGCATGGATGTGAGGCCACAATGGGTTGTGGTGTTTTGTCCTGTTCATGCCCCTAGGAGCGAGTTCTCGCCTTCGAGCCAAGACTGAGCGTACAGCCACACGTGGGCCGATGAACCCCGCCCGGCTAACTAACTTGTTTAACCTTATCCATGAGCCACATAGTTTGAGTTTTCCATCTGCGCGTGAGTCGGAAAATGTTTTGGAGAAAATTAGGTCGTGACCGGGACAAGTGATGGACGTACACGGATCTTGATTCCGACTCACAGAACAGGTGCCGTCAGGAGGTGGCCAACTCCCTGTTGACGGGGTGGCCCTGTTTTGGTTGACTCATGGATATGGTCCGACAAGGTAAAGGCCGGGAATCGACCACCCTCTGCCGGCACTTCCCGGACTAGTGCCAACCCGATGGCACTAAGAGTCGGTTGGTACGTGTGGGTAAAGTTGTACACCCCTGAAGGGTTAAATCTTTTCGAAAAGCCGTGTCTGCGGTTAAAGACGACTTGGTGACAGATTCTGTGATCATAGATAACTTAAACGGAATGACTAAAACTTGTTGATAACAAATGAAGGATGCCTCCTCGGAGATGCCGAGAGGGGTTACCTTGTAGCATGAGATAGTGGAACAACTGGAGGAGGTGATCTTTGAAGCACGAGGTGGTGAAATGTTTTGGTGGATTAAAAAGATGATGATATCAATAGTTGAGTAGCCTTCTCATTTGTTTTCAAAATACTCCATAAGACGTGCTATTCCTCCTCGACTTGGAAAACAAAGATTGCTTTACGCAAATCAGCCTTCATAAAACCCTTTTTGAAGATAGCAGATATATAATATGTGAACTAAGGCTTGTTGAGTACCTCCCGTACTCAGGTTTGCTTAATTTTGGTTCAGGAGAAGATCTCACATCGGTGGTGATTCAACGTGAACATCGACGAGTAGTTCGGGGTTCCCAGGTAGCAGCCTGGAATCTATGGGCTGGGACGCCGCCTTATGTTGCGGCCTCTTAGGCCTTTTTGGTTCTTGTTGATTAGCAACATAATTTGCCTTCCGTTGTCTGATGTAATGTTGGGCCGTGTGACCTCTGCTTGTAAGCTATACTCTAGTAACACCTGTTTAATAAAGCTTCATGTTTAGAGTACTGCTTTGATCGGTTGTTGGTTTCGAGCTCATTGTTATACAGTTTTGGCTATGCCTGCATAGTTGTCGCAGTCGAGGGGTTGTGGAGCCGATGATCCATGTCCGAGCCCGCCTGTCGATGTGATCGGCCTGGGGCGAGGTAACCCCAGTAACCCTCGATTGTTGTTGCACTTTCTGGACACATACCAGCTCTATATAACTTTGGTCCCATTCCTTCAGTTTCATCCGACTCGTGGACGCTTGGGTATTCATAATTGGTTATGACTAGCATGGATACAAGGAGTAGTAGACCGGGGATCCGGACTACGTGCCGATGAATCCGGTCTGCCTGCCGTTGTTTGTTGCGGCCGGGGCTGGTAACCCTGAAGCCCTTGTGAGTCCATAGCTAGGAGCACATAACAGTATGTATATCTCTGGGTCCGGGGTCTAACAAGCTTGCCAGCCGGGACGCCAAAGGTGCATTTAGTCGGATTCAACTTCATCTTGTACTTGCGCAAGTTGGCAAAGGTTTCCTCAATATCACCAAGCAGAGTATGTGTTTTATTCGTTTTGATGACAATGTCATCTACGTACACCTGCACATTTTTTCCAATTTGATCATGCAAGCATTTCTGCATGCATCTCTGATAGGTAGCCCTAGCATTCCGCAACCCAAAGCACATGACACGATAGCAATAAACCCCGTACGGGGTAATAAAGGAAGTCTTTATTTGATCATCCGGGTTGAGAGCTATCTGATGAAAACCAGAGTAGGCATCTATGAAAGACAAAATCTCACAACCAGCAGTGGAATCGATCACCTGATCTATGCGGGGTAGCGGAAATGGATCCTTGGGGTAGGCCTTGTTCAGGTCGGTGTAGTCCACGCACATGCGCCATGCGGTATCGGCCTTGGGGTCCTCCTTCTTCTTCTCAACCATAACCGGATTGGCTAACCAATCCGGATGCAATACTTCCATGATAAAGTTGCTTATCAGCAACTTGGTGATCTGATCACCGATAGCTTTCCTTCTCCCATCACCAAAGCGGCGCATAGCCTGCTTAACCGGCTTGGCGTCATGCCGCACATGCAGCGAGCGCTCAACCAACTCCCTCGGGACGACCGGCAGATCCTCATTGGACCATGAAAAGACATCCCGATTCTCACGGAGGAAATGGATGAGCTCGCTTTCCTATTTCTCTCCCAACCCGGCGCCAATGATGGCAACACGGTCTGGGAACTCAGGATCGACTTGGACCTTATTTGTCTCCTGGGACGCCTGGAATGCAGTTCCGTACTGGGAACTCGGCATGCCAGGCGCACCGACTTGCGCTGCTTGTGCCAAAGCCACCACCTCGTGTATCTTCTTCTTCTCAGCAGCAATGACCATGGACTCCGCCAGCTGAGAACTCGCGGACGCGCATTCCAAGGAACGCTTGTAATCACCTGAGATGGTGAGGACTCCATTGGGACCAGGGATCTTCATCTTTAGGTAGGCAGCATGGGTAGAGGCCATGAACTTGCTGAGGGCAGGCCTACCGAGTAGAGCATGGTAGGGGCTCTGAAGATCAACTACCTCAAACTGCAGGCTCTCGGTGCAGCAGTTCTCCCTGGTACCGAATAAGACATCCACCCAGATGCGGCCGATTGGAGCACAAGATACTCCCGGCACAATGTCATGGAATGTGGTCCTGCTTGGTATCAACATGTTCTCGGCAAGGCCGAGCTTCTCCAGTGTATCCCGGTACATGATGTTGATGCTTCTGCCGTTGTCTATCAGCACCTTGCTGAACCTGACATTCTTCTGAGTTCCCAAGAAGGTGGGATCCACCACCAGATGTAATGTCCGGGGTATTTTCCTCAATTAGATTTTATTGTTTGTTTTCCTTTTGCATCATCATGTCATCATGCATAGCATTGAATTTTGTTGCACTCTAAAAAAAAATATTTTTTTTCTTCTTCTATAAAACCTAATTCAAGTTTAGAAATCAAAATGATTTGGCATGTTAAATAAATGTTTAATTGGCTTATAGATAGCCTCTATTTTAACATCTAATTATTTTGGAATTTTCTATATGAAATTATTCCTGCAAAAACTAATTTTCTAAATTATGTGATAATTTGGGAAAAAAAAAACAAAAAAAAAATTTGGAAGAGGGCAGGCCAGCCCACCACGGCCAGCCTGACCCAACTCCCACCCTAACCCTAAGCACGCACGCACACCACACACAGACACACACAACGCACGCACACCAGAACCCACCCCAACGCACACAACTCACGCACGCACACGACACACCGAGCGCACACAAAACACGCCCACGCAACGCACACCACACGCACGAAAAAAAGGGGGATCGATCGATCCCAGCGAGGCTGCGTCTCCTCGCTCGGTCCTCCGGTCGAGCGCCGCCAGGACGGAGGCGAGGTCCTCCCGCCGGCGAGCCCAGCTCCGGCCGCCCCCTTCCGTCTGCCCCTCACCTCCTCTCCGCCGCCTAGCGCTCGCCCCGCAGCCTCACACGCGCCGCCACAGCCATGGGCTCCATCGCCGGCGACGCCGTCCGCCTCTCCTACCCGCCCGTCCGCCGCGACGACTCTGTCGTCGACTCCTACCACGGCGTCCAGATCCCCGACCCCTACCGCTGGCTGGAGGACCCGGACTCGGAGGAGACCAAGGAGTTCGTGGAGAGGCAGGCGGACCTGGCCGAGTCCATGCTCGCCGGGTGCGGCGACAGGGAGGGCCTGCACCCGAGCTATCTCCAGCTCGAGCTCTCCTCATGATCTGCTCCACCGTGCCGCCCTCAGCTCGCCGTCGACGACCTCGCCTCTGCCCCTTGCCCGAAGCTCTGTCCCGATGCCGTCGACGGTTCTACAGCTCCAGCCTCCATGTCTTTGCTGCTGCTGACAAGGTGGTTCCTTCCCTGCGCCGGTACCTCGGACCTCGAGCGACCATAAACGCCATCCACGCATGGGTTGCTATGATCGTGGCTTGTAGCCTTCTGGTGCTGATTCCATCCGTGAGGTGCAGTTTCAGGGACCCCGACTCGGCTCGTCTTCCACGACCCTTCCTCGCGCTGTCATGGATGCACAACAAGTGTTCGACGCAAATACCACAAGAGGCCGAGCTCCTTGCGGGCACCCGTTCGTGCCCATGTTCTGTTGTTCTGACCAAGGCCTTTGTGCGTGTCTCTTCGTGACCGAGGTGTAGACCGAAACGTACTGCATCGACAAGATCTTCACCGTCAAGATTCCTAACGAAAAGTCCAAACACGGGAACGCCAACTTCCGCCCTGATTCATACCTCGTCTCCAATACATCGACAAGCACGTCATCGACCCGTGAACATCTACACCGTCGTTCGTACCCATCTTGCCATGTTCGCCTTGCGTTGGCCGCCTTCGTGCGCGTCCATGAATTTCTCATCGACCGGAGATGCGGCACGATCACCTCCGACCCGAAGACTATGCGATAGCGGCTCGCCCATGACTACTACGACTACATCGACTCCGGACGTTGAACGACTACGTCGACGACGATGATCGTGTGGTTCGAGAACGACTACTTCCACTACTTCTTCCACGTCCCGAAGTTTCCGGCGCCGAACCCGAAGATCCTCTCCACACGTGCGAACCCAAACCTTATATATTTATGCCCTATTTTCTATAACATATCAACTATATTTAAAATGTCATCGCATCATGTTTGCATTGCATCTTGTGGGTTTCGGGGTATAGTAATTTCACCTGATAAGTAAATATGGAATGAGTTGGTATAATTAAATATTGTCCCGGTTCCATTTAAATTGTGTATATCATCTATATTATTGCCCCCCATGTTAAACAACATTTAATCTTGATGGGTAAATAAATAACTCGAACCTCCTAAATTAGATGTCGGGCTTCCGGCTCAATTTAAATTGATTTAATTGCATAAATCATAACTAATTCATTTTAACTCCAAACTTGAAAAGTAAAATATGTTTTCCAATCAAAATTCTCTAAACTTTGCAAATATCAACTTTGTTTTATGTTTTGAATAAATTAAATTGCTGAAAACAACTGTTTCTTAATTAATGCATTTAAAATTGTCAATTTAATAACTTGCTCAATTCAAAACCAAATTCCACATATCAAATATGTTTTCCAACCAGAAAAATGCAAGGAATACTAATATGCCATCCATGTTCATGTTTGCACCTTGCATGTTGCATTTGTAGTAGTGTTATGTATGTTCACCTAATAAATAAATATGGAATGTGTTGGGGTATTAAATTCAAATCATGCCCTATTCCATTTAATATTGGATAGATCACCTCTACCTTGTTTAAACCTGTTAATCAACATTTAATATTGACGGTTAGCTAAACAACTTGAACCAATAATTATTTGTCCGGACTCCGGTTCCGATTAAATTGTTTAACTTGTTTCCCCTGTTGCATCTTGCCATGCCATGCATATAAAATAGGATCATGCTGGATCTTTTGCCGTAGAAGTAATTGTTGCATCCGGTGTTTGTTCGAGGTTCGTTGCTTCTTCCCGGATAGGACGTTGAGATGATGTGAGCAACGACAAGTCCTGTGGATGTACCTCTACTTGCTGGATCTCAGGCAAGTATACTCACTTGCTGCCAAATGGCTGCCTTTCATCACTTGTTACCGATTCTTTCTGTTGTTCCTATTCTAGCCTTGATTCGATGCTTGTGTCACGATCCTATTATATGTTTACCTTGCAGCCATGATATAGCCTTTTCCTTCCACTTCCTATTAATTGTTGTTTGTTTACCCTGTTGGCCCTCGTGTCGTAGTTGCATGCTTAGTGTTGTTTGCGCTCAAGTTCTGTTGTCCGTATTATCACCTGTTTAGTTTGATAGTTGGGTTTCAATTCAATCAACAACATGTTAATGTTTTGGGTAATAATAATTTGATGATAAGGCACCGGCAGGAGGCCCGGCGTGGTTTTGAAGCCTGCTAGTGTCGACCCTAATTAGGAAAAGGGTCTTGTCTACTGATCCATGATGAGCGCACTAACCGCATGTGGGAAGCGAGTATAGGCGCCCCCCTCAACTTGATTCGATTCGCATCTCGTCCAAATTGCCACACTTAGTTCGGGCTTTCCATTTGATGCATGCATATGCAGGTGCGAACCCGAGGCCAGGGTGGAACTTTTGTAGTCGGCATTTAGGGCGGCGTGGTCTTCCAGTGCTATGAGGGTCCCCCTTTTCTTCGTGGGGGCTCGATTAGCCGCGCACGCACAGCACGTGGTGCTTTGGGCTTGATGTGAAGCAGAGTTGGGTTGTGTTGAGTACCTCGCTTGGTGGGTTGATCCCCCGTCTGGCGGATTATTCTTACGTGTACGGTCAAATTGGTGCACCCCTGCAGGGTTAAATCTTCTCGAGAAGCCATGTTTTCCGCGGTTATGGTTGACTTGGTGAAAGTACTCGATAACAAGTACTCAGAACAACTTACACCTAACTAATGATAACTTGACTAGTAATAGTCTTATTGACACAATAACTTGATCCATCCTTAATCCAACAGTGTGAGTATCCTTGGGTTGCTTCCTTAGTAGGGGGTGACATTGGATGGGTATTGTTTGGTGAGTAGTTGTAGTTGGTTACGATACGCTATCTTATCCCCCTCTTTTAGCCGGAAGTTGTATCGAGTTTCTGTAGTTGGTTAGTGCAGCCCGCTGCCGCTTATTTGCTATAATCCCTTCCTTTCCGTTGAACCCAAAGTATTTGTATCGTGTGATGACTGGCTACGCCGGTATCTTGTGAGTATGGTTTATCCACTTGCCAGTACTTAACCGTACTGACCCACGAATCTGTTTCGTGGCTGCATATTCAACATTGCAGTCAACAGGTTTGAAGTCTGACGACGTTAGCTTGGGAATCCCTCCGGCTTGGCCTGGGCAGGGATTGGACGCCATCGGTTATCTTCAGGACTCTTAGTCCAATTTGTATCTTGTCCGTAGTCGGACACTATGTTGTTTCTTCCGCTGTTATTTGGATCTTTGTGTTGTATCAGTTGTATCCCTGACTCGTTTGAGTCATCTTGTAAATCTCTTTTCTGTTGTTGTTGTGGATTATTCGTGAACGGTTGTAATGTTAGCACAAGTGGCAACCTGGAATCGGTTATTATGTGGATTTTGGCGGGAATGCTGAAATCTGCATAGTGCCCGATCTCGGGGCGTCACACCAGAGCATAGCTACCCGGGTTGGGCATCACCCTAGGATGATCAGCTCTGGACCACGTGATCTCTTGGTTGCACCAGTGCAGGTAGTGAGGCACAGCAGGGATCACAACATTTACTTCCATCGCACGCCTGTGCAGTGACTGCTTGTCGGCTGGCTCGGTGGTGAAGATCATGTAGCTCTCATGGTGTTCCTGGTACTGGTTGCGGTCTCCCCCACCATTATTGCCGTTGTTGTTGTTGTAGTTCATGTTGTTGTTGTTGTTGTTGTTGTTGTTGTTGTTGTTGTTGTTGTTGTTGTTGTTGTTGTTGTTGTTGTTGTTGTTGTTGTTGTTGTTGTTGTTGTTGTTGTTGTTGTTGTTGTTGCGGTTGTTGTTGTTGTTGTTGTTGTTGAAGTTGTGGTTGGCTCCCTGAGCCACTTGGTTCACATTCTCCCTTCTCGGAAACACTGCCGGCCTGGGAGCAGCTGCCCGAACAGACTGCACGTTGGCTCCCGAGAGTGGCAGAGGAGGTGGAGGAGACAGCTGAACAACGTCCTCATTCTTGATTTGGTCCCACCAGCTGCACTGCCGGGTAGTGTGGTTGGCTGGCCTACTCGGATGCCGAGTATGGAAGCTACACGGCCCAACCTTCATGTTCTCAAAGATGAAGCTTGGAGCTGGATCCGGGTTGCTGCTACTCTGCTGGGGTGCATTGTATGGCTTCTTGATGCCTTGGCCCTGATTCTGGTTCTGCCCGTACTGGGCTCTAGCAGTTTTTTGCCTTTGGGTACCCCCAGCAGCCGTAGTCACAGCATTCACCTCCTCGGGATCATACCGAGTATCCATGCGGTCACCTCTGCGCTTGTTTCTAAAGTCATTGCGCCTGCTGCTGTCTTGGTGCTTCCTTCTCGGCTCAGGAGAATCAAGCAGAGGCTGAGTTGGGTCACCGAGCGCATACATATCTGCAATCTTGATTGTCTCGGCGAGCGTACTCGGCATCTCTCTCTGCAGCTTCTGCCACAACATGTTGCCATGCTTGCAGCCTTGAGCAAACCAAGTAATGGCCTGGGCCTCATTCACACCCTCACAGGTGTTCCTCAAGGTACTCCACCGAGTAAGGTACTCGCGGTCAGTCTCCTCTTCCCGCTGCTTGCAAGCGGACAGTTGTTGCGGCCTATTCGGCCTCTTGTACGTGCTGGTGAAATTGCTGATGAAGGCTTCCGAGAAGTCTAGCCAGCAGTGGATACTGTCCTTAGGCAGGTTGTTGAGCCAAGTCCGAGCAGGGCCCTCCAGCATTTGCGGAACATACCGCACAGCCCATCTCCGGTTGCCGCCTGCGATATGCACAGCGGCAACGTAGTCGCTCAGCCAGTCTTCCGGCTTGGTGCTGCCATCATAACACTTGGTCCCCCTAGCCAGCTGGAAATGGTTCACGGAGGGCTCCTCCATGATGCGGCGACCAAAGCAATCTGGGCCAGGTGGCCCCCTGTTCTCGAGCTGCGCAGACCGGTTGATCCGGTCCAGCTTATATCTTGCATCACTGGGCTCCAACATGCGGTCACCCAGACGGTCAGTGAAATCTCTTGGATCAGCATAGCCGGCTAGACCCATCGCCGAGTAGCCATCATCGTAGCGGTTCTCCTGCACAACTGCGGGCTGCACCACCGGGTTGGATGCTGGCGCAGCCGCACGCGACTGTGCTGCCGCTGGCTGGTGCGTCCTCTGCCGAGTAGGCTGAGCGGCAGGACGCCGAGAAGGTCTTGCATGGTCTCCTTCTTGCCTCTTGCTGTGAGCTTTATTGGCTTGATAGCCTTCTCCTGCAGTATTGTGTTTCTGACCGCGCTGCCGCGACACAGTGTGTTGTTTTGCGGCGACAGCCGGGTCGTACACCTGCATCTGTCTACTCTTCCCAGAGTGCACACTTTGGCCCCTCTCATTGCCGGGAAGCGGCGATGAGGCCTGATCCGTAGATCTGACCGCACGCGAGTGCACAATCTGAGAAGCGCCAGCACCCGGATTGGCTTTCCAGAACTCCTCGTTCTGCCTGCCGGTCTCTAGCACTAGCTCGTTGAGTCTCTCCTGCTGCCTAGCGCGTGCGTCGCCAGTGAGATGCGGCAACTCAGCAGCCACTGCCTCCGCAGCCCTAAGAGTTTTGGCGGGGGTGCTGTATCTAGGCCTACCAACAGTGTCCAAACTAGCAGATTGGCTAGCAGCCCTACCATCTCTAGCCAGCTCAGCTCCTAAGTTGCGACGAGTAACGCCTATCTTGCTAGGCAGCCTAGAAATAGGAGTAAAGCCATGCGCTGCATTGTACTCGTTTTGCACCAGGTTAAGCTCAAGCCTAACCTTCTCCAGCTGCTGGGTCTCCGAGAGTAGCGCTTGACGCTGCTGCTCGATTTCTCCCCGGCAATGGCTGATACGTATCCCCTTGCAGAATAGTTTGGAGGTGAGAGACTCCCCTTACAGAAATCCTCTTCCTCCCCGGCAATGGCTGATACGTCATAAACGTATCCACAATTTCTGATGTTCCATGTTGTTTTCATGCCATATGCTACATGTTTCCTTTACACTTTATGCCATTTTTATCGATTTCCTGGGACTAACCTATTGATAAGATGCCTCATAGCGAGTCCCTGTTTTTTGTTGTTTTAGTTTCAGAAAAGTTGTTCTCAAAGTATTCTCGGAATTGGACGATTTGAAGCCCGAAAGTCTTAGAAAGTTGTGGCGCACACGGAGTCTAGAGGGGGCCCGGAGGGACGCCACATGGGCCCCACACCATGGGTGGGCGCGCCCCCTGGCCGCGCCCAGGGGTGGTGTGGCCCCCTGGCTGCCCACCGATGTTGCCCTCTTGCCTATATATTCTTCTCGAAGGGTTAAGCTGTCGTGGGATTTTCACGGCAAGTGTCCTCATCGGAGAACTAGATTGTGAGGTCATTGCTACTGAGCGAAGCTTCGAAAGGGTTAGGACGGAAATGAGAGACGCAAGTTTACCCGGGTTCGGCCCCTCTACTGAGGGTAAATCCTACTCTTGCTTTCTTACTATTGGGAAAACAAAGTCTCGATTACAAAGGGCGATTATGGCTCTCGATGTCTCGAGCTACCTTGCTATTGACTTAGAACTTGTCTATCTACGTACCATGGCCTCGCCTTATATAGTGGACGAGTTCCTCGGGTTACAAGGGGATACGTGTTATGTCGGATATATACCAAATAGGGGTATATCAGATGGTAGTCAAAGTGCCGGATTACCAGGGTGGCCCAAGCGGTAGTGGGCTGTGGTCCATTGGGCGGCCCAGTAACCCGACGCACAGAAGCCGGATTCTAGAAGGACCCGGATCACGGCCCACATGATCTGGCTTGGAGGAGAAGACGGATTCCTTACTTTCCAAGTTATAGTTACCGTAGTCTTCTAGGTTTCCTATTCTGTAAGCCCTAATCCGGCTATTATATAAAGCCGGACGGGAGATAAGTTTGATAACGAATAACAGAGAAGAAGCTATAGGCTAACTCGCCGGGAAGTCGATCCTCTGCGAATAGTTAGATCCAAACCTCACATTGTAATTCAATATCCAGGCTTTAGTCCTGATTAGTGAGAAGTGCAGGAGTAGGCACGTCGTACTGTCGCGACGTACCGAACCTGGGTAAATCCTGTGTTCTCTGATCACCACACGATCCCGTTACCCCACGTCTCTACCGTAGTCTCATGGCACCCCCGTCTATGAAAACTACTACGATGTCTCGACAGTTGGCGCCCACCGTGGGGCAAACGGCGTCAGGCGTGAAGTTCCGATCTGGGATACTCGGCGGAATCGGAAGATCAATCACTGTCGGAAGCCTGGAGTTCGACGACGACGTCGGACGCTTCCTCGACAACGGATCCTACATACCGGCGCAAAACCACCTGGTAAGTGCATGCGTGTTACCGATCGGATCTGCTAACATCTTTATCAGACTAACTGCAGAAGCAATGGGGTTTTGCGGTGGAAGCAAATATTTCCCACCTGCCCTATACCCAGTCGAAGATGACTATGATACCGGATTCTGCTCAGATCGCCGACAAAAAAGTGATACACACTTTATCGGCATGGTGCAATGCGAAGTCGCTGAAAACACGGATGACGGAAATCCCGTGCAAGAGGCAGATAACAACGCACCCGTCAGAGAGGCGGAAGATTCGACACCCGTCAACATGACGATGAACTCGGAAGCTGACTCTGTACTAGCCGCCACTGAGGCGAGATTAGAATGAGAAACCGGATCAGATGATTTTGATTCCGAAGACGAAGACGCGGACGCCTTCGAAAGGAAAGTTAAATCTTTTCAAGAGGGATTCCATGAAGTACTAATGGCGAAACCGGCTGATACCACGGACGCCGGCAGCCAGGAAAGCCCTAAAACTCCTCCGCCAGAGGAAGAGAGAGAAGACGGAGAAACGTCTCCGATATTTCCTAATGTAAAGGAATTGACAGAAGATGACCCTGTCAAAAAGCCTCCCTCTTCCAAGAAAAAGCACCGTGCTGCTAAGAAACTCCAATACAAAATCCGGAAGAAAAAATCAGCTGATCTAGCTGATGAAAACCTGGAAGTAGGAGATGCTAGCGGAACAAAGCCCGCGGAGAAGAAAATCAAAGAAATCCTTGCTCCGCCAATGACGGAACAGGAAGAACAGCAGCTATTGCAAACACCAGTGGGATTAAACGAACCCCCTGAGATGCTGGAAGCCAGGAGACGAGCTTTCCAACGGCAACAGCAACATCTACTCAGAACTCGTGAACACCTCCAAAAAACCCAGGATGACATTAAGCTCATGAAGGAAGAAATCGAGGAGTACGAGAGAAAGAATAGATCTGGCATTAAACCTACAAGGTTACCCGGAATCGTAAGACCGGAAGTACTGCCGCCAAAGGAAAGGTTTCACAACCCATCTTGGCAAAAGCAGGTAAACGGCAAAGATGCCAGAGGCGAACCAATATACAAAACCGCAGCAGAAAACGTGGAAGCAGCGTTCGCCATCCTGAACAATGACATGTACTCCAATGGTGAAAAACTTCAAGGGGTGTATGCTTTCCTAGGAAAAGCATTGCAACAACAACAGCGGGGCCAAGAGCGATCAGGAAGGCTGCATGATAACTCCGCCCTATGCAAAACAGCTACTTGCGCCGCTGGAGCACCTGGACCAGAGGAACCTGGAGATTCAGACAATTCAAAGGATAAAAAAGAGGATCCGAGAAAAGACAAGAAAAATCCCGACAATAGGGATGAAGCGTCCCGAACCGGATCCCATCCCCCAAAAGGTGGACTCAAACCCCACGATCGGGAAGAAAAATACCGGAATGATGTCAAAACAATGCCACCTCCGAGAAACCCAGCTGAGAAAGCCGAAAGATACGATATACCTCACAGACGTGAGAGATCCCGGACGCCTCCTAAGGACAAAGAAAGGCACAGGAGCAGGACTCCGCCTAATCCAGAAGGGCGTGATCACGGAAGAGATAGACACAATCCCGGAAAAGCGCGTTCGCGCAACAATGGAAAAGAAAGGAGTAGATCCCCTTCTGTCCATTCAGCTGGAAGATATTCCGCACACATTGATAGAGCGGAAAAGGATGATCTAAACTTTGGTCATAAGTGTTTCACTGACAGGATCCGAAGGATAACCCTGCATTCCAGCTTCGCCAAAGTCGGTCCAACGTACCAGAAATACACCGACAGCACAAACCCGGACACCTGGCTCTCAGACTACTATACAGCCGTCCAGATCAACAATGGGACAGACCTGGAAGCTGTCAAGTTTCTTCCCCTATTGTTACTGGACGGATCCAGAGATTGGATCAATGGATTACCATCAAGAACTGTCGACAGCTGGGATGATATGGCTAGAGTATTTACTCAACATTTCCGGGGAACGTACAAACGCCCGAACAGCATCAACCAGCTGAACCGTTGCACCCAATTCGAGGATGAACCATACGTGGATTTCATCTCCAGATGGACGGCAATGAAGAATAGTTGTTCTGGAGTAACTGACGTACAAGCAATGCATGCTTTCGTCAATGGCCTAAAACCCGGACTTGTACCGTTCATGGTTGGTTCCAAACAGCACAAAGATCTCGGATCTATGCTTACAACCGCCAACGAACACGCTGCAGCCGAAGACGACATCAGAGCAAGAGGGGGCAATATCGAATCACTGATACTTGCCAAGAAAACTCCTCGTTCTGACAAAAAAGGAACTCCAGAAACAACGACAAAACCCAAAGAGGTCAACATAGCCTTTGGAAGTGAAAAAGGGAATAAGTGGAAAGGACACAGTCCAGATCCAATCAACTACACTCCAGAGGAGTGGGAGAGGATTAAGTCGGAACCCTGTGTCCACCATTCACAATTTGGGAAACCCACCCATACAAACGCGCAATGCCGGCTGAATAAGCACATGAAAGGCAGTGCAGGATCCGGAAATAAGGGGAAGGGTTCCAAAAGGAAACCCGCCAAACAAAAGCCAGAAGCTGACAAAGAAGACAGTGAATCAGACACTGATGAAAAAATCCAGGAACAACAGCGAAAGGGCGAACCCAAATTTCCGAGAGTTGATGGAGAAGCAATGCTAACATTCCTAGCAACTCCGTCAGCAAAGGTGGCCAAAAGAACACTTCGAGAAATAAACGCAGTTGTTCCGGCAACCCCGAAATTCTTGAAGTACTCCAACACACCAATTACCTGGGATCAGTCTGATCATCCCGGGAATATCCCTGAACCCGGCACACAAGCTCTTGTCGTAAGCCCTATTGTCCAGAACACTAGGCTAAGAAGAGTGCTGATGGATGGAGGATCCAGCATTAACATAATGTACCTGGATACACTGAAGCATCTGAAGATTTCCGAGTCCCAGCTCAATTACAGCAACATACGCTTCCATGGCATTGTTCCTGGCAGACAAGCACGATCCCTAGGAGAAATTTCCCTAGATGTCACCTTCGGAGATAAAGATCACTTCCGGCAGGAAAAAGTATCCTTCGAAGTAGTGCCGTTCGAAAGCGTGTATCACGCAATACTCGGACGTCCAGCTTTCGCCAAATTCATGGCAAGATCCTGTTATATCTATAACAAGCTGAATATGCCAGGACCCAAAGGAGGAGTAATCACCATAGCCGGTGACTTCAAGCTGGCAAACGAGTTGGAGAAAGAAAACGCCCTTTGCGCTCAGAGGGTCATAGCAAAGGAAGAACTGAAGGAATTAGCCAAGGAGGTATCGCTGACAGAAATGCCGGCAGGAAAAGAAACTCGGAATCCAACAGACAGCTTCAAGGCGTCTGAGAATACAAAACAGGTAATCCTAGATCCCAAAGATCCGACAAAGTTCGTCGTAATAGGGACTGGGATGAGTGACAAATAGGAAGGCGAGCTCATCAAGTTCCTCCGTGAGAACTGGGATATTTTTGCCTGGTGTCCAGCTGACATGCCAGGCGTACCCAGGGAACTTGCTGAGCACCAACTCAAGGTGATTCCAGGATCAAAACCCGTCAAACAAGGTCTCCGTCGATTTGACGGAAGAAGACGGAAGGCTATTGGCAAGGAAATTATCCGGCTTTTAGCAGCAGATTTCATCCAGGAAGTAATCCACACTGAATGGTCTGCAAATCCGGTATTAGTACCGAAGAAAGACACTACTGCTCTTAGAATGTGTATAGATTACACAGGCTTGAACAAATTGTGTCCGAAAGATAGGTTCGCGTTACCGCGAATCGATCAAATAATAGATGCCACTGCATGCTCCAAGCTTTTGTGCTTTTTGGATGCATACTCCGGGTACCACCAAATACGCATGAAAAAGGAAGATCAAATTAAGACTTCTTTCATAACCCCATACGGGACGTACTATTATGTAACCATGCCATTTGGCCTGAAGAACGCAGGTGCAACCTACCAGCATTGCATGCAACGTTGTTTGCATAGTCGGATTGGCAAAAACGTCCATGTTTACGTGGACGATATTGCTGTCGTAACCAAGGAAAAAGATACACTCCTTGAGGATCTGCGAGAAACTTTCGAAAACTTACGCACCTACAAGATGAAGTTAAATCCATC
The DNA here is from genome assembly GCA_028641055.1 of Alopecurus myosuroides. Classification (NCBI taxonomy): domain Eukaryota; kingdom Viridiplantae; phylum Streptophyta; class Magnoliopsida; order Poales; family Poaceae; genus Alopecurus; species Alopecurus myosuroides. The sequence continues at coordinate 111,038,520 of CM054058.1, read as the reverse complement.
TAAGTGCGTATTCGGGGTTCCCTCAGGAAAACTTCTGGGCTTCATCGTTTCTCACAAAGGAATAGAGGTTAACCCGGAAAAGATCAAAGCCATCTTGAACATCTCGAAACCTACGTGTGTAAAAGATGTCCAAAGATTGACGGGTTCCGCCGCTGCCGTCAGCAGATTTATTAGTCGGCTGGGGGATAAAGCCTTACCACTCTACAAGTTGCTGAAGAAATCCGACAAGTTCAAGTGGACAGCGAAGGCATGGGAATATCTAGCAGTTATGTCCCTTATATACTTAGTTCAATTTCTATGTAAACATCTTTTGAGATCATGAAATAAAGTGTCGGAATTCTGATATCCATGTTTTTACAAGTTCATTCTAGTATAAAGCATGATTCCGCCTCATCTATTTCCCAATGATCTTACAAAACACTCAATGTTAACCCGAATTGTGCCTGCGTACTCGGCGTTAAAAAACTGAATGATTTTTCAGCCTACTAACGGCTAAAGGAAACTTGAATTTTCCTGCGTGCCCAAGTTTCATTTAAAAAATTCCTTGCTTCTCTAAGCATTATCTGATTGCTTATGTGTTGGGTCACTGGAGCTAGTTAGTAAAAATGCCTTTAGCATGATCCATGTTTTCGAGTTTAAACTGATTGGTTATACCCAGTTACTCGGCATGACGATTCATAATGCTATTGAGCCATTTCAAACACTAAGGACAGTTAAAACATATACGCCAGAGAACTTAGAAGATAAAGGAATAATAAAATCCGAAAACCTTGCAAAGAATTTCATAATTAAGACTGCAAAAGATGGAGTTCTCATTCATGCAAAAGGAATAGAAGCATTACAATTTGAATTACATTATAAAAGTAAAGTAATGCTCCTATTTGTCTACTTTCACCATCCAGGTTCAAGGCAGCCCTTCAAGCATCCGACTCTTCTTCGCTGCTATCATCCTCGGGGGCTGCAGGGACCTCCTCTTCCGGATAAGTGATGGAGATATTCACCATGGAGGCAATCTTGGTGGCATGGCCTTTGATTTCATCAAAGATTGTATTCCGCTGAGCTTCCGTGTATCCTTGAGGGATACCGGACGCCACGCGCCAAGACTTTGCACCAGGGTAGTGCATACGCATAAGGCCAAGCGCCATGCGTGCACCGCCCCGTGCAGCGGAGCGTAGGATGGATTCCCTGGACTCCACCACCTCCATAATGGCACCCGGAAGTTTTTCAACTTCCGAGAACTCCCCAGTCCTTGAGGGAATGAACTTGTTGACCAGCTGCATGCCAGCAGCTCTGATCGAAGTCCAGGTCTTCCCAAAAGCTCGGATTCTATCAATCCGAGAAAGATCTGGGCTATCTCCTGTTTTTCAACAAAAACAACCAAGAAGGTTAAGTAAAAAAGCAGAGAAACACAGCAAGACTGGGAAGAATGGTAAATGCAGAAAAAACTTACCGACAAGTTTGTCAATTTTGGAGCCTTCCTCCAGGCGCAGGTTCAGAGCAGCTTCCAAGTCCTGAATGGTGGACTTGTCCTTCTCCGCCTGTGCGGAAGCCTTGGATTGAGAAACTCCAAGGGCCAGATTGCTGGCTTCCAGATCTTTTTGAGCCTTCACAAGATCCTTGTGAAGGTCCAAATTTTCCTTTCGGAGAAACTCGGCATTGCCGGCGTCTTCAGCTATTTGCTTGGTCTTAGCCAAAGCAGCTGGAAAGCAAGGAAAATTCCGAGTTTAGAAAACTTCCGGAAAAAGTACTTAGACAAAAAGTTGAATCGAAAACTTCAGAGGAAAAACGCTTACCTGTTGTTTCCGACAACGCTAGCTGAGACGATGCCAGCTCTGTCTCTCTCTCCTCAAGAATAGAAAGAAGATTTCTAACTTCTTTATTCTTGATGGAGAGTTTGTTGAAAACTTCCATGTTAATGGCTTCAGCGGTTTGCTGGAACATGACAAGGAAAAGAATGAACATAAAGCATCAAGACAAAAAAGCATACATTTTGTTTAATGCTTGGGGGCTAGAGTTACATACCTGGCTCATTCGTTGCAAACCCGCCAAGTTTTCATTGAACTCTTTTGCGTATTCTGCAAAAAGAGTTTCGGCTGCGCTTGGGCCGTCATTGATGATCTTGAAGTCCTTGTCAAAGGTAGGAATCTCCTCGTCGAATGTCCGAGAAGATTTTCCCACCTCTGGAGCCGCCCTTTCCCTCGTGTCCGTGTTCGACACGACGGGCTGGCTGGGCTCTAGCGGCTTGGTGGTGGGGGTTGTAGCATGCTCTTCCGCCATCGTGGACAGTGTGTCCGGGGCGATGACGGGAGAAGGTTGAGCGCCTCGGCTGGACACAACTTTGTGTTTCTTCAACTTCCTCGGCTTAAGGTTGGAGGGAGGTAGGCTAAAAACCAAAAACCCGAAAAAAGTTAAAATTCCGAAGACGAAAGAAAAACTTCGACAAAAGAAAATAACCCTCATGATCTAACCTGGAGGTGGCGACGGGAATTCCGTCAAGGTCGATAACTTCCTCAGAGGAAGAAATCTTCTTGCGCTTGCGCCCACCTGTAGAGGCGGTACGCAATGCATCCAACTCAGCTTCGGAGGCCAGCTCCGAGTCTGGAAGTTCAGCGATCTGTTGAAAATAAAAATCAGAGTTAGAAGCGAGAAAATCCGAGAAAGAATGTCAAAACTCTACCCAAATGACGGAAAAAATACCTTGGGAGCCAGATTGTCGGCCGTATACATCGGCCGACTCGCTTCGTATTGGTCGCGTGATGCGACCAACTGGTTCACGCGCCGTCGAAGATCCCTCGCGGACCAGTCTTTGCTGGTTGTACGCATTGGGTCGTTGGCACCCGTGTAGTCGCAAAGAAGGCGGCCACCGTGATTGGCCAACGGCTGGATCCGCCTATCCAACCAGCAAAGGACCGTGTCCATGCCGGTTAGAGTTGGATCGGAGGAAGTGAGCTTGGCGATGCGCCGCTTAATCCTTAGAAGATCAGGCGGCAAGACTTGGACGGCTTCCGTTCCCCAATTGTCTTGGGGAACACCAGCATTGTTTGGAAAAGGTGGAACCCCGATGGCCTTTTTTGGGAAAGGCACATCGGGATGGTAGAAGAAAGAACCCGTCCAAAATTTGACGGATTCCGATGTCTTGATCTTGGGGAACCAATCTTCCCTAAATCTCCTAAGAGTAAAGGAGATGGTTCCGCAAGTCGGGAGTGCGCCCTCCGAAGAGTTCCGCTTAACCCCGAAACAATACATCCAGAAATCTAGCCTAGGTTCTATACCTAAGAAACCCTCGAACAGAGCATGAAACCCGGCCATATAGAGAATGGAGTTGGGTGGCAGGTTGTGAGGCTGGATGTTATAGTGGGAGAGGACTTGGAGGAAGAAGGCAGAAGGCGGCAATCCCATATCTCTTAAGAGATGGGAGGAGAGAAGAACCCGTTCGCCGTCGGATGGCAGGGGTTCGTTCTCGTCTTCAGGGAGCCGCCATTTCCCTTTCAGGATCAATCCCTCCTTCTCCAGGTTTGGAAGGAGGGCTGGCGGAATACTGCAGGCAATCCAGTTGCCTGCAGTTTCCACCTTATCATCCGCTCCGGCGGCGGCGGACGCAGCGGCTGCGGCAGCGGCGAGCTCGTCGCCGAGAAGCGTGATTTTCTCCTCCGCCGTCTCGGGAGAGAACGGCGGAGAAGGCGCAGAGCTCGTGTCCGCAAGATTCGCGGCGCCGGAAGGATCACCTCCGCTCTCCGCAGAAGCCGCGGTCTTTTCCGGCTCACCGCTAGCGTGCATTCGGGAGCCTAGCACTGGATCTAGGTCGTTGATGATTTCTTCGATGGTGTGCGCGGCGGAGTGAGCGGGAGAAGGCAGTGAGGATGCCATTGGGTGGGGCGCGGTTCGTCTCCGGTGATGCCCTGGGTGCGGTGTGCGCTCGGGAACGGTTCTTCGCTTGAGTGCTTGTGCGCAGCAATGGCGTGGAGAGTGAGAGAGCGGAAGGAATTCAGCGAGGACGAAGAAGACTACTTATAGCCGGAAATCCGTCAAGATACGTGCCAACGGCTATTTTTGACCGTTGGACGATCAACGCGTGTCACTCGCCGGAAAATCCGGGAAATGAAACGACAGGGTAATGATGGCTATCTCCTCGTTTCCCGTGAGAATCTGTCAGAGATACGTTACTGGGTTTCCCGCGTGAAACCCAAACGACCCTTACGTCAGCATGATTAAAGCGCTGACGTAGGAAGTTCCTTCTCCGCGAAGGATCGTGAGAGAAAAGCCGAATTTTCAGGATTCCGAGTTTCACGTTACCACCTCTTTTCAAAGAAGAATAAGAAGAATCAAGACTGCTGATCGAAATTTCTCGGACAAAGCACATTTGGCGAAAGGCGGCGAATCAGAGTTTTAATCCTTCTTGGGGGCTACTGTCGGATATATACCAAATAGGGGTATATCAGATGGTAGTCAAAGTGCCGGATTACCAGGGTGGCCCAAGCGGTAGTGGGCTGTGGTCCATTGGGCGGCCCAGTAACCCGACGCACAGAAGCCGGATTCTAGAAGGACCCGGATCACGGTCCACATGACCTGGCTTGGAGGAGAAGACGGATTCCTTACTTTCCAAGTTATAGTTACCATAGTCTTCTAGGTTTCCTATTCTGTAAGCCCTAATCCGGCTATTATAAAAAGCCGGACGGGAGATAAGTTTGATAACGAATAACAGAGAAGAAGCTATAGGCTAACTCGCCGGGAAGTCGATCCTCTGCGAATAGTTAGATCCAAACCTCACATTTAATTCAATATCCAGGCTTTAGTCCTGATTAGTGAGAAGTGCAGGAGTAGACACGTCGTACTGTCGCGACGTACCGAAACTGGGTAAATCCTGTGTTCTCTGATCACCACGCGATCCCGTTACCCCACGTCTCTATCGTAGTCTCATGGCACCCCCGTCTATGAAAACTACTACGATGTCTCGACAGGTTACACCCGTCCTCAGAGTCCTGGCGTGCTTCGGTCCCGGGACGTTCTATCCGGTTTACTCCATGACCCGTACGCCCCTGTCCGGCCTCGGACCGTTTCCACCGGTCTTGGGCTTCTGTATTTTCTAACCCAGACTACGGGCCGGGTCTGCTTTCCTTTCTGGATTATATCTAAGGATGACCCGGGTCTTCTCATGCTTGTTGGCCACTTTTTTTGAAGATTGTACCGTAGGGAAAAATCCCTACGGTTAGATTTTCAAAATTATGTGGGGCAAACAGAATGCCACCAAAGTTACATATGTGTTACATAAGGTAGTTCAAGGAGGTAAAAAATAAAGGCTACAATACATCATGTGACAAGGTTCCTAACCCAAGCAATGAGGGGTTCCCTAAGAGAGTCTTTCACTCTATACTGGTGCAACATGATATCAGATGAAAACCTAATATGCCAACTCAAGTAGGAAGCCTCCTTGGATTGGAAAATCAGATCATTCCTAGTCTTCCATATGTTCCATGTAGCACAAGCAAAAATCTCCAGAAAACAGGGCCCGCGAAAGTGCAACCTAGCCAAAGTAATCCTATCCAGAATGGTCTTGGTGAGATCCCAATGAATGCCTAGTGCAATCCAACAATCCCTGGCAAAGCTACATTCAAAGAACAGATGGCTAATAGATTCATATGTGTTGCTGTCACATAAAACACAGGAATACCCCTCAGGTAGATGTCAGTGTCTGCGGCTTAAAAGATCTCTGGTGTTCAGATGATCATTGAAAAGGAGCCACAGGAACACCTTCAGTTTAGGGAGGCATCGGGTAGCCTAAATATCCTTGATGAGGTGATGACAATGGATATTATTAAAGAGGAATTATAAAATCGTGCAGAGCTGTAATGTCCATTGCCCCAGCAATATTGTACCTGATCATGACTAGAATGGTCCAGATCAATTTGTTCGATAATCTGTGATAGGTCCTGATATTCCTCATATGCTTGCACAGATAATGGCTAGAGCAAATGAATCTTGTAAATTATGTGAATTGCATATCTGTGCCACGGAGGAATCCTCATTAAGTACAAATGAGTATAGTCTAGGCCAACGATTCACAGAGAGTAAAGTATTGCCCTGCCAAAAATCCTTCCAGAAAAGAGTATTACATCCATTTCCAATATTGAAACGAGCAATACTGCGATATAAAGGTATAAGCTTGAGGATATCCCTCCACCAGAATGAACCCTTAACAGCTTGAGCATGTGGTGGAGAGTGATCATATAGATTCCAAACAAGTCTGACCCAAGGTGTATCATAATGATTATAGAACTTGTGTAAGTATCTGATCAAGAGTGCATTATTTTGGAGCTCAAGATTCATGATACCAAGACCCCCATGTTTTTTGGGCTTACATACCATCTCCCAGGCAGCTAAAGACTGAGGTGTAGCAGAACCTCCCTCTTTGGCCCATAGACAGTGACGTCGTATACGATCAAATGAGCGAATAATAGTTTTAGGCAGCTTGATGGAGCCTAAAAAATGTGTTGGAAGGGATGATAGGACTGATTGTATCAGTACCAAACGCCCACCATAATCCAGATATCTGGAGCAGGCATTCAATCTTCTCTCCATAGCTAGCTTCTTATGAACCGGATAGTGATGCTGGGAACGGCCAGAGTATTTTCCGGTTCATGTGGGAGGTAGATAAGTCTCCTCCTTACCTATTATCCCAACATTAGCCCCCCAGGTTAACATGAACGCTTAAGTTCAAACTTACGTTGTTCAAGTTAAGCTTTCCTGGAAAAACTTAGACGCGAATCTGTTAGTTCGAGAAATAATCCTCCAGATTATTCGGGGATCATCATTATCTCCAGGATCACATCGTTTCGTTTTTGAACTTGCAAAGATAACCTTGCACTTTTATATCCAAGATCTCAGGAACCAAAAATACTTTGGTTTATCCCGGATTTTTCTCCACGCATTTAATGCATTTTTCTCAAAAAATCTCCCTGTTGTAGTTCCGATCTTCTCGTATCTTTTCGAAAAGGACTAATCCTGGGGGTTGTTGATGGTGCCTTGACGTTAGGCTGACGTTGGTAAACCCCAAGAGAAAGGTTGTGAAGAGTGCAGCAACAAGTTTTCCCTCAGAAAAGAAACCAAGGTTGAATCGACCAGTAGGAGGACATGCAATCTCTGAAGGTTGATGAAGCTGAGGTGCCAGGGCGCACTACCGGTTCAGCAGCAACATGGAACCTACATAACACAATCAAATCACTTTGTCCCAACGTAGCTGTGAGTTTGTCAATCTCACCGGTTTTGGTGAACACAAAGAGGTTAAACGTATGGTGAGGAAAATAGTAGGAAAATAGTATGAAGGCAGTAGTAGCAGTATGAAAGCAGTGTGAAAGTAGTAGGTGTTTTATCAGTATGAGGAAAATGGACCGGGTTCCACAGTTTACTAGTGGTGTCTCTCCAGGAAAGATAAATAATATGTGTGGTGAACAAATTACAGCTGGGCAATTGACATAAATGAAGGCTGCACCGTAGTGCATATGCAAGACATAAAGTTTACTATGTGATTCATACAGGCATTACAACAAAATACATAGACCGTCATCCAACTGCATCTATGTCTAATAATCCACCCTCCGAATTTCATCCGAACAAACGTTGGGTATTAAGTTGCTAGAAACAGATTATCGCAGTAAGCAAAGTGTGTAATGTAGACAATGTAAACTAGGTAAACACCGTTCTTTTCTCCCTAAAGGCAACATCACATCATCCATCCGTCACGTTTCTGTCACTCGAGCACAGATGCAAAGGAGGCATGAACCCACTATCGAGCATAAATACTCCCTCTTGGAGTTACTCGCATCTACTTGGCCAGAGCATCTACTAATAACAGAGAGCATGAAGATAACATGATAGATTGATAACCAGAAGACATAGCATTCAACATTCATCGGATACCAGCAAACACAACATGTAGCATTACATAAAGATGATCTCGATCATGTGAGGTAGCTCACGAGATCTAAACATGAGGTACAAAGTGGAGAGGACAACCATCTAGCTACTGCTATGGACCCGTAGTCCAGGGATGAACTACTCACGCGTCACTTCGGAGGAGGGCATGGTGGTGTAGACCCCTCCGGTGATGAATTACCTCCTGACAGGGTGCCGTGGAGAGCTCGAGAACCCTCCCGATCTCGGGATGACGATGACGGCGGCCTCGGGTCTTTCTCAGGACGAAGTGGTATATTTTTAAGGTTTACGCCTCGGGGGGCATAAATAGCCAAAAGGGCAAAGGCGGTGGAGTCCTGGGGGGCCTACACCACCCCATGGCGCATCCAGGGGCACGCCGCCCTATAGTGTGGGCCCCCTGTGGCCTCCCTCCGGGTCTCTTGGGGACTGCGTGGAACCTTCGGGAATTCTAGGACCTCCAGACTTCGAATTTTCCAATTCTGAGAATATTTCCAGAACAAATTTTCTGAAACTAAAAACAACAGAGGAACTGGCTATGTGGCATCTTGTCAATAGGTTAGTCCGGAAAATTGATAAAAATGACATAAAGCGTATAGAAAACATGTAGGAAACAACATGAAAACAACATGGAACATCAGAAAATAAGGATTCGTTTATGACGTATCAACATCCCCAAGCTTAGTTCCTACTCGTCCTCGAGTAGGTAAACGATAAAAACACATAATTTCTGAGGTGATATGCTACCAACGTAAACTTGATCATCAATAACGTAAAAGCATAAGTAAGCTGAGATCATAGAACTTCAACACAAGCATGATAAATAGAATTTTAATAATAAAGCATAGCAATCAGCTTCCATCATGATAAGTAACACAAATAAAAGATCATGAATAACAATGCAACGGAAGATATACGTTTGTTTCAAGTATAGAGAAAACATGTTAAGGTGATATTTCGCTAGTCCTTAAGAGTGGGGCAAAACAAAAATGCTAGGACACCTTCAAAGTTCATGAGGAAGACTAGAACAAATAATTAGAGAACAAGCAATAACACATCATTAATAAATTTATAATGTTTCTGGGACAAATGCACATAACACTTAGAATGGCAACTATGCTCTCTCAACCGTGCATACAGTTAGAAGATGGATACTCATCATAAAAGTAAAAGAAGGTCCTTCGCAGAGGGAAGCATGTATCACTCATGTGCTAGAGATTTTATTTTATTAAACAGAGGCATAAAAATCTTGACACTACCCCCAACCACCTTACACAAACCATGGCTAACCGAATCCTCGGGTGCATGCCAACAATCACATACCGTGGAGGAGTATCTATTTTTTAGAGAGGTGTATGCTTATGTAAACGAATGGTAAACAGAAAATATGTCACAAGCCAACTAGACTTCACAAGAGCGGCTCCCATAGAAGGACGCATCTGGGTAGAAGGTCATCCCTCTTTCTCTTTTGTTTACACAATTATGCTTTGACTGATAAATCAGGGGCAACAATAGTGAAGAGAATTTGTGGTTATTAATTTAGGGCCGGGCACCCCGCTGCCAGCTCTTCTATCATTGGATAAGCGGATGAAGCCACTAGTCCAGGGTGTGAAAGTACAATCAAAAATTGAGATAAAGATTCTCTATTTACGTCCTCATGAGCTAAAGCATGAGCACAAAACATGAGTAATTTTGAAAGTTTTAAAGGTAACACATGAGCAATTGACTTTGGAGTGGCGGTTAAATACCACATGTAGGTAGGTATGGTGGACACAATGGGAAAATTTTGGTTTTGGGAGTTGTATGCACGAGTAGAGCTCATACTCAGTACAGGTAGAGGCTAGCAAAAGACTGGGAGCGAAAAATCAAGAGAGCATAAGAGACATAATCATGCATAGAGACATAAACATCATTAATCAAAGCATAAGTGGTACATAAAGTTCAAAAACTAAATGATCATGGAGTCTATAAGTTACTGGTTCATAGTCATAAACATGTTGTGAGCATGCGCCAAGTCAACAAAATAAAACATTCAAAGGAGAATACCACACATTTATGCTTCAATATGACAAGAACAACTCATGATTCTTTCAATGGCACATTAAACACTCTCAGCTATTTGAAGCTAATCATGCTATTAAATAACCACAAGGCTTTATAATTAAAATAACATCTAGCATGATATGAAAAAGTCTAGCCATAATCTATACAAGCTTCTACTTGCACCGTTATAAATTCTACCACAAGCATCAGTTTCTTTTCCCAACAAGCACCATAAAAACACGCTTTAACAAAAACTCAATAATGCTACAACAAGCAAACATAAGAGTAATCACATAACACTACTAAAACTAACAACTCTTAACAAGTTATGCAATGAAAACAAGAGCTAAACAGGAAATTTGCAACAGCTAGAAGAAAAACTAAGAATACTAGCATATCAAGTATTCAAACGAAAAAGCGGAGCGTGTCTCCCTCCCAAACAAGGAATTCCAAGGTCCAACTATATTATTTCAGCAAGTAAAACACAATAAAACAAAGGAAACAAAATAAAAACAAACAGACGCTCCAAGTAAACTTCATATGATATGACAGAATAAAAATATAGTTTCACTAGAAGTGAACTGATAGATTGTTGATGAAGAAGGGGATGGTTTGGGCATCCCCAAGCTTACATGCTTGAAATTTCTTAAAATATTCTTGGTTGAACCACAGGGGCATCCCCAAGGTTTGACCTTGCACTCTTCTTGATCACATATATCACCCTCTTCTCTTGACCCTTGAAAAACTTCCTTCACACCACACTCAAAGAGTAATTCGCATTAGAGCGTTAGTGCAACAATCAAAAAATCCATGGGTTCTGTAAGGGAACAAGTTATATTGATACATTTAAACATTAGCTACAACACCTGATGTTTCGTTAAGCAAAGAAATCCACTTGACATCGCAAAAGAGCAAATGCAAGAAAAATGGCAGAATCTGTCAAAACCAGAACAGTCTGTAAAGACGAATTTTTTCGGGGCAATACTTTGCTCAGATCGAAAAACTTAAATAACAAAAAATTTGCGGAATTAGCCGAGTAATAAGCATAAGAAATTTCAGGTCATTCTGATTTTTCTGTGAAATTTATGTTTTTTACGGTGGAGAGCAGAAATCTGTTTCTTGCGCAGAAATCCAAAAGCAACTCCAACTCTCGTCAGAAACTTTACTTGGCACTACTAAAACATAAAAATAAAGAGAAAAAGGATTTTCTACAGAAGTATACAACCCCTTGACTCAAAGAAAACATATAAAAACAAAGCAAACATAAAACCATGTGTTATCTCCCAAGAAGTGCTTTTCTTTAACGCCTTTTACCTAGGCCCAGAAAAGTGGAATCAACTATTTTCAAGTGAAGAAGCATGGAAATCGTAACTTGTTCGAATAATAGAATCAAAAGGAATCTCCATTCTCTTTCTTGGAAAGTGTTCCATACGTTTCTTGAGTGGGAACTGAAATTTAATATTCCCCTCTTTCATATCAATAACAACACCAACAGTTCTAAGAAAAGGTCTTCCCAAAACAATTGGACAAGAAGCATTGCATTCAATATTCAAGACAACAAAATCAACGGGGAAAAGATTATTATTAACCATGATAAGAACATCATCAACTCTCCCAAAAGGTTTCTTTCTAACATTATCAATAAGACGAATATCTAAATAACAAGGTTCCAATGGTGGTAAATCAAGAATATCATAGAGTTTCTTGGGCGTAACAGAGATACTAGCACCATGATCACATAGAGCATTGCAATCAAAATCATTCACTTTCAATTTAATAATGGGTTCCCAACCATCATCTAGCTTCCTAGGGATAGAGGCTTCACATCTTAATTCATCCTCTCAAATTTGCATGAGAGCATTTGTAATATGTTTTGTGAAAGCCATATTCATAGCACTAGCATAAGGACAACTAGCAAGCTTTTGTAAGAACTTAATCACTTGAGTTATGTTGCAATCATCAAAATCAAGATCATTTTTATCAAAGAATATCTGATCCGGATTATTCGGGAATCATCATTATCTCCAGGACCACATCCTTTCGTTTTTGAACTTGGAAAGATAACCTCGCACTTTTATCTCCAAGTCTCAGGAACCAAAAATATTTCGATTCATCCCGGATTTTTTCTGCGCATTTAGTGTATTTTTCTCAAAAAATCTCCTTGTTGTAGATCCGATCTTCTCGTATCTTTTCGAAAAAGACTAATCCTGGGGGTTGTTGATGGTGCCTTGACGTAAGGCTGACGTTCGTAAACCCCAAGAGAAATGTTGTGAAGAGTTAACATCAAGTTTTCCATCAGAAAAAACCAAGGTTGAATCGACCAGTAGGAGGACAAGGAATCTTTGAAGGTTGATGCAGCTGAAGTGGCAGGGCACACTACTGGTTCAGCAACAACGTGGAACCTACACAACACAATCAAATCACTTTGTCCCAACGTAGCTGTGAGGTTGTTAATCTCACCGGTTTTGCTGAACACAAAGAGGTTAAACGTATATTGCGGAAAACAGTATGAAGGCAGTAGCTGCAGTATGAAATCAGTGTGAAAGCAGTAGGTGTTTTATCAGGACGAGGAAAATGTACCGGGGTCCACAATTCACTAGTGATGTCTCTCTGTGAAAGATAAATAACATGTGTGGTGAACAAATTACAGCTGGGCAATTGACAGAAATAAAGGCTGCACCGTAGTGCATATGCAAGACATGAACATTACTATGTGATTCATGCGGGCATTACAACAAAATACATAGAACTTTATCCAACTGCATCTATGTCTAATAATCTACCCTCCGAATATCGTCCGAACAAACATTGGGTATTAAGTTGCTAGCAAAATATTATCGCAGTAAGCAAAGTGTGTAATGTAAACAATGTAAATTAGGTAAACACCGTTGTTTTCCCCAAAATGGAAACACCACATCCTCCATCTGTCAGGTTTCTGTCACTCGAGCACAGATGCAAAGGAGGCATGAACCCATTATCGAGCATAAATACTCCCTCTTGGAGTTACTAGCATCTACTTGGCCAGAGCATCTACTGATAATGGAGAGCATGCAAGATCATAAATAGCGTATGCATGAAGATAACATGATAGATTGATAACCAGAAGACATAGCATTCAACATTCACCAGATCCCAACAAACACAATATAAAGCATTACATAAAGATGATCTCGATCATGTGAGGCAGCTCACGAGATCTAAACATGAGGTACAAAGTGGAGAGGACAACCATCTAGCTACTCCTATGGACCCGTAGTCCATGGATGAATTAGTCACGCATCACTTCGAAGGAGGGAATGGTGGTGTAGACCCCTCCGGTGATGAATTCCCCTCCCAGCAGGGTGCTGGGGAGAGCTCTAGAACACTCTCGGTCCTGGATGACGATGACGGCAGCCTCGGGTGTTTCTCGGGACGGAGCGGTATATTTTTAGGGTTGACGCCTCGGGGGGGTATAAATAGGCAAAAGGGCAAATGCGGTGGAGGCCTGGGGGCTCACACCACCCCATGACGCAGCCAGGGGGCGCGGCGCCCCTATGGTGTGGGCCCCCTCCGGGTCTCTTTGGGACTCCATGGAACCTTCAGGAATTCTAGGACCTTCGGACTTTGAATTTTCCAATTCCGAGAATACTTCCAGAACAACTTTTCTGAAACTAAAAACAGTAGAAAATATGGAACTGGCTCTGTGGCATCTTGTCAATAGGTTAGTCCAGAAAATCGATAAAAATGACATAAAGTTTATAGCAAACATGTAGGAAACAACATGAAACATCAGAAATTAAGGATACGTTTATGACGTATCAGGGGTTCTTTATGCAAAATTGCCAACTAACCCTCGGGTTAGGGCTCCCGCTTATAAATACCCCCAGGGGCTCCTCTACTGCCATTCGCATCCTGCACCCGAGCTTCATCTTCTTCATCCAAAAAAAGCTCGAGAGCTCACTTTCCTCGCTCACGCCGCCGCGGCTGGAGCTTCGCCGGCGTTCGTCGAGCCATGGTGAAGAATAAGAGTTTGTCCACCAAGGCCACTGAAACCGCAAGAAGCAGAAAACCGGTGGTGCCTCCGGTTCTGCGGCAGTCAAGTCCAACATGGGCGTGATGCAGGTCAACTGGTGTAAGTCGGAAATGACCCAGGGCCGGCTCACTGAGATGGAAGATTCCGGCTTGCTTCTAGAGAATATAACCTGGCATGCTCCCGGAAACGAGATCCGACAAGAACCTGGGCCGGGTGAGACAATAATCATTGAGGCCCATATTCCTCGTGGGTTTTGTCCTCCCGGGTCTCGTTTCTTTCGCCGGCTCTTAGAGTATTACGGCCTTCACCTTCAGGATCTTCCCCTAAATTCTATCCTTAATGTTAGCAATTTTGTTGTCCTTTGTGAGGACTATCTTCAAGTAGAACCCAACCTAGATCTCTTCCTTGAGTAATTCTATTGTAACACACCCGAAAGTAGCTTGGGGTGAGCTGATCCACTGCGGTGGTGTTTCCTTCCAAAGAAGAAAAGATATTGCTTATCCGGGTACCCCACTTGCTAGCCACCCAAAACCTTCTTTTATTGCAAGAACACCTTGCCTGATGATGAACCGGCTCTGTCGCGTCATCGTCCCGAACGTCTTGTTTATACAAGCACTATAAATTCCTATGCTAAGCCAGCTGATCGAGCCAAGATCAAACCCCTTCTCAAGCGTGTAACCTCCTTAATAGTCCATGGGTTAACCGGTTTAGACCTAACCAAGACTTGGGTAAGCTGGCGCATCTAGCCTCTTATCATTAGGGACTGGTTGCTTCATCAGTACTCCGGTTTATCAGACCCTATGAGATATTCTGATTCCCTAGTTTCAAAATCTGATATGGTGGCTACACTGAAAGACCTGGCTGGAATAAAGAAAGATGGGTTCTTTGATGTTGATCTTGTAGCATTTTACTCCTCCAACCCGGCTCCTCCTGTAAGTTCATCTTTTTACAAGTTACTTTCATTATGTGGGAAATAAAATGTTAGACACTAACCCTGCTTTTTTCGGTTTATAGCTTTAGACGCTTTCTGGGTTACCACCCAAGAACCTTTTTCTCCTCCTGAAGATGATGAATCTGAAGAGGAAAGTGACGAAGAGGATGAGGTTTCTGAATTTGACTCCCTTGGTCACTTGCATAACCAATTTGCTGATGCTAGTTACTCGCAGGATGAACCGGCTGAGCAGGAGGGTGACAGTTTAGGGCAAGGGGGTGGGACCCAAGAAGCGCCGGATCAAATTATTCCGGATCTCAACCCCACAACTCCCATTACTGGCTCAAACGTGGTAGTTGAGAAAGATTCTCCTGTGACCAACAAGAGAAGCCGGCAAGCTGTTGCAAAGGTGCCTATTTCTAGATTGTTCAAAAATCCCTTGAACCCGTCCGCCCATATGGGGAAAACGTAGGATGACGAAGATACCAACAAAAGAAGGAGGACCCGGAGCTCCGGGTCAAGTGATTTACAAGCAGGTTTGCCTGAGAAAACTTCTTCTTGCCGGGTCTCCAAGGCTCGAGTTTCTCCTACCTCTTCACATCCCTTGGCAGGGAAAATCCGGCATGAGTTGAGTCATACTTTTCATACATATTCTCTCAACTCTAGTTCATCCCACTACAGTGGGGCCAGTGAATTTTCTCTTAACTATGGGTAAGCTAAATCTTTAGTCTTTAATTCATAACTATAACAAATTCTCTCCAATCCGGTTTATAACCTTCATCTTGTTGCAGGGCCCAAGCCGTGCTAAAAGTTACTCCCATTTCAGTTGCTGCTCCCACAACAAACTTGGAGGAAAAAGCTCCCGAAGAGACACAAGATGAACCGGCTGTTCACTCGCCGGGTCTTATTGATGATCTTGCACGAGCCATGTGGAGACCCGGCATACCACCGCATGTTGTAGTACGCCATTCGTTGATGTAACACTCACAGAACACCGTTCCGCAAATATTACATCCCTCAGGGTGGTACAACAGAAACATTGCGGGCCAGATTGTCATACAACAAATATATTACAACACAAAATGTACTGACAAGAGGATGAGCTCATATCGAGGTCATCCATTATTGAATTTAGAACGCCAACTGAAAAGTAAACACGTGCTAACACGGGAACTCAACAGCCAACAAGACAGACCACGGCTGCTCGATTCGACCGTGATAAGTATTTATTTAGACTAGGCTAAACCTAGTCAGACTCATCCCCATCGGGGTCAACTCCGTACTGAATGAGGTAGTCGACTCCTTCCACTCCACCGGAGAGGTCCGGTTCTTCGTAGAATATATCTTCTTGGCCTTCGAGGATATTAAAGGATGCTTCTTCTAAGTTCTCATAGCCTAAGCAGGGGTCAAACGGGATTGAATGAGTAACGAGCGTTACTCAACAAGTTCTTTAAGTACAGAAGTAATGGATGCACTAACTACGGTCCTCGACTCTAAGGAGTCTGGATAGATGCAAGTTTTGTCAAAACTTTCTTCAAGAGATTTCTTTTAATACTGAAAACTATGCCCGCCAGATCTTCACAGGACTAGAACTTCATGGAGTTGCCTTTCCTGCGGCGTTCGTAGCTCCTTCCCGGAACAAGGGGTAACATGCCACATCCTTTTACACTCTACAGTGGTGCGTTACTTTACCCATGGACGACCAAGACCATGTTGCACAACCAGGCGCGCGATCCTGTCCACTCCCACTCAAGTATGGGGCCCGGTTGTTGGTCCAAGCCAAACCGTGCTTCTTCGCACAACGCATGCCCACCCATTTCCACCAGCAGGTTGAACGCCTGATTCCACCCCTCACGATGGAGATCTACGCGCCCCTGGCAGACACTCATAGACCCCAGAGTCCGTGGGACGTAAGGGCTCCCACCCATGTGCATGTAGTCCCGCAGAACCTACAACGTACATCTCTGGCAGTCCGTTGACATGCGAACGAGAAAAGTATCACGGCTGACTTACTCCCCCCATAGAAGATCCATGGTCAACGCGAATTTACGGCGCAAGAATCCTGACGGCAGTTGTGGTTAAACCTAGGTAATACTTTCCCATGCAGATGGAACCTTCCTTAGACCTATTCATCTTACCATGGTTCCATCCGCCCACCAAACAGAACACTACCACTCGGGTAGTCATTCAATTAGTCATATTATTATAAAAAATAGGATCGTGCATTCTTTTGAGCGATGGTGGTATTACGATAGGGTTTTGAAAATAGTTGTCATGAGATAGTTCAAAGGACATGAGCAAGTGATGAACTTGCCTGGATACGGATAGGTATTGAAGTCTGAAGCTTGAGGTGGATCCTGACTTCCTTGTTCTACAAAATACCATCATTGTCTGGTAAAGACAATGTTTAAAGAAGAAAATGATGCTATTATGCATAATGATGGGATGTATGCAATTTTTGAAGGATCATTTGGTATATTAAATATTTTATAAAACTTGTTTTGTTTGATCACACAACTCTTCATGATTAATGATTATTGATGTTATTATTATTATTTTATTTTATTATATTTTTATTAACTTAATTAATTGATTGGATACTTATTGTTTTCTCAGGGACATGGATTAGGAAATGTTTTGAGATGACTAGATATAGAATTTTTAAAGGATAAAATCTTATTTGATTTGATTATTCCAAAACAAGTTTTTATTATAAATTAACTATTTTAAAATAATCAATCTTAAGACTATAAATATTAT
The DNA here is from genome assembly GCA_028641055.1 of Alopecurus myosuroides. Taxonomy (NCBI): domain Eukaryota; kingdom Viridiplantae; phylum Streptophyta; class Magnoliopsida; order Poales; family Poaceae; genus Alopecurus; species Alopecurus myosuroides. Next base: position 111,020,848 of record CM054058.1, on the reverse strand, counting down.
TGTGTTATTATATTAATAGTTTTTATACAAAAATCTATTACTGATTGAATAAGTATTTATGTTCTAATTGATTGAAATTGGTAAAATTTATGTATTATTTTTATACTATTTTTTTATAACTCTTTTATTAAAGTTTTAGGGCAATTACCCATCTGCCCCTAGAGCTGACAGGTGGTCCCTGGGTTAGGGTTGAACCTAACCCGCTGGTCTGGTCGAGCCGGACCAGAACAGACGCACACACGCCCGATTGCTCCCCTCTACTCCTCCTCCTTCCGCGCGGGCGACGCAGAGGCGATCCCTATCGCCTTCCTCTCCGGCGATTTCCCCTGCCCCTCTCCGGCCAACCCTGCCGCCGTGATCTAGCGCCATCAACGCTCCTTCTCGCCCTCTACTACTCCCTCCTCTTCGATCTGGATTTCCCCTCTGTGTTCCCCGTGGACAACCCCTAACCCTAACCCTAGGTTTCGGGTACCCGGGTGCTCCACCACCTTGCCGGTGACCTATGATCCTCGAGGTGATGTCTTGGATGCTCCTGGTGGTTGAGGTGCTGCTGCTGCTCAAGTGCTCGGTTGTGGAGTCGTCGCTGCCGGGACGGCCTCCTGGAGGCAACCGCGGCTCGCCGTTGTGCATCGCTTCACCAACTGGCCGTGGTCACCTCGAAGGTGACCACCTGTAAGTGTTCCTCACCTCTACCTCTGCCCCCTCATCTCTCTCTCTCTCTGACTCCTTCTTCCCCCTTGCTCTGGAGCCTAGCCATCGTGCTAGCTCATACCATGCCTCCCTGTGATTCTCTTAGTGAAGTGGTGATTGATTGGGTTAGCTTTGGAATTTACCACATGATTTATTTGATATGGGAGATATGGAGATCATTCTATGCTCTGTGATGAACGAGGAATTTTTATTGTGCACCTAAGTTATCTCTCTGTTGCTATGCACTGTGAGATATTGCTGGTTATTTTCCTTGTGCTGTTAGTGGGAACTTATCTGGGATTTACTCCCAGTGCTATTTCTGTGAGATGACACCCTTTGGGTTGCTCCCTGTGATAAACTCTTTTTGCTGGCTATCTGAGAACAAATCCTAATAACATGTATAAGATTTCCAATGTTCTATGGGTGTGCTGGCTTGTTGAGAGGTGTTACTCTGAATATTTATTCAGAGAATATGCCATCAACCCTTGTTTCCATTTTACTCTTTTTATGTCATGATGCAATGGTTCTGAGGTATCAGATCCTTGGATCTGGTGCCCAGCAACCCTGTGTGTGTGTGACATGATACAGTGAACCTTGGCTACTGATTTGACTCAAGATCCCTTTGCTAAAACCTTTATATTTTGTGGATCTTATGCTTCTTTGTATCACATGATAAGAACTGAGCACTACACATGATATCTTTTCCTTCTTTGAGATTTATAAATTAAGAACAGATACTTGCACTAGTTTTCTTTGCCCTCAAGCCAATGATGCATAGCCTAAGGCCTTTACTAAGTAAGAACAGATACTGTACTTGATAAATATATCCCAATGATGAGTTTAGCATAGCATCACTATGCCTCTCTGAGGGTACTAGCATCCCAATCCATCTTGTGTGCAACTAGCCAGTGGATGGCTTAGAGGGTACCAAGAATATTCACCTTATGTGTTGATCAGAATGGTTGGTGGTTTTGGTGCTTGTGGATTGCTTGCTTGTCTCCTTTTGCTCCCTGGTACCTTGGCCTTGAATGCTTGATTGCAGGTTTGCAATCACTTGCTCCAGTATCCAGTGGAGTGATTGATTTGGTGGTGTTCTTCCCTGTGCTTGTGTGCTTGAGCAGGGGAAAATGAGGTGTGCTTCCCCTTCTTACGGCTGTTGGGGTTTTTATACCCCATGTGGTGTTTTGACAGCACAAAAGATGGTGCCTGAATGTGCTGTGTGCTTATGTGTGACTGTGATGTGTGCCTGTTTGCCGCATGAGAAGATCTTTTCCCAGGCACTCGGCTGGTCTTATCCCATCTGGTATTTTTCTTATGATGCCAGTTGTATTTTCTGACCCTTGCCCACGATGTTGGTCTGAGGCTACTTAAGAGAACAGATACTACCTATTTGTCTTAAGCCCTGTGATGATTTAATCAGTGCACTACACTGATTACTTGAGGGTACTAACCCCCCCTAACCAATCTGTTTTGGCTTAGTGTTTTTGTTTTGCAGGTGTTGAAGAATTTGGATGCAATGGAGTAGATAGGTTTAGTTCTAGGTTTAGTTCCTTGTAATAGCTCATTTGTATAACTATTGTAATTTATCTATATTTTGGTCCCCATTGTAAAAAACATTGTATCTTTTGTATTATCAATAAAGTGTAATTGTTTTTCTATATTAGTACTTGTTATTATTTAGGAATATTTCCATATTTGCTATATCAATTGCGGGTCTGTTTATTTATGCTTAAGATATAATCTTGTCTTATTCAATTTGATTTCAAATTCAATTACAATTCAAACTCAAATTCAAATTTTCCTAAATTCAAATAATTCAAACTCTTGTATGTCAAATTCAAATATAACCTGGAGGTCATGTCGAAATTCCACCAACTACCAGTAACAACTTCTATCAAAGCATCAGTTACTGGGTGGAACCTTATTCACTCCGGGGTTTTAACTTTGCGAAAAATTTATTCAGGTTTTGCAAACACATGCATGCAGATGCACAAATTAATATTCTACCCCCCGTGAGTTCCTAAACGCTGGGACATTACAGTTTCTAACCATCTCCTCTGCCTCATATTTAATTCTTTCTGAGTGAAGAAATATTTGAGACTCTTATGATCTGTGTAAAGCTCACACTTCGATCCATAAAGGAATGGCCTCCATTTCTTCAAAGCAAACACTACGGCTGCCAATTCTAAATCATGAGTTGGGTAGTTAACTTCATGTGGTTTGAGTTGTCTTGAACCATAAGCTATCACCTTACGATCTTGCATGAGTACACAACCTAATCCACTCTTGGATGCATCACAATATACGGTGTAATCCTTTCCTGGTTCAGGTACTACTAAGATTGGAGCTGTTGTTAAACGTTTCTTCAACTCTTGAAAACTGGCTTCACACTTATCTGACCATACGAAAGGAGTATTTTTTCCTTAGCAAATTGGTCATTGGTCCGGCTATTTTCGAAAATCCTTCAATGAATCTTCTATAATTCTCGGCCATTCCAAGAAATCCTCGAACTTCCTTGACATTGGTTGGTGCCTTCCAATCCAAAACTGACTGTACTTTGTCAGGATTTACTGCAATACCTTCCTTGATGATAACATGTCCAAGAAATTCTACTTGGTCTAACCAGAACTCATACTTACTGAATTTGGCATATAGCTGATGTTCCCTTAGAACTTGTAGTGCTATCCTTAAGTGCTTGGCATGATCTTCTTTGTTCTTCGAATATATCAGAATATCATCGATGAACACAATCACAAACTTATCCAAGTATGGCATGAAGATCTTGTTCACCAAATTCATGAAAATGACAGGTGCATTGGTTAGTCCAAAAGGAACAACCAAATATTCATGATGTCCATACCTTGAAACAAAAGCTGTTTTGGGTAAATCTTCTGGTTTGATCTTGATCTGATGGTACCCTGATCTGAGATCAATCTTGGAGAACACTCCGGCTCCATAAACTTGGTCAAACAAATCTTGTATTCTTGGTAATGGATACTTGTTCTTGATGGTGACATTGTTCAGGTTTCGAAATCACCACACATTCTTCTTCCTCCATCTCTCTTATCCACAAATATCACTGGTGATCCCCATGGTGATACACTTTCCCTGATGAATCCCTTGCTTTCTAGTTCATCCAACTGTTCTTTAAGTTCCTTTAACTCCTTAGGACCCATCTTGTATGGTGCCTGAGCAATAGGTGATGTACCTGGTATCAAGTCAATGGTAAACTCGATCTCCCTATCTGGTGGCATTCCTGGTAATTCTGCTGGAAAAACATCCGGAAACTCATTGACTAATGGTATATCTTCTAACTTAGCTTCATTGAGTGAGTTGAGTTGGAGTTCTTCCTCCACATGAGTATGCTTATCTGCTTGGTAAGTAACTCTTCCTCCTCCAGGTCTCCTAAGAGAAACTGTCTTCTCCTCACAATCAATCAAAGCTCCATTCTCCATCATCCACTCCATTCCAAGAACAACATCAATGTTCTTCAAAGGAATAACGAATAGGTCCGCGTAATAAGTGCAACCACAGATCATGCTGACTTGATCTGGCCTTGCACGCGTAACTAAGAGCGTACCTCCCGCCGTCATAACGGTAAGAGGACATTCTAAACGCGAACACTTTACCCCATACTTATCCACAAAATAACTAGAGATGAATGAGGTGGTAGCACCGGTATCAAATAAAACCTTGCCATATTGTGTAAGAAGACTGAGCGTACCTAGTACGGTGGTGTTCGAATTGTCAGCCTCCTCCAGAGATGTGCAATTCAGTTTCCCGAAGGGCCTTGCGCGTTTGTCGTTACTGTTCTTCCCGCTGCTGCCACTTCCGACAGAGAATCTGCTGGCTCCTCCGGGCCTTGCTCCACCCTTGTTGAACCCTCCTCCAATTGTCTTGTTAGGGCGATCTGTCTTAATGTGTCCCTCTTTTCCACAACCAAAACAAACAACCCCGGGCTTCTTGCACTCACTCTTGAAATGCCCCGGAAGCCCACAACCATGACAAATTATCTGATTTCTTGGATTGAATGGTCCACGATTAATCGGGGCTCCTCCCAACCTAATTCTTGGTTTAAAACTCAAGTTTGTAGTAGGTCTACTGGGTTGAAACTTTTTGGGCTCAAACTTGGCCTTCTTTTGTCAGTTCTGCTGAACCAACTTGTAATCGGTCTCCCAGGTAACTGCGGAGTTCATCAACTCCTGAAAGTTAGCTGGCTTGGATGTTCTTAATTGCATGGCTGCATAGGGATCCATCCCTCTCAAGAACCTCTTAATTTTCTTCTTTTCGGTATCAACTTCATCAGCAGCATATCTGGAAAGCCTGCTGAACTCATTGACATACTATATCATATGGTGTGTCCCCTGTTGAAGATCCTCAAATTGCCTCCTCATAATCTCCATGACGCTGTCAGGGACATGATATTCCCTGAATTTCTCCTCGAACTCATTCCACGTGAATTCCCTTTCCGGTGGCTTCATAATAATCTGGTTATCCCACCATGCTGCTGCGGGACCATTTAGAAGGTGTGTAGCCAAGCGCACCTTCTCTTCATCACTGGCCTTGATAGCCTTAAGATTCCTTTTCGTATCGACTAACCAGTCTTCAGCCTCCATGGGATCCTTGTCCGTGGCAAACGGTGCTGGTTTAGTCTTGAGGAAATCTGACAATGTTAATGTCCTAGGTTCCGCTGCTCTCCCAGGTACCACCTGGTTAAGCATTTCTTGCATGAATTTATTTTGGTTCTCCTGCACAAATCGCATGTATTCCAGGAAGTTCTGCTCCGCCAATGGCCTGAGTGGTGGTGGTGGTGGCAACTCTGCTCTGGCAGCGTCCTCCTCAGCCTTGGCCTTGTTCTCCCGTTCCAGACGCTGAGCGTCTGCTTCGCTAGTTCCGACACTCTCCATAACCCCTTAGTCCTGCAATGTGAAGCGAACAAACTCATAATTACATCATGCTCATGCTTTCTGAGCCTCACTTCACATGCAACACTAATCACACAAGAGAAACAAAACCCAAATCCAGATACACACAACATATTACACATATAATACATATACTTATAAGTTTGTTACAAGCCTTCACCGCAGTGAATATCGAAAGTACAACAGTAGGAAACACAACTGGGTCGCTCTCACACTCTGACCCTTATTTAGGTACATGGCTCGAAACTCCATACTACTACTTAACTCGAGCCTTCACTTCCACTTCTTGGATATCGTTGTACTACTCCGAGTACATACCAGGAGTCCACCCTGTGTAACGTGGAGTCCTGCGCACCGCCTCAGGGTAAAACGGCCTCCCCGATGGCACATAGTCTGTGTCAGAAGTGTCCATAGACTGGGTATCGCTCAAAGAGAGCCAGTCCATGTCCAGATAATCATCAGAATAAGACACAAACTCATCAGTACTAGTGTACTGCGAGGCTTCCCCTTCTGCGAAGCAGGTGGTACTCGTGCAGTGGCTGTGATCAAATGGTTCCTCATGCATCGGCTGGACTTCATCCGGCTCCTCCTCACCAGATGAGATATTTATAGAGACAATATTTGCTTCCTCAGCTGCCACTATCTCCACACTATCCTGATCCTCATCCTCTGACATATAGTCACATGGAATTGGATGCTGACTAGTACCAGGGTACCAGTCATACCTCCAGCCATCAGAGTTCTCAATGAAGGAAGCTGATTCTAGGACCCCACCAAAAGTGTTTGGTTTTATGTCTCCGGGTGTATCCGATATGTCAAACAGACCATAGGGTTCTGGCTCACTATGTGGTATAACAGGGTAGTGAATGGGTTCTGGTGTGGTAGAATACCTGGACTGCCGATCATGGTGTGATTTCCTAGCTGCCTCGGGTCCTGGGGTATAATAAGGTTCATCACTCTCCTGAGCCTTCTGCTTCCCCTTTTGCTCAGGGCTAGATGGTTTGGTTAAATCCTTCAACATTCCATCTTTGTCATCAACAATGACCTGATGTGTCTTGTAGAAAGATCCAACCAATTTCCTGTAGCGATCTAAAAGGCTAGTGGCTAGTTTGGGCTTGGTTTTGATCAGCACAGAATGGTCGAGTGCCAACTCTGTACTAAGACGGTCGTGCGGTATAGCTGTGAAGCTAGTACCAGACAGCTGACTAGCTTTATACTCCCTGATGGTGGCTAAAGCTTGGACTAAAGCCTGTTGGTATGCCGCCATTTGGCTCCTCCCTTCACCACTAGGTGTGGTTATGTGTGGGGTTAACTCCCTAGGTATTAAAATTAATACCCGATACTTCAGAACCATCTCCCCGTCCTTATACGTGTAATTATCAACTTTAAGGTTGGTGTCGAACTCGAAAGCTCGGAGCAAAGCTCGCAGTTGCTCGGTCAACTCTCCCTTGTAGTGGTTTAACCTCTCATGTTTAACCCACTCCGTTCTCCCGGAACTCCCGCCGTTCATGATCACTGTTCACAAGTAACATACATGTTATTTAATAGATCATCATAAAGATTCAACATTCTGGAAATATGACCAGAATATTCCCAAGTGAATACCTATCATACTTCCAGTGAACTCTTTATTGGTACGTTCTAAAACCCTACAGGGTATATCCCTTTACTAGGTTTCCAACCTAAGGTTAAAGCAATTGCTCTGATACCAGCTGTGGAGACCCGGCATACCACTGCATGTTGTAGTACGCCAGTCGTTGATATAACACTCACAGAACATCGTTCCGCAAATATTACATCCCTCAGGGTGGTACAACAGAAACATTGCGGGCCAGATTGTCATACAACAAATATATTACAACACAAAATGTACTGACAAGAGGATGAGCTCATATCGAGGTCACCCATTATTGAAGTTAGAACGCCAACTGAAAAGTAAACAGGTGCTAACACGGGAACTCAACAGCCAACAAGAGAGACCATGGCTCCTCGATTCGACCGTGATAAGTATTTATTTAGACTAGGCTAAACCTAGTCAGACTCATCCACATTGGGGTCAACTCCGTACTGGATGAGGTAGTCGACTCCTTCCACTCCACCGGAGAGGTCCGGTTCTTCGTAGAAGATATCTTCCTAGCCTCCGAGGATATTAAAGGATGCTTCTTCTAAGTTCTCATAGCCTAAGCAGGGGTCAAACGGGATTGAATGAGTAACGAGCGTTACTCAGCAAGTTCTTTAAGTACAGAAGTAATGGATGCACTAACTACGGTCCTCGACTCTAAGGAGTCTGGACAGATGCAAGTTTTGTCAAAACTTTCTTCAAGAGATTTCTTTTAATACTGAAAATTATGCCCGCCAGATCTTCAGAGGACTAGAACTTCATGGAGTTGCCTTTCCTGCGGCGTTCGCAGCTCCTTCCCGGAACAAGGGGTAACATGCCACATCCTTTTACACTCTGCAGAGGTGCGTTACTTTACCCATGGACGACCAAGACCATGTTGCACAACCAGGCGCGCGATCCTGTCCACTCCCACTCAGGTGTGGGGCCCGGTTGTTGGTCCAAGCCAAACTGTGCTTCTCCGCACAACGCATGCCCACCCATTTCCACCAGCAGGTTGAACGCCTGATTCCACCCCTCACGATGGAGATCTACGCGCCCCTGGCAGACACTCATAGACCCCAGAGTCCGTGGGACGTAAGGGCTCCCACCCATGTGCATGTAGTCCCGCAGAACCTACAGCGTACGTCTCTGGCAGTCCGTTGACATGCAAACGAGAAAAGTATCACGGCTGACTTACTCCCCCCATAGAAGATCCATGGTCAACGCGAATTTACGGCGCAAGAATCCTGACGGCAGTTGTGGTTAAACCTAGGTAATACTTTCCCATGCGGATGGAACCTTCCTTAGACCTATTCATCTTACCATGGTTCCATCCGCCCACCAAACAGAACACTACCACTCGGGTAGTCATTCAATTAGTCATATTATTATAAAAAATAGGATCATGCATTCTTTTGAGCGGTGGTGGTATTACGATAGGGTTTTGAAAATAGTTGTTATGAGATAGTTCAAAGGACATGAGCAAGTGATGAACTTGCCTGGATACGAACAGGTATTGAAGTGTGAAGCTTGAGGTGGATCCTGACTTCCTTGTTCTACAAAATACCATCATTGTCTGGTAAAGACAATGTTTAAAGAAGCAAATGATGCTATTATGCATAATGATGGGATGTATGCAATTTTTGAAGTATCATTTGGTATATTAAATCTTTTATAAAACTTGTTTTGTTTGATCACACAACTCTTCATGATTAATGATTATTGATGTTATTATTATTATTATTATTTTATTTTATTATATTTTTATTAATTTAATTAATTGATTGGATACTTATTGTTTTCTTAGGGACATGGATTAGGAAATGTTTTGAGATGACTAAATATAGAATTTTTAAAGGATAAAATCTTACTTGATTTGATTATTCCAAAACAAGTTTTTATTATAAATTAACTATTTTCAAATAATCAATATTAAGACTATAAATATTATTGTGTTATTATATTAATAGTTTTTATACAAAAATCTATTACTGATTTAATAAGTATTTATGTTCTAATTGATTGAAATTGGTAGAATTTTATGTATTATTTTTATACTATTTTTTTATAACTCTTTTATTAAAGTTTTAGGGCAATTACCCATCTGCCCCTAGAGGTGACAGGTGGTCCGTGGGTTAGGGTTGAACCTAACCCGCTGGTCTGGTCGAGCCGGACCAGACCAGACGCACACACGCCCGATTGCTCCCCTCTACTCCTCCTCCTTCCGCGCGGGCGACGTAGAGGCGATCCCCATCGCCTTCCTCTCCGGCGATTTCCTCTGCCCCTCTCCGGCCAACCCTGCCGCCGTGATCTAGCGCCATCAACGCTCCTCCTCGCCCTCTACTACTCCCTCCTCTTCGATCTGGATTTCCCCAATGTGTTCCCCATGGACAACCCCTAACCCTAACCCTAGGTTTCGGGTACCCGGGTGCTCCACCACCTTGCCGGTGACCTATGCTCCTCGAGGTGATGTCTTGGATTCTCCTGGTGGTTGAGGTGCTGCTGCTGCTCAAGTGCTCGGTTGTGGAGTCGTCGCCGCCGGGACGGCCTCCTGGAGGCAACAGCGGCTCGCCGCTGTGCATCGCTTCACCAACTGGCTGTGGTCACCTCGAAGGTGACCACCTGTAAGTGTTCCTCACCTCTACCTCTGCCCCCTCATCTCTCTCTCTCTCTCTCTCTCTCTCTCTGACTCCTTCTTCCCCCTTGCTCTGGAGCCTAGCCATCGTGCTAGCTCATACCATGCCTCCCTGTGATTCTCTCAGTGAAGTGGTGATTGATTGGGTTAGCTTTGTAATTTACCACATGATTTATTTGATATGGGAGATATGGAGATCATGCTATGCTCTGTGATGAACGAGGAATTTTTATTGTGCACCTAAGTTATCTCTCTGTTGCTATGCACTGTGAGATATTGCTGGTTATTGTCCTTGTGCTGTTAGTGGGAACTTATCTGGGATTTACTCCCAGTGCTATTTCTGTGAGATGCCACCCTTTGGGTTGCTCACTGTGATAAACTCTTTTTGCTGGCTATCTGAGAACAAATCCTAATAACATGTATAAGATTTCCAATGTTCTATGTGTGTGCTGGCTTGTTGAGAGGTGTTAATCTGAATATTTGTTCAGAGAATATGCCATCAACCCTTGTTTCCATTTTACTGTTTTTATGTCATGATGCAATGGTTCTGAGGTATCAGATCCTTGGATCTAGTGCCCAGCAACCCTGTGTGTGTGTCACATGATACAGTGAACCTTGGCTACTGATTTGACTCAAGATCCCTTTGCTAAAACCTTTATATTTTGTGGATCTGATGCTTCTTTGTATCACATGATAAGAACAGAGCACTACACATGATATCTTTTCCTTCTTTGAGATTTATAAATTAAGAACAGATACTTGCACTAGTTTTCTTTGCCCTCAAGCCAATGATGCATAGCCTGAGGCCTTTACTAAGTAAGAACAGATACTGCACTTGATAAATATATCCCAATGATGAGTTTAGCATAGCATCACTATGCCTCTCTGAGGGTACTAGCATCCCAATCCATCTTGTGTGCAACTAGCCAGTGGATGGCTTAGAGGGTACCAAGAATATTCACCTTATGTGTTGATCAGAATGGTTGGTGGATTTTGGTGCTTGTGGATTGCTTGCTTGTCTCCTTTTGCTCCCTCGTACCTTGGCCTTGAATGCTTGATTGCAGGTTGGCAATCACTTGCTCCAGTATCCAGTGGAGTGATTGATTTGGTGGTGTTCTTCCCTGTGCTTGTGTGCTTGAGCAGGGGAAAATGAGGTGTGTTTCCCCTTCTTACGGCTGTTGGGGTTTTTATACCCCATGTGGTGTTTTGACAGCACAAAAGATGGTGCCTGAATGTGCTGTGTGCTTATGTGTGACTGTGCTGTGTGCCTGTTTGCCGCATGAGAAGATCTTTTCCCAGGCACTCGGTTGGTCTTATCCCATCTGGTATTTTTCTTATGATGCCAGTTGTATTTTCTGACCCTTGCCCATGATGTTGGTCTGAGGCTACTTAACAGAACAGATACTACCTGTCGGATATATACTGAATAGGGGTATATCAGATGGTAGTCAAAAGTGCCGGATTACCAGGGTGGCCCAACTGGTAATGGGCTATGGTCCATTGGGCGGCCCAGTAAGCTGACGCGCAGAAGCCGGATTCTAGAAGGACCCGGATCACGGCCCACGTGATCTGGCTTGGAGGAGAAGACGGATTCCTTATTTTCCAAGTTACTAGACATCGTAGTCTTCTAGGTTTCCTATTCTGTATGCCCTAATCCGGCTATTATATAAAGCCGGACGAGAGATGAGATAACAAGACAAGGAAGCCACAGGCCAACTCTCCGAGAAGTTGATCCTCCGCGAATAGCTAAACCTAACCTCACATTGTAATTGTTTACACATGCTTTAGTCCTGATTAGTGATATTGCAGGAGTAGGAACGCCGTATTATTACGACGTACCGAACCTGGGTAAATCCTGTGTCTTTGTCACCAACGTGATCCCGTTTCCCCACGTCTCTACCCGTAGTCTCATGGCACCCCCTTCTATGAAAACTACTACGATGTCTCGATAGTTGGCGCCCACCATGGGGCAAAAGACGTCAGGCGTTAAGTTCCGATCTGGGATACTCGGCGGAATCGGCAGTTCCATAACTGTCGGAAGCCTGGAGTTCGACAATGACGTCGGACGCTTCCTCGACAATGGATCCTACATACCGCCGCAAAATCATCTGGTAAGTGCCTGCGTGTTACCGATTGGATCTGCTAATGTCTTTATCGGACTAACTGCAGAGGCGATGGGGTTTTGCGGTGGAAGCAAATTTATCCCACCCGCCCTGTACCCAGTCAAAGATGACTACGATCCCGGATTTTGCTCAGATCGCCGACATAAAAGTGATACACACTTTATCGGTATGGTGCAATCCGAGGTCGCCGAAAACACGGACGACGGAAATCCCGTGCAGAAGGCAGAAAACAGCAAACCCACTATAGAGGTGGAAGATCCGACACCCGCCAATCCAGCGATGAACTCGGAAGCTGACTCTGTGCTAGCCGCCATTGAGGCGAGATTAGAGTCAGAAACCGGATCATATGATTTTGATTCCGAAGACGAATACGTGGACGCCTTCGAAAGAAAAGTTAAATCTTTTCAAGAGGGATTCCATGAAGTACTAATGGCGAAACCGGCTGAAAACACGGACGCCGGCAGTCAGGAAAGCCCTAAAACCCCTCCGCCAGAGGAAGAGAGAGAAGACGGAGAAATCTCTCCGATATTTCCCAACGTCAAGGAATTGACAGAGGATGAACCTGTTAAAAAACCTCCCTCTTCCAAGAAAAAGAACAAGGCCGCTAAAAAACTCCAATACAAACTCCGGAAGAAGAAATTGGCTGATACAGCCGATGAAAGCCCGGAAGTAGGAGATGCAAGCGGAACAAAAATCGCGGAGAAGAAAAAAAAAGAAATCCTTGTTCCGCCAATGACAGAGCAAGAAGAACAGGAATTGTTACAAACGCCAGTGGGATTACATGAACCCCCTGAAGTGCTAGAAGCTAGGAGACAAGCTCTCCAAAGGCAACAGCAACATCTATTCAGAACTCGTGAACACCTCCAAAAAACCCAGGATGACATCAAGCTCATGAAGGTAGAAATCGAGGAATACGAGAGAAAGAA